>JANAVB010028000.1:26747743-27406136 GCA_029216955.1 Iris pallida | reverse complement strand
ATATATATATATATTATCTATATATATATATATATATATATATAATATTATATATATATATATATATATATATATATATATATATATATAATATATATATATATATATAGGAAGCGGATCAAAGGCCCCGCCCGCGGAGCCCTGTCGAAGCCCCGCCCCCCCGCACCATCGGATCGTGCGGGGCCCGCGTGAGCCCGCGCAATCCAACGGCCAAGGGGGGCGGGGGCTTCGGCGGGGCTCCGCGGGCGGGGCTCCCGATCCGCTCCCATATATATATATATATATATATATATATATATATATATATATATATATAAAATATATATATATGCGCGTGGCTCATCATAAGACCTTAGCCCGATGTCCTACCCAGAAAAGTCACAGGACAACCTTTCCGAGTTCTAACTTCCAAACGTTTGCTTGCCTGCTTCCTATCTGACCTGTCAATCAAAGAAATGTTCTAGTTCCGTAATACGAGCTTGACTGTCGCTCTGAGATAGTATCTTTCTTGGTTGGGGCTCCCTTCCCTACAGATCATACAACAAATGATTGTGGTTAGAAAGATGGCACATCGATCTTCTGTACCGAAAGGGCCGGACCCTGTTCGTGCTGCGGAACGAAGAAAATTCGCCTTCCTTGGAAAAATCATTCCTGACTCCGAAGTTTCAAAGGAGATTTGGTTGACATATATATATTTTAAAACAACCCATTTTATTCATAAAGGCCGAAAAGGCCGATCCTTTACAAGTATACCAGAAGGCGCAAAATGCCGATGCTTATACACGTATACTAACAAAAGCAGAGACAAAAGAAGATGCAAACGTTAAGCAAAACGGCTAAACCGAGGAGAGGAGAGAGGTCTAAAGAGCTGTCTGGCCATGCTTATAGAGGGCTCTTCGTTTGCTGCACTGACGAATGGTCTTCCATATCAGTTGGTCGATATTGCACTGGTGGCCTTCGTATCTCACCTTGTTTCGATTTTTCTATATCACCCAAGTGGCGGCTGTAGCTACGATCTAGTGACCATGGGATGCTGAACCCCAGGTCGCCATGAGCTGGTAGAAGTTGACACCCCCGGAAGGCAGTCTGTATCGCTGGGAAATAGCTCTCCAAACGTGGCCCGGTAGGTCTCCTTGCCTGAGGATGTGGTTGACAGTTTCCGCTTGACGGTCTGAGCAGCATGTGCATGCTGAAGCCAAGCTGAAGCCGATTGTGTTGAGAGTGTCGTCGGTGGAAATAATATTGCAAAGGGCACGCCAGATAAGGAAGGACCACTTCTTGGAGATGTAAGTCTGCCAGAATGAAGCGAAGGTAGGAGACGGGTTCGCGTTGCCTTGGATAACCCTTCTGGCCGATTTGACCGAGAATGTGCCACTACTATCGGGCGTCCACTCGAGCTTATCGGCTCCCTGTCCGATCCTCAAATCATTACGGTAAATGTAATCGACCGCCTCGGGACCAGTCCATAACCGGACAATGTCCCAATTCCAGGTGTTATTCGAAGAGTCCCACATGTCCTTGATAGAGCTATTCCGAGGGGCCGCTGAGTTGTTTGGTAGCAAGGTGTCGCCCACCCATCGCTCCTAAAATGGCGACGCCTCTCCAGTTCCCACCTTAAGGCGAATCGCTGGTTCGATGAGGGATCTCTCGATAAGAATTTGCCTCTAGGCCGCGGATGATTTGCTGTTAGCGATGGCCGTGGATGGGTGAGTGTGCTTGAAGTATCTGGCCTTCATGAACCTGGACCACAAGTTCTTGCTCGTGCGAAGCGTCCACCATAATTTCATAGAGAAGGCGTTAACAATATGGGAAAGTTTAGTGAAGCCTAGACCCCCTCCCCTGTGGGGCAGGCCATGGTGTCCCAGCTAGCCCAATGGTGCTTATCGTGACCTCCGCTGTGACCCTAGAGAAAGTTACAGAAGATGCTCTCAATGTAGGATAGTACTTTCTTAGGGGGAGCACGCAGCAAAGGTGTAGATGGGAATGGAAGTAAGGACGTGGTTGACGAAGATTATCTTGCCTCCCGGTGATAGGGTGGTATTGTGCCAGCCCTCGATCTTTTGCCTGATGCAAGTGATCAGGGACTCGAAAATCGTTTTATTAGATCTGCCGTACACGAGGGGGCACCCGAGGTAGTAGAATGGAGGGTGCTTGATGGGGAATGAGGTGGTGGTTGATATGCTAGTAGCTTGCTCTCTCTTAATATTGTGGTGGGTGTAGATGGCACTTTTATCCCCGTTGATCTTCTGTCCAGAGCATCCTTCGTATCTCTGGAGCATATTGTGGACGACTTCTACCGATCCGGCATCTCCTGAAGAGAAAATAAGGATATCGTCTACAAAAGCCAGATGGGTGATGATTGGGCAGCCGCTTGTCGTATGGAAGTGCTGGAAGTTGGGGGATCTCGCTATCTTATTAAGGTTTCTGCTCAATGCATCCGCCATAATGATGAAGATGGTGGACGAAAGAGGATCACCTTGCCTAACCCCCTGCTAGATTTGAAGAAGCCACCTTCTTGACCATTAATGACCGTAGGAAACCACGAGTTGCTGGTCGATCTACATACGACGTTGATCTAGGTTTCGGAGAAACCGAAGGCTCTGAAGACCCGGATCATAAATTGCCAGTCTAGTCTGTCGTAGGCTTTCTCCATAACCAATTTGATAGCTATGTTGCCCCCTCTTGCTGGGAGTTTCATACAGGTGACTAACTCTTGGGCCAACATAATGTTATCTTGGATATTTCTCCCCCTAACAAATCCACTCCGCTCCTCCGAGATGATCTTGGGGAGGAGACCAGCCATGAGGGATGCGATGACCTTGGATATGATCTTGTTGGTGAAGGTACAGAGACTAATAGGGCAAAAGTCGCGAAAGGTCTTCGGGTTGTCTTTCTTCGGGATGCGGATGAGGTTGGTGCTCGAGATGGCTCTGGGATAAGTAGCTCCCTGGAGGAAGGCGAAAACTGCACTGAGAATGCCAATCTTGATGATGTCCCAGCAAGTACGAAAGAAAGTCCAAGAGAATCCGTCTGGCCCGGGCGCACTGTGTTCGTCAAGGGCCCAAATGGCTTCTTGCACCTTCTTCTCTAAAGGGGGCTGATCGAGCAGAAAGTTGTCCATTTCGCTGATAAGGTAGGGAACCTCGTCCAGGAAAGTGTTGTCTTTGAGGACCATTTTTTTTGGAAAAAAGTTTGGAATAGAACTTTGCTGCCTCCACTTGGATGCCCTTTTGATCGCTGATACTGGTACCATTGTCAGCGGCAATCTGATGTAGAGTGAGCTTTTGTCTGTGCCCATTCACGCAGGCGTAGAAGAAACTCGAGTTTTTGTCCCCATCGCTGTCCCATTTGATCCTAGCTTTCTGCTTCCAAAATTTGGTCTCAATTCTCAGCCTGAATTTGAGGATGGCTTTGGTGAGATTAAGAGCCTGCCTGGATTTCGGCGAACAGTCGATCATATATCTGGCTTCGGCCCAGGTAACATCATCCTCCACCTGACGAATGGCCTGGAATATATCTCTATAAGCTTGTTTCCTCCAAGCGGCAAGAGCTTTCTTCGTCGCCTGGAGCATGTTGGTTATCCGTTTGAGGGGATATAGAGAGTCGACGTTGTTCCAAGCTTCCGTGACTACCCCCAAAAATTGGGGGTGGTTGCTCCAGAAGTCCTGGAAGCAGAAGTTCTTTCTGACCTGGTTGGAAGTGCTAGTGATGCCAACCATGAGGGTGGCGTGATTGAATTCGGTGGCATTAAGGTGAGAAAGCTTGGAGGTAGTTCCCATACCTAGCCAGTGGACGTTCGTTAATGCCCTATCGAGGCGGAATACTTACCGGCGGTAACCTCCCTGCATGTTACACCAGGTGAAGGCATTGCCGGTGAACAGAAGGGGGTGAGGTGGGAGTTGAAGATGAAGTTGTTGAAATCTTGCATAGCAGAGAGGAGGGGAGGCCGGCCTCCTAGCTTCTCTTCTCTGCACGTAATAGAGTTGAAGTCCCCGATGCAAAGCCAAGGAAGGTGTTGGTTGTGGTGGTTGGTGTCCAGGAGTTTGTTCCATAGTTGTCTGCGCTCCGCGATGTCACAGCTGCCGTGGACCGTAGAAAGGATGGCCCGTTTGGGAATCATAGGGTGTTCAATCCAGCAAGAGAGGGCTTGCTTGGAATCATGGATGACTCCGACTTTGATGGCCTTGGAATAGAGAATCCAAATATCATGACTGCCGGCAATGGCCGAGGGAAATCCTAACTGCAGTTGAATGGATTTGAGCCTCTTGGGGGAGAGGGATTTTGGGTTCGAGGATGATCAACATGTCGATCTTATGAGTTTTCTTAAGGATGGTGATTCTCCTCATAGTTGGTTTGTTCGCCAGATCACGTACATTCTAGGAGAGATGTTCAACATTAATGAAGGTTTGGGTGGGGTTGGTTGGACCGCTTTGCAGCGGACCTGGTGTGCACTGACGGGGACTTTACGGTCCCTTTCATGGCCGACTTCTTGGTTGAGGTGGAAGCTTCTCCCTCCTTCCTGGACGCTGTGCCGATGGAAGAGTCCTCGAAGCGTTTTGTAGGAGCGGCTGTTTCTCCGGCTGAGTCGAGCTCGGGCTTCTCCGACGGGATGAGGGGGGAATCGTCGGTGATTCCGATGAGGCCGCCTTCCTCCTAGAGAGGGAATCCGATGGCGAGGACCTGAAGACCTCTAAGTACCTGCTCCGGTCCAAGGATGGCCAGCACATCAACGGCGGGGTTGTCATGCGATATTGGAGGGTTGTAAGCATCTGTAGGGAGAAGGGAGGAGCCTTCAGCTTTCACGGGGGGGTGGGGTATTGAGTTCCGCAGGGTCCATTCTTGGAACCTGGTCGACGTCAGCAAGAAGTGCCGAATCCTGGTAAGAGACCATGTCGGCTGACACGAGGGTGTTGAATTGGTTGGTTAGTGGGGGGTTGGGTGGCAGGTATGTGATCACCGCTTTTTCTACTGAGTTAGCCTTATTAGATTTTCCTTCGCTAGAGTTGAATCTGGTGTGGGAGTTCGATAGAGGACACATGGGTGGTTGGTCGTTTTTTTGATGCCGGGTCCCTTTGGGATTGGGTTATGTTCTCTCTGGTTTCTGCCGAAGCTTCGGATGTAGGCAGAGGCAATGCTTCGATAAGTGACCACGCAGATGGCAGTGAGTGTAGAAGATTATGTGATTGTCGTAGATGATTTGCTGAGTGTGAGTTTGGTTGCCGAGTTCTATGAGAATGTAGTTGGAAACTGAGGTGAGGTCGAGTTCCACACATATCTTCGTGTAGTGTACTTTAGTTAGGTTGCTTATTTCTTCTACTGTTGCCACGTAGGTCCCAAAGGAGTTGGCTATTCTCCTTAGTGCCACCGGGACGAAGCAAATTAGGGGGGGAGATTGGGTAAGATGACCCAGGCAGCGACCGTCGTGGAGTCTTTCTTGGTATTGAAGCTGGCTGACCACTTGATTATCTTCATCTGGTGGGAGTCGATCCTCCCGGTGCCTTTTGACCAAACCGTCCTGTGGTCCAGGTCGGAGGATAGGTGAAGCAGAATATGTCTCGGGTCGAGGGTGGCTACCCTGTACTCAGTCTTGAGTTGCCAAGTGGCTATAACCTCTGCGACCCTGGCGAGCTTAGGGCATCCTGATGAGAATTTGAGGACAAAGGAGTATGGGAATGAGGTAGCCAGAGAATAGAGTTCTTGGTCGGAGAATGGCACCGTCGGCATGGTGGATGACGACGGGTATTCGACTTAGGGTAGAGGGACGTCTGGGAACAGGAGTCCCTGCTTAGGAGTCCTGTCATGCCACATGATATCGGCAAAGGAAGGAGTCGGGCGATGAGATGCACCAGGGATAAGAAGGGCTGGGGAAGGGGATGCTTCCGAAGAGGCAGGGCCCAGAAGAGGTCGACTAGTGCCCAGAGAGGTGAGGGGCTGGCCCCTGGGGATGTCCGGTAGCGCACAAGGGAGAAGTCGGATGGGATCCCCAAAGGAGAAGTCAGGTGACGATGCACCCCCCACTCCAGGGAGGGAGAGGTTGAGCGGAAGGGGCTGGGGCAGCCCGCTGGGAGACCCAGGATGCGCATGGGGGCGGGGGTCATGGAAGTGCTCAAAAAATGCGCACCACCACCGATACCCGGTAGGGAGGGCTGGGGATTGGGTGGACCAGGAGGGCCAGGGGAAACTAGCCATCGGTGTCCGGCCAACCCGCTGCGCAGACCGACGATCGCAACAGACCGATCGCGTCAGAGAGCAACATCACGTCGACCGGCTCAGAAGAATCTGGCAAAAAGGGCGGGTGGAGGATGGAAGGGGGAGTGGAGACTAGCGCATTGAAGTTCCTTCACCCAGCGCAATCGGCCCCACAAGAGAAGGGAAGGGATAGGGTGGGAATAACCCACACCCGGCATAAACGGAGGAAAGGACGGGAGGAGGGGGCACGCCCACAGTGGCTACCACAGGAGGTGCACGGAGCGTGGAGGAAGCCACCCCACAAGGACGCTTAGGGAGCGGCAACAGCTGGGTTGCGCCAGCGTCCGGACAGCGCAAGGAGGCGCCACCGAGAGGAAGAAAAGGGTGCGCGTATCCGAAGGGGGGTTAAGGCTTCGCCAAGCCGGGAGGGGCCTCATGTTGTGCCAACCCGGAGAGGGTCCCAGGTTGCGCCAACTCGGAGCAAGGGAGGGGAGGGGCCCCTGGTTGTGCCAACCCGGGGAGGGTCCTATGTTGCGCCAACTCGGAGCAAGGAGGCGCTCGAGCCCCAATGATAGGCTGCGTCAAAAGGGCTCACCTCTCGGCCAGGGGAATGTGCACCACACGTCAGCTGCGGAAGTGCGCCACACGATAACTGCGTCGGATGGGCGCAAGGTGGGACGATTGGGTCTCGACCTTTGGCTGTGCCTAAAGGCTGCACGCCCCCCAATGTAGGGCTAAGACCTGAGGGGATCACGTGGCCAAGGGAATGCGCGCCACACGCATCTACGAAATTGTACCACACGATAATTGTGCTGGAAGGGCGCAAGGTGGGACGACTGGGTCCCGACCGTTGACTGCACCTAAAGGCCGCACGCCCCCCAATGTAGGGCCAAGACCCGAAGGGGTCACGTGCCCCCCTGCAGCACCATCGAATTTTGAAAATGGGAATCCCGAGAAAAGAGGGCAGGAAGGCGGTGGGGGACTCGATGAGATTCGGGTCCGGCACCGGGCGGACGGATCCGGGAGGGGATCGCCGGACCATCAGCAAGGTCGAGAGGGAGAAGGAGGAGCGGCAGCCTGGGGGAAGCTGGAGGAGGCCGAGGTGACTGACCGGGAGAGAGCGGTGGGGGAGGGTCCTGGAGACGGAGGCCGGGAGGATGGCGCCAGGGCCAAGGCCGCCGCCGAGATGATGTACTCTACAAGCTTGAGCTGCGTGCAGACCACCCTGAAGACAGAGGAGGAGGAGGACCGAGGACGGACGGCTACGGATTGCCGAAAAGCTGGGGAGGGAGGCGACGATGCACAAATCGAGGTCGACGGGAGAGCCTGCGACGGTCGCGGGCGGAAGCCGCGATCTGGCAGCCCAGAGCCGCTTGTAGAAGCATGGAATTTCACAACCAGAAAACCCATGCGCCAGATACTACATGCGCCAGAACTCAGACGAAGAACTTCACAACAAAGTCAATAACTATAGACATTTGAAGAAGGACTTTTTATTTATATATAAAAGTCTATTACATGTCAAGAAAAGACTGTACAAAGGAGAATTTCTACAAAGGAAAGAGCCTAAGACTACAGCCAGCGGCCATCATGCGCCTTCAGATAAGGGCAGCGGCCACCATGCGTCTCCAGATAGGCGCAGCATCACTATGCGCCACCAGTAAGGCGCAGCAGATATCATGCGCCTCCATCCAGGCGCATCCCATCATCTCTCCAGCAGCTCAGTTATGTGCATCCCTTCAGCCAAATTCTTCCAGCCAGGCTCACCTGGCCGAGCAGAGCCCAGTTATGTGCCGCTCTTCCAACCAGGCTCGCCCGATAAATGCTTCGACACAAAGCATTTAACCCTCTAGCTGGAACCAAGGAAGAGAAGAGCACCGCAAATGCTGTGGCCAGGGGAGGCTTCGAAAGAGCCTCCAAAGCCGAAGGAAGACCGTGATCGAAACCACGGCTAAAGGAGCAGCTTTCGACACGATCAAAGTGGGGAAACCCCACTTTGCAGGAAGAAAGAGCCTTGCACCGCCATTTCGATCTACGGCTCTTCCGGAATAACGGAGACGAGGCTCGAGCATCCCTATCTTTGGATGCAACAGGCACCTTCCGCCTGCCTCAGAAGCCCACGACTCCGTCTTTTGGATGTAACAGTCACCTTCAAGTGCATCAAAGACAACGCAGCGTCTCATCTTCACCCTCGGGAGCACTTCGTCAGCAGAAAGCACCCGTATGTTCAAGTTCATATTGAAAGTACGTGAGGGAATGAGAAGCAAATCTTCTCTCCATGCTACTATTTATAGGCCGGGCAGATCAAACCCACGCGCCAAGTGGATGGCCCTCCGAATTCCGTGTAATGAATTTACATTAAATGGATGAAGCAAACGCCTCGAATTCAGCCAAACGGCTATTTATAGCACTCGAAGAGCGAGACAGCCGCATCATTAAAAGACATGTCCGATGCGCCAGCCAGACAGCGCATCACACGGACGCGCCCTTCGGTATTAGGCGCATCACACAGACGCGCCCTACAGTACTCGGCGCATTATAGAGGGTGCGCCCCCACACATCTCCATACCGAGTGGAACGCCAACCGACGCGCCCACTCAGCTGTCCATCGAACGTCACTAATATTAAATGCTGAACTGACAGAGTTGGCAGCACGCCTCCCAAAGTCTGAACAGTTGACAGCTTTATTCAGAAAACGAAGCGTCGGCAACGTCAGCATCATCATGACTCTATTCCGACGGCTACTGCCACGTGGCCACCCGCATGCGCCTCTACGACCATGCGTCCACACCCGCATGCGCCTCTACGGCCATGCGTCCAAACCAGCATGCGCCTCAAAAGCCATGCGCCTCAGACCCTTCACTGATCCCTAAAGATAGAAGAAGAGTCTCCGGTTGAAGTTTTGCATGCGCCTCAAAAGCCATGCGCCCCAGACTGATCTCTGATCCCGAAGGACAGAAGGAAAGTCGCCTGCATGCGCCTCAAAAGCCATGCGCCCCAAATGGTTTGTAACTCCTAAAGGTTATGAGCCGCAGCCTCCTCCTGCGCCCAATCCAAGGCGCAGCCCACCAGATCACTCCTCTCCACCAAATCCGAGATCTTCGAACCATGAGTCGACGACACGTGTCTTTTGACTCAACTCATCCAAGATTTCAGCAACGGAAAGATCTTCTCCCTGCTACGTGCCGGCTCACAACAGCAGTATGAAGAGTTCTCCCCCTCGATCAGGGCACAGCATCCATGCGCCTCCATCAGCAACCTCCACGTGGCGTTCCCACACCGGCACATCCTACATGCGCGCATGAGCAGCCAGCCTGCAAAACTATAAATAGAAGGATCATCTCCTTCACACACACACAGAGACTCAGAACATAAGACTCACAGAGAATCCACAACAGAGAATCACCGGAGAGGCAGTTCTAGACACTCAACGTCTTCCTCCTTTCAGCAAGCTCCAACACCCAGAGTAATCAACACCTTCAGAGAACCGATAACCGCCGTCAGCCGGTCAACGGAGTCAACGCATTACCACTCGCTCCATTGGCACTAAGGACCCAGCTTAAACAAAAGTGTACTCCTAGGACTACATCTAAGTCCTACATTGTAATACTGTTCTGTTTGTATTAAGATTTCAATCAAAACAATTTTAATGGCAAACAAGCTGGCGACTCTGCTGGGGACCTCTTTCTCCTCTACCGAGAAAGTCGTGTCATAGGCCGACGACGTGAAGGTGGGCTCCTCCCACAAGATGCTGGTAGTGCGCCTCAATCAACAGGCGTACGAGGAGTTCATTTCTGAAGGAAGTGCGAGTCCTTCGAAGCGGCTGTCGAAGCCGAAGAAGACCCGCGCAGTCTGGGTGCGCAAAGTCGACGCCTCGGGCACCACCGTTGAAGGGGATGCGCCCGTCCAGCCTTCCCTTCCTGCTGACGTCCTCAGCAGTCAAGGTGCGCCCGCTGATGCAGCGCATCTCTCGGGGAAGCGTGCGGCTGACCACGTTCCCCAGCCATCTTCCTCTCAGGCGAGGAAGATACGTCGACGGAGCAGGGGCGCAGCCAATGCCCCGCACATTACTTCTGATGCGCCACAATGAGCCTCTGTCTTCGACAGACTCACTCGCTGTAACGGCGAGGAGAATTTGGATGCTGAGTACTATGCGCCCCAGTGGGCTGGTACGAAGAAATCCAAGGCGGCACGGGCCACGCGCCACAAACGTGCTATGCCAGCAGCCGGCCAGAGGCACGCGCTTACAATCACGCACGCTGCCGATGGCAAGCTGTACAAGTTTGACTCAAGTGCTCCCGCACCGACAACGAGTCGACCTTCAAAGTCCTCATCTCACTTGGGCGCATTCACTGCGTGCACAACCAAGCCGAGAGAGGCAAACTCAGTGGTCTTGAACTCCCACGCCTCCTCTGGTTGTGCGTTTGAGGTCCGTTCAAGTCACTTCAAATGCTGTGGTTCCCCCACTACTGATCGTGATGCCTGCTTGGTATTAGATCAGGGGGCGCAGCACTCACCCGACCACCCCGGCGCTTGGCTCTGCCATGCGCTTGAGAGGGGTGTGAGGGTAGCACTCTCCTCCAACGACTTGTGTAACGTGATCACTCACAAGCGCCGGTCAGGAGAGTTAACCAACAAGCACGATGCACCTCTCACGGGGCACACTTGTGCAGTGGTCACCATCAACTGCTGTTGCAAGACGGCAGTACCGCCAAAGCAGTCAGTCTTCCAACGGCTACAATCATCGACACCCCTCCGACATCGCCTTGGGACGAAGGTGTCAGCAGAAGAGGAACTAAAGATTGCGTCATGCAACGTGATCTCCAATTCCTCATCTGCCCGGAAGACGACTGTCAATTCCTCGTCTTCATCCAAAAGCCAGCTGAGGAAAACCAAGGCAGCTGTCACGACCTCTGGAGTGTTCGAAGGCACTCGGTCGAGGAAGAAGTCCTTGGAGGAAGCTGGGGGTAGCCAGACCCTTGTCGAGCTTCCTTCCGAAGACGAAGATGTCCAAAGCACAGCTGCGGCGGATCTTCATCAAGGCGAAGATGACCTCCCTGAAGCCCCTCAAAATGACGATGTCCTCCAGGACACCGCCGGGGGTAGTGCTGAAAACGAAGAGGCCCTTCAAGACAGAGCTGAGGGCAGTCAGGCCCTTGCAGATGCGCCTGTCGAAGACGAACTCCAGAATGTGGCTGGGGGTGGCCAAACACCAGGAGAAGTGACTCCCCCACATGAGAGCGAGGCTGAGAGCGAAGCCTCAACTAATCCATCCACTTCCGGCCGTGTCATGACAGTATACATGACCGGGGGTGATCTTGAGGCTGATGCGCCGCCACAGGACATTGTCCAGCGCATAGACTCGCTAGAGGGAGGACTCAAAACCCTCTCTGCCTCAATGCAAGCACTGACTCAAGCAGTGTTTGAGATGCGGTCGGCCTTGATCAGGACACCTTCAAATGGTCCCGACCCAGGAGCCAATGGAGAGTCGAGTGTGCCCCTCCAGCGGACACCCTCAGACACAGAAGCACCCCGGACATCGGAGCCCTCAAACGCTCCACTCCAGGTAGTACCTCCTTCCCCGGCTCCTAGCTCCACGGAGGACGTGGTCGAAATGATCAAAGATCTGCGGGAGCACTTCGAGTCCAAGAACAGGCAGGAGGAACGCCAGAAGATGGGCATTCCCCAGCCTTATCCCCTTGAGTGGAGCAAGGTGGTTTATCCTCCAAAGTATAAACCACAAACACTCACGCCGTATGACGGGAAGGACTCTCCACGATGGTACCTGACGTACTTCCAGTCGCAGACAGGGCATCTTCCGAAGGAGGACGCACTCCTCACCAGCATCTTTGTTGGGGCCCTGAAAGGGGTGGCGTATGACTGGTACTGCAGCCTCCCCGATAATTCTATATCGTCCTTCGACGACCTGACACGCCTCTTCCTCGACCGCTTCTACGACGGTGGAAAGGACATGACGATGGCGTCTCTCATTGAGATACGCCAGAAGGACAAGGAAACGGTTCGGGCATTCATCGAACGCTTCCGTCAGGCCTGCTTCAGGTTACCTCCAGGCATGCCAGAACATGCGCTTCTCTCTGCTTGCAGTATGAACATGCTGCCTGCAGTAAAGCTCTGGCTTAACTCTACTCCCCCTCCCGACTGGAGCTTCCTAATCATTGAAGCTGAAGCTGCAGAGAAGAAGGCGGCCAATGCACGTCTTCTGGGTGTTAGCTTCCCCGCCTTTGACGATAAGGGGAAAAAGTCTGCAACCAACAACTCCGGACGAGAAACAAAGAGGAAACAGGCATTGACTGTTAATGCCTCGAAGGGCGCATCTGCGCCTACTCAAAAGCCTCCACTGGCACCAAGACCCAAGGAGGTTTATTCATTCAATGATGACGACACCCTGCAACTCTTTGAGATACTGACGCAGGGTGACAAGATCAAGCTTCCGGACCCGAAGCGGCCCGATGAAGTCGGGAAGGTGGACAACCCAAGGTACTGTCACTACCATCGGTTTGTCGGACACCCGACTAAGGACTGCTACGTCCTCAAAAATTACATCTAGCGCATGATCAATGCGGATGTAATCTCCGTCGATTATGAAGAGAAGACGGTGTCAGCTAATGTGGTGTCACTTCAGTTCGGCACCTTGCCGCCGACTACCACACAAGATGGCGTCGTCCCCATCCCTAAGGCGACAATGGAGGTAGTGAATTTGCCACCCACCCGTGACAATGTGAGTGGACTTGTCCCACTTACCACATCTCGAGGAGAGGTCCTCTGGGTTCACCCCGACCTCGTCTCCGAGGTAACTCAACCGGAGGTACGCCCTACCTCCAAAGCAAAAGGCAGGAAGATCAAGTCTTGCCGCACGGTCTCTTCTTCAACGGAAGAGGCGCTTCCTGTACAGACACGTGCACAACAGAACTCCCAGCCCGGTGAAGCTGCCGCCAAAGTGGTACCTCCTGGCACCATCCCTGAGGAGGGTCCATCCAAGCCCTCAACAGCCAATAAACAAAAGCAAGTGGAGGCCCGTTTCGACAGACCTCTGCGGAAAGAAAATGCTTCGGGGGTAGCCAAGCCCCACAATTTTGACATTCTGGCACAACTGGCCAGTACTCCTGCACGCTTGTCTTTGTTCGAGCTCCTGCGTCTCTCCAAGGACTCCCGAGAAGCTCTCTGCGAAGCTCTGAAGGATGCCGAATCCTTTCTCAGTCGGGTCAAGCAACCTGAAGACCTACCAACTACTTGTGCACACTGTCATTGTGCGGATGAAGTTATCCCAAACATAACCTTCACCCAACAAGACATGCTGCTCAAGCATCACCGACATAACCGACCGTTGTATTACACAGGGTACATCGGTTCGGTAAAGGTGAGCAGGATTCAGATCGATCCGGGGTCTTCCCTAAGCATCATCCCAAAGGCGCTGCTATCAAAGCTGGGGATCCTAATGTACCGGCTAGCGCCCTCCAATACGACCATCAGCGGCTTCAACGCCAGCAAGAGCCAACATCTTACTCGGACGACCATGGCTACATGAGTACATGGTGGTGCCCTCCACGCTCCACCAATGCATGAAATATGTCCACTTGACGAGGAGGAAGCCAACGACGCCGATGATGAAGCAGAGACGGCAACAGAGCCGGACTTGGAGCCCGAAGCGACTCCTGACGCCCCCTTGAAAATTCGTCTGAAAGGGAGACCACCCCAGAAGGCGCCTCCAATGAGCATCAAGCTATCAGGAAAAGCGCCAGCTCGCGAAGCTCCCCTGAAGATACGCCTCAAGGGGAAGCCACCACAAACAGCGGCTCCCCTGGTGGTAAAATTACAAGGGAAGGCGCCACTCATCGAAGGCGCAACCGAGGCACCCCTCAAGGTGCGTCTTAAAGGCAAGCCGCCGCAGTCATCCAAGATGCCGGAGAGGGCACACATAACCCTTTCAGACCCCAAAGTCAGAGCGGTGGAGGACTCTCCTGATCCGGCCCCAGTGCTTACAGATGAGGAGCTTGGCGAATACATCTCCGCTGATGTAGACGCACCCTCCTTCGACAATGTAATCCTACGGGATAAAATCTCGTACTTTATCAATAATAGAGTGTCTTTCAATTATTCTTGTCTTCCACACTGGAATGCCATGTATACATTAGACAACGCTCTACGGTCGTTGCAAACACAAGTAACGACCGTCTACCACAATCAAATAGTCCCGTCTCAAGGAGTCTTCATAGTCCCTCCACGAAGCCGAGACGAAGGCACCATCATCTCGGGCAAAATCGAGCGTCGTCAGAACCTCCCGTCAATCGAGCCCGAACCTGATACCAGCAGAGTACAAGTCTATCGGTACACAGATGCGGCTAAGCACATCATCCAAAAGATGGGCTACGACCTGAAAAGCAATAAAGGCCTAAACTACGGCAAGGGTCGGCATCTCCCTGTCCGGCTTTCGATGCCCAATGGAAAGCCACAGGATTACTATAATCGGACTCGACGGGGGTTAGGCTATGTCACGCCGCCATCAACTCCAGAGAGTTCAGACGCAGAAGACATAGAACATTCCCACTCGTCAGAAGCATCGACGTGGGATTCCGATACCAGTATCGGATCAGTCTTCAGGAAAGTGCTGTCAGCTAACATGACATCGACGCAACCTCAGAAAGATGAAGGCGAAGACCAACCACCGGAACCCTTCGAAGAGGAACCCTGGGCTCAACGCCTAGGAGAACAATGGGAGTCTCGTTTTGAGTTACGAGAACCTCCCACCGAAGACGAAGTCGAGCAAATCGACCTCGGGGATGGGTCTTCTTCTAAACCCATCTTTATCAGCAAAAGCTTAGAAGGAGAAGACCGAGAATCTTTAGTCCAACTCGCTAAGGAATATATCGACGTCTTCGCCTGGAGCTACGAAGATATGCCGGGTCTCGATCCACATATCGCGATGCATAGGTTGAACATCTTACCAGATGCCAAACCTATCAAACAACAACAGCGACGCTTCCGCCCGGACATCATGAACGCCATCGATCAGGAGGTGGACAAACTCTTGACCAGTGGCTTCATCCGTGAGGAACAATACCCGGACTGGGTAGCCAACGTCGTCCCTGTCACCAAGAAGAACGGGAAGATACGAGTCTGTATCGACTTCAGGGATCTCAACTCTGCTTGCCCGAAGGATGAATTCCCGCTCCCAATCACCGATGTAATGATTGACAACACATGTGGCTTTGAACGCATGTCCTTCATGGACGGGTATTCAGGCTACAATCAAATCAAGATGTTCCCCGATGACGCAAAACACACGTCATTCAGGACTCCAAAGGGTGTTTTCTGCTACACAGTAATGCCCTTCGGCTTGAAGAACGCCGGTGCAACGTACCAGCGAGCTATGAGCACCATCTTCCGTCAACATCTTCGCAAGACAGTTGAGTGCTATGTTGACGACATCGCAGTCAAAAGCCGCCTCAAAAGAGATCACCTACAGGACCTAAAGACGGTCTTCGATCTCATGCGGGCACATCAACTCAAAATGAACCCCGCTAAATCCTTTCTGGGGGTTTCTAGCGGCAAATTCTTGGGCTTTGTCATCACGGCAAAAGGCATTCATGTCGATCCCGAGAAGACTAAAGCCATCCTTAACATGGACCCTCCGAAGAACCTTCGAGAACTTCGGGGCTTACAGGGACGTTTGGCATACATTCGGAGGTTCATAGCAAACCTCTCCGGTAAATGTCAACCCTTTACTCAGCTCATGAAGAAGGGAGTCTCTTATGTCTGGACAGAGGAGTGCCAAAAGGCTTTCGACGACATCAAGGCTTACTTAACAAGCCCGCCAGTCCTAGTGGCACCTGTCGCCGGCAAACCATTCCTCCTCTACGTCCGTGCCATGGATCATTCCCTCGGCGCTTTGCTGGCTCAAAACAGCGATGCAGGCTACGAGCAAGCAATCTACTACCTCAGTCGAACACTCATCGGGGCCGAACACCGGTACAACCCCGTTGAAAAGGAGTGCTTGGCTTTGGTGTTTGCCATTCAGAAGACTCGTCATTACGTCTCGGGCCAGACAATTCACGTCATCTCCCGAGTCAATCCGCTCAGAGTTCTCATGACGAAGCCAGGGTCATTAAACTCCCGGCTGGCTACATGGGCGATCCTACTAACGCCATACAACATGGTGTTTGTCCCGCAGAAGGCGGTCAAGGGTCAGGCTCTGGCTGACTTTTTAGCTGCACACCCCATCCCAGAATCTTTAAAACTCTATGAAGACATCCCGGATGAAGTCCAAGAATCAAACGTCACTGAAGGAAGCCCCGTTTGGTGGATGTTCTTCGATGGCGCTTCAAGAACGGGCCCCAACGGCCAAATCATCGCAGGAGTGGGGGTAGTCTTAGTCTCCCTCGATCAGCTGGTCATCCAGCGCGCATACTCCCTTTCGAAGCCGTGCTCCAACAATGTTGCTGAGTACAATGCACTCGTCATGGGACTCCAGCTAGCACAACAGCTGGGGGTGGATCATCTGGAAGCCTACGGCGACTCGAAACTCGTCGTAAACCAGATTCGGGGGCAATACGAGGTTCGCCATGAAGATTTGATCCCTTACCATGAAGTTGCATTGAACATCATTTCAACCTTCACTGGGTTCTTCATCGAACATGTACCCTCCTACAAAACTTGGAGGCTGACGCTCTAGCTGGCCTCGCAGCCTCATTGGTCGCGCCCCTTGGGACTCAACACTATGTCACGGTAACTGGCCGAGACTTGATTTGTCCCAGAAACAACCTATGTTTGCAAATGGCTCACGCCATGCCGACAAATACTGGGGTTAATGTCCGAGACTGGAGGTTCCCGTTCATCGACTTCGCCGTCTACGGAATCCTTCCAGAGGACCCGAAGGAAGCCGTCTCAGTCAGGAGACGCTCTCTTCGATTCTACTACGATACAGCCACCAAAACGCTGTACCGACGCTCCTTCGACGGGCTTCTCCTTCGATGCCTGTCTAACGAAGAAGCGGCCGAAGCTCTTCGAGAAGCTCATGACGGAACTTGCGGCGCTCACCAACCAGGGCCTAAGTTGCAAGATCGACTGCGACGTATGGGCTACTACTGGCCAACCATGGTTGCCGACGCAGTGGAATATGCTAAGAAGTGCCATGCATGCCAACTTCATGCAAACTTCATACATACACCATCTGAACCTCTACATCCTACAGTCGCCTCCTGGCCATTCGAAGCCTGGGGCATGGACATTGTAGGGCCAATCACCCCTCCTTCATCGAGAGGACACCGCTTCATCC
Source organism: Iris pallida (assembly GCA_029216955.1). NCBI lineage: Eukaryota > Viridiplantae > Streptophyta > Magnoliopsida > Asparagales > Iridaceae > Iris > Iris pallida. Next base: position 27,388,654 of record JANAVB010028000.1, on the reverse strand, counting down.
TGGCCATCACCGATTACTTCTCCAAATGGGCGGAAGCAGTCCCACTAGCAGAAGTAAAAAGCTCCAGGGTGGTCAGCTTTATCAAACACCATGTCATTTACCGTTTCGGGGTACCCCGGCGAATCATCCATGACAATGGTCCTCAGTTTATCAGCCACATTTTCAGCAGGTTCTGTGACAAGAATCGCATTCAAAACGTGGCCTCAACCGCCTACAATCCGGCAGCAAACGGATTGGCCGAGGCATTCAACAAAACTATCGTCAGGCTACTCAAAAAAGTCGTGTCATCCAACAAACGCGACTGGGATGAAAAGCTTGGCGAATGCCTTTGGGCCTACCGCACAACAGTACGGACCCCAACAGGCAACACTCTATTCTCCCTGGTCTACGGAAGCGAAGCAGTACTGCCTCTCGAGATACAGATACCTTCGCTCCGCGTGGCAATCACAAACGATCTCACAGAAGAAGACAATCAACGTCGTCGTCTGCGGGAATTGGAGGCACTTGACGAAAAGCGTCTCCTAGCTCAACAACGTATCGAACTTTACCAAGCCCGTATATCACAGGCTTTCAACAAGAAGGTCAAGCAAAGAACTTTCCAAGTTGGCGACCTGGTTTTAGCAGTCAGAAGGCCAATGGTGTTAACTCACAAGACACCAGAGAAGTTCGAGCCCAAATGGGAAGGACCCTTCATCATTGAGACGGTATACTCAAACGGTGCTTACCGGCTCGCCAAACCCAATGGGGACTTGTTCATGATGCCCATCAACGGCAAGTTCCTAAAGAAGTACTACTCTTGACATCCTCCAAGACATGTATTTCCCCAAACAACCTCTTTTCACAAAATCAATCGCTTCCGGAACCCAGCTGTTCCGTGGCATCCTTCCGTAGAAAGATAACCACGTCCACATTACCTCTGAGTTGTCTCTCTACATCCTACAAAGCGGAACCTTACACTTCGTGAGCTTACGCTATCCCTCATGTTTACCACGTCCACATTACCTCTGAGTAAACATCCCGTACAAACAACTTCTGCGTTGTCGTACATTGATCGCAGAACTTCCACGTCCACATTACCTCTGAGTTGTTCAGCGTATCCCCCAGGATCATTCCTACCACGTCCATAAACACCTCTGAGTAGGAAGATTCTATCATTTGAACCTAATGATTGCCATGTCCACATTACCTCTGAACAAACATGTTGGTTCCTTTATACTTATTATCTGTACCTAAAACCAAGGTGCGCAAAAGATAATAGGTCCACATAAAATGAACACATCAAAGAGATAGTGTATTTCTTTATTTTTTTAAAAAAAAGGGAGTACAGAAATACGCTATTTCCCCAGCAAGAGTTGCAAAAAACACATAAAAAAGAAGAGAAGCTACAATCCCCGATCCTCCCCAGGGTGGGACGAGAGTTCTCTGACTCGACGTCTCAGGTCGGCAGTGCGAGTTTCCACAGTCGCCTGGACTCGCAGCTCGGCTTCTTGACGCATTAACCCGACAGCCTCAGCGGAAGTTTTACTCTCATACTTCTCATCAAGCTGTCGTCGCTGCTGAGCCAAAGCAAGGGTCCGCTGAGTAAGAGTCGTCTCCTCCTGCTTGAATGCCACGTGTTCAGCCAGGACACGCTCAGCCTCTAGTTGAAGTTGGGCCCGCTGGTCTTCAAGACGGCGCATCTGAGCATCAACCTCTGCGATGTTAGCATCCACCGCAGCCCGCTTCTCCGTCGTCTTCTTCATAGATTGAGACAGCTGCTCCGCCGCAGCCTCAGTTCTAGCCACTTCACGCTCCCAACTGCTCACCTCGGCTCGATGGGAAGCCTCGATCTCAGCCATCGACTTTTCTATCTCTGCATCTATCAAGACCGAGAGGTCATTTCGTTGGATGCACTGCAGTTCCGCCAGCCGCTCGTCCAGCTCCATCACCGAAACCTCCAGAATTTCAGCCATATGGTCATGGCCCTGGTGAGTGCGGATCAGCTCGATACAAGGCATTGCCAAAGCTTTTGCTGTCGTAAAGCTCCCCTTGCCATCCATCACTGCAGATACTCCTTTCTCCAGCATTTTGTACACTCCCTCGACGAGGAACTTCACATACTCGTCGGCATCCGCCAGCACCTGCGGCGTCATAGCAGGAGTTGGAGGAGCTACTACAGTTTGCGGACCGGAGGAAGATCCGCCAACCTCGATCTGAGAGGTTTGAACCTCGGCAGCAATAGGCTCTTCATCAACAGGGGCCAGACTGCTAGCCCGAGGTGCCGAAGGAACAGAAGGAGCCGGCACATGCGTCGTGATAGTACCCCAAGTAGAAGGAGCAGCAGAGGGTTCCACACCCTTACCCTTCTCAAGCCCGGAGACATCACCGACGTCAACGGCCACCTCTTCTACCCCCGACGTTCTATCAGCATCAGCTACCTCCCCCGGCAAAACGGGAAGATCAACATTTATCTTCTGGCCAGCCCCAGGAGACAAGACCGGCGGAAGGGTCTCACTCTTCTCAAATCCCTCTACAGGGACAAAATCTATCGCTACCGCCTGATCGGTAGCCATCTCTATGTCCATGGTTGAAGCCAAGGAAGGATTCGCCAATGATTCAGCCGACCTCCCTTCATCATGACCAGGAGGGGAATCAACCCTCTCCTCTATCCCCACTGCTTCTGCTGCCCCCGCAACAGACTCCTGCAGCTCCGGAGCAGTGTCATCGGAAGATGATGAACTCCATTCCTCTTCATTACCAGGAAGCTGCGCACTTGCTAAACCTTCGATATGTGAAGCCTCCGCTGTGGCCTTCGCCACCTCGGAAGCTGCTGCACCCTCAGGTTCCCTCCTGACCGGAACCTCCACGATAATAGTATCCTCCGGATCTTCCTCCATGAGAGACATCATTGTCGGCGGGATACGCACTCCAGATGAGCTCGCCATCTCTTCTCGCCTACTCCCACCCGACTTTGGAGTACGAGGTTTTCTTTTAGCGGCTCCTACAAAAGAAGATGGGATCTCGTAAGTGGCGGAACCAAAATCAGATTTAGTAGGATGTCCTTACCTCTTCGGACGCCGAATCCGATGACACCGTCGGTAACGATGCCTTCTTCTGCTTCTTCGACACAAGAGATTCAGCCCCTGTATCTGCACATCGTTTCGGTCGATCGCTCGAAGGTTCTGCTTGTGATGCGGAGGGGGCACTCCGTTGACCCACCCCTGACGGACGATACGGCCGAGCCTTCCCTGGCGTATCCCCAGTCGCTGCTAACTGGGTGCCTGCAATAAGGCTGGTCTCCCTGTCATATCCGGAGGGCGGGGCAGCCATAACACAGTAAAATTTGGCGGCCGAGTAAAGAATGGGCGGCCGCGGATCGGGGACGGGCAACGTAAAACGAGCTCCGGTACATCCGACATTATAGTAATGCCAAGCTCGTGCACCGTCCAACAAACTTCCAACATACCCCAAGGTATTACTGGGGTTATCCAACATCATCTGAGCATAACCAAATTGTCGCGCAAAATGGCTCGGTAAGTACGGTTCCAGGTAGCACTGATTCCGGTTCCGGTACACCAGATGGGATGGTCGGATATTTTGCAACCAGCGGAATCCCCATTGAGGCAGAGTAGTAGTACCTTCGCCCAGGTCCCGTAAATCCTCGTTGGCCTCAAAACCCAAATAGATGGGACCAACTTTGGTGATCTCCCAACCCTGAAGACGGGATAAAACCTTTTTACAAACCGGGACACCAGTATGCGACCAGCTCCTCCGATGGAAACGACGAAGGAATGCATCTCCAGCCTTATAATCTCCTTCCGAGCCTGGGCTCATCACACTGGGATGATGCAGAATCAGCCATCCCATCAAATAGTGAAACGGCAGTTCGGCGCGCGAGAAGTTATTGTTTCGGCCTCTGTCATGAATCACATTTCCAGCAAACTCTCTCAAACCTCGCTGCAGGTTACATACCATTGCGGGAAGAAGAGCCAGACGCCGACCGAAAACCAGCTTCACGGCTGGCAGGATTAAGTTTCGGGTTACCCTCTCTACGGCACCGGATCCGCCCGCAAATACGCAATCCCGGAGCCATATCATCAGGTAGGATGCCAACACCGCCTTGGGTGACATCCGATAAGCAAGATGCCAGAAGCAGCTGTAGGAGCGTGCATCTGACTGCTGGTCCTCATTTCCTCGGGGATTTTTCTCCCCTAACCTGCTCATTTCGGACAACACTTCGCTACGAGAGAGCGCCGGTGGAGTAGAAAATTGTGAGGGATCCTCCTTGTCTTGTCTAAAGACATGATCTCTCCAAGCGGTCACATGAGGCTGCGTCCCGTTCCTATCCCGTCTCTGCATATAGTAATGATGACTCGCCACTTCCTTGAAGACGGCCGTCATCTCCTCAGCCCTGTCCCCCAGGATTTGAAGTTCCTCGTTGGTGGGAAAGTACTCTTCATAGGGTTCCGACCCCCAAGGGAGTTTTGACACCTCGTACATCTCATGAAGTGCAAACCCTAATTCCCCCACCGGGGTAAAGAAGGTCCCGGTATGGATATCAAACATCTCCAGGAGTGCGAGGAACATGTGCCTATTAAGATCAACACCTGCCTGGGTAGCACGGATCGCGACAGTCAATCCGATCTCTCGGAGCTCAGTCTGAAACCGCGACAAGATCCAGAGCGTTAGTTTATCCCATTTGGAGACGTAATGGCACCAACCCTCCACCCGAAACTCTCCTGTCGGGTAGGAACGTTCCATCAAAAACATACGATGTGTAAAAGTCGAAGCACTATAAGCAAACATATCAATGGGTACATCACTGAAGAGGCTCCCAGGACGTAAAGTCCGCCAAGTATAAGAAGACCCAGACCGTACAACGGTCAAAGCATCCCTTTGGTCGGAAGTAGAATCAATTTGGATGACACCAGTCATCGCTCCCCCCTGAGAAGGGGTAAGCTCCCAAGACATTCTCCTCTGGGAAACAAGGCGACAGAAGGACGTCAAAGGCCACTGACGTTCAAGTTGCTTAACAGTCATATGCATTCCATTCGCAGTAAAGAACCAGTCCTCCTTGACCTTCAGTACTGACGAATCAGTAGAAGTGAGACGGTCTCCAAACAGGAACTCAGGCTTCAAGAAGGTCACTTTATCAGATGTGGAGGGTTTAATGACTCCGCGCTCCATCATCCGTTTGAGGAACCAATACTGCTGTTCACGGATTAGGGTCATTCTCTCAGGAGGCTGATCCAGCATAAGAGCATCTTGAGCAGGGTTTATCACTTCCTCGTTATGCTCTACTCCCATTTGGTTGAAGGCAGCCTCCAAGAAAACTTCACTCAAAGGCGGGATTGCCATCGACACTAGTAAAAAAATCAGAAAAAAGTCAGAAGAGAACACACAAATGTGTCTAAAGGAGAAAACTGCGGCGCATCACCAGGGTTTAAACCCATACGCGTCAGCAGTATAGCCTCGGCGCATCATCAGGGTTTGAACCCATGCGCGTCAGCAGTATAGCCTCAGCGCATCACCAGGGTTTAAACCCATGCGCGTCGGCGGGCAAAGGCCGCGGCACATCATTAAAGACTCAAGGCCTATGTGCGTTGGCGTACGGACAATGAGACTTACCAACCACCTCCGGCCGAACTTCGACAGGCCGACGAGGAACGATAGCCGCCGCAACTTCCGCGGACTCCTTCGCTTTCTCCTTCCCCTTGCCGGCAGCGCCGCGAGGAGTCTTGGGAGCCATTCTCTCGAAGAAGGAGAAGTTAGGGTTTTGAGGAAGAAACTCTAAAGAAGCAGAGGCACAGAACTCTTTCTCTCTCCGACTCTTACTTATTTATAGGGCATGGTCGCACGCGTGAACAGATGACGTATGATCTCAGCCGTCGCCTCGGGTTCTGCAAGGATAGCAGCAAATAAAACCAAAAGATCATCATTAATCTTTTCGGTTACCGAGGCATCATCATCATCAACTGAGAAGAGCATGCGCCCGAACAAGCATGCGCCCAGAAATCATGCGCCCTGACCTCCATGCTTCTTATTTCAAAGTATTCCAAAACTTATTCAAAAGTTTTGAAAACTTTGAAGGGGGTCTTGTAGAAGCATGGAATTTCACAACCAGAAAACCCATGCGCCAGATACTACATGCGCCAGAACTCAGACGAAGAACTTCACAACAAAGTCAATAACTATAGACATTTGAAGAAGGACTTTTTATTTATATATAAAAGTCTATTACATGTCTAGAAAAGGCTGTACAAAGGAGAATTTCTACAAAGGAAAGAGCCTAAGACTACAGCCAGCGGCCATCATGCGCCTTCAGATAAGGGCAGCGGCCACCATGCGTCTCCAGATAGGCGCAGCATCACTATGCGCCACCAGTAAGGCGCAGCAGATATCATGCGCCTCCATCCAGGCGCATCCCATCATCTCTCCAGCAGCTCAATTATGTGCATCCCTTCAGCCAAATTCTTCCAGCCAGGCTCACCTGGCCGAGCAGAGCCCAGTTATGTGCCGCTCTTCCAACCAGGCTCGCCCGATAAATGCTTCGACACAAAGCATTTAACCCTCTAGCTGGAACCAAGGAAGAGAAGAGCACCGCAAATGCTGTGGCCAGGGAAGGCTTCGAAAGAGCCTCCAAAGCCGAAGGAAGACCGTGATCGAAACCACGGCTAAAGGAGCAGCTTTCGACACGATCAAAGTGGGGAAACCCCACTTTGCAGGAAGAAAGAGCCTTGCACCGCTATTTCGATCTACGGCTCTTCCGGAATAACGGAGACGAGGCTCGAGCATCCCTATCTTTGGATGCAACAAGTACCTTTCGCCTGCCTCAGAAGCCCTCGACTCCGTCTTTTGGATGTAACAGTCACCTTCAAGTGCATCAAAGACAACGCAGCGTCTCATCTTCACCCTCGGGAGCACTTCGTCAGCAGAAAGCACTCGTATGTTCAAGTTCATATTGGAAGTACGTGAGGGAATGAGAAGCAAATCTTCTCTCTATGCCACTATTTATAGGCCGGGCAGATCAAACCTACGCGCCAAGTGGATGGCCCTCCGAATTCCGTGCAATGAATTTACATTAAATGGATGAACCGGACGCCTCGAATTCAGCCAAACGGCTATTTATAGCACTCGAAGAGCGAGACAGCCGCATCATTAAAAGACATGTCCGATGCGCCAGCCAGACAGTGCATCACACGGACGCGCCCTTCGGCATTAGGCGCATCACACAGACGCGCCCTACAGTACTCGGCGCATTATAGAGGGTGCGCCCCCACACATCTCCATACCGAGTGGAACGCCAACCGACGCGCCCACTTAGCTGTCCATCGAACGTCACCAATATTAAATGCTGAACTGACAGAGTTGGCAGCACGCCTCCCAAAGTCTGAACAGTTGACAGCTTTATTCAGAAAACGAAGCGTCGGCAACGTCAGCATCATCATGACTCTATTCCGACGGCTACTGCCACGTGGCCACCCGCATGCGCCTCTACGACCATGCGTCCACACCCGCATGCGCCTCTACGGCCATGCGTCCAAACCAGCATGCGCCTCAAAAGCCATGTGCCTCAGACCCTTCACTGATCCCTAAAGACAGAAGAAGAGTCTCTGGTTGAAGTTTTGCATGCGCCTCAAAAGCCATGCGCCCCAGACTGATCTCTGATCCCGAAGGACAGAAGGAAAGTCGCCTGCATGCGCTTCAAAAGCCATGCGCCCCAAATGGTTTGTAACTCCTAAAGGTTATGAGCCACAGCCTCCTCCTGCGCCCAATCCAAGGCGCAGCCCACCAGATCACTCCTCTCCACCAAATCCGAGATCTTCGAACCATGAGTCGACGACACGTGTCTTTTGACTCAACTCATCCAAGATTTCAGCAACGGAAAGATCTTCTCCCTGCTACGTGCCGGCTCACAACAGCAGTATGAAGAGTTCTCCCCCTCGATCAGGGCGCAGCATCCATGCGCCTCCATCAGCAACCTCCACGTGGCGTTCCCACACCGGCGCATCCTACATGCGCGCATGAGCAGCCAGCCTGCAAAACTATAAATAGAAGGATCATCTCCTTCACACACACACAGAGACTCAGAACATAAGACTCACAGAGAATCCACAACAGAGAATCACCGGAGAGGCAGTTCTAGACACTCAACGTCTTCCTCCTTTCAGCAAGCTCCAGCACCCAGAGTAATCAACACCTTCAGAGAACCGATAACCGCCGTCAGCCGGTCAACGGAGTCAACGCATTACCACTCGCTCCATTGGCACTAAGGACCCAGCTTAAACAAAAGTGTACTCCTAGGACTACATCTAAGTCCTACATTGTAACACTGTTCTGTTTGTATTAAGATTTCAATCAAAACAATTTTAATGGCAAACACCGCTGAAGCGGCGATGCCCCAAGGACACGATGCGGGCGACAGCGGAGGGTGGGAGGGCGGCAAGAGCAAGGCAGCCGGACGGCTAGGAGAGGCGGGGGAAGGTCCATGGCAGGGGCACTGAAGGGAGGGGAGGGGAGAACGAACGGGCCATTTTTTATATTATATTATATATATATATATTATATATTATAAATATATATATATATTATAAATATATATATTTTTTATATTGTAATATATATATATATATATATATATATATATATATATATATATATATATATATATATATATATATATATATATATATATATATATATAAATGTCTTTATGTATTATATATATATATATATATATATATATATATATATATATTTTATATATATATATATATATATATATATATATATAATACATAAAGACATTTTTTTACTATACATGAATATGATTGTATACAATTATATATAATATTTAGAAAATATCTTATGCTTAAATTCGGAAGGTGGTCATATATTTTTTTTCACAGTTAGGACTACTTGAGAAGATTCCTGGATGACCCTTGAGAATCTCATTTAAACTATCTCGAAATTCGATTCTGACAGTATCTATCTTCCTTGATTCATCGTTGAATTTGATTCTTGGTATTCCTTATTGACTTGATTTTCTACCAAGATAACATTATGGGCTAGATTGCCTCTGTCATGGAATCTAGAGTCTAGAGGTATATGCATTAGTTGTGGGCTCCATGGATTATCGCAGCCATACTTACTGGTGTGACGAGGATTCTGGTAACATGGTTCTGGATAGACGGGTATGATTATCAGATTACAGGATAGATACCATATAGATGGTGTCCTAGTATAATTGAGTGGAATATCAGGATGGATGTTACTTGAGTATCATGGATTAGATAGAGGGAGCTAGGCCACCTATAGCGCAGCACCATTCCCCGTACCATCAGAGGGATATACCCCGGAGGGGCAGGGCTTTTGTGCTGACAGTCGAGTAGACCGACGCTATGGGTGACAGGTTAGCAGGTCTGTCTTTCATGTCCTTCTTTTCACCTTCATGTGTGATTTCCATTAGTACCTGTCAGGATATTCTTGTGATATGCTAGATAGCGTAGTTACCCTGTTCGAGACTGTGGAATCACGACCAGTAGGACTATGATTGCATGTTATCCTTCGACCTTGTTTGATATAGGGGTTTGACCTAGCAGGAGTACGATCATCTTAATTTCGAGGACGAAATTCTTCTAAGGGGGTAGACTTGTAACACCCAGTTTTTTCAAATGAAGGTAATTTTGAAATTTTGTGATTATAATCATTTAATAATGATATTTAAATCATATTATAATTTTTGATGATTTTTAATTATTTTTAAAACTATTTAAAATGTTGATTGGTGATTTTGATGGTTAACTAGTTAAACCCTAGTATTGCTAAGCCTAGAGACTAACCATGACCAAAGGAGCCTAGTCACGTGATTAGAATTTCATATTACCAATTTTTAGCCTAAGGGTATTTTGGTCATTTTGATAATTTTATGAATTTGTAATTTATATTAATTAAATATTGTGCTAGTCTTTTAGTGAAGCCTTAACCTAGAAGTTAACCTAACCTAGATTAGTCATGAGGTTATAATTAAGGTTAGAACATTCCTACTAAGTGCCAAGGTTAGTAATATCTAGATATTATTAAGGTGGGATATTTCCTTTTGAGATATTTGTGAGAAGAAGCCTTAACCAATAGGAAGCCTTGGAAATTGTTGGAGGAACCTCAACCACTCATCTAAAACCCTAACCCTAATGTTTTCAACAGCCATACAAGCCCCCTCCCTCCTATAAGTATCCCACTTAAGAAATAATTGCCTCCTTTAGAAAACCTAGAAAAAGCCCTACTTGTTCTTCCCTAAAACTCTCCCCATTAATCCAAATTGAGCCCAAATTGAGTCAAATCAATTGCATCATTATCCCCAACAGTAGAGGATACTTGTAGGTGCTTGCTAGCAAGGTTTGAGGACGGTTGAACCAGAGAAAACCGAGGAAGACGTCGAATCGAGGCTCTTTACATTGAGTTTTAGCACTCAATAGGTAAAACCCTACAAACCCTAGTAAATTTCTAATTTCTTCCCATAGATGCATTCATTTAGGGTCCCCCTAGGTATAGCCCAAGTTTGGTAGGAGTTCGTGTCCATTTCGTGTCCGTATCGGATACGTATTGATGTAATTGAATGGGTGTTTGTTGAAATGCTTGTGAGAATTAAAAGGTATTATTTTTAAAAACTAATTGAATAGAAAAATAGGTTTTTAAGTGTAGATCACATATCATATGGACTGAGCACGATTTAGGCCCGTGTCCATGTCCAAATTGGACACGAACACGCTGCACACTGCACCTGTGCACTGATTTTTAGTCTCTGACACGGCTATAAAACTAGGACACGACGCGACTTGAGGGTCATGCAGACACCTAGACACCTAGCCCTAGTCCCCCTCTACCCCTAGACACGATCACGACATGTCACGTGTCGTGTGTCACGCACACGAGACTGTGACACACCTGTACGAGACACAGCATCGTGCCTGTGTTCTTCCCTGCTGCTCGAGCACTGTAGAAGCCAGGACACGACACGAGGATACGAGATTTTTGAGGAGAACCTAGGGGCAATGACTGACATTGTGCCCACAAAATTTGGGGAGGTATCGTTGAGTGGTTCGAGAGAAAACTCCCTCGCACTGGACTGTACGAGCACAGCACACACGCACACACTAGGCTCTGATACGGGTTTGGACACGACCTTGTGCACCACGTGGACATAATACAGACACGTTAACACGTAGCCCTACTCCTAACCTAACTCTAGACATGAGCACGAGGCTCGAGGTTGGACACACGAGCCCCTAGGTTGGTCGACACCACCGCCCGAGGCCTATTCTGTCCACAATTTCTGATACTACTGTTTTCTCGAAATTGTGACGCTTGTGTCCTATTTTTGGACACGGTAGGGACCACTTGGACATATGGGGTTGTCCCAACCTCCTGTACACTTAGTTCTTCCTGTTGGTTTCTAGTTTCCTTTTTAATTTTGTTTTCGAATTCACATGTTTATATATGAATCTCTGATACTCTGAGTGCAGTGCACATTTAGGGATTTTAGCTAAGTTTTTGGTTTTAAATGATAGATTATATATATATATATATATATATATATATATATATATATATATATATATATATATATATATATATATATATATATATATGTTAGAATGTCTGTGAATTGTGTGCATTTGATAAAGATCATGGTGATAGAGTTTTGTGTATGGTTGATGTTCGAAATCCATGTGGTACTTGGCTAGTTCCAGATTTCAGAGTTAAGGGTTGGTAGTGGTTAAATTTCAGGTTTTATTTTGGGGTTATAGTTTAGAGGTGATCTTCTTGGGATGATTAGGTTGTCCTCAAGTTCCAGTTATTGGTTTTCAATTTTAGTCGGTTGTTAGACATGAACTGTTAGTTAGATAACCTGAATTTGGGTTTGATTTTACAATGATAAACTGAGAATTGGTTTGTTCAACTGAAATATGCCTATGTTTATTTCCTGAGAACTAATTAGGAATCTGAAATGAAAACTGAGATGTTGTGTAAGCTGAGATATTAGTTAGGAAGAACAAACAGAGATTTAAATCTTTGAAATCTAAGAACAATTATTGTGAATCCTGAATTCACGTTAAGTTTCCTGAGAGTTCAGGACTTGATACCTGAGATTTAGTTAGGTTGTGTTGGTGAGTTTTCAATTATACTATCTAGGTTAGTGTTGGTTTGTATAGGTTAAAGTTGGGATTAAATTGAAGACTGGATTGTTGGGATTTCGAATTGGAGTTGGAGCTTAGTATATCAACTGTGCACTGTCATGAGTTTCAGTCTTATTTTTTTTTTTCCTTCTGTCCAGATTTACATCATAAGGATCACTCCATCGTGCAAGCTTTTAAACCATTTGATTTGCCTATTTTGCTCAGTCCTAATATGAGACTTGGGTTTAGTCCCTTGATTTACATGGCAGCAGTAGTGTATAGGACTAGGCAGTCCAGTGGGCTTTTGGCAATGCCTATGTAGCAGGCAGGCAAGCAGGGCAGAGGCTTTGGGACTGCCAGGCCAGTGTGGCATTGGCTTGGCTTGTACAGGCATAGGCTTTGAGAGTGAGTGTTAGAAATGTGTATGTATAGGTTTTGTTCTCAATCCCTGTTAGATAGTGTAGCAGTCAGTTTAGATGTTTAGATGTTTGTTCTCTCTTGGTTTTGGAGAGAGTTGAGGGTAATTTGCTTATAGGCTTGAGGTGTATTTGATATAGGCTTGGGTGGAATATGAGGTTTTGGTTGTATGTTCAAGCTAGCTTTGAATATCCTACTTGATGGTTATATATGTGATTGATATATGTATGTATATATATATACTTTGTGAGGATATAGATATATGCAATATGCTATGTAAATAAAAGTGTGCATGATAGGTAAGTAGGTAATACAAGGTAAGGTAACCCATGCATGAATATGTGATGTAGGTTGCATTCATGTTTATGCATATATTGTAATGAATATATGCATATGGGCAATGAAATGCATGAAACATGAGTATAATATATGCATGAATCAAATGTGTATATAGTGATGCATGTATGTATAAATACATGTATGTAATTTAGCCTATGTATATGTGCATATATGTATATATGGGATATATGCATATATATTAATGTGTGTTGCCCTGTGACCTTGTGATTGTGCTTGGATACTGGTCTAGACTTGGTTAGGCCTATTGAGACTTAGTTGACTAAGATTGACCAGTTGACTTTGACCCAGAGTTGACCAAGTTTGACTTGGACCTAGTTTGACCTAGACAGTTGACCAGGTTTGACTTAGAGTTGACTTTGACCTAGAATGGCCTAGAATCAAGTAGATTGCATCATAAACTCCATTTATCTTATTTTAAACACATTATAACCTGTATTACTCTGTTTAGGACATTGTGACTCTAGTGCAGACATCTGATATTACATTACTCTTTTCAGAGTAACAGGCGAGTACATTCTCTGATAGTTCTTTCATTTACTTGTCAATTACTGTACTTCAGTTCTAGTTAGCTGTATGTGATTCTCTGTTACAAACACGTATTTTTATTTCGGAATCCATGTATACGACACACATACTTACTCGTCTTACCTCTATTATTCGAATCACCATACGAATCACCATACGAATCACCCTATTCGTATCTTCATATATTGGTTGGACTTGTATTCGTCTTATGTGTTGGATTATGGATTCATTTGTATTAGACTGGCGGGGAAATACTTGATTAGACATGTGAACATTCCCACTATTCGAACCACCCTTTGTGAATATATTCGAACGATAGCCATTCCACACCCGGCCAGGTGTGTGATGTGCCGGATTTACCCTTAGCCGTTTACATGTCTATCTAAGTATTTTAAAACACACTTGGAGAATTTATTCGAATCATTATTAGAACATCATGTGAATCACTATTCGTATCACCTTATTCGTATCATCTTATTCGTATCACCTTATTCGATTCACCTTATTAGAATAATGATTAGAATTACATTCGACTCATCTTATATTAGACTCACATTGGGATTACACTCGACTTATATTGTACCATCTGAACTCATTATGTTACTTTAGTTCAGCTAGATCTTATTTTTACAGTCTTCCTTGCTATGTTTCTCTTCTTGTTTAGTTACCTTACTTTCATTGTACCTTAACTGCTTCTCTACATCACTACCTGTATAAAACTGCCATATTCATCAATACAACTGTCTATAACTGCTTTATAGTTCTTTGTCACTTACTTGGAATTTCTTGATGAAATGTACTCGTTCCTGTCCTGACTGGACCTGTTAAAAATATTACAGATGATTGTCCTGAGGACATTTGTCCTACTTGCCTTGGAGCAGGAGATGGCTTAGCTACCTTTGGCCCCGACACTCAGGAGTGATCGGAAGACTAGCTAGTAGACTTGGTTTAGTTTTCATGATTTAGAACTTGAATTGTAATAACTTGAGATACGAGTTTGTATTTAAGTTTGTTTGAGATATTATTATTTAGTAGTTTATAAATGTTGTTATTTAGTTTTTAGTTATAAACTTCTGTGTTATCTTATCGTGCTTAGACTGTGATTGAGATTTCATTATATCTATACTTGTCCTCCGTTCGGAGTTGAGATTTGACAAGTACATTATATAATTACTTGAGTTGTTGATTAGATAGTAACCTAGGACAGCGTTCTACCGCCGACACTGCGGCGTAGGCAGGACGTACCCACTTCTCGTGCCCCTACACAGGGTGCGGGTCGTGACATATATATATATATATGTATGATAAATGCCCAGTAATATATATTGTATGAATATTATATACATGCATTGTATATGTGTACATAGAGACATTTTTTCTACTATACATGAATATGATTGTATACGATTATATATACTATTTAGAAAATATCTTATGCTTAAATTGGGAGGGTGGTCATATATATTATTTATGCCTTTGGATTCTAAGCCAAACTATTATTTAGATATTATTATTAGACATTAGGGCCCAGCCCATTCCCTATGGAGAAGAGTTCCACAAACTCAGACCCATACTCACCTGTAGGTTCCTATAAAGCTTATAGTATCATCTATTAGGAAAAGGAAAACCTAGCCGTAAAATGTTTCTTCCTACACTCTTCCATTTAGCTCCACACAAAACAATCTTCCACCCTCCTTCTTTCTCACCAACTCGGAACCCTACCCGCATACTGGTCCTTGTCCATCCCAAGCACTGACAGGTCGTCGAAGTAGCGGTTACACGAGTGCAGCTTCCGTCGACCAACCCGTGCACGTAGGCGAGCCCAGGAGTGCGACCCACCTTGACCTGCTATCTTGTGCGTCCTTCGACACACCACCATGCCGTGTGCGTCCTGTGATGCCACAGTCGGGCCTCCACCTCCGCCAGGCTACGCTCTCCAGTGAGATACACCAACAACGAAAGCAGCGTACAACAGTAGCAGCACGTAAAAAAGCGCAGCGGCAACCGCCACCACCATGACCAAGCGTACCCCGGCTGACCACCCCGATTAATCGTAGTCCCCTTGACACGTAACACGGGCTATTCATGCATTTTGCACGAGATCCTGTCGTAACGTGCGAGATTTAAACTCAGAAATCTTACTTCAGGACAACAACTTTGTGCACATTTTCTGGACGATCCGACCGTTGGATTGTCAAACTCTTTTCATCTTTGCAAGCTTAGTATATAGATCTACCTCCACTTAAATTTTTAAATGTTAATTCGATTGTTTACTATGTCAAAATTGGCCGCAAAATTGGGTGAATAATTGTGTTTATTTTTGACAGTTTGTGGAGCCAACTTCGTGGATTTATTTCTTTGTCATCGTAGATCTGTTTGACGTGCCGCTAGTTCCTGTGCACAACAGATATAACCACCTTCGTGCCATAAAAATTTTAGCTTCATAAGATGTCGCTTGGTTAGTTGAAATCGATGCCAAAGCTGGTCTCTCAAATCCGTAATTTTCAACTTGTAAAATCCCAATTTTGGACTCGGAACTCCGAATTCCAATTCCGACACCACCAATGGACTCATGGTGTCGTTCTAGATAAAATTGATATATAATTTGTTGATTTGGAGCATCGTGACCCCAACACAGATATCGTTGCAAAACGGGTCCCATTGTCCGAGTTAACGGGTCATTTTGAGATCGGCTCATCAAAATCCAATTCTGGATATACCGTTGGACTCGTATCGTCATTCTGGACTCGTTGACATATATTTTGCTAGATTTAGTAGACTTTGGATCTGGCATGCATTTTTGTGCAAACCAGATTCCAACGTTTGGGTCAACGGGTTATTTTGAGATCGGCTCATCGGAATCCAACTTTGGACATACCGTTGGGTTCATATAGTCATTCTGGGCTCATAGACATGTAGTTTGCTAGATTTATATGACTTTTATCCTAGCATATTTTTCGATACAAAACGGGTCCAATGACAGACATCATTTTAACCAAAATTATCCTTTTTGATCCTGTTTCCAAATTGGACTTATGGATAGGCTATCCTAGCTAATTTAGCCATTTTGGACATATTGGTGATGTTTGTTTCATCATTTGATGACGCTTGTATATTTTCCTTTATGTATCACCATTAATAATAATTAATTCCTATTTATGTTCGTACCCCGGAATTCGTGCGTTGAAACTGAGATAAGTCGATTCCAGTGATCTCAACGTTGTTGAAATTGACTAGGTGACCATGTGGATGGCCAAAACAAGATTGTTAATCTTGCAGTTGATCACCTTATGTCACGACCCGCACCCACTGTGAGGGTACGAGTACGTAACAGCGCCCAGCCTACGCCGAAGTGTCGGCGGTAGAATGCTGTTCTAAGTCTCTAACTAACTATCAACTCATGCAGTATATAGTGTACTCATCATGATCAACTCCGAACGGAGGACAAGTATAAGATATGGTGTAACTCAATCACAATCTAAGCACGATAAGATATCACCGAAATATAACTAAAAAATTGAAGACAACAAAACTACTGATATCATAACAACAACTCAAAAATCTCAAATACATCTCAAGTCTCAAATCTCTATATACAACTCCAGTTCTAAAACATGAAAACTAAAAATATGACAACTAGCTAAACTCCAGATCACTCCTGAGTGTCGGGGCCATAGGTAGCTAAACCATCTCCACAGTAATATGTAGGACATGTGTCCTCAGCACAGTCATCTGTAAAATTTACAACAGGTCCAGTCAGGACAGGAACGAGTACAACTCCTCAAGAAAATCCAAGTAAATGACAGGAAACTATAAAGCAGTTATAGACAGTTTTATTGATGAATATGGCAGTTATTATATACAGGTGATGGTATGGTGAACAGATAAGATACAAGGAAAGTAAGTAACTAAAACAAGAGAAGAATGATGGCAATGAAGACTGTAAAATAAATCTAGCAGAACTAAGGTAATATAATGAGTCCAGGCAGTAAATGTAAAGCAAGTGTAAACTGCTATAAATCCAGTACGAGATGAATCTAATACAAGATGAATCCAGTACCAGATGATTCTAGGTAGTGATTAAGAATCCAGATGAGTCCAGCTATTCTAATAGTGTGTTTTAAAATACCGAGATCGATATGTATACGGCTGTGGGTAATCAGGCGCACCTCTCACTGATCAGGCGAGAGATGGCTATGCTTCCAGTAGATTCCAGTTGGAGATTCCAGATTTGGGGTATGTCTACATGTCTTACTCAATATTTCCCCGCCCCGCAATACAAATGAATCCAGAATTCGACACGAGAATCGAGATAAGTCCAGCCAAAATATGATGATTCCAGAAATAGATTTCGAAATGATTCCAGTAATAGAGGCCAGATAATATGGTGAGTGTGTCGCATACATGAATCCAGAATATCCATACGTATGGTATCATAGAATCACATAAAACTAAATAGAACTGAAATACAGTTACTGGCAAATAAATGAGAGAACTATCAGAGAATGTACTCGCCTGATACTCTGAAAAGAGTAGTGTAATGTCAGATGTCTGCACCGGAGTCACAATGTCCTAAATAGAGCAGTACAGGTTATAATGTGCTTATAATAAGACAAATGAAGTCTATGATGCGATCTACATGATTCTAAGTCAAATCTAGGTCAAAGTCAACTCTAAGTCAAACCTGGTCTATACTAGTCTAACTAGTCCATTCTAAGTCTAACATGACTAAACAAGTCTATCTAGATTCTACACTAGGCATTCAAGTCACCCATAGGCCAAGAGCCTAGGCTATGCTATATCATGCCTAAAACCAACCTATAATCACCTCTACATATAATACATGGCAATATTTATCTAATACACACATAGATATATTTATATAATCTAATTTAGAATACACATATTGATCTATTATATAATATAATATAGAATATACATATAACATATAGGCTACTATATGCATATCCCATATACATTATATATATCCATATAATATTAGTATACACACATGATATATTTATAGGATACCTTAATATATATATACATATCAATACATATATATATACCTATGTATAGAGAATAGGAAAACACATATTGTGTCCAAGTGTGTGTCATGAGTGAGAGTGTCATAATGTGTATTGTGTCAAAGCATGTGTGTGTAATAGTGAACAGGAATGACAGTTGTAGGTGTAACCATGTGTGTGTGTGAGTGCACTTGTGTTTGAGAGTGAGGTGCAAGTGTCAAGCCAATGTGTCAATTGGTGTCACAGGTTTTAGGGTGTCCACATGTGAGAGGTTATGTATGTGTGTGATATGTGGTATGAAATATGAAAACAGTGGGTCAATTGAGGATCTGTGTGTAATGTGAAAACTGAGATGTGGGTAGAGGACATGTAAGCATGGTGTGTACATATGGGGTACCATGTGACAGTGCTAATTCTCAGATTCCAGTTTCAGTTTACTGTCCCTATACGTACAACATACCAAAACAAACTGATACCAATAGTCCATACTTGAGACTACAAGGAGGTGTGGACTGAACCAAAACACATAAAGGGGCTGTGCTCTGGACTCAAGTCTGGACAAAGGGGAAATAGGACAGTTCACTCGACACCATTCCAATCAAAAACCCATTTGAAATGCAACATAAACTAACATTTAAACAACTAATCAACCACATATTAGGAATAACATGGTATTGAAGAATCAACTCAGTTTTGTGTATAAATCTGAAAAAAACAGTTTCATAACCCCACCAATCCAATTCGAAAACCTGTCATCCAAATCCCACACAAATCATAACTAACCTCAATGTAAACTATTATACAGGTATTCTAATTAATATGGCAGTCTAAAACATCACATATCAGTTGAAAGAAAAATAGGAAATCAAAATTAGGATTTGAAAACAGGGTTCTCAGAAGTTTACTCGAAAATCAAACCCGGCATCTAACCCAATTGCAGGTATTCAAAATACCAACAAGCTCATACTTAAACTCAAGATCACAGTAACCTAAACTAATGTATCGTAATATTTCAAAACCTAAATTAAAACAATGCCTATTCTTCTCAGGTTTCATAAATATACATGTCCAAATTATATTTGAAAATCAACTCAGGTATAACCTTAACTTATCACAAATGCATATATAAGTCCTAATACTTCTGTTTACATTATCAAATCTCCATTAGCTCAAAACTGGAAAATGTAAAAATAGTGTAATCCATTGAAAAAAACCCAACATAGCACATCCCAAATCACTGATTTCAGGTTAAACCTGTATTTCAGTTCAACTGTAATATCAACTTACATGTTAACTAATACACATATATGTGTATATCAAACCAAATCCCCAACACTAACCCAGGTTAACTAACTACATCAACACATAAGTCATCATCAATTAAAATGGGTTATCACATATGGATTTCTTCAAAATAAAACTACATTCAACTGTTAAACTGAAAAAAATGAAATCAGTTGAACAGTGTGATTCAAACACAAATTCGAATCCAACCCCATAAAACCCAGGTTACATATATACACAGTTAAAAATCATCATTTAAATCCCAAACAATTATATTTAAACTCATTTTAAACTCTGAAACATAGCACAGTATCAGTTGAGAACAACAAGTTTCAGGAAACACATAGGAAACCCAAAACACATAGGAAAACTCAATAAACCATCAAATTGATTGTGCCAACACATAGTACACATGTGCACGTGTCATAGGGATGCATTCGTGTCCAGAAAACTGGACACGAACGTGTCCAGAACCAAATTCGAAACTGTGTCTGAAACAGAAAATTTAGTCCTCGTGCACGCGTGCACGTGTGTCCAACTCACGACACAGGCCACGTGGAGACACGTGGCCGTGCACACGTATTCACCTAGACTAGGGGGACGTGTCCATGTGCCTGTCCCATGTCCACGTGGTGTCTACGTATCGATACGAGGTCGTATCAGTGAGCAATTACAGTACGTGCAGTGAAAGTGCGTGACCCGTGCGAACGCGATAACTTCGCGCACAGTGAACGAAAGTTCGTAAAACTTTGCGTGCGTGATGTCAGTGGGTGCCCGTACGTGCCCACAAATTTTTGTGGCATATAGTGTCATGTCGTGTCCTGTGTCAAGCCCGAATAGCAGGGGACTGCACGGGCACAGTGCGGTGCCTCGTGCATGGGGTGCGTGTCCATTTTGGGCACGAAAATCCCCCAAATTCATGCTCAGTGTTCAACAAAATAAATCTATACATCAAGAGCTATCCAAATATATAATTTTTTTTGAAAAACAATAACATTCAATCCATTGAGGCATTTCGTCGAACACCTAACATACCATATGACACGTGTCCTACACGGACACCAAACGGATACGAAATTCACCCAAATTTTAGGGACACCTAGGGGACTCCTAGATCTAGCCCTATATGCAAAGAAAACTGAAATTTAAATCAATTTAAAGGGTTTTACCTATAGGTGAAAATTGCATAGAAAATCTCCAAATGGGGGTGTTCCTCTTGATGGCCAAATGCTCCAAATTGATCCCAAACTGAAATGGCTCTTCACCAACAGTCCATAAACTCAATTTAGAACCCAATGCAAAAGACTAGGATGAAAAAGGACATCAAATAAATAAAATAGGATTTTTTGGAAGGGGGAAACTTACCTTTCTTTTCTCCAAGTGTAGGAATGATAAAAAGAGGCAAGCCCTAATGAACAAGTATTTAAATAGGGTGGGGATCCCTATGTGGCTGCTCATAGGTTCAATAATTAGGGTTAGGGTTCAATAAATGGCCCATGGGCTTAAGTCATGATCAATTAAATCATTAAGTCATAAGTCATTTTATGAAATCACAAGCCATGACTTAAATTCACTAAACCAAGTCCCCTCATTCTAAAACTATTCTCTAATGACTAAAATAGGTTAACTCAAGTTAGGCTAGGGTCACCATGGCTAGGGTTAGCTTCTAGGCTAGTCCACTAGGTCTCAACAAGTCAAAGTCAAACTAGAATTCACTAATTCAACAAATCACCAAATAATTCAAATAAGTCAAAATGACCAAATTACCCTTAGGCTAAAAATGATAATTATCATCATAATGACATGGTTAGGCTCTAGGTCATGCAGTCTCTCAGGTTTTACTAGCAGCACATCAAAATCATAAGTCATGACTTAACCAGTTTTTAAATAGTTTAAAAATTAATAAAATCACCAAAAATCATAATATGAAATGAATATCAATAAATAATAATTATAATTACAAAATTACCCTCATCTGGAAAACTGGGTGTTACAATCCTACCCACCTTATAAAAATTTTGCCTCAAAATTAAAATGATCCCACGCTTCCTAGGTCAAACCCCCAATCAATCAAAGTCAAAGCAACACAATCCTGCTGGTCGTGATGTCACAGTCTCGATCGGGGTAGCTACACTATCTAGCAAATCACAAACGACATCCTGGCAGGTACTAATGGAATCATACAGGAAAGTGGAAAGAAGAATGAGAAGGACAAACCTGCTAACCCATCACCTACAACGTCGGTCTCCTCGACCGCCATTGCAAAAGCTCCACCCCTCTGGTGCTGAGCTATAGGTGGCCTAGCTCCCTCAAAAGGAGGTGCAAAGGGACATTCTATCTTCTGGTGGGCTTCAGACCCACAGGAATAGCAAACCTTCAGCCTCTTCCTACACTGCTCCCTGGAGTGTCCCAACTTCCTGCAGTAGGAACAACTGATCATCTTCGGGTCCTGACCTCGATACTGATGCTGCACCTGCTGAACCATCACTGGTGCCCGTGTCTGCTGAATCTGAACGTGAGGCCTCTTGGCCTGGCCTCCGCTGCTGCTACCACTCTGGAGGTCACGACCCTTCTTCAACTTCAACCCCAGGTCGTCCTCTGCTGCCATCGCCCCAGAAAATATCTCCGCAAAGGTAGCATTCCGGTCGCTCTTAGTCAGCGATCGAACCTCTCGAATCAAGCCTCGACGGAACTTCCTCGCCTTCGTCTTCTCAGTAAAGTCATCTATGAACCGGGCCAATCGACAAAAATCCCCGGCGTACTCTGCTACCGTCTGGGTTCCCTGAACCAGACCCTCAAACTGTGCCTCTATGCCTCCCAAAGCCACATCAGGAAAGAACTGCTCCTTGAACAGTTCCTTGAACTGGGCCCAAGTCTGGCCCTCAACTCCCACTCTGGGATCTGTCTGGTACCACGCACGGGCTAAGTCCTACATCTGACTGCCCGCCGCCTCGATATGGAGTCGATCTGGTATCTCTGCTAGCCTGAATATCTTCTCGATATGCTCTATCCAGTCGTCTGCATAGTGAATACCCTCCGTGCCCAGGAACTCTCTGGGGTGCATCTTCTGGAAGTCCTGTATATCCTTCTCCTTCCGACGAGGCTGCTGCTGCTCCCCCTGAGCAGTCACCATCTCTACTGTAGCACGAACCAGCTGGTGGGCCTCGTCAATCCCCTGACGATAATCGGCAGTCTGCCGCTGCTGCTGCTGCTGGTGAGACGCCAGAATCCTCTCCATGAAAGAAAATAGATGAGCAGCATCTACCATCTCCACAGGTGGAGGCTGCTACGATGGAAGGATCTCAGAAAGCACCGGACTCTGTCTCTCAGCTAATGGAGGTGCTCCTCCGAAGGCTGCTAAAATACCCACCCCAGCTGGCAGGACTGAGGCTGCGGTACGAAGGGCTGGCTGCTGAAGGTGAGAGGTGGCAGACCCCTCTGCAGCAGCTACTATACCAGAGCGATGTGATCGCGTCTCCACCATCCTGAAGACAGATCGAAAAGGAAGTCAATACTGAGCAGAAATCGATAAAATCAAAGGAGGACAGTTTATTTCAAAGAAGACAATCAGTAAGATATGTAGATGGCATGAATTGAAGCAGAATTTTTTTTCTAACTGTGATTGAGTACCTCTCCGATAAAGCCTATCTCTCAATCCTATTGCAGGCTCGTGACAGTACAACTAAGTTGCCGTACTACCACGATATCGCACTAATGCGACTCTCAACCTGCATGGGCCACCACTAAAAATGTGTCACGACCCATACCCACTGTGAGGGTACAAGTACGTAACAACGCCCAGCCTACGCCGCAGTGTCGGCAGTAGAACGCTGTTCTAAGTCTCTAACTAACTATCAACTCATGCAGTATATAGTGTACTCATCATGATCAACTCCGAACGGAGGACAAGTATAAGATATGGTGTAACTCAATCACAATCTATGCACGATAAGATATCACCGAAATATAACTAAGAAATTGAAGACAACAAAACTATTGATATAATAACAACAACTCAAAAATCTCAAATACATCTCAAGTCTCAAATCTCTATATACAACTCCAGTTCTAAAACATGAAAACTAAAAATATGACAACTAGCTAAACTCCAGATCACTCCTGAGTGTCGGGGCCATAGGTAGCTAAACCATCTCTACAGTAATATATAGGACATGTGTCCTCAGGGCAGTCATCTGTAAAATTTACAATAGGTCAAGTCAGGACAGGAACGAGTACAACTCCTCAAGAAAACCCAAGTAAATGACAGGAAACTATAAAGCAGTTATAGACAGTTTTATTGATGAATATGGCAGTTATTATATACAGATGATGGTATGGTGAACAGATAAGATACAAGGAAAGTAAGTAACTAAAACAAGAGAAGAATGATGGCAATGAAGACT
This sequence comes from Iris pallida, assembly GCA_029216955.1. NCBI lineage: Eukaryota > Viridiplantae > Streptophyta > Magnoliopsida > Asparagales > Iridaceae > Iris > Iris pallida. The sequence goes on along the minus strand of JANAVB010028000.1, from coordinate 27,364,483 downwards.
ATAAAATAAATCTAGCTGAACTAAGGTAATATAATGAGTCCAGGCAGTAAATGTAAAGCAAGTGTAAACTGCTATAAATCCAGTACGAGATGAATCTAATACAAGATGAATCCAGTACCAGATGATTCTAGGTAGTGATCAAGAATCCAGGTGAGTCCAGCTATTCTAATAGTGTGTTTTAAAATACCGAGATCGACATGTAAACGGCTGTGGGTAATCAGGCACACCTTTCACTGATCAAGCGAGAGATGGCTATGCTTCCAGTAGATTCCAGTTGGAGATTCCAGATTTGGGGTATGTCTACATGTCTTACTCAATATTTCCCTGCCCCGCAATACAAATGAATCCAGAATTCGACACAAGAATCGAGATAAGTCCAGCCAAAATATGATGATTCCAGAAATAGATTCTGAAATGATTCCAGTAATTCCAGTAATAGAGGCTAGATAATATGGTGAGTGTGTCGCATACATAAATCCAGAATATCCATAAGTGTGGTATCAGTGAATCACATAAAACTAAATAGAACTAAAATATAGTAACTGACAAATAAATGAGAGAACTATCAGAGAATGTACTCGCCTGATACTCTGAAAAGAGTAGTGTAATGTCAGATGTCTGCACCGGAGTCACAATGTCCTAAATACAGCAGTACAGGTTATAATGTGCTTATAATAAGACAAATGAAGTCTAGGATGCGATCTACATGATTCTAAGTCAAATCTAGGTCAAAGTCAACTCTTAGTCAAACCTGGTCTATACTATTCTAACTAGTCCATTCTAAGTCTAACATGACTAAACAAGTCTATCTAGATTCTACACTAGGCATTCAAGTCACCCATAGGCCAAGAGCCTAGGCTAGGCTATATCATGCCTAAAACCAACCTATAATCACCTCTACACATAACACATGGCAATATTTATCTAATACACACATAGATATATTTATATAATCTAATTTAGAATACACATATTGATCTATTATATAATATAATATAGAATATACATATAACATATAGGCTACTATATGCATATCCCATATACATTATATATATCCATATAATATTAGTACACACACACATGATATATTTATAGGATACCTTAATATACATATACATATCAATACATATATATATACCTATGTATAGAGAATAGGAAAACACATATTGTGTCCAAGTGTGTGTCATGAGTTAGAGTGTCATAATGTGTATTGTGTCAAAGCATGTGTGTGTAATAGTGAACATGAATGACAGTTGTAGGTGTAACCATGTGTGTGTGTGAGTGCACTTGTGTGTGAGAGTGAGGTGCAAGTGTCAAGCCAATGTGTCAATTGGTGTCACAGGTTTTAGGGTGTCCACATGTGAGAGGTTATGTGTGTGTGTGATATGTGGTATGAAATCTGAAAACAGTGGGTCAATTGAGGGTGTGTGTGTAATGTGAAAACTGAGATGTGGGTAGAGGATATGTAAGCATGGTGTGTGCATATGGGGTACCATGTGACAGTGCTAATTCTCAGATTCTAGTTTCAGTTTACTGTCCCTATACATACAACACACCAAAACAAACTGATACCAATAGTCCATACTTGAGACTACAAGGAGGTGTGGACTGAACCAAAACACATAAAGGGGCTGTGCTCTGGACTCAAGTCTGGACAGAGGGGAAATAGAACAGTTCACTCAACACCATTCCAATCAAAAATCTATTTGAAATGCAACATAAACTAACATTTAAACAACTAATCAACCACATATTAGGAATAACATGGTATTGAAGAATCAACTCAGTTTTGTGTATAAATCTGAAAAAAAACTATTTCATAACCCCACCAATCCAATTCGAAAACCTGTCATCTAAATCCCACACAAATCATAACTAACCTTAATGTAAACTATTATACAGGTATTCTAATTAATATGGCAGTCTAAAACATCACATATCAGTTGAAAGAAAAACAGGAAATCAAAATCAGGATTTGAAAACAGGGTTCTCAGAAGTTTACTCGAAAATCAAACCCGGCATCTAACCCAATTGCAGGTATTCAAAATACCAACAAGCTGATACTTCAACTCAAGATCACAGTAACCTAAACTAATGTATCGTAATATTTCAAAACCTAAATTAAAACAATGCCTATTCTTCTCAGGTTTCATAAATATACATGTCTAAATTATATTTGAAAATCAACTCAGGTATCACCTTAACTTATCACAAATGCATATATAAGTCCTAATACTTTTGTTTACATTATCAAATCTCCATTAGCTCAAAACTGGAAAATATAAAAACAATGTAATCCATTGAAAAAAACCCAACATAGCACATCCCAAATCACTGATTTCAGGTTAAACCTGTATTTCAGTTCAACTGTAATATCAACTTACATGTTAACTAATGCACATATATGTGTATATCAAACCAAATCCCTAACACTAACCCAGGTTAACTAACTACATCAACACATAAGTCATCATCAATTAAAATGGGTTATCACATATGGATTTCTTCAAAATAAAACTACATTCAACTGTCAAAGAAAACTGAAAAAAATAAAATCAGTTGAACAGTGTGATTCAAACACAAATTCGAATCCAACCCCATAAAACCCAGGTTACATATATACATAGTTAAAAATCATCATTTAAATCCTAAACAATTATATTTAAACTCATTTTAAACTCTGAAACATAGCACAGTATCAGTTGAGAACAACAAGTTTCAGGAAACACATAGAAAATCCAAAACACATAGGAAAACTCAATAAACCATCAAATTGATTGTGCCAACACATAGTACACATATGCACGTGTCATAGGGATGCATTCGTGTCCAGAAAATTGGATACGAATGTGTCCAGAACCAAATTCGAAACTGTGTCTGAAACAGAAAATTCAGTCCTCGTGCACGCGTGCACGTGTGTCCAACTCACGACACAGGCCACGTGGAGACACGTAGCCGTGCACACGTGTTTACCTAGACTAGGGGGACGTGTCCATGTGCCTGTCCCGTGTCCACATGGTGTCTACGTGTCGATATGAGGCCGTATCAGTGAGCAATTACAGTGCGTGCAGTGACAGTACGTGACTCGTACGAACGCGATAACTTCGCGCACAGTGAACGAAAGTTCGTGAAACTTTGCGTGTGTGATGTCAGTGGGTGCCCACACGTGCCCACAAAATTTTTGTGGCATATAGTGTCGTGTCGTGTCCTGTGTCAAGCCCGAATAGCAGGGGACTGCACGGGCACAGTGCGGTGCCTCGTGCATGGGGTACGTGTCCATTTTGGACACAAAAATCCCCCAAATTTGTGCTCAGTGTTCAACAAAATGAATCTACACATCAAAAGCTATCCAAATATATAATTTGTTTTGAAAAACAATAAAATTCAATCCATTGAGGCATTTCGTCGAACACCTAACATACCATATGACACGTGTCCGATACGGACACCAAACGGACACGAAATTCACCCAAATTTTAGGGACACCTAGGGGACTCCTAGATCTAGCCCTACATGCAAAGAAAACTAAAATTTAAATCAATTTAAAGGGTTTTACCTATAGGTGCAAATTGCATGGAAAAGCTCCAAATGAGGGTGTTCCTCTTGATGGCCAAATGCTCCAAATTGATCCCAAACTGAAATGGCTCTCCACCAACAGTCCATAAACTCAATTTAGAACCCAATGCAAAAGAGTAGGATGAAAAAGGAGATCAGATGAATAAAATGGGATTTTTTGGAAGGGGGAACTTACCTTTCTTTTCTCCAAGTATATGAATGATAAAAAGAGACAAGCCCTAATGAACAAGTATTTAAATTGGGTAGGAATCCCTATATGGCTACTCATAGGTTCAATAATTAGGGTTAGGGTTCAATAAATGGCCCATGGACTTAAGTCATGATCAATTAAATTATTAAGTCATAAGTTATTTCATGAAATCACAAGCCATGACTTAAATTCACTAAACCAAGTCCCCTCATTCTAAAACTATTCTCTAATGACTAAAATAGGTTAACTCAAGTTAGGCTAGGGTCACCATGGCTAGGGTTAGCTTCTAGGCTAGTCCACTAGGTCTCAACAAGTCAAAGTCAAACTAGAATTCACCAATTCAACAAATCACCAAATAATTCAAATAAGTCAAAATGACCAAATTACCCTTTGGCTAAAAATGATAATTAATCATCATAATGACATGGTTAGGCTCTAGGTCATGCAATCTCTCAGGTTTCACTAGTAGCACATAAAAATCACAAGTCATAACTTAACCAGTTTTTAAATAGTTTAAAAATTAATAAAATCACCAAAAATCATAATATGAAATGAATATCAATAAATAATAATTATAATTACAAAATTTCAAAATTACCCTCATCTGGAAAACTGGGTGTTATACCTTATCTCGATTTGTATGCCATAGGTTTCGCTGTACGAATAACGAGGTACAACTTAATATTTTTTTACCTACAACTTGCAATTCGTATTACTAACAATAATAATTATAGAGACTAGTGTGACCTAGTTCTAGACGATATAACTACAAGTGTCTTAGAAACCTAAGATAATATGCGACTAGAACAACCCAAGCTCTCTAGATAGGAGTTATGAGTTATACGTGTATTTTGGTGTATGATATATATTTGTTTGTGATTTGGGTTGATAGATATTTACATGGAGTATGGTTCATTGGCTCATGGATAGTGGGATAGACCTTGGTATTGCAGTCTCAACATAGTTTAGACAACTCCAGGCAAGTATACCTTGCCTTTTGATTTACAGTATTTACATGCTAGTACTATTTTATCAATCGTTCATTCAGGATATACTGATACATGTTTCACCTGCTCCTTATCTGTCTTACATGATTCCACCTGCTCCCTATTCAATTATTACATGATTTTACCTGCTGACACACTAGACATGATATACGGATTCGTGTTGCATGGCATATAGGTGACGCGTACATGATCATTGATATTACTTGTAGATAGTTTAGCTGCATACATGATAGACTGGAGTTACCTGTTAGAGTCAGACTGGACGTGTCGTTGTTGCTACACGGACAGTAGCATTGGGTGGAAAGGATAGTTACTAGATGCTTGGGCTACTACGCATACATTATATATTCTTGATTCATCGGGAGTCTCTATACCGGAGCTACGACCCTGCATCCTGAGAGTCTCTACAATAGAGCTACAAATTTTATATTTGGAAAGATCATGTATCGAAAGTTGTCCTCATTTACATATCACACATACTAGTTATTTTGCCTAGTAGTAGAGTTACTAGATCGCCTGTCTATTACCCTAATCACATGTCTATCACCTTGATCACCTATCTATTACCTGTATCACACGTTACTACCTACACATGATCATTATTGACTTCATATCGGCATATATATTATGTATCTTGCTATGTCCCGCTGAGGTCCTGGTTTCCTTCCAGGTTGGCTTAGTAGGTTTGTAGAGATCCTTGTCCCTTTCAGGTACCCACTCTTTCGGAGTTATATATTTTATTTACTGTTATTTGCATCTGCTTAGTAGCCTAGTATTTATAGACTCATATTATTATTTTTGAGTCTATTCGGACAAGTATGATTATTGGGCTGCAGACTAGTATTCATCTTTCCTTTTTCTTATGTTTCTGTTATATGGATTGAGATATAGAATTGATGTAGTGATAGTTACACGATTTCGAATAACTTATACGTATTCTTGTCGGACTAGAGTCTGGTTGAATGCATAGCTGCCCAATGCCACGTGGCTCGGTCCTACATATTTTGGGACTGGGGCATGACATCCTATGAAGGATTGCTACATATTGAAGAATCATATTCAGCAATTATTGGATTCAAAGGCCATCATACTACATACAGATGAGAAACATGTTTTTACAAATCTTGTTTCTCTCCAGTTTGGAGATTTCCCTGTAATTGAAGTGCAAGACGATGTTACACCGATACCGAAGGCGACATTACAAGTCATCAATCTTCCTCTGGTTCGTAATCAGACAACCGGACTCATCCTACTCACTACTCAGCATGGTGAAGTCATGTGGATCCATCCCGATCTCCTTAAAGATATGAATCCAAAATCTACCTCGTCCACTTCTAAGATGCAAAGCAAGAAGAAAAAGACTAAATCATGCAATATGATCAACGAAGCTCTAGTCGGGGAAACCAGATCCAAAAAGGCATACAAACGTGTCTCCAATCAAGAACAAGAGGATAATCCTTTTCCTGTAGCTCTTATTTCTAATCTACCTGCCATTCTGGCTTCACCAGAATTAGGACCATCAAAGCAGACCTTAGAAAAAAATTTAGAAAGAGGTGAGGTTCGACAAATCCTTGAAGAAGTCTACTCTCCTCAAACTTGACAAGCCTTCCAATTTTTATATATTGGCACAGCTTGCCAATACCCCAGTTCGACTGTCCATATTTGAATTACTCTCTCTCCAAAGATACACGGAAGACATTGAGTGAGGCATTGCAGCATGCAGACTCATATTTATCTCAGATAGCGGAACCTGGTGATGACTCTGTGGCTTACCCTGATTGTCATAGTAGCAGAGAAGATTTCTAATATCTGTTAGGGTTATATACTAAACGCATCACTTTTGTAGTTACCTTATTTACTTAAATTTTGAATGAGAATCACATGGAAAAATGTTTACATATTGTATTTGTTGCAAGTGTTAATACTAATGTCTAATATTCTATATTATAGATAATATGGTGTGTGGTGTCACACAAAAGATCATATTATCAGTTCCCTATGGAATATATAACTAGTTCACAACCTAGATGGACTTGGACAATCTATTGAAAAGGTTGTAGTGTAATCTGGTATTAGTCTATCTTGACTATAGGTTTACATTAGTACACTTTGTGTGTATTGAACAAGACCACTTAAGGTTGTTCTCTTTGTACTGACTATATAAGAGAACAAACACCTCTGTTATTATGGATGCTTGTACTCTTAATCCGAATATAATAACATATATGTATATGCAGTGTGCATTACTATGACTCATAAAAGAGTGAGATTTATTATGGGCCAACAACCTTTATAAATTGGGTAATAACATTATATGTATGATGGGATATTGATTATAAATGGAATCCATGTCCCGATACATCGGGTTGATGATGTCCCCTTAAGGAGCTCATAAGGATTGTCATATAAACCATACAAATGGATTATATCCGACATGACAAATAAAGTTGAACGGTACTACTTGAGGATAAAAGATTTCGAATCAATATAGTTATCAGTAACTTAATTTGATCGACAGATATTCGATATCTTAACATGGGGAGCCAAACGAGCATATAATAAAAGGAGCCCACAAACATATTTTGGGATTAGGGAGGTAGTGCAATAATAGCTCATTAGTGGACCAAGCTATTGTTAATGGGCCTGGATTGTGTGTTCGGGCTGAACACGGGATATCCAGATCCGTTAGGAGGCCTAACCCTAATTTCTCCTCATGGTCCATGTCGTAGCCTATATATATCCTCTATTCTCTGGCTGCTAAATTAATCATAAGAAATCTGAAGCTTTCTTCAAATTTATGATTCACGTAAGAAGAGAAAGAGAGGACTGCCAAGGAGAAGAAAAGGTTGGGAGATTGTCGCCCACACAACGTCCAACTCGAGGAAGGAATACGTGCAGAAGATCTTGGGGTCATCCACTAGAGATTGCCAGGAACTACTTGTCTTCTTTCCGCCGCAAGTATAATTCGTGAACCCTAGTTTTCGCCTATGAAGGGTTAGAACATGTACTAAATCTGTTTAACTTTCTATCGATCAATACGTACACCAAAGTAAGGGTCCTGAGATTCCTCAGTTCTATCAATGGTATCAGAGCCACTTTGGATCTACGTATTGATTGGTATGTCCATGTTGTCCAATAAAACTTGCATTATGTAATAGTTGGTAGATGTAGATATGTTCTAACTCAGTTTTACAGGCATCATAGATCCAACTATTATGGTCCAATGCATGTTTTTTTTTGTGATTGTTTTAAACCACAGACATGTCATGGATGTTGTTGTTGCTGTAGATGTAGTTAAAATCACGAGGGTTGATCGTGCTTATAATTTTATTTTTAAATCTAGATTATGTGTGAACTCCTTTGGGAGGCATAGGATTAATGTAATCTTAATTATTTTTGATCAATCATAATGGCGGTGGTGGCTGTTTCTGATGTTGGACGAGATGCAAGTTTTAAGCAGTCTAAAGACAGATAAATGGTTTTCGATAAAGGAATCGACAGCCAAACCTAACAGAAAGATGGTTTTTTGACGCCAAAACCGAATAGACCTGCGCAGCACCAGATTTTGGATTTAGATAGTTGAGGACGGAGCAAGAAAGATGACCATAATAGTTGGATATTTTCTCTTATTTGTTGTTATTTTACTTTTTCTGATTATGCATGTTTATTATTATGTGGATGTTTTTTTTTGAAAAACTAAGCCTATATTTATAATGGACAACATGGACATAATATCAACTAGTAGAAAAACCCTCATTGTTAAATAACTAAGTGGGAGAGGATATTTATTTAGTATAAATCCTATGGTCTCCATTACTGGTTTGTAGGTGATGTAATTATACTTGCGTGTTGGCTTTAGTGCCTTCCTCCATATCGGAAGAGTATAATTATGGATCACCAGTACAAACTTCCTTAGGGATAATTGTAGAAAGTTACCTAGTATGTGTTCACTTCTCCATCTGAAGGAACTCAATACAAGGTAATGGACTTAGTATTAAGTAATGGTATACACTTAGATACAAATAATGGTATACTCCCCATTGGAGTCACTGCTATTATTTGTATGACCAGAGTAAGACCAACATATTAATTTTATTTGTCATAAAGTTATGTTGACATGATAGTAAAATTAATAGGTAGTACCAACTTGAACAAAGTTGAATTTGTATACGTCCACACTATCGTGGCATGCTAAATTCATGATGTTTAAGGTGTTGGTAAATTTCTTATTATTGGTTTGAGAGAATCAATATTTAATTAATTTAAAAAGTTTTTACCCTACACAATTTTTATTTACATGATCCTTAGGATTTCAAAAATGGGTTCTTTCTGTCTACTTATGGTGATTCTTAAAGAAAAAAACTTACTGGACCTAATTATATTGACTGGAAACGTAATCTGTACAATGTCTTGAATGCTGATGAGTACAAATATGTACTTGTTGAGGAATGTCAACCTAAGCCTGATGCTAACTCTGATGAAGAGGTCAAAGAGGCTTATAAGAAGTACAAAAAGGCAGATGAGATGGCGCGGTGTTACATTCTGGCATCTATGTCAAATGTACAGCAACATCAGCATCAGGCCATGGCCACGACTTATGACATGATGTATAACATCAAGGAACTCTTCGGACATCAGAGTGGAGCAGCTAGGCAGTTTGCTATGAAGTATTTAATGAATACAAAAATAGCTGAGGGTACACCAATAAGGGATCATGTTATCAAGATGATGGGTCATCTGAATGAGATGGAGATCTTTGGAGCTGAAATCGATGGGGAATCCAAGGTCGATATCATTCTCGGGACTCTGCTTAAAAGTTTTAACAATTTCTGCCTTAATTACAACATGAACAAAAGGTTGTATAGTTTGACAGAACATGCAAAAGAGCTACAGGATGCTGAACCTCTCTTTAGACAGAGTGGTCATATTTTTGTTTCTTAAAAGGCTTCTACTTCTAAGCCAAAAGGCGGCAAGAAGAAGAATAACATTCAGAAATAGGCAAACTCGGCAAAGAAGGGCATGGGACCTTAAGGCGCTCTGAAAAAGCCGAAAGGCAAATGTTTCAAGTGCAAAGGGTCAGGACATTGGAAGACTGACTGTCCACTTCTCAAACAAGGGAACAAAGAAGGTATATCTCATTTATTAGTAGTTGAACATGTTTAGCGGTATTATCTACCGGCACCTGGAGTATAGATACATGAGCCACTAATCATGTCTGTAATACATTATAGGGGTTCCAGGAAACCAGGCGGCTCAGTGATGGATAGATATGCTTGTTCATGGGTGACACTACAAAAGTAGCAGTCGTTGCATTAGGAGATGTTACTTTATCTTTTTGGTAGAAATAAGTCTTTGACATTAAGAGATTGTCTTTATGCACCTTCACTTATAAGGAATTTAATTTCTGTTTCTATGTTAGTTAAGGATAGATATTCAGTTTATTTTAATAAAAATATTGTTATTAGAAAGAATAAACATTTTATCTGTTCTGGTACATTAGTTGATAATCTGTATGTTATTAATCCTGCTTCGCCCACAATGCAACTTATGGAAATGAATAATATATCATCTAACTTAAATAAGAGAAATGAACCTTCTTGTATGAACCAAACATATCTTTGGCACTTGCGATTGGGGCATATTTACCTAAGAAGGATTCAAAGACTGGTTGAAGATGGACCTTTGAGTTCATTGGAAGTGGAGGCATTACCAGTCTGTGAATCCTGCTTGGAAGGTAAAATAACCAAAATGCCATTTACAATAAAGGGGTATAGGGCCAAAGATGTGTTGGAATTGGTTCATTCTGATTTGTGTGGACCTATGACTATATAAGCTAGAGGTGGCTTTGAATATTTTTTCACATTTATTAACGATTATTCAAGGTATGGATACATTTATTTGATGCGTCGTAAGTCTGAGTGCTTTGAAAAATTCAAAGAGTACAAGGCTGAAACGGAAAAATATCATGGAAAATTTATAAAGTTATTACGATCAGATCGTGATGGTGAGTACCTCTTTGGAGAGTTTAGGGATTATTTATTAGAGCCTGGGATTACATCACAATTGACTACATTTAGAACGCCCCAATAGAATGGTATAGCCGAAAGAAGGAATAGAACTCTTATGGAGGTGGTTAGATCAATGATGAGTTATTCGAATTTACCAGATTCGTTTTGGGGATATGCCTTAGAGACTGCAGCTTATATTTTGAATTTGGTTCATTCTAAGTCAGTACCTCTTACTCCCAGAGAGCTGTGGATTGGGTATAAGCCTAGTCTGAAACATGTTTAAATTTGGGGTAGTCCAGCACATGTGCTGAATGGAAAAACAGATAAGTTACAATCTCGTACAGAAGTATGCTTGTTTGTAGGCTATCCAAGAGGAACGAAAGGAGGTTTATTTTGTAGTCCTAAGGATCAGAAGGTCATTGTTAGCACCAATGCCCGATTCTTAGAGGAAGACTATGTGATGAACCATAAACCCACAAGTAGAGTTGTTCTAGAAGAACTGAGAGGTGAGACACCAAGTACTTCAGTACGAACAGTACAAGAGGATGAACCACAATTAACTGCACAACGTGTCACAACTGTTATACCACAACCGATAGTGCCTCGTCGTAGTGGGAGGGTTATGATACAACCTGATAGATATATGTTCTTGGGAGAGTCATCAGACTTTGTGCCTGAGGAACAAGATTTTGATCCCTGTACCTACAACGAAGCACTCCAAGATAAAGATGTAGAGCATTGGCAAAAATTAATTATATCTGAAATAGAATCCATGGATTCTAATTAGGTCTGGGAGTTGAAACCTTTAAAGCCATTGGATGCAAATGGGTCTATAAGAGAAAAGTGGATCAGATGGTAAAGTTGAAACCTTTAAATCTCAGCTTGTTGCAAAAGATTTTACTCAAAGAGAGGGTATCGATTATGAAAAAACTTTTTCTCCAGTAGCCATGCTTAAGTCTATCCAGATTCTTTTATCTATTACAGCTCATCTCGATTATGAGATTTGGAAAATGGATGTCAAGACAGCTTTCCTTAATGGAAGTCTTGAGGAAGACATCTACATGAAGCAACCAGACGGGTTCATTGAAAAGGGCCAAGAATATCTTGTTTGTAAGCTCAAGAAGTCCATTTATGGACTTAAGCAAGCTTTCAGATCTTAGAACATATTGTAGAAGCATAAATTTTTTTCAGCAAATGAAGTCCCATGCGCCCAAGTCAGTATCGCTCCATGCGTCCAAGTTAGTGTAGCTCCATGCGTCCAAGTCAGTGTAGCTCCATGCGCCCAAGTTATTGTAGCTCCATGAGCCCAAGTCAGTGTAGCTCCATGCACCCAAGTCAAGTGTAGCTTCATGCACCCAAGTCAGTGTAGCTCCATGAGCCCAAGTCAGTGTAGCTCCATGCACCCAAGTCAAGTGTAGCTTCATGCACCCAGCCAGTGAAGTCTCATGCGCCCAAGACTAGCTCCCTCGAAAGGAGGGCGCATAGCCTGAGACATGGCTATGTGCCCAAGCCTGACTCAGTCAAAGCCATGATCAAAATGTGCACCGAAGTACACGGCCATGTCAGTCTCCATGAGCAGTCGTAAACCGAAGCATGCGGCCACGTCATCACCATGACCAACCTATGATCTCGCAGCCTGTATGCGCCTACGTCCTATACGCCCAAAGCAGGACTATACGCCTACATAAAAACTAGCATGTTTTTTTATGTGGTCGCATAACACCATTCCAGCTCAAGAACGACTATAAAAGGGGGCCCTCATCCCTCTTCAAAGGACAGAAGGGAAAATATTTTCAAGAGCCAAATTGCTGCACTTCTTGCTAGTGTGCCGAGAGTTAGCAATTTTTTTAGGTTTTCTCCCACTTTTGCAATCGGAGTGTCAATGGGGTAAAGGAGCAACTGTCGATCGATCTCTATCGTTCCATTCCCCAGAATTCTTTTTTGTACTCGGGGATCCTCAGCGCAGGATCTCTCATGTGTACTCGATTTGTGGTGCCTTGCGCCAATAAAAGAAAAGACAATATTTTCTTTTTTTGTGTGTGTCCACAAAAATGATGACTCTGGTGGGGACTACCTTTTCCTCTGACGAGAAGGTGGTGACGCAATTCGATACCGACAAAGTAGGGAGTACTCAGAAGATGCTGATCGTAAAGTTCGATTAGCAGGCATTCGAAGAGATGCTCTGGAGGGACGGCTCTACTCCCTTAAAATCATCGAAGCCAAACAAGTCTCGCAAGACTTGGCTTCCGAAGGCTCAGTGCACATATCCTGGTAGTGTTATAGCAGATATGCAGATGGAGGACTCTGTCACATGGGCGCATGACTCTGCCATAGAAGTCCCCAAAATGGAGAAGGCTCACACCATTCCGGGCTCTACTAGCCCAGTTATTTTTTCCCTCCACAACTAATAACAGAATGTTCAACACTCGAGACTTGGCAGAGGAAAACACTATGATGCCAAGAATCGGGATGTGCAACATTCTGGCCAAACTCGGCGAGGCTCACGAACGAAGGAGGCAAAACTGAGAGAAAAAATCGCTTCTCCACCAAGCATGCACCCAAAGCCATGCGCCCAAGGGAGTGCTTAGGCACATAGTCCCAACCAGAACACTTCTGTCTTCAGCAGGCTGGGCATTCAGAGTCATGTGCCCAAGGCTATGCGCCCATGCTCTCTGGATCCATACTATGTGCCCACATCAAGGCAACTTTAACATGCTGTCAAGAAGCATGCGCCCAAGCCCAGTCTCCAAGGCCTATGCGCCTACATCAAAAAGACAGGCCCCAACGTGTATAGCACGGGGCTGACTTCAAGGACATCACAGAACTTAGGTGTAGGGGTTGCCCCTGCACATGAACTAAGTCTGGATGCGCCTACTCTCCTTACAAACCCGCATGCAAAGCTCGGCGATGCATGCAACATGGATTGTAAGGCACAACTCCCTTCTGCTGACTTGCACGACATGATAAATCATAAGCGTAAAGCGAGGGAGAAAATAAAATTCATAGTGCACTTCCGTGCACCAGCATTGTTATCAACTGTTGTTGCTCCAAAGCAACAAGAGTGCCTCAGAGAAAGTCCATGTTTCGGCGGTCGCACTTCTCTGACGACGAGAAGCCACTATGCGTTTCATCCAACATAGCTTCATGAGGTCCCTCTTACGGAAGCTCCAATCAAAGATGGTGGACTACGAACCCAACTTTCTCTCTTAGCTCCGCGAGAAAAAGAAGGAGAAGTCTACCAACATGTAACACCCAGTTTTCCAAATGAGGGTAATTTTGAAATTTTGTGATTATAATCATTTAATAATTATATTTAAATTATATTATGATTTTTGGTGACTTTTAATCAATTTAAAACTATTTAAAATATTGAATTACGATTTTGATGGTTAACTAGTTAAACCCTAGTTTGGCTAAGCCTAGAACTAACCATGACCAAGGGTGCCTAGTCATATGATTAAAAATTCAAATTACCAATTTTTAGCCTAAGGATATTTTGGTTATTTTGACAATTTTGTGGAATTATAATTTTGATTAATTAAATATTGTGCTAATCTTTTAGTTAAGTCTTAACCTAGAAGTTTAATCTAACCTAGATTAGTGTTGAGGTTAGAATCATGGTTAGAACATTCCTACTAAGTGCCAAGGTTAGTAATATCTAGATATTCCTAGGTAGGATATTTTTCTTTTGAGATATTTGTAAAAAGAAGCCTTGAACCAATCGGAAGGCTTGAAATTGGGTGGAAGAACCTCAACCACTCATCTAAAATCCTAACCCTAATCTTTCAACAGCTATACAAGTCCCCCTTCCTATAAGTGTAACACTTAAGGGCCATTGCCTCTTTTTAAAAACTTAGAAGAACCCTACTTTGTTCTTCCCTAAACCCCTCCCAATTAATCTAAATTGAGCCCAAATTGAGTCAAATCAATTGCATAATCATCCCCAACAGTAGAGGAGACTTGTGGGTGCTTGCTAGCGAGGTTTGAGGACATTTGAACCGTAGCAAATCGAAGAAGACGTCAAGTCGAGGCCCTTTATATTGAGTTTGAATACTCAATAGGTAAAACCCTACAAATCCTAGTAAATTTCTGGATGCATCCATTTAGGGTCCCCCTAGGTGTAGCCCAAGTTTTGTAGGATCTTCATGTCCGTATCGGACACGTATTGGTGTATTTAAATACGTGTTCGATGAAATGTCACATAAAAATGGATTTCGATAATTTTCTAAACTAATTACATGGTTGTGTAGCCCTACATATGGGAATTTCAAAACTATAACTCTGATCATGATTGGACATGTGTCCGTGTCTAAATTTGGACATGAACCTCACCATGATTCCCCGTACCCATGCCCTGCTACCACCGACTATTTTCTTACTGCACACACCACTTGGACACGTGCAAACTGGCACGAGGGTGGGGGCAGACATTGTCAAGGACCCTCCTAAATTTTCACGACATCTCGTGTCGTGTCGGACACGAAACACGAGCTGCACTGGTTTATATACTTTATAGTACACTAATTTGTAGCTCTCTGGCACGACTTTAAAACTAGGACATGACAGGACTTAAGGTTTGTGCAGACACTTAAACTCCTAGCCCTAGTCCCCCTCTACCCCTAGACACGATCACGATGTGTCACGTGTCGTGTGTCACGCGCACGAGTCTATGACACGCTTGCACGAGGCACCGTACTGTGCCCGTGCTCTCCCCTGCTACTCGGGCCCTCTGTAGGACACGACACAGATTCTCTTGACACGAGTTTTGGTGGACACGAGGGGGGCATACACTGATAATATGCCCCCAAAGTTTCGTTGGATTGTGTGGAGTGGTTAGAATAAAAATTGACCTGCACTGACTCACACACAAACACAGCAGACACCTTCGGATACGGCTTCGTATTTGAGACACGACATCACGTGGACACATATCAGGCACCTAGACACCTACCCCTACACCTAGGCTACCTACTGATATGACCACGACACTTGTGGATGGACATACGAGTCCCTAGGTTAGTCGACACATGTGCACAATGCTGCCTGTGCAGTACTCTGAGACACTGTTTCGATTTGATTCTTGGATACCTCGTGTCCATTTGTAAGGACACGAATACCCCCCAGGACACGTACTTATAGGAGGAACACTTTGATCATACTAGGTTTGGGTTTTAATTGGGATTTTGTTTTGATTTGGCATTCTTTCTGTCATTTACTGTTTTTTTACTGAACCTTGATATTGTATATGTTGTTCCAGTATCTTACTTAGTTTAGTGGTAGGTAGGACTTGAATCTTTAATATGAATGTTAATGTTACGGAGTTTCCTGAGAATTCCAGTGAACTAGTTGACATGAGTTTGCATTTGATTTAGGTTTTTACTGGCTGTAGAATTTGAGTTGTTAATTGACTGGGTTTTCGAAATAGGGACCGATGTGGGGATATCATTTATGCATCAAATGATAATTGCATCAAGTTTTGAAGCAGGGGTTTAAGGGTATCAGACATTGGGGTTTTGGAGTTCAGTTTGGACTGAATAGAGGGAGAGCAAGGGCTCTCTTTGGAATGGGTTGGATGTTGCCTGAGCAATAGATGAGGGTATGTGGGTTAGAACTCATATGTAGGTAAGTGAATGTAAGGTATCAGTGGTAGTTTGGTGACGGATATATGGTAGAGTAATAATAGTTTTAGAGTGTGTATGTTGGTTGGGAGCACTACCAGAATAAGTCGTTTTAGCGACGCCTAAAGACGTCGCTAAAACAACAATTTTCGTCGCTAAAAATATTCAGCGACGAAATTACTGACGTTTCTTGCTGGTCGCGGAAATGTAAGTCGCTGATCTTCTAAACGTCGCCAAACGTCGCAATTATCGACGTTCGCCGACGTATTTATACGTCGGTATAATGCCGACGTTTACCGTCGTGTCGTCGGTGCTTTTCGACGTAATATTTCGTGTCGCTACGAGTCGGTAAATTTACTGACGAATTATCGTCGAGTCGTCGGTGGTTTAGTGACATGTTCAAAGTCGCTAAACATTGGTAAGTCCTGGGAATTCTTGGGGATTATTACCGACGTGCACCGACGTTTACCGACGTCCGCCGACATATATCGACGTCGCTAAACGTCGGTACCCTGAATAATATCGCTTATCTACTGACGTTTACCGACGCAAAGCAGCGTCGGTGGACGTCGCTAAACGTCGGTAAACGTCGCTAAATTTGCAAAAAAAATAAAAATAAAATAAAATACAGAATGTCCATTTCTTCCTATAGTTTAAAAAGCTAACCATTTCTCACTGTAGAATAGGATCCAAACAATCACAGAATGTCCATTTCTCACTGTACACAGGTTTCAGTCCCTATAACCAAGTCTACAACAATCACACAATATCCAGTTCTCAGAATGTCCATTTCTCACTGTACACAGATTTTAGTCCCTATAAGCAAGTCTACAACAATATCACTTCACAATACGAAGCTTGGCCGACTACTTTCTGACGATACTAATCCGAAATGGTATATAATAATCCAACACGGCCGATACCTATTGGATATGACCGCTACCAAATCGATAAGGCCAATATGAATCCTAGCTATACGGTCGATACATATCGGATAGGACGATACCAATTTGCTAAGACCAATACCAACCGATACGGCCCATACCAAAACGATAGATCGATACTAATCCGATACGGTTGTTTCACTTAACAAAATGCCAGGAAAAATTGGCTTTTAAAAATAAAACGAGAAAAAGTACAAGAAGTACAAATTTAATTCTGGAAAAGTATTGCTATGGAAGTCTGATCTATAAATGATCACTTTGTTCCTTGGACCATACGATGATGATGAAGATCGCTGCTTGAAGATGAACAACTTGAAGAACTAAGTCACCAGAAAGGTATCGACGCACTTGGGCACTGATGGCGAGGCCGAATGCTTTTCTGCTTTGCTTCACTCTGTTCTGAAAGAAAGGTTGAAGAAGAATGCTCTAGAGAATCAAAAATCTATGAGTTCTAATCTCTCTGTTTTCTCTCCTGTCGCTGTCTGTTCCTCTTCTTTTTGTGTGTCTAAAATAAGTCTATTTATAGACTTGGGCTCTTGTGCGTAAAAACTCAGCAAAAGTTCCATCTTTATGCTAACAACTGCCATCCATGACCGAAGCCATCCTCTGCATACGTTGACACGTGTCCCATAATTTCAGTAAGAATAGGATGCACGTACACACGTTCTTCGAGATATGTGGTATGAAAGCCATGTAGGCAAACCACGTTCTAAACTGGTGAAGAAGAATAGGGCGTAAAACAACCCCAATGTATTCTGAGCGTAAAGCAGTAGACTAGGCGTAAAATAGCCCTGTCATGGATTTCCCGCATAAAGTGGTTATTAAATAACCTTGAGCGTAAAGTAGCCCAAATAGATTTTACGAACACGTCGACTTTTGAGCGTAAAAACTCATATAATCTCCATGCGTAAAAGAAGCCATACTATGAGCGTAAAATAGCTCAGTCCACATACTAAACGACAACATAGGTCTCTGTGTAAAATAAATCCCTTCAAATTCTGTGGTATATGCCATCATTAATATCTTCATGTCAGACTTTGCATTAAATGCAAGACTTGACAGCTTTGTCCAGCGTAAAAGTGGCTAGCCTGTCCTAGGCGTAAAACCATTAGCTTGACCCGAGCGTAAAATGGTTAGCCTGCTTAGGCGTAAATTAATTAGCCTCTCCTTGGCATAAAATAGATCATCTTGAGTGGAATGATCCATCTCTTTTGACTCATTCTATGAAGCACTTTTTACGCTCCTACAAAACCCCCTTCAAAGTTTTCGAATATCTTCAAAATTTGAAACACTTTGAACAGAAGCGTAAAAGTCGAAATTTGACTAGTCAGCGGGATACACAACAATCATCCGCGTAAAAGTGGGAATATCCAACAGTCGGCGTAAAATCTGGAATTTGAACCGATTTGAAAAATTCCTATAAATAGGGTTCTTCGGGGAGAGAGAGGACTTTACTTTGTTTCCTTACTCTCAAATCCCTTTGCCTTCTCCTTCTTCAAAACCTTACTTTGATCTGATGGCTCCTAAGAAATCATCCACCACCAGCAGCAAGGGGAAGAAACCCGCCATTGATTCGTCATCGGCCGAACATGTGAAAACCCCCGTTCGATCGTCAACACCACACCGACAGCCCAACCCAGCTGTAGCTCCACCTATGATAGGTAAAACCCTATTCTTCGGTTGAAAAACTTGTCGAGGAAGAAGAAGATAACCTGAACCTTCAGTTTTTACGCCCACGTCAGACGTGTTAGCGTAAAAACTGAACTAACAACATACGCCCACATTGCACGTGTTAGCGTAAAAGATAAAAAATACGCCCACGTTATACGTGTCAGCGTGAAATGTGAATTTCGTCCACAATTAATGTGCTAGCATAAAGCTAAAATACGCTCATGCCAGCGTAAAATCTAAAATACGCCCACATCTAATGTGCCAGCGTAAAATTTCAAATACGCCCACATCTAATGTGCCAGCGTAAATCTTCAAAAATGAAAAAAGACTTTGTATAAAAACAAAAGATTTTTTACATTTAGAAAACTTTTTAATTTGTAACATTCAGATCAATTTATCTGTATAAATGACATCAAATTAGATTTTTTTTCTAACTTGATTTCTTTTCCTTTTTGCAGTAGACTTGCAAATTCATCCTCTTGCAGAAGTCTTTGGCTCGTCAGTTGGCATGGTGGGTTCTAATTATCTGGAGAATCTGTCTCACGTAGCATTTCCTCAGTCAAATCCCGATTACCCTATCGAGAGGGCACAATTGATAGCAGCCCAAGGGGATAGGATGTTGTTATCCATGATGAATGGAGATTTATTGACTTCACTAGATGCACAACAATTTACAAAACCGGCCTTCTTGTTTGGGGATACAATTGACTGTAAGTCCCAGACACACCCCAAGAAGGAGTCTTCGGTATTCAAATTTGATGATAGAGCCATGTATCTCCCAGATATGGACAGAGTTTATCCTTTGTCAGCATTCTTTCATGCTACTCACCATCGACAAATGCTATAGAATCTGACTCCTAACAGTTATGGAAGATCGGGTAGAATTGTTTTCAAAAGGAAGCATGCTAATGATATGGGGTATTTTGCTAGTGTTCCAAATGGTTGTGTCACTTCTATTTTTGGCCTCATGCTAGGAGCCAATCCCAGTGAAGACTCTGGTTTAATTCAACTAGTACAAACTCTGATGTTCGTAAACAAATTTATGAGGGCTGCTGTATTATATCCCCAGACAAACCCCAGGCTGCCGGGATGGTTGACCCCATTCAACCAAAACTGGATCCAGATAAGTATTTGGATGATAAAGAACTTTAAAGCAGAGCTGAAAGACATTGGTTTGTATGAGGCGATAGCTTCCATCAGTCAGGGTATTCCTTCGAACAGAAACCTATTTCTAGCCTTGATGGAGATATACATGAGTTCAACTGGAACTTTTGCCACCCCGAAAGGCGAAATGGGCCTTGCTCTTCATGAAATGCAGTTTATCTCGAAGCTGCCAATGGGGGAAGCCCCATATGAAGAATACGTTCCCTCCAACAGGAAACTTGCTGAAATCAGAGAAGTTAACCCTCAGTTGATCGAGGTATACGAAGAATTGATGTGTCACTACATGGTTTGTACCACAATACATGAAAGTACATCTCATTTGGCATACATCAACAAGTGGACGACTTATCTTTTTTTCCATAAGGATAAGATATCCAAGAAAGACAAAGAGAGGTTTCAGGAAAACAAAGCTCCGGTAATCAACATAGATTCGACAATCCCTTCTAACAAAATTAGGAATATGATGATTGCCTACAAATTCCTTAATAAATATCTGTCTACAAAGACTGGGGAATTCCCTGCCGGAACTGAAGCCTTGAGCTTCCTTAGATACGGTAGTCAGAAAATCTCTAGGAGAGCTTTGCTGGCATGCTTTCTTTCTTTATGGCTGAGAAGATGGGTTGTGTCGGGTATTGGTACTGTTGACAGAATCCACCGTAGCGTACTATGGCCAGCAGTACATTTGGTTTTTAAAGTCAGGATTAACCTGCTATCAGCCATGGTGTGTCGAATAAATGCAGGTTTAAGGACTTTCGGTGAGGAGTTAATCAATAATGCTCCTCATCGAAATATTTACCCCAGGGTAGAAATGCCCTATACTTATCTGATGGGCTGGCTGTTGCACCACAACTGCAGATTGTTGCTACCAGGCCCGGGTGATGATGCGGAGGTCTTCCTCCAAAAATTCAGTAAAGCTACATGGATCGCTACGACTGTGGCGGATACTCGGACAGTTCTGAATTATTCTTATGGTTGGAATTTCTTTTGTACTCGGCCACAAGTTCCAGCAGATTGCTTTGGCATTCAGTTTGAAGATGAAGTCGAAGGAAGAGCTGTATTGCCATCATCAGTTTTCAGATGGCTTCAGTGCATCAGACCTTCTCACCTGATGTACAGAAATGAAGATAATTGTGCATTTGAACCGTATCTACCCAGTAGGTTCGCTCGCCAATTTGGATACGACCAACTTCATGTTGGTAACCCCTTTACTAATTTCCGTCATTATAGGAAATTACTTGACGGTGCTAGGGGTTGGAGATATTTCAGTACTGCTCGTACTGGTGCCAAGTTTATAATTTCAACCGCCACTAGTACTACAGAGTTACGTATACTTCATACGTATGCTCATTTTTATGCTTCGATTCGTTCCTTCAATTACGGCTACAATATGAGAGGTAGTCTGAGGTGGCCAAAAGAAGGAAATATTGAGGAGCAGGTCAGAGTACCAGCAGATATCCCTGACGATACTGGCATTCCGGATCCATATCTGGAAGTTATCCCTACAGAAGTTGGGGAACCAGCTGCAGAACCTATCATCATTGGCAAAGGCCGAAAAAGAAAACAAAGTAGAGCCGTCATGTTTCTAGAGAAAACTCCAGAAAAGAAGAAGAAGTCTACCACAAAAGGGCCTTCCAAACCAAGAGCCCTCACTCCAGAAGATGACACCTTGGTTGAAGAGGATCATCTTGTCGGTTCCTCTTCAGTACATCCAGGAGAAGGATCTTCAGTCCTTCCACCAGTAGTTGGACCAAAAGCTGTGACACTTTTGTCTCCTGGACGTCTTAGCTCCTCATTTCATTTATCTTTGCCAACCAAGGCACAAGTTACGAGGGGTGCTACTACTGTATCCACTGTTGATCAAGACCGTATTCCATCAGACGAGCCAGCTCTTGACTTCGAAGACGATGACTGGAATGGTGATTATGATTCATATCTTGAAAAAAATGCACATATTCCAAGTATTATACAAAACCTATACGGAATTATATATGATGATTTTGTATACTAACTTATTCTGTTTATTTTGCAGATATCATAATTGCACCAAAGCCTGTGGCTCCCCCTCCTCAAGAAGAAGACATCTATGAAGAAAATGATGAATCTGAGGAGGAAACTTCTTCTTCCGAAGAAAAAGATGCTGAAGAGGAGGGAGTACAACAACTTGATATAGAGCCTCAAGAAGAACATCCTCCATCATTTGAGGCACAACAAGCACAATCTGAAATATCCTCTCCTGCTGAGGACCAGCACCAAGACGTGACTACAGTAGATCTCACTGTAGGTGGTGATGGAGCTGTTGAACCACCAACTAAAACTGGAGAAGTTGTAATAACATCTTCTACTGTTGCTACTGAACCAGTACCAGTTTCTGATAAGCCAATGCCAGAACCTGAACCAGCTTTCGCAATTGTCACCACATCCACCAATATTACCGTCGCCAGAACTCCAGAAACGGCTGGAGTAACAGAAATTGAAGACATTATTCCTGAAGCTCTTGGGAACCAGTTAGTTATGACAGCAGTAACAACAACAGCTTCATCTCAGCCTGTTGTTACACCAATGGTATCTGTAGATGTTGGAGATACAATCCCTGAAGCTTCTATGGATCAATTGGCTATGACAGTAGTAACAACAACGACTTCATCTCATCCTGCTGTTGCACCAACAACATCTGCTCCCGGTCTCCAAGGAAGAGATCTATTAGATATTGCTGCCACACCAAGCTCCAGCACAGAAATGAATCTCCTAGTTGAGATTCATACTGAAACCTTTTATAAAACTTTGGCAACCCTGATAAAGATGGTCCTGAATAAGGGCCTCAGTTATGAGATTTTGAAGACGATAATGGCTCTGACCATCAAGAATGTTGCCATATTCAATGATGTTGAGAGAGCTGCAACATTAGAGAAAATTGTGGAGGACCTTGAGCAGCCGATCAGAGAATATCTCAAGCTATCAAATGAGACTGTTGAAAGCCTCATTCAGGAGGAGTATGATTCCTTAACGGCTGATTATCTTGCTCGGGAGACCACCTATAATGAAGCTCTCCATGAACACAGTCTGAAGGTTGCCAAAGAGAAAGCCGTTTTGGCTGGCATAAAACCTGCACTACATGGTCACAGAGTAGCTTATGATGCTTTAAACATAGATATTCAGAGAAAAATGATAAAATCTGTGAAGTCGAGGCAGAACTAGCTCGTTTGAAGGCTGAAAGGGAAAAGATGATCGATGCTCAAAATTTGCACATCACCCAAAGCTCCATTTTAGAAGAACAAGCCTTTGGGGCTGAATCAACCATCAGAACCCTTGATGAAGCCAAGGATAATCTGATAATCACCTTCGCTGAACTTTCTTGTATTTGCACCCCTGAAGCTCGACGTGCTGAGGCTACCAAGAAAGTTATGAGCTCTCGTGGCAAGCGGCTAGAAGAACTACAGAAGTTACTTCAAGATATTTCTTCTCCACCTTGAAAGAGCTCCTTGTCATATTTTCTCTTATCCATTTTGTAGTATTTCCACTAGAAATGAATAAAATATTTGTTTTGTGATCCTATTATTTATTTGGGATTTAAACAATAGGTATGAGATAGAAAATACTTATCAGAGGTAATATGGACATGACAAGTCTTTTAAACTCAATGATTTATATCTATCCACAGGTAATATGGACATGATAGATAATAAAATCTTGTTTTCTGTTTTAGAGTATACAATACTATCAGAGGTAATATGGACATGACAGCATGTAAGAACTTAAAGAAAAGTAGATTATGATCTATGCAGAGGTCAAATGGACATGATAGATAAGAAAAACAAGCAAATTTAATATTTATTCAGAGGTTATAAGAACGTGATAAATAATAAATTCAACTTTCTATACCAACTGGTAGGATAGAAGATAAAACTTTCTCTCCAAAGAGACGAGTAATCAGCTTAACCAAACCTTGGTAGCTGGGGATTAAGAAGACAGATATTGGATATATGCAAATATTGATGGAAGAATGAATGAACCAACATATCTTTCAGGAAAAGAAAAAGGTCAATTCAATTCCATAAATGAATGAATCCTAATGGAAAGTTGAAGATATATGTTCGAATTCATCATAATAGTCTCCTCTAACATATGAGGGGTAAGAAATATCAGATTCGATGAATTGGATTTCTTCTAAATTCGATGATTGTGAAGAACTAGAGGAGAATTCTTTTTGTATATCGTCATTAGACATGTGGGACGGATCATATCCCAATCCATGACGAGTTTTCTGATAAAACGAATCACCACATAATGGAAGTCGTCTACCTTTGCCTTGATTGAGACCTTGCATAGTCATCAAATCGTATCCCATATTCTGAATGATCTTGATAGATTGTTGACTATATTTGTCAATTCAGATTCTTCCTTTATTTTAATCTTTCAGATCATTTGTCTGAGTAACAGGGATATTTCTAGCCAAGCTAAACACAATTTGGCACTTGTTTTTCTTATCAGACGGAATCACAAAATAAGATTCTTCGTGACATCTATAAGTTACACAAGCTTGCGATTGAGCAACTACATGAAGAAAATATGGAGAAGATGTTAATAACTTTTGAGCATAAGGTCCAACATCAACCTGAAGAGGAAAGAAATTTTCCTTATAGTTAATGTATAAAGTTTCTTCTGGCTCTATGTCGTCTTTATATTGATGACTTTGATTATCAGAAGATAAAGTCATTTTTTCAACAAACTTGACAGCCATATACTCGAAAAGCAAATCTTCATTGATATCAAAAAGTACAGAATGATCAATATTTACATCATTTACAATTTGATTGCCATGCGTCGGATTAATCATTAATGGATCATTATCTGACTTCTGTATAGATTTACCAAGATTGACAATCAATGGTGGTTCTGGATCATTCGTACAAGAAGTATACCCTTTGACCTTAATCATAAAAGGTTGAACTTGGCTCTTAGCAGGAATATTTACTGATTCCTCACATGAAGCTTGAGTTCTTCCTTTAACCTTGATTATCAAAGGCTGATCATTGACAGATTGGGATTGGATTCGTCCCTTGACTATGATCTTCAAAGGTTGTTCTTCTGGCGGATCATCATTAATAGACTGATCTTCAGTAGATGATTGATCTTCAACTATGTCTGATATCTCTTTCACATTTTCTTGTTTATAAAGCCTTGAATCAGAAAAATAGGCTTCGATACCCTTGAAAGGATTGATATCAGCAAACTCAGTCTTTACAACTCCTTGGGAATCCATATACTTGAAACATTGGTGGAGAATTGAAGGCACGATGTTATGCTCATGTAACCACGGTCTTCCAAGAAGAATATTGTAGGATACGTCTGAGTTGATAACATAGAAGGTTACCATAGTTCGTAGATCACCAATCTGAATCTTCAGACGAATCTTCCCAAGTGGTTTACTCTTGCCAGAGTTGAAACCAACTATTATAGTACTAGTGTAAGTCAATTCACTAGTAGAAATCCTCATGGGTCTTAGCATACTCTGAAGAATTATGCTGATTGAGGACCCAGGATAAATGTAAATCCTGTCAATTTCAGTGGATCCAATAAACCCAGTGTAGCACAGAGGCCTGTCATGTTTGTTATGCTTCAACAATATATCTTCTTGTATAAAGGTGATATTGGAAATTGCTTCCATCGCACTATGACATTGCGGACACGACACTGGAGTATTATCAGGACTCTTGAGTTGAGCCAAGCATGAATCTGCCTGAAGTAGATCTTCACTCAAAGTCTCCCTGCTTTCTCTAGAAAGATGAAGCAGCTCAAATATAGATTATCTAGCCGGAGTATTGGCTAACTGAGCTAGAATATCAAATTTGTAGGGTTTTATCACCACCCCCTGACTGGAAGTAGACTTCAATGGAACGTCAAAGCGTACTGCTTTCTGTTTCCCCTTTTCAACCACAGATGGTTTAGCAGGAACAAGAGAAGGTTGAGCTGGTAGTGTTTCCACTACGTCTTCTGTTTCTTTGGAGGATCCCTCATAATCTTTGTGGTACTCTTTCCCGAATCTTGTACCAGTAAAAGTTTTTTCTTCAGACTCAGAAGAAGGAAGTACCATATTACAGGATTTAGTCTTCCCTCCCTTAGCCTTTTTCTTGTAAGGATTGTTATGAGGAAGTTCAGAACCCAATCCAACAGTAGAATTCTGATTTTGAATTTGTAAAGGAAGTCGTATTCCTTTATCATAATTCAAACCTTCTGTCTTTTGAAAATTATAACCCATCTTCTTCATGAGAAGGACAGATTGTTGACTGTATAAATGAATGGACAATAGACTTTGACAAGTGATTCAACATAAGAAGAAGAGATCTCTGTAACTACAGGAGAATGAGGAATGGATGTCTCTGTAACTACAGAAAGATAATTCGGGATTTGAGGAAAAATCCCTGTAGGAGCTTTTTCATAAGCAACAAAGACTTGTTGTGCCCGATATAAGGGAACACTATTCATGGCTAGCCACTGCTGATGAGTAAGCTTGAGCTTGGTAGGAGGAGCTAGACTTGGGGGACATATGTTCAATCCTTTTAGTCTATCTTCCAAAGGAGCGCCATCCCATAGATGATCCAAATCATCAGGATCTGGAATAACATGAGAAATCATGTTGTAGGTTTTGACTTTCTTGCCCTTCTTAGATTTTGAAAATTTACCTTCATTTTCCAATTCAGGTACTAAGTCAGGATGTACCCACATAATTTCACCATTTTTTAAGGTAAGAGGCAACAATCCTTCATTTTCTTCTCTAGGTTGCAGGATATTCATAATCTTCATCGTCGTCTTCGGAATTAGGATAATTCCATCTGGGACTTGCTGTGGAGGAAAATCTCCAAATTGAAGAGAAACCATATTAGTTGCGACCGTATGGTCATCGTTGGTTAAAGCAATAGTACCACCATTTATCAGCTCTTGGATTTTCTTCTTCAAGACATAGCAAGCACTGGTAGGATGATTAATGTATCTATGACAGATACAATACTTGGTATTGACAGTCAGATTCACCTCATTAGGCCTCTTTAGCTCTGGAATCTGGAGTTTGCTACTCTTCACCAGACATTGGAATATCCCTGGATATCACTTTCGTCAAAAGAGTATTCTTCCTTTGGCCTGGAAGATTCTTGATTATTTGGCGTCGTTTTATTCTTGGAAAGATTAACCATGAGGGTATCCTTTCCTTTCATATTACGATTACCAGGATTATTACCAGGATTATTTTTCTTTCCTCTATCCTCTGAGGCGAAAATCATCCCATGTTCACGAGCCAACCTACCATTGGTCTCGGCAGAAATTGCTGCTATGATAAACGAAGCCCAATCTGTGAATTGGGAACCCGTAAAGACAGCAATAGATGGTCGCAGATTCATCTTACATGTGTCAATGAGTGCTGAATCTGGCATACCAGGAGGCATCTTTAGAGTAGCCTGTCGGAAGTGTTCAATGAACGTCCGAGTATCTTCTTTCTCCTTTTGTTTGATTTCTATTAAGGAGGACATGTTCATGTCCATACCTCCTTCATAGAAGCGGGAGAGAAATATTGCCTTAAATTCGTCAAAAGACGAAATACAATTGTCGAGTAAACTTCGATACCAGTCGTAAGCTAAACCAGTCAAGCATCCAATAAACACTCGAGTGAGAAGAGCATTATTTTTCTGCAGATGTACAGTCATAATATCAAAATAATTAATATATTGACTAGGAGAAGCCCTTCCATCAAACAATACCATAGATTGTGGCTTGAATTTTGGTGGAAAGGGTACATCATTCCAATGAGGAGAATAAGGTTGCTTAATCCCTAACATCTGGAGTTGATCCTTGTGCCTCAAGACTTCAAACTGTGCTTTGAGCTCACGCACTGCTTGAATGACCTCACTGGTTTGCGGAAGCACATTCGATTGAATAGTTGTTGGATGTACCGTAATCCCGACCGGGGATGGTACATCTTCTGGAATAATAGGATCTGGAGATGCAAAATTTTGATTAACAACAAGCTCTTGAATATTCAAAGGTATATCAGCCCCTTGACTATCTTGAGTTTGTGCTGCTACTGGTACTGGTGTTATTACTGTTGGCTGAGCAGTTTGCTGATTTAATATTATCTGATGCATGTTTTACACCATGTTAAGAATGTCTTTCAGTGATTGCTCGACGGTAGTGAGACGTTGTTCTGTATTAGCAGATGAGGTCTCTGGTTCATCTCCAACAGCGTAGGATTCAACCTCTCTTGAAGATATAGAAGGATTAATATATAAGTATGAATCGACACTATCAGTTTCAGACTCAAAAGATTGAGTACCCCCAGCTTCTGAATCAGAAGTCTGCAATTGTCTTTTTCTTCTTGATCGAGTATTCTGATATACTCCTTCAAAGGAATCAAGAAGTCTGTTGAACTGTTGTTGACCTGAGATTTGGGACGTATTTCGTCTTGGACGTCGTCCTCTGTTAGTATGAGATGCCATGTTGACTGACACATATGACAACTCATGTTCTTGGTCTTCAGTTTGTTGTTGAGGCACATTAAAACTCAGTCGATCAAAAACTGACCGTTTTGAAGCCGAACAACAACAGTTGATTACAACCTGGTGATACTCACAATGATGTTCTTCTTGGGGAAATGTCACCGGAGATTGTCTATTCTTACGCTTTTGCATTAGCAATTCACGTAAGTCAGAAGGAGTAGAAGGAATAGTCTTCTTTATTACATTTGGGGTAGAAAAACGTTTAGTTCCTTGTGTATAAAGAAGATTACTGGCTGCATTCGCAGAACCAAATTGTACATTTCTATGCGTTTGGAGTTGTGTGTGTAAATCTTGAGATTTTTTAGCACGAAGGACTCCATTTTTATTGCGTGTAATTATAAGTTTGGTACTTTGCGTAGAGCAGTATAAGAAGGTTGTTGGTGTAGAACTGAAGCGTTACCAACAACATTTTTATGCTGTACACGTTTAGGTATATTCACGTTAGATGTAAAAACATCGTTGCGAATTTTATCTACACTGTCAAAGACAGGAGACTTACATTTACGCGTAGAGCGTAAAAATTGGTTATCTACCACGTCACAGACGGGATATTTTGCTTAAAACGAGGAGCGTAATTTATTTGAGCCTACCACGTCACAGACGGGAGACTGATTTTTACACTCAGAAGCACAATTGTTAGAGTCTGCCCCATTACAAATGGGAAACTCATTCTTATGTACTGAGCATAAAATTTAGTTTTTACCCAATGGGCGTAAAATATCATTTTTACGCACCGGGCGCAAAACTTGGTTCTTACGCAGTGGGCATGAAACCTGATTATCTTCACCGTTACAAACGGGAGATAAATCGTCACATTTTGAGTGCAACTCTGAAGTAAGGACTACCTCGTTACGAAAGAGAGTCCCTACGACAGGAGTGGGAAGAATTCCCTTGCCACCAGCAGCAACAGAGAGATCAGAAGCTATTTTGGATTTAGGAATCCAAACTTTTCGTGCTTTGCGAGATTTTTGAACATTGGAGGAGCGAGAACCACCCACAGTTCGGAGCATCCCTTCATAAGCAGCCTGGTCGAAGTGTACAACCAGAGTCTTCTTTGTCGATCCAATCGACACATCATCGTATTGAGCAATTGCCTCCTCGTCAGAGGAGAAGGTTATCCCTAGCAGAGTCGCCATTTTGTTTCACTTAACAAAATGCCAGGAAAAATTGGCTTTTGAAAATAAAACGAGAAAAAGTACAAGAAGTACAAATTTGATTCTGGGAAAGTATTGCTATGGAAGTCTGATCTGTAAATGATCACTTTGTTCCTTGGACCATACGATGATGATGAAGATCGCTGCTTGAAGATGAACAACTGGAACAACTAAGTCACCAGAAAGATATCGACGCACTGGGGCACTGATGGCGAGGCCGAATGCTTTCCTGCTTTACTTCACTCTGTTCTGAAAGAAAGGTTGAAGAAGAATGCTCTAGAGAATCAAAAATCTCTGAGTTCTAATCTCTCTGTTTTCTCTCCTGTCCCTGTCTGTTCCTCTTCTTTTTGTGTGTCTAAAATAAGTCTATTTATAGACTTAGGCTCTTGTGCGTAAAAACTCACCAAAAGTTCCATCTTTACACTAACAACTGCCATCCACGACCGAAGCCATCCTCTGCATATGTTGATACGTGTCCCATTATTTCAGTAAGAATAGGATGCACGTACACACGTTCTTCGAGATATGTGGCATGAAAGCCATGTAGGCAAACCACGTTCCAAACTGGTGAAGAAGAATAGGGCGTAAAACAACCCCAATGTATTCTGAGCGTAAAGCAGTAGACTAGGCGTAAAATAGCCCTGTCATGGATTTCCCGTATAAAGTGGAGCGTAAAGTAGCCCAAATAGACTTTACGCACACGTCGACTTTTGAGCGTAAAAACTCATATAATCTCCATGCGTAAAAGAAGCCATACTGTGAGCGTAAAATAGCTCAGTCCACATACTAAACGACAACATAGGTCTCTGTGTAAAACAAATCCCTTCAAATTCTGTGGTATATGCCATCATTAATATCTTCATGTCAGACTTTGCATTAAATGCAAGACTTGACAGCTTTGTCCAGCGTAAAAGTGGCTAGCCTGTCCTAGGCGTAAAACCGTTAGCTTGACCTGAGCGTAAAATGGTTAGCCTGCTTAAGCGTAAAGTAATTAGCCTCTCCTTGGCGTAAAATAGATCATCTTGAGTGGAATGATCCATCTCTTTTGACTCATTCTATGAAGCACTTTTTACGCTCCTACAACGGTCAATACTTATAAGTACCTACGGTCCAGGAGGTTGATCCGCTAGTACATCCATGTACGATCAACGAAGTAACGATCCATTTCAATTTGGATGTGAAAATCTGTATCGTAAGACAAACTAAATATAATCAGTTCTATTTCACATGCTTAATTGCCAAGTATGGGAACGAATGGCTCAGAACACAACCCAAAATTCATTCTAGCATACATTAGTGTGAATCATCTATGTTCTGTACATATGGTGTAGTATATGTTCTTATTGTATCTAGTATCTGAAGGATATAACAGAATCAAGATGAACGCACATAATGTAATACTAAGACATCATCTACTACTATATAAGATATAGTGATAGGTTGTCGTATCATCATTGCCGAGGGATAAGGGTCGGAGGACAGTCAACTTTATCTACGGCTACATAGTTTCTGCCTCGCCAGTCGAATGGCTTAATTGCCAAGTATGGGAATGAACGGCTCAGAACACAACCCAAAATTCATTCTAGCATACATTAGTGTGAATCATCTATGTTCTGTACATATGGTGTAGTATATGTTCTTATCGTATCTAGTATCTGAAGAATGTAACAGAATCAAGATGAACTCACATAATGTAATACTAAGACATCATCTACTACTATATAAGATATAGTGATAGGTTGTCGTATCATAATTGTCGAGGGATGAGGGTCGGAGGACAGTCAACTTTATCTACGGATACATAGTTTCTGCCTCGCCAGTCGAATGGCTTAATTGCCAAGTATGGGAACGAATGGCTCAGAACACAACCCAAAATTCATTCTAGCATACATTAGTGTGAATCATCTATGTTCTGTACATATGGTGTAGTATATGTTCTTATCGTATCTAGTATCTGAAGAATGTAACAGAATCAAGATGAACTCATATAATGTAATACTAAGACATCATCTACTACTATATAAGATATAGTGATAGGTTGTCGTATCATCATTGCCGAGGGATGAGGGTCGGAGGACAGTCAACTTTATCTACGGATATATAGTTTCTGCCTCGCCAGTCGAATGGCTTAATTGCCAAGTATGGGAACGAATGGCTCAGAACACAACCCAAAATTCATTCTAGCATACATTAGTGTGAATCATCTATGTTCTGTACATATGGTGTAGTCTATGTTCTTATCGTATCTAGTATCTGAAGAATGTAACAGAATCAAGATGAACTCACATAATGTAATACTAAGACATCATCTACTACTATATAAGATATAGTGATAGGTTGTTGTATCATCATTGTCGAAGGATGAGGGTCGGAGGACGTCGGTATACGTCGGTAAACGTCGCTAAATCTGCAAAAAAAATAAAAAATAAAATACAGAATATCCATTTCTCCCTGCAGTTTAAAAAGATAACCATTTCTCACTGTAGAATAGGATCCAAACAATCACAGAATGTCCATTTCTCGCTGTACACAGGTTTCAGTCCCTATAACCAAGTCTACAACAATCACACAAAATATGGGAACGAATGGCTCAGAACACAACCCAAAATTTATTCTAGCATACATTAGTGTGAATCATCTATGTTCTGTACATATGGTGTAGTATATGTTCTTATCGTATCTAGTATCTAAACAATGTAACAGAATCAAGATGAACTCACATAATGTAATACTAAGACATCATCTACTACTATATAAGATATAGTGATAGGTTGTCGTATTATTATTGCCGAAGGATGAGGGTCGAAGGATAGTCAACTTTATCCACGGCTACATAGTTTCTGCCTCGCCAGTCGAATGGCTGCAGGGACTATGTCCTGATCACCATGTCGTACCGTAGATTAATGCAAATGGAGCTGGAGCCAAAATACAGAAACTAAAATATGATATCCACCTCAAGTGTAGAGTCGGGGGAGAAGAACTTTTCCACCCTCTCCCTCTCTCACGCTATCAACGTCACAACTTTTCCACCTCAAGTTCTGATCAAGCATTTTCCTTCTCCTCCTCCACCATGGCTCTGAACCCATCTGATCGTCCCTACTTCCCTTCTTTTTATTTGACTCTCTCAGCCACGTATGATATCCAGCTCAAGTGTAGAGTCAGGAGAGAAGAAGTGGGCAGGAAGATGAGGGGGAAACAGCACAGCCGGCGGCATGACCCGGAGGAAGTACAGAGGTTTTCTTCAACATACGTAGGAGAACTATAAGGATGTATGTAATCACAACATATCACCTTGTCAAAGACCCTTAATGTGCAACCATGTTACCGCGGTGTCAGAAGACTAACATGTCATAATTTTCTAAGCCGTGTGTTTTGACATAATCCTCCAACCGGATTTCAGTTCTATGTAATAATGCAAGATTACTACATAGGAGGAAAGAGTTGGGAGGATTATGTCAAAACACACGGCTTAGAAAATTATGACATGTTAGTCTTCCGACACCGCGGTAACATGATATTCACATTAAGGATCTTTGACAAGGTGACATATTGTGAAAAGATATATCCTTATAGTTCTCCTACAGATTTGAAGAAAATATATGTACTTCCTCCGGGTCATGCCGCCGGCTGTGCTGCTTCCCCCTCCTCTTCTTGCCCACTTCTTCTCCCCCGACTCTACACTTGAGGTGGATATCATATGTGGTTGAGAGAGTCAAATAAGAAGAAGGGAAGTAGGGAGGATCAGATGGGTCCAGAGCCATAGTAGAGGAGAGGAGAAGGAAGATGCTTGATCAGCATTGTCTTCCGGATCGTCCTCATCAAGGCATAACGGGCTGCTCAGCGTACCCAGCTTCTTCAACTTCTCGCTGGCTGCAGAGTCGAAATGGGAACGGGTCCTCTTTGTCGGCCCAGAGCTTTGACTCGCCCTCGTCGCCGCGCTACTGGTTTCCTCTCCTCCTCTGACGCGGGTCATAAGAAAAGAAATTTCATACCTCTTCTTCACATAAACATCATTGCCGTATTGTACTCGAGCCTTCTCGTCTGTGACACTATCAAACTTCTCGGAGTCATCAAAGAAGGAGTCGAATAAGTCGGCGGTGATAGCAGATAATTGCAAGACAGGGAGCGAAAAGACAGGCAAAGAAGAGGACGATACGAGCCGAATGGGAGATTTGAGTGACAATGTAGGTACCGAGAAGTTGGATAGCGTCACAGATGAGGAGGCTCGAGTACAAGGCGGCAATGATGTTTATGTGAAGAAGAGGTACGAAATTTCTTTTCGTATGACCCGCGTCAGAGGAGGAGAGGAAACCAGTAGCGCGGCGACGAGTGCGAGTCAGAGCTCCGGGCCGGCAAAGAGGACCCGTTCCCATTTCGACTCTGCAGCCAGCGATAAGTTGAAGAAGCTGGGCACGCTGAGCAGCCCGTTATGCCTTGATGAGGACGATCCGGAAGACAATGCTGATTCAGTTTTGCCTTCCTTGGATGGTATTGATTCTGTAGATCCGTGTATAAAAGAGGAAGAGATTGGGAGTAGAGTGGACCCAGAGGGAAATGAGAGATTGGAAGCTGGGTCAATATCTAAGAAGCGAAAGAGAGTCGAGGATTCTGATAGGTTGTCATATCATCATTGCCGAGGGATGAGGGTCGGAGGACAGTCAACTTTATCTACGGCTACATAGTTTCTGCCTCGCCAGTCGAATGGCTGCAGGGACTATGTCCTGATCACCATGTCGTACCGTAGATTAATACAAATGGAGCTGGAGCTGGAGCCAAAATACAGAAACTAAAAAACAAAATACAGAATCCAAAATACAAAATACAAAATACAGAAACCAAAATACAAAATACAGAAACCAAAGTATAAAATACAGAATCCAAAATACAAAACACTGTGAGAACGGATGGCTCAGAACACAACCCAACCGGAGAGGATACTCTGAGAGATCCATCTGAGTAGGACGTATACTCTGAGAGATCACCTTTACAAGAATGATATCAGTAGTGGGATTGAGTGCTGGAGGAGATATTATCAGAGTATACGTCCTACTCAGATGGGTCTCTTACCGTTACTATTTTTTTCTGACAGCATGGTGGATGTGCTCCGTCAACAGATTCTTGCTCCGAGCCAAAACTTTATCCCGGAGCTCAAGTGGACATCCTTGCTGTAGAGCTCGAGTGAGAGGTTCCTGACAGCATGGTGGTCTTCTTTGTCAAAGTATCCATGCTCGTCCCACAACCAATGTGGGATGAGCACGGATACTTTGACAAAGGAGACCACCATGCTGTCAGGAACCTCTCACTCGAGCTCTACACCAAAGATGTCTACTTGAGCTCCGGAGCAAAGTTTTGGCTCGAAGCAAGAATCTGTTGAGGGAGCACATCCACCATGCCGTCAGAAAAAATATTAACGGTGAGAGACCCATATGAGTAGGACGTATACTCTGATAATATCTCCTCCAACACTCAATCCTACTACTGATATAATTCTTGTAAAGGTGATCTCTCAGAGTATACGTCCTACTCAGATGGATCTCTCAGAGTATCCTCTTAGGTTGGTTGTCGTATCATCATTGCCGAGGGATGAGGGTCGGAAGACAGTCGACTTTATCTACGGATACATAGTTTCTGCCTCGCCAGTCGAATGGCTGCAGGGACTATGTCCTGATCACCATGTCGTAGTCCAATACAATCTAGAGATTGACACAGTACTAATTTATATATGTAGTCCAATACAAATAGTCTAATACAAAAACAACCCAATACAAATAGTCCAATACAAATAAGTACTAATAGCTAATGAGAACCACGCTGCTCACGCAAACGCTCAGTGATACGATCACGCAACCACCTCGAAAAAGCGAGATCTTTGGCGTGAGAAGAGATGTCGTCCCTTGCAAGTATTGCACGAATAGAACTCCCGGTCTCACTAGCTACCGGTGCTGGATGAATAGAACTCCCGGTCTCACTAGCAACCGGTGCCACTTCCTCCTTAACTATAGGAGGAGCCACCTCAGCATTCACTATTTTCCTCAAACGACGTGCCGCTCCTTGGGTCATGGGTGCCATCTGGTAAGATCGATAGTCACAAATAATATAATTGTAACATAAACAAGCTAAAGGAACCATCATATAATTTGAGTACATTTTCGAAAGCAGAGGGATGAGGGTCGGATGACAGTCAACTTTATCTACGACTACATAGTTTCTGCCTCGCCAGTCGAATGGCTGCAGGGACTATGTCCTGATCACCATGTCGTACCGTAGATTAATGCAAATGGAGCTGGAACTGGAGCCAAAATACAGTTGGTACTAACCTCAATAGAACAAACACTCTCACAGCTCAAAATACTAACACATGCTCATGCCTTACTCTTGTGACACTCCCTTTCAAACACAAACACACACCTATATGTTCCCTTACACATGTTGCCATATTACCTTTAAAAATAGAAAACCCTTGTTGTCTATAATAAGACACAATTCACCAAAAAGAACCATACTGTAGAACTCACACTTTAAGAAAACAGATGAAGGAAGACTTGTATGGAGGATCGATAGGGTTGAGCGATGGCATTTTATTCTACAAAGAGAACCATACTGTAGAACTCATACTGTAGAACTCATATTTTAACACAATTCTACAAAGAGTTGTCATAGGGTGTTAAGCGATATCATTTTATTCTTTTCTTCTTCTTCTTCTTAGGATTTTTGAGTATTGGATCTTGAGACATATATAGCTAGAACTTACGAAGAATGGAGTACCATACTTCAACAAATAGATGTTGACTAATTGGTTCATATACTTGTTGTCTAAAATAAGTGTAGGAATGTTGCAAGGTGAAATAATGTATCAAATACTATATCGGAACCCAAACCCAATATGCAAATCCAAATTAATACGAAAATACACAAGTGTATGCAGGGGATTAAGTGTACAGAGGTGAAATACATATATATGCATGCTTGGGGGTGTCCACGTGTCCAACAAATGGACACAAAGTGTCCAAAACCTCACGAACACACTGTATCAGTGAACATATGGTCGTAATGTGTCTCCGTGTCCATTTTGGACACAAAAAATACCTCAATTAGGGTTAGGGTTTACCTTCAGTCTCCTCGCGGTGGTGGAGGAGGAGGGAATGAAGTGTACAGAGGTGAAATACATATATATGCAAGCTTGGGGGTGTCTACGTGTCCAACAAATGGACACGAAGTGTCCAAAACCTCACAAACACACTGTATCAGTGAACACATGGTCGTAATGTGTCTCCGTGTCCATTTTAGACACGAAAAACACCTCAATTAGGGTTAGGGTTTACCTTCAGTCTCCTTGCAGTGGTGGAGGAGGAGCAGGATCTTGTGGTGGAGGAGGAGAAGGGGCTCGCGGTGGAGGAGGAGGAGGAGAAGGGGCTCGCCGGAGGGAGGAGAAGGGGCTCGCGGTGGAAGAGAAGGATAAGCGGTGCCGGAGGAAAGGGGGTCAGGCTATCGTCGAGGTCGGGGAAGAGTTGCGGGAACAAAAAATTTGGGGAGAGGGAGAAATGAAAAGTCGAACCGAGGAAACCCTATTTATCAGAAATTAGCGACGTCCATAAATACGTCCCAAAGCGTCGATATTCATTTAATATTCGACGACGTAAAAATGTTTACGACGCTAAACATCGCTGAACTAATAAAACTGGCGACATTTTCCGACAAATCAACGACGTTGGTTTTTATTACACTAAAGGTAGTCGCAATATGTCGCTGTTTGTCGCTATCAGCGACGTATTGTGATGCATACTTTTGGAGTCGCTAAATCCAAAAAAATTAGCGACGTTTTAGGTCGGCGTCGCTAATTTCGTCGCTGATATGACTTATTTTAGTAGTGGAGGAGTAGGAATGACAGTGGTTATTAGATGAGAGTGTGTATCAGTTATGAGTGAGTGAGTGAGTGAGGTTTAAGGGTTAGTTCAGTGGTTATGAGACCAATAGGCTCAGGTTTAGGCATTAGCAGGTAGCAGTAGCTACCTGGGAATAGGAATATCTATTCCCTGTGCCTTGAAAACAGGAAGATAGGGAATAAGATGAGGAAAGGGTTGCAGCATATGCATTGTTAGCAACTGCAACAGCAAAAGCTTTTACAGCAGCAGGGCATGCCAGGACTTGCATTGCCTGCATATATAATGCAGCAAGCTCATGTGCCAGTTGGCCTTAAGCCTGGGCAGTAGGGTATTTGAATAGGAATAGCTAACAAAAGTTTAGGAGGAGGGAGTACCTCAGTCTTGAGTACAAGGGTGTGTTGGGTTAGGCCAAAGGCCTGAGCCTAGTGTGTACAGTGAGTTGAATGTGAAGGACACATGTGTGGGCAAATTAGATTAGTGTCTAATGGATAGGAAATGAAGGAGAGGGAATATAGGTATCTATAGTTAAGTGAAAAGGGTGGCCTGTGTATCAGTTGGGTATGTATATATAAGTGTAGGTACTTAATGAAACATGGTGTGTATAGGCAAATATATATAGTGTAATTCATATGTTAGATATGAGAGGCTACATGTATATAGGCTAATAGCTATATATATGGGTTATACTACATATATGTGTTTGATATAAATATGGTTGCTACATGAGAGGGATTGGTAATTGATGTTAAGTCGATATCATGATGTACTTATGAACTAGAGAGGCAAATATAGATATGGAATATATAGATATACTTATACTATAGGATTATGAGTTGGAATTAGATGTGTATTGGTTAGGATAATGAGTTTGGCCCTGTAGCCTAGTAACCCAATACCCTATACTTGGACAAGTTTGACCAATATTGACTTGTTGACTTAGTTAACTAGGTAGTTGACCATAAATAGTTGACTTGACTCTTAGTTGACTAAAGATTGACTAGAGTTGACCAAAAGTCAACATTGAGTCAATATGTGACCAATTGACCTAGTATGACCTAATATGACTTTGTTTGACTTGTTTGACCTAGACAGTTGACCAGGTTTGACTTAGAGTTGACTTTGACCTAGATTAACCTAGAAATCATGTAGATTGTATCGTAATGTTCTATATTATCATTCTGGACATGTTATAACCTGTACTGCTCACTTTAGGACATTGTGATTCCGGTTCAGACATCTGATATTACACTACTCTTTTCAGAGTAACATGCGAGTACATTTTCTGATAGTTCTTTCATTTACTTGTCAATTACTGTACTTCAGTTCTAGCTAGTTCTATTTGATTCTTGTTACAAATACGTATTATTATTATTGAATCCATGTATATGACACACATACTTACTCGTCTTGCCTCTATTATTCAAATTACCATTCGAATCACTATTCGAACCACCTATTCGCATCTTCATGTGCTGGCTGGACTTGTATTCGTCTTATGTGTTGGATTATAGATTCATTCGTATTAGATTGGGCGGGGAAATACTGATTAGACATGTGGACATATCACCCTATTCGAATCACCCCTCTGTGAATGATATTTGAATGATAGCCATCCCTTACTTGATCAGTATGGGGTGTACCGTATTACCTACAGCCATTTAAATGTCGATCTCGGTATTTTAAAACACACTTGGAAAATTTATTCGAATTATTGTTAGATCATCATGTGAATCATTATTCGTATCACCTTATTCGAATCACCTTATTAGAACGATGATTAGAATCACATTCGACTCATATTGTACTGGAATCACATTCGACTCTTCTTGTATTAGACTCACATTAGGATTACACTAGACTTATATTGTATTGTCTGGACTCATCATGTTACTTTAGTTCAGCTAGATGTTATTTTACAGTCTTTCTTGCCATATTTCTCCTCTTGTTTAGTTACCTTACTTTCCTTGTACCTTAACTATTTCTCTACATCATTACTCGTACAAACTGCCATGTTCATCAATACAACTGTCTATAACTGCTTTATAGTTCTCTGTCATTTACTTGGCATTTTTTGATGAATTGTACTCGTTCCTGTCCTGACTGGACCTGTTGAAAATATTACAAATGATTACCTTGAGGACATTTGCCCTACTTGCCTTGGAGCAGGAGATGGCTTAGCTACCTATGGCTTCGACACTCAGGAGTGATCGGAAGACTAGCTAGTAGACTTGGTTTAGTTTTTATGTTTTAGAACTTAAGTGTAATAACTTGAGATATGAGTTTGTATATGAGTTTGTTTGACATATTATTATTTAGTAGTTTATAATTGTTGTTGTTTAGTCTTTAGTTATAAACTTCTATGTTATCTATCGTGCTTAGACTGTGATTGAGATTTCATTATATATATATACTTGTCCTCCGTTCGGAGTTGAGATTTGACAAGTATGTTATATAATTGCGTGAGTTGTTGATTAGATAGTAACCTAGGACAACGTTCTACCGCCGACTCTACGACGTAGGCTGGACGTACCCACTTCTCGTGCCCTTCACTAGGTGCGGGTCATGAGTGGTGGCCCATACAGGTCGAATTTATGTAGTGGTATTCAAACTAGAGTATCACTACAGCCTGTGATAGGAACTAAGGAATAGTCTTTAGTTGAGAGAGTACTCAATCACAGTTAGGACTACTTGGGAAGATTCCTGGTGTCACACTCACTTTTCAATTTCAAGGATATTTTAGTAATTGTTATTTATTTTAATTTTTATGATTATTATTTGAATTTTTATCTATTTATAAATTGGATTGCTTGCAGTGTGATTTGATTGGTTGCAGACTCGTGACTTGGTAGTTTGACCTTAGTCAACCTTCACTAGAAGCCTAATAATATAAATAAAATTCACAATTTTGTTTTTAAAATGTATTTAGTTTTAATCCATATTTTTGGAGTGGTTTAGACGATTTTAGTCATTTTAGCCATTTTGGCCTTTATGTGATTTTCTGAATATGTTGACTTATGATTGTGCTAGCAACTAGTTTAACCTTAGTGGACATTTATAGGGGCCTAACCATGCCTTAGAATTATTATTTTCATTTTTAGAATTTATTTTTATGTATTAAATTATTTTAAGGCTTTAATTGATTTAATTTAGCCTTTTTGCATGCTAGCTTTTAACCTTTTGACTTGGGCACATTTCTAATTGAGTAGGAGATGGCCCAAGTGAAACCCTAACCCCTAGACACCCCCCTTGGCCGCCCAACACAGCAACACCCCCTCCTCTTTTTCATCATTTGTGAAAATTGTGAGCCTCCACGAAGAAACCCTAAGATCCTGTAGAAGTATGGAAAAGAATAAAGAAAGATCCATGCGGCCAGAAAACCCCATACGGCTCACAGAGCTCATGCGGCTCAAGGATCTATGCATCTCAGGCGTTTATGCGGCTCGAATAAGTCCCATGCGGCTCAGAGAGGAGCCACGTGACCTGCAAACAGCTCTTCCCTTTGTCCTTTACTGCATTAAATGCCCCGACGGCTGGCAGCTCTGACACATGACAGCTCTGACAC
The DNA here is from genome assembly GCA_029216955.1 of Iris pallida. NCBI lineage: Eukaryota > Viridiplantae > Streptophyta > Magnoliopsida > Asparagales > Iridaceae > Iris > Iris pallida. The sequence continues at coordinate 27,323,163 of JANAVB010028000.1, read as the reverse complement.
AAAGATACAATTATGATTCCGTCATAATGGCAGACTCCTAGAAAAACGAAGGAAATCGCTGACACGATCCCCGAAGTCCAGAAACTTGCATGCGGCCTTGACACGTGGACAGTCGCATGCGGCTCAAGTAGAGACCACCCCATGCGGTTCAGACCGAAGCTGTCCCATGCGGCTCAGATCGAAGCGATCCTATACGGCTCAAGCAGAGGCTACCTTATGCGGCTCACGAGGACTATCTCCATGCAGCTCACTGATAAGCCACCCATTATGCGGCCGCCTATGCTCATGCGGCTCCGATTATCACCATGCGGTTCAAATGATCAGGGACCACTCCCAAGCAGCCTTGACACGTGGCCAGCCTTATGCGGCTCAATGGGGAGCAATCCTCATACGGATCCAATTTTCTCAGTGGCTCACGGTTAAGACACGTGGCATGATAGTGGGACACGTGGTATCAAATTGATTGAAATCCATCAACAAATCCTAATAAAATATTGGGATCAAGCCAGATCATTTACAATTAAGCAAATCAATGACACGTGGCAAGAAATCCGAGATTGAAATGACAAATCAGGAGGATTTATGTTAATCATCATTAATTACCCACAAAAGATTTGATACAATCACATTAATTGGTCAAATCTATTATATTCAAGATGAACGGCCCAGATTCATCGATCCTTAGCCGCCGACTTTTGAGAATGGGCAATCATTGCAAACCCTAGTGATGGTACCCCACTCTTATAAATAGCATGGTGCCATTCCTTTGCAAAGAGACAGACATATAGAGAGACATATGCAGACAGAGACAGACGCACATAGAGACATAGAGAGCCAGAGAGCCTGAAGAGAGGGCATTTCTTCATCAACGCCAAGTAGTTCTTCCACAGAGCCAAAAAGTTGTACCCGATCGACCAAGGAGTAAGGCAGAGCGGCCGTCGCTTTTCCGAGCCTCTATCGTCACCTCCCAGAATCTAAAATAAACAATTCTACTTAGATTGTTGTACCTAGGTTTTCTTCCCTAGGCTTTCTTTGTACAAGCGAGTTTGTATTGTGAAGTAAAAGTCCAGTCCTCCGATAATTGTTCTGTTCTTTTATATTTTATGACAAACACGTTGGCGACTCTGCTGGGGACAAACTTCTCCACGGCTGAGAAGTTGGTGACGCAATCGGATGCAGCCAAACTTGGCTCCACGCAACAGAAGATGGTCGTCCGCTTTGATCAACAGGCGTTTGAAGAAAAGCTCTCTGAAGGAAGTGCTGGCCCGATCCAGAAGCGAACCCGCACAAAGAAAGCTCGCTGCGAGTGGAGGCCAAAATCATTTGCTCCTCCACAAGCTCTGGACGGAGTACTCTCTGCTACCCAAGACAACGAAGGCGACTCTCATACGGCTCCATTTCGAGCCGTAGAGAACTCTGTTGTCCCCAAGTCCGACAGAGGAAAGCACTACGATGCTGGACTTGCAAGGACAAAGAGTGATTCTACGCTCCCCAAGAAGAAGTCGAACACTCATGTGGCCAAATCTGCCAACCACATGCAAGAGGCTCATGCGGGTGAATCTGCCAGCCGCATGAAGAAGGTCTATGCGGCCAGATCATCCAGCCGCATGAAGAAAACTCATGCGGCTGAGACTCCCAGCCGCATGAAGAAAGTCCATGCGGCGACGCCTGCCAGCCGCATGAAGATTACTGATGACAGCCGCATGACACCAACTCCACGTGGCTCTGTCTTCGACCTCCTCTCCTATGGTCCTGATCTCTTGTACTCCCAAGAAGATATGTCTGACTCTCTCCAGCATCACTTAGACTCTTCCTACTACGTGCCCTTACGCACTAGAGTGAAGAAGTCTAGGGCAGCGCGAGCTTGGCAAGCTCGGTCCGCTGATCCGGTCTCTGACCATCCGAGCATCCCACATACTGTTATGCGGGCCTCAGATGGGAAGTTGTACAGAACCACTCGAGTCCAGCCACCGGCGGTAAACAGACAGAGAGGTTCGTAAAAGTCTCCCAAAATCCAGGAAGCAAACACGGTCGATCCAGACCCATATGACTTGCGTGAGGCCATCCCCCACAAACGCAAGGAAAGAGAAGATGCATCGGGGTACAAAGAGTCCTCCCACGGACGTCACTGTACCCAAGTCATCGTCAACTGCTACTGCAATAACGCGACGGTATAAGAAGACCGGCAGTCCGTCTTTCAAAGACTGTAACAACCGTCTCCAGAAGACGAAGCACTTCCCGTCGTCTCCTGCAACTCTGCACAGAAGGTCCCCGCCGATGGAAGAGGGAAGAAGACAAATGTTCCCAGTCCGAAGGTTTCAAGCACTTTGACCAAAAGACTGTCGTCTAAACGGGTGCCCACCACCGGAGTTTTCCAAGGCACCCGTTCTAAGATGAAATCTGCTACAGTAGGAGATTCGTCGTCCACAACACTAGGGGTTGCTGGGACTGGGGGTAGCACTCCTCCAAACCTCCACGATAATCCGATATTCTAAGAAGACGAGCCGGGGGAGACAACTCTCCCATCAGATGCAGCAAACCCCGACGTCCCCGAGGATACCCACAATTCCCAAGACGATGCAAACTTGGAGACTGGGGGTACTGTTCCTTCCGAGTCCGAACCAGAAGAGAACATTCCCACATACCCCGATGACTTCTCACTACAGGGGTATAATTCGGAGGGCGCTTCCTCCACCGCTCCGTCCATCTCTCCTTATGTAAAGACGGTATTCACGACAGACATCAGCCAAGGTGGTTCCAGTGATCGCCAACGCATCGACACTCTCGAAGCCATATTGTTTGCCTTGGTCAAATCTGTAGACGAGATAAAAGCGGCCCTTCCAACTCTGCAAGAAGGGACGCCTGGCCAAACAAACACGGGTCCCGCGGTCAATGCGGACTCAAATTCAGCGGCACCGAATCCGAGTAACAATCCTCCTGAAGTAACGGCCCCCACCGCCATAGATGAGGCCCGCGAAGCGAGAAAAGAAGTCTAGGAGCTCCGAGCCATGTTTCACGCTCGAGAAAATTCTCAAGACCTCAGAATACGACAACCGTACCCTGCTGCCTGGAGGGATGTTCCATTCCCACCAAGATATAAGCCGTTCAATATCAATCCTTATGACGGCAAGACCTCAGCAAGTCGGTACATCACTTACTTCGAGGTCACCACCGACCATCTGCCCCATGACGATGCCATCCTCACACGATTATTCATTGGGGCATTGGAAGGAGTCGCCTTCGACTGGTATCGCAACCTGCCAAACAACTGCATCCACTCCTTCACCGGCTTACAGCGCATGTTCTTGGAGAGATTCTACGAAGTAGGGCAGGATATCACAATGTCCACCCTCATGGACGTCGTCCAAGGGGAGAAAGAGCTGACAAGGAACTACATTGAGCGGTTTCGCCAAACCGCAATGAAGCTGTCGTCTGGAAATCTGGATTCCTTCCTAATTGAAATTTGCCAAAAGAGATTGCTCCCAACAATCAGTCTCTGGATGGACGAAAGTCAATTCAAGGACTGGAAGACGTTTATCATCAGTGCCACAAGCGCCGAAGAACGATTGAAGAAGGCTCGCCAATTGGGATTGCACATCTCGGACGGAAAAAACAAGGACAAGCGTCCTAACACCAACAACGATAATGGGGATAGCCCCTCCAACAATCGGGACAGCAGGGGTAAGCAGGCTATGGTGGCCGACACAGCACAGAAACCTGAGCCAAAACTGGCAGACAAACAATGGCCACAAATCACTTACTCCTTCGAAGACGGTCACGTCAAGCCCATTTTGGACATGCTCATACAAGGAGACAGAATTCAGCTTCCTCCACCAAGACGGGAACCTCGGCCGGCAGACATGGAGAACCCAAAGTACTGCCATTACCACCTCTACGTCCACCATGCTACACACGACTGCTACCAACTAAAACGGTACATCCAAAATCTCATCGATTCAAATGCTCTGGCCATCGATTTCGAGGAGGTAACAGTGGCAGCCAATATGGTGTCAGTACAATTTGGCAGCTTCCCTCCAACGGAAACTCAAGACGGTGTGGTCCCCATTCCTCTCGCGATAATGGAGATTGCTAATCTTCCATCTCCCCGAGATCAGGCTGCTGGTCTAGTGCCTCTCACCACGTCACGAAGGGAGGTCATGTGGGTCCATCCAGACTTGGTATCGGAAGTGACTCGGCCCACATCATCTTCCATCTGCAAGAAGAAGAGTAGAAAAGTCAGGTCCTGCCGCACAATCTCGACAGATATCGAAGAAGCTACAGCCGTCGTCACGCGGTCTGGGGCACAATCCCAACCCGTCGCTGACAACTCGGCTGAAAATTATCATCCCCCTACAACCGACGCTCCGGGACCGGCTCAGCCTCCGACGACCGACAAGCCTAGGCCAAAAGAGACTCGCTTTGCCAAATCCCTCCGAAAAGAGACACCGCAGGGGCTGGAGAAGCCCTACAACTTCGATATCTTGGCACAATTGGCCAACACACCGGCCAAGTTGTTATTATACGAGCTTCTAAGACTCTCAAAGGATGTTCGTGCGGCTTTGAGCGATGCACTCCAAAATGCTGATGCATACCTGGCTCAGGTCAACCTCACGGGAGAAAACCCGCCTGCAGATCTCCAAGACAGCGCTTGCACGGGAGCAATGCCCAATATTGTCTTCACTTCGCAGGACATGCTCATCAAAACCAACCTGCACGATCGCTCGCTATATTAGACTGGATACATCGGCGGCGTAAAGGTGGATCGGATGCACATTGATCCTGGCTCTTCCATAAACATTATCCCGAAGGGTCTGTTACATCATCTTCGTATCCCAATGCATCGCCTGACACCTACAAGCACCGCCATCAGCGGTTTTAATTCGGGCAGGAGATACCCAATTGGGAAGATTCGTCTGAAGTGTCAGATTGGTGATCTCCAATCAGAGTCACTTGCTACGTCATAGATGCAGACACTTCTTACAACATCCTCTTGGGACGCCCTTGGATACACGATTATATGATCGTGTCTTCCATGTTGCACCAATGCTCCAAATATGTCGACAAACACAGCTTCGTGAGGACATAATTTACTGATATCGATCCCTTCAAAGGGGTCGAATCCTACTACTCAGACTCCTACCTATACGAAAAGTCGAAGAGGCATCTGGATGAAGACGTACAAGCTCAAACTGAGATGGTCACAGGATCAGAAGAACCTCTGACGATCCACCTCCAAGCTCGCAAACCTGGCAAGTCTGTACCACTTACCACCACTCTGCGTAAGGACGCAATCAGCCTCTCGGCACAAGAAGAGCAAATGATAATCCGGCTGCCAAGGTCTGGCCAAGTGCCAAGACCATCAACGGAGCCACTGACAATCAGGCTGCCGAGCGTCGGCCAACCGTAAACGGAGAAGCTCAATCCCTCTAACAAGCCAATGACGATACGCCTTTCCAAGAAGTGTCGTCACCCCGATGCAAGGCCTGGGACTTCTAGCGAACCAACCACTCCCCGTCCAATATCGAGTACCAAACTGGGGGTCGCTAGTCTGCCAACAACTCCGCGCTCTACTCCACCAGCTGAACCCCTGACGATCAAGCTGTCCAGGTCGTCCTCTCAGTCTTCATTTATACATGGGGTAGCCGAAGAGGAACCGGAGCTAGCCAAGTATGTGGCTGCCCACACTGATATTCCCTCCACAGATGATGTAATCTCCCTAGAAAAGATACCTTACTTCATCAATAAAGGGCTATCTTTGAACTACCTCGAGCTTAACAAGCTTTGTACGATGTATGCTATGGAACACGGTATAGGTGCTCACCTACACACACAGGTGACAAATGTATACACCGTGATCTAGCTTACTCCCGTGGAAGATGCTTACCACATAATTGAGGGAGGGGACCATCCAATCATCTTCGGCCGGAAGGACGATCCGCATCCCTTCACCATAGAAGAAGTCGACCTTGGGTCAGATGCCGGGAGACTGCCTCTGTATCTTTATAGCCCCCAATCCAAATATCTCATACAGAAGCAGGGGCATGATCTGGAGACGACGTCAGGCTTGAACTACGGTACTGGATAACGATTACCTTTGAAGCCACCGGTCCCGGCTGGCAAACTACGGGACTACTATAGCAAAACTCGATGTGGATTAGGGTATGTTACACCCACGACGACCCCTGAGAGTTCAGATGAAGAATGTGACTGGCATTCACATTCAACCGGGTCACCAACTTCTGACTCGGATACCAGCATCGGAGACATATTCAGACAAGTCCTGTCAGTCAACATGGCATTCGCCAACGCTTATGAAGAAGATGAAGACATCCCTGAAATCCTCGAGTTAGAGCTGTGGGCCCAACAGTGGAATACATAATAGGAAAAGCGATTCGAACAGTGAGAACCTCCTACTGAAGATGAGGTCATACAAGTGGATCTCGGCAGCAAATCTTTTCCAAAATCGATCTTCGTCAGTAAAAGCTTAACAGACGAAGAGCAAGAATCGCTGTTGGAACTTGTCAAAGAATATATTGATATGTTCGCCTGGAGCTATGAAGACATGCCAGGACTAAACCTCGAGGTTGTCCTTCACAAGCTCAATATTCGGCCAGATGCGAAGCCAGTCAAGCAACAACAGCGACGCTTTCGCCCGGGTATCATGGATGCGATCGAAGTCGAAGTCAACAAACTGATAGCCAGCAGCTTCATTTGTGAGGAGCAACATCCTGACTGGGTTGCTAACATAGTACCCGTCTTCAAGAAGAATGGGAAGATTCGAATCTGCATCGACTTCCGTAATCTGAACGAGGCATGTCCCAAAGATGAATTCCCCCTCCCTATCACAGACATCATGATCGACAACACATATGGCTTTGAATGTATGTCATTCATGGATGGCTTCTCGGGGTACAACCAAATCAAGATGATTCCTGACGACGAAAAGCATACATCATTTCGAACACCGATTGGTACATATTGTTACACAGTCATGCCTTTCGGTCTGAAGAACGCCGACGCCACATATCAAAGAGCCATGAGTATCATCTTTAGAGACCACTTATGCAAGACGGTAGAGTGCTATGTTGATGACATCGCCGTCAAAAATCGCTGTAAGGGAGACCATCTGCAGGATCTGAGGACGGTATTCGATCTGATACGAGCGTACAATTTGAAAATAAACCCTACGAAGTCCTTCCTGGGTGTATCCAGCGGGAAGTTCTTGGGTTTTATCATCACCGCCTAGGGTATCCATGTAGACCCTGAGAAGACAAAGGTAATTATGGAGATGGGTCCTCTGAGAAATCTCCGCGAACTCAGGGGCCTTCAAGGGAGGCTAGCTTACATCAGGAGGTTCACTTCTAACCTCTCCGGACGATGTCGACCATTTACCCATCTCATGAAGAAAGGTGTCTCGTTCATATGGGACGAAGAATGTCAGCAGGCCTTCGACAGCATCAAAGAATATTTGTCGAACCCTCCAGTCCTGGTGGATCCGGTTGCTGGAAAACCATTCCTGCTCTACCTACGAGCAATAGAACATTCCCTCGGGGCTCTGCTGGCGCAAAATAACGATGCAGGCCATGAACAAGCTATATATTACCTCAGCCGAATGATGATTGTGCCAGAGCACCGATACACCGCTGTGGAGAAGGAATGCCTCGCCCTGGTGTTCGCCATTCAAAAGACACGATATTATGTCACGGGACAAACAATACATGTGATCTCACGAGTCAACCCTCTCAGGGTCCTCATGACTAAACCAGGGGCACTCAGCTCTCGCCTCGCTACATGGGCAATATTGCTGTCCCCTTATCGTATGATCTTCGTCGCGCAAAAGGCTGTCAAAGGTCAAGCCCTGGCAGACTTTTTGGCAGCCCACCCAGGCTCGGAGTCGTCCAGAATATATGAAGAAATCCCAGATGAGGTCGCCGACTCGCATGCGACCTCTCACGATGATATATGGCGGATGTTCTTCGACGGTGCTTCAAGAACTGGACCCAAGGGCAACATCGTTGTCGGAGTCGGGGTGGTGCTGGTTTCTCCTTCCGGATTGGTGATTAATCACGCTTACTCTCTCACAGAACCCTGCTCTAATAATGTGGCCGAGTATAACGCTTTGGTCATTGGCCTCCAACTTGCAAGAGAGCTGGAGGTAGAATATCTTAAAGCATACGGCGATTCACAGTTAATCGTCAATCAGATTCGGGGTTCATACGAAGTCCGCCATGAAGACATGATCCCCTATCACCAGATAGCGATCGACATCATCTCATCGTTCGAGGGGTTCTTCATCGAGCACGTTTCCAGACTCTGAAATATCAAAGTCGATGTCTTAGCAGGCCTGGCCACTTCCCTAGCAGTGCCAAATCATATTCATCAATCAGTAGATGTGATAGGCCATGAACTGGTCTGCCCCAAGAACAACGTTCAATTCGTTGCGAGTTTTTTCGCTCAGACGATCAATGATGTCCCAGATTGGAGACAACCATTCATTGACTTCGTCGTCTACGACATCCTGCCCGAGAACCCAAAGGAAGCCACCTTCATCAGACGGCGGTCTCTCAGATTCTTCTATGATACAGAGACAAAAATGCTGTATCGCCGATCCTATGATGGATTATTGCTTCGGTGTCGGTCAAATGCAGAAGCCAAAGAAGCCGTACGTGAAGCTCATGACGACGTCTGCGGGGCTCATCAGCCTGGCCCAAAATTGCAAGATCGTCTCCGCCGAATGGGCTACTACTGGCCCACGATGGTAGCAGATGCGATAGACTATGCTAGAAGGTGCAAAGCTTGCCAAGTCCATGCGGACTTCATCCACCAACCATCCGAATTTCTACATCCGACAGTGGCATCCTGGCCGTTCGAAGCATGGGAAATGGATATCATCAGTCCGATTACTCCACCTTCCTCCCGAGGACATCGCTTCATACTCGCAATCACGGATTACTTCTCCAAATGGGTGGAAGCTGTCCCACTTGCAGAAGTAAAGACTTCAAACGTGATCAGCTTTCTTAAGCACCACGTCATCTATCGCTTTGGACTGCCCCGAAGAATCATCCACGATAATGGTACGCAGTTTGCAAGCCACGCCTTCTATCGGTTCTGCGACAAGCACCGCATCCAGAATACTACCTCGATGCCATACAATCCAGCAGCGAATGGGTTGGCAGAAGCATTCAACAAAACCATCATCATGTTATTCAAGAAGTTCGTATCGTCCAACAAATGTGACTGGAACGAGAAGCTTGGTGAATGCTTATGGGCGTACCGTACCACGGTCCGAACGACCACAGGAAACACACCATTCTCCCTGGTGTACGGGAGTGAGGCAGTTCTCCCATTAGAGACTCAAATACCCTCGCTCCGTGTCGCGTTCTCTTATCAATTAACGACGGATGATAACTACCGTCGTCGACTACAAGAGTTAGAGGCCTTAGATGAAAAGTGCCTCTTGGCTCAGCAAAGAATCGAGCTATACCAAGCACACATCTCTGGAGCCTTCAACAAGAAGGTTAAAATCAGAACATTCCAAGTGGACGATCTCGTTCTGGCAGTCCGGAGGTCGATGGTCATGACTCACAAGATCGCCAGCAAGTTCCAACCAAAATGGGAAGGTCCATTTATCATCGAGGCTGTATTCTCCAACGGTGCTTATCGCCTCGTAAAACAAAATGGAGACTTGCTCATGTTGCCCGTCAACGACAAGTTTCTGAAGAAATATTATGTCTAAACGACACACTCCAGATCATTGAGTTATGTACCCGCTGGTATCGCTGAACTCACTTTCACAATATTCCAGATTACCGAGTCATGTACCCGCTGGTACCGCTGAACTCACTTTCACAATATTCTAGATTACCGAGTCATGTACCCGCCGGTACCGCTGAACTAACTTTCACAATATTCTAGATTACCGAGTCATGTACCCGTTGGGGCCGCTGAACTCATACTCACAATATTCCAGATCATCGAGTCATGTACCCGCTGGTGCCGCTGAACTCATATTCATAATATTCCAGATCATCGAGTCATGTACCCTCTCGTACCGCTGAACTCACGTCCTCCTTCCACAGAAATCCCAGATTATCGAGTCATGTACCCGCTGGTACCTCTGAACTTATACTTTGATTCCAAAATTCCCGGATTGTCGAGTTATGTACCCGCTGGTACCCCTAAAGTTACATCCCCGTCACTCTTTCGGGGAAAAGTTATGTATGACCATACCTCTGAACTTTCTTCCTGAAGGAGCTCCTTCCTTATGATCCACTACCCGCACTCCCAGTGCACAAAAAGGGTAACAGATCCACAAATTTCCAAAACGACCATGTCGATGTTACCTCTGAGTCGTCTCAATTCTGCCAAAAACAAATCACCCCTCTACATAGAACTTCTATGTCCTCATTACCTCTGAGTCGTCCTATGTACCCCCTTCATTGAGCCCACTCCTGCCATGTCTTCATTACCTCAGAGTGGGAAGGCTCCGTCGAAGAAACCCTCATGCTTGCCATGTCTTCATTACCTCTGAGTAAGTATGTTGATTCCATTTTGACTTAATATCTGTACCCACAATCAGAGTACGCCAAAGATAGTAGGTCCATAAATATCCTCCGTTGAGTCCACTCCTGCCATGTCCTCATCACCTATGAGTAGGAAGATTCTGCGGTAAGAAAACCCTCATACTTGCCATGTCCTCATTACCTCTGAGTAAGTATGTTGGTTCCCTTTCATCCTATTATCCGTATCCTAATCCAGGACACGCTAAGGATAATAGGCCCATAAATGCCCTGTAATGAATTTCTCAGCGCAGGCCTATCATTCCTCATCATGCCCTGGGAGCCCAGCTGCTCCATGGCATTCCTTCTCCCGATATTCGGAATGTCTATGACAACATTACCGTGGAACCGTTCTAGGTATCCCCAATCAAACTTGTTACCCGTACCTAAAACCAAGGTATACCAGGGGTAACAGGTCCACAGACAAGTGCCCCATGAGGGGCAAAATCTACCATAATACCACAGGCACAACAAGCAATACAAATGAAGGGTAGAATGGAAAGTACTCTTTATTTGAAAGACGAAAAAGCATTACATATTTTGGGGACCATATCCCTCTCAAAAAAAAAAGAAAAAAAGAAAAAAAGAAAAGGAAAACAAAAATAAAAGAAGGAAAGGCCGACTATAGTTCGGCATTACACAACTCCAAGATGCGATTTCTCACCAAGGCAGTACCCCGCTCAAGCCTCTGTCTAGCTCGGCGCTCAGCCTCCTGGAATCCTGCCCCGAAAAGTGGCCTTAAAACTGACAGCAAATCAACATCATTTAATGCAAAAGATTTCTATACTTGGCAAGATGACGTGGCAAAAAGTCCATGCGGTCAGACATCCTATGCGGCCAAAGGGTCCATAAGGGTGATTAACCAATGCGGCTGAAGACATCCATGCGGCTAGGACATCATATACGGCCAGTTTATGCACAGCCATGCTTCTTATTCAAAGTATTTCAATTTTACAAATTGAAAACTTTGAAGGGGGTCTTGTAGAAGCATGTAAAAGAATAAAAAAAGATCCATGCGGCCAGGAAACCCCATGCGGCTCAGAGAGCTCATGTGGCTCAAGGATCTATGCGGCTCAAGCGTCTATGCGGCTCGAATAAGTCCCATGCGGCTCAGAAAGGAGCCACGTGGCCTGCAAACAGCTCTTCCCTTTGTCCTTTACTGTATTAAATGCCCCGACGGCTGACAGCTCTGACACATGACAGCTCTGATACAAAGATACAATTATGATTTCGTCATAATTGCAGACTCCTAGGGAAACGAAGGAAATCGCTGACACGATCCCCCGAAGTCCAGAAACTTGCATGCGGCCATGCGGCTCAAGTAGAGACCGCCCCATACGGTTCAGGCCGAAGCTGTCCCATGCGGCTCAGACCGAAGCTATCCTATACGGCTCAAGCAGAGGCTACCTTATGCGGCTTACGAGGACTATCTCCATGCGGCTCACTAAGAAGCCACCCATTATGCGGCCGCCTATGCTCATGCGGCTTCGATTATCACCATGCGGTTCAAATGATCAGGGGCCACTCCCAAGCAGCCTTAACACGTGGCCAGCCTTATGCGGCTCAATGGGGAGCAATCCTCATGCGGCTTCGATTTCCTCAGTGGCTCGCGGTTAAGACACGTGGCATGATAGTGGGACACGTGGCATCAAATTGATCGAAATCCATCAACAAATCCCAATAAAATATTGGGATCAAACCAGATCATTTGCAATTAAGCAAATTAATGACACGTGGCGAGAAATTCGAGATTGGAATGACAAATCAGGAGGATTTATATCAATCATCATTAATTACCCACAAAAGATTTGATGCAATCACATTAATTACTCAAATCTATTATATTCAAGATGAACGGCCCAGATTCATTGATCCTTAGCCACTAACTTTTGAGAATGGGCAATCATTTCAAACCCTAGTGATGGCCCCCCACTCTTATAAATAGCAGGGTGCCATTCCCTTGCAAGGAGACAGACATATAGAGAGACATATGTAGACAGAGACAGACGCACATAGAGACATAGAGAGACAGAGAGCCTGAAGAGAGAGCATTTCTTCATCAACGCCAAGCAGTTCTTCTACAGAGCCAAAAAGCTGCACCCGGTCGTCCAAGGAGTAAGGTAGAGCGGCCGTCGCTTTCCCGAGCCTCTATCGTCACCCTCCAGAATCTAAAATAAACAATTGTACTTAGATTGCTGTACCTAGGTTTTTGTCTCTAGGATTTCTTTGTACAAGCGAGTTTGTATTGTGAAGTAAAAGTCCAGTCCTCCGATAATTGTTCTATTCTTTTATATTTCATGGCAAACAGAACCATCTCTCCAAAACACCTTTTTCCTTCATCCGGAGTCCGTTTCTTCCCAAACGAACTCCGTTGTGCTCGTCAAGGAAAGAAGGATCTACTGGAGCATTTTTGGAGTAGAGACAGAAGGTTTTGCTGGAGGGAAATTGGCCATTGCAAATCTACCATTGCAAATCTGGTTTTTCTACTATTGCAAATCTGGTTTTGACACTCAATAGGTAAAATCCTAATATACAATTGTAAATCTAGTTTTTCTTCATTTTTGCATCCATATAGGTGCCCTAGCCTTGTCCACAAAATTTGGTAGGATTTTGACTCCGTTTGATGGAGGTATCGAGCCCGTGTCGGTCCCTTACGACACGTGTTCGACGAAATGCCGCCTAGGACAGAAAGTTGTTGTTTTTTGTTTTTGTCTTTATGGATGTTTAGATAATATGATTTTGATAAACTTTTGTGAAGACGGATTTGGGTTTGACATCGTTTCAGCGGCGTTTCGGGCAACGGACGAACGTACACGGATCCCGTGCACGAGGCCGTGCGTGCCCTGCTGTCCGCGTGTGATTGTGCGATGCATAGAGTGTATTTTTATGTGAAAATTTGTGAGCATATGGGGGTAACCTCTTTCCTCATGATCGTAAAATTTCACGACTGTTCGTTGAGCGAGCGCGGAGATATCGTGCGTGCACCGCTCAGCCACTGTGCATTCAGACCTCCGTTTTTATCGCAGAAACGGACTTTGTGCGCGCACACGATGCAGCGAAGACCCGTTCCAGGACCCAAAACATGTTGACCTAGACCTAGACGACCCATAGGATGAATCCCAAGTCGCGGCGTGGCTCGACGAGGGAGCAGCGAGGCTGGCACCACGCGCATGAGGGCGCACGGGAGCACGCGCAGCAGGCCGCACGGGTGCGTGGGTCTGTGTCCGCTATTTCGGGCAGCGTGTTGCCATGTCGTCGTGTCTTAGAACTACCCCAGGACCCCCCAGCTATGTGCACAAGCACGTGGCATTTCGTTGCGTGTGCAGCGCTCAAACGAGCAAGAACACACGCGTACCACGCGGTATCGAAAAATTCTGATACACATACTGTGGACACGACAATGATACGATTTCAAACCCGAGAGTATACAAATGCATCACGTGTATCGAGGCCGACGTGTATGCCAAGTTTCGCGGGTTCGTTTGGTGTATTTTGGATTTTGGATCGTTGGGTAAAATTGGATCGTTTTCTTTAATTTCGATTTTTAGTTGATATGTGATATTTTGATTTCCAATATTTTAGCTCCTAAATTCTGAGTTTACAGGACTTATATGATATTTCAAATATGTGAGAAGCAACTTTTGGCTTTGTTTCACAATTTTCCATCACTTATGAGTATATGTGCTTTCTATATATAGCTTTATGCATATATTTAACTATATATATGTATAACCCCGTTGAAGCCCATTCCTAACACATATACGTGGAGAATGGGTCGAGGGGGAGTTATTCCAGATTTTAGACTTTTTAAGTATCTCGCATCATTGCGTATCTTTCCATTTGAGCTTTTGTGTATATATATATATATATATATATATATATATATATATATATATATATATATATATTTTATTATTTTTTTTTTATTTTATATATATATATATATATATATATATATATATATTTTATATATATATATATATATATATATATATATATATATATATATATATATATATATATATATATATAGTTTCTTACCTTATATAGATGTATATAATAGTATAGTAATTTTGGTAATACCATGATTATGTTTGAATGTTATTAATCTCAGATTTTACCCTATTTTCAGTAAGCACCAGTACATACGCACGCACACTCCACTTTTGTTAGATTTTGTTTGTTTGTATATACACATGTGTGTATATATATATATATATATATATATATATATATATATATATATATATATATATATATATATATATATATATATATATAGAGGAAAATGTACCTAAGGTCGACCTTAGGTAAGTTACCTAAGGTCGACCTCATTTTCCTCACTTTACAACAATTTTTTCTTGAATATTTTTTTTATGGGATTCATCTACACCTTGTTGATTGGCAACATACCAAATTTCAAGAAAAAATAATATTGTTTAGCCCCCTATCTATCCCTTGCAAAATCGACGGTCTAAAACTTTGCTGCTACACCGTCGATTTTGTACCTTATTGATAGGGGACTAAACAATATTATTTTTTCTTGAAATTTGGTATGTTGCCAATCAATAAGGTGTAGATGAATCCCATAAAAAAATATTCAAGAAAAAATGTTGTAAAGTGAGGAAAATGAGGTTGACCTTAGGTAACTTACCTAAGGTCGACCTTAGGTACATTTTCCTCATATATATATATATATATATATATATATATATTTTTTTTTATATATATATATATATATATATATATATATATATATATATATATATATATATATATATATATATATATATAATTGCTTGTTAATTCTCTTAGATTAGATTGTAGTTGTGTATATGACTATAGGAGCCCTAGGACAGATTTGGTTTATTATTTTGAGCTTAGTTTAGTCGAATTGGCCGACAAGTTGACCAAATTGACAAAAGTCAACTTTGGGTCAAACTTGATCCAATTCAACTCAAACGAACTCCAAATGATCTAGAATTTTGTGTATGACCTAGAAATTAGTAGACAGACTAGTTGACCCAGGTTTGACCAACGTTGACCAGGTTTGACCAGAGTTGATCGAGGGTTGACTTTGACCAAAATGGACCTAGAAGCATGTAGTCTTGCATTGTAGCTATTTTTCTTGATATTGTGGTCTTGGTTGTGACATGTGTGTATTTTAAATAGGTTTACATTGCCCCAGTTTAGTTATACCTCATCATCAGTAGTTCGATTTACCAGGAGAGTACATTCTCTGATCTTTTCATACTTCTTTGGATATGTTCTCTTGTTATAGACTAGTATACTTGATGCTGACATGATATTCACACAGATTAGTACTCTCTAGATCTTTTCATGCGATGTTATCCTCTCGGATACATCGAGTATGTCATGTTCATGTACTTTATCATGGCCATCATGTACTCCATGTATTCATATTATCTATGCGCACTCATATGTTATTCATTTACACTCATGACCATATGAGCTCCATGTATACAGTAGTTGATATCCATGTGCAATAACATAACATGTATTGATCCTTGTGTATTGATTGGGGACAGGAAGAGTGTAGTTGGTTATGTGATCATTATCCTCAGTAGGTATCCATGTGCACTCCATAGCTGTATCCATATGCAATCCAGACCGTTTACATAACCAATTCATGCTCTGATTCACGTATAAGGTTATATTTCTCTATTGTCATATTATATCTCATTTTATAGTCTCTCTCTTGTTGATTTCCTTTACAGCGATTCATGTATAGTTTTCTATAGCTTGCTTTATATGTCCATTCCTGCTATGAACTGTTGTGAGAGATATGTGCTCGTTCCGTCCTGACTGGGCATGTTGAAAATTTTACAGGTATTGATGAGGAGTACTGTCCTACCTATTATGGCATTGGCTTAGATGACAATGGCGACGTGGACCCTCAAGAGGATCCTACAGTCGCTGAGGACTTGCCTATAGTCTAGCTGAGACTTAGTACTTTATTTGTATTTTCTCTTTGAGACTTTATGAGTTGTACTTTTGTACTTGAGATTTATTCTAGTGGTTTACACCTAGACTTTTATCTGTGACTCTCTTGAGATTCTTTCTTCTATTCCATCTTAGTATTGTGATTGAGTTACTTATTATTACTCTCCATTCGGAGCTTATTCTAGACTGTGTTAGATATTGTGACCTGGGACAACGTTCTACCGCCGACACTGCGGCGTAGGCTGGGCGTTCGTTACTTCTCGTGCCCTTTCACTGGGTGCGGGTCGTGACACCTGGGATGACCCTTGAGAATCTCGTTATAAACTATCTCGAAATTTGATTCCGACAGTTTCTGTCTACTTCCTTGTTCATCGTTGAATTTGATTCTTGGTATTCATTATTGACTTGATTTTCTACCAAGATAATATTATGGACTAGGTTGCCTCAGTCATAGAATCTAGAGTCTTCTACATCCATATTAGCTGGTTTGGCAATAAGATAGAGTCTAATTTTGGATGTATTTCACGGGTGTAGGAATTTAAGGTTTTTGCAGCCAAGCTAGCGGCAATGTGAAATTTTTAAATACCATAATTCTAGAGGTATAACCTTAGTCGCAGACTCTATTATCGCTGTAGTACTTACTAGCATAACAAGGATTCTGGTAACATGGTTCTGGATAGACGTGTATGATTATCAGATTTTAGAATAGATATCATATAGATGGTGCCCTAGTATGATGGAATGGAATATCGGTGTGGATGTTATTTGAGTATCATGGATTAGATAGAGGGAGCTAGGCCACCTATAATACAGCACCGTACCCCACACCATCAGAGGGATATACCCCAGAGGGACAGGGCTTATGTGCTGACAGTCGAGTAGACCGACGCTATGGGTGACGGGTTAGCAGGTCTGTCTTTCCTGTCCTTCTTTTTACCTTCATGTGTGATTCCATTAGTACCTGCCAGGATATGCTTGTGATATGTTAGATAACGTAGTTACCCTGATCGAGACTGTGGAATCACGACCAGTAGGACTGTGATTACATATTATATTGACCTTGTTTGATTGGGGGTTTGACCTAGAAGGGAGTATGATCATCTTAATTTCGAGGACAAAATTCTTCTAAGAGGGATAGACTTGTAACACCCAGTTTTTCAAATGAGGGTAATTTTGAAATTTTGTGATTATAATCATTTAATAATGATATTTAAATCATATTGTAATTTTTGGTGATTTTTAATCAATTTAAAACTATTTAAAATATTGAATTGCGATTTTGATGGTTAACTAGTTAAACCCTAGTTCGGCTAAGCCTAGAGACTAACCAAGACCAAGGGAGCCTAGTCATGTGATTAGAAATTAAAATTACCAATTTTTAGCCTAAGGGTATTTTGGTCATTTTGACAATTTTGTTGAATTATAATTTTGAATAATTAAATATTGTGCTATTCTTTTAGTTAAGCCTTAACCTAGAAGTTTAATCTAATCTAGATTAGTCTTGAGGTTAGAATCATGGTTAAAACATTCCTACTAAGTGCCAAGATCAGTAATATATAGATATTCCTAGGTAGGATATTTTTCTTTTGAGATATTTGTAAAAAGAAGCCTTGAACCAATAGGAAGGCTTGGAATTGGGTGGAAGAACCTCAACCACTCATCTAAAACCCTAACCCTAGTCTTTCAACAGCCATACAAGCCCCCCTTCCTATAAGTGTCACACTTAAGGGCCATTGCCTATTTTTAAAAACCTAGAAGAACCCTACTTTGTTCTTCCTTAAACTCCTCCTAATTAATCCAAATTGAGCCCAAATTGAGTCAATCAATTGCATAATCATACCCAACAGTAGAGGAGACTTATGGGTACTTGCTAGCGAGGTTTGAGGACGTTTGAACCGTAGCAAATCGAAGAAGACGTCAAGTCGAGGCCCTTTACATTGAGTTTGAACACTCAATAGGTAAAACCCTATAAACCCTAGTAAATTCCTGATTTCTTTACATAGATGCATCCATTTAGGGTCCCCTAGGTGTAGCCTAAGTTTTGTAGGATCTCGTATCCATTTCGTGTCCGTATCGGACATGTATCGGTGTATTTAAATACATGTTCGATGAAATGTCACATAAAAATGGATTTCGATAATTTTCTAAACTAATTACATGGTTGTGTAGCCCTACATATGGGGATTTCAAACTATAACTCTGAGCATGATTGGACACGTGTCCGTGTCCAAATTTGGACACGAACCTTACCACGATGCCCCGTACCCATGTCCTGCTACCACCTACTGTTTTCTCACTGCACACACCACTTGGACACGTACAAACTGGCAAGAGGGTGGGGGCAGACAATGTCAGGACCCCTCTTAAATTTTTACGACATCTTATGTCATGTCGGACACGAAATACGAGCTGCACTGGTTTACACACTACACAGTGCACTGATTTTTAGCTCTTTGACACGGTTTTAAACTAGGACACGACACGACTTGAGGTTCGTGCAGGCACCTAGACTCCTAGCCCTAGTCCCCCTCTACCCCTAGACACGATCACGACATGTCACGTTTCGTGTGTCACGTGCACGAGTCTGTAATACGCATGCACGAGGCACCGCACTGTGCCCGTGCTCTCCCCTGCTACTCGGGCCCTCTGTAGGGCACGACACGAATTCTCTTGACACGAGTTTTGGTGGATACGAGGGGGCATACATTGACAACATGCTCCCAAAGTTTTGTTGGATTTTGTGGAGTAGTTAGGATAAAAATTGACCTGCACTGACTCGACCCCACTGCACACACACGCAGCAGACACCTTCGGATACGGGTTCGTATTTGAGACACGACACCACGTGGACACATATCAGGCACCTAGAGACCTACCCCTACACCTAGGCTACCTACTGACATGACCACGACACTTGTGGATGGGCACACGAGTCCCTAGGCTAGTCGACACATATGTACGATGCTGCCTGTGCAGTACTCTGAGACACTGTTTCGATTTGATTCTTGGACACCTCGTGTCCATTGCATGGACACGAATACCCTCTAGGACACGTAATTATAGGAGTAACACTTTGATCACACTAGGTTTGGGTTTTAATTGGGATTTAGTTTTGATTTGGCATTCTTCCGGTCATTTACTATTTTTTTACTGAACCTTGATATTGTATATGTTGTTCCAGTATCTTACTTAGTTCAGTGGTAGGTAAGACTTGAATCTTTAATATGAATGTTAATGTTAAGGAGTTTCCTGAGAATTCCAGTGAACTAGTTGACATGAGTTTGTATTTGATTTATGTTTTCACTGACTGTAGAATTCGAGTTGTTGATTGACTGGGTTTTCGAAATAGGGACCGATATGGGGATATCATTTATGCATCAAATGATAATTGTATCAGGTTTTGAAGCAGGGGTTTAAGGGTATCAGACATTGCGGTTTTGGAGTTCAGTTTGGACTGAACAGAGGGGGAGCAAGGGATCTCTTTGGAATGGGTTGGATGTTGCCTGAGCAATAGATGAGGGTGTGTGGTTTAGAACTCATATGTAGGTAAGTGAGTGTAACGTATCAGTGGTAGTTTGGTGACAGATATATGGTAGAGTAATAATAGTTTTAGAGTGTGTATGTTGGTTGGGAGGAGTAGGAATGACAATTGTTATTAGATGAGAGTGTGTATCAGTTATGAGTGAGTGAGTGAGTAAGGTTTGAGAGTTAGTTCGGTGGTTATGAGACCAATAGGCTCAGGTTTAGGCATTAGCAGGTAGCAGTAGCTACCTGGGAATAGGAATATCTATTCCCAGTGCCTTGAAAACAGGAAGATAGGGAATGAGATGAGGGAAGGGTTGCAGCATATGTATTGATAGCAACTGCAACAGCAGAAGCTTTTGCAGCAGCAGGGCATGCCAGGACTTGTATTACCTGCATATGCAATGCAGCAAGCTCATGTGCCAGATGGCCTTAAGCCTGGGTAGTAGGGTATTTGAAGAGGAATAGCTAACAAAAGTTTAGGAGGAGGGAGTACCTCAGTCTTGAGTACAAGGGTGTGTTGGGTTAGGCCAAAGGCCAGTGCCTAGTGTGTACAGTGAGTTGAATGTGAAGGACACATGTGTGGGCAAATTAGATTAGTGTCTAATGGATAGGAAATAAAGGAGAGGGAATATAGGTATCTATAGTTAAGTGAAAAGGGTAGCCTGTGTATCAGTTGGGTATGTGTATATAAGTGTAGGTACTTAATGGAACATGGTGTGTATATGCAAATATATATAGTGTAATTCATATGTTAGATATGAGAGGCTACATGTATATAGGCTAATAGATATATGTATGGGTTATAACTACATATATGTGTTTTATATAAATATGGTTGCTACATGAGAGGGATTGGTAATTGATGTTAAGTCGATATCATGATGTACTTATGAACTAGATGATGGAACTGGGGATTCCCAGGACCCTTCCTTTGGTGTGCGTATTGATCGATAGAAAGTTAAATAGATCTAATACGTGTTCTAACCCTTCATAGGCGGAAACTAGGGTTCACGAATTATACCTGCGGCAGAAAGGAGACAAGTAATTCCTGGCAATCTCGAGCGGACGACCCCAAGATCTTCTGCACGTATTCCTTCCTCGAGTTGGACGTCGTGTGAACGACGATCTCCCAACCTTTTCTTCTCCTTGGCAGCCCTCTCTTTCTCTCCTTACGTGAATCACGAATTTAGAGAAAATTTTAGATTTTTGATCAGTAATCTGGCGGCCAAAGAATAGAGGATATATATAGGCTACGACAGGGACCATGAGGAGAAATTAGGGTTAGGCCTCCTAACGGATTTGGATATCCCGTGTTCAGCCCGAACACATAATCCAGACCTATTAACAATAGCTCGGTCCACTAATGAGCTATTGTTGCACTACCTCCCTAATCCCAAATTATGTTTGTGGGCTCCTTTTATTTATATGCTCGTTTGGCTCCCCATGTTAAGATATCGTATGTCCGTCGATCAAATCAAGTTACTGACAACTATATTGATTCAACATCTTTTATCCTTAAGTAGTACCGCTTAACTTTATTTGTCATGTCGGATATATTTCACCTGCAGGGTTTACATGACAATCCTTATGAGCTCCTTAAGAGGACATCATCAACCCGATGTATCGGGACATGGATTCTATTTATAATCAACAGCCCATCATACATACAATATTATTACCCAATTCATAGAGGTTGTTGATCCATAATGAATCTCACTCTTTTATGAGTCAAAGTAATACACACTGCATATACATGTCCGTTATTATATCCGAATTAAGAGCACAAGCATCCATAATAACAGAGATGTTTGTTCTCTTATGTAGTCAGTACAAAGAGAACAACCTCAAGTAGTCCTGTTCAATACACACAAAGTGTACTAGTGTAAACCTATAGTCAAGATATACTAATACCAGATTACACTACAACCTTTCCAATAGATTGTCCAAGTCCATCTAGCTTGTGAACTATTTATATACTCCATAGGAAACTGATAATATCACCATATTATCTACAATATAGAATATCAGACATTTGCATTAACACTTGCAACAAATACAATATGCAAACATTTGCCCATATGATTCTCTTTCAAAATTTAGGAAAATAAGGTTACTACAAAAGTGATGCTTTTAGTATATAACCCTAACAATCTCCCACTTATACTCAAAGCATTGCTTTTCAGTATACTGTTACAAATCTCCCACTTATACTTAAAGCCATGCTGCTACACATCTGACTCCTATTCCCTCAATATGACTGTCAAAAGCCTTAGCTGGTAAGCTCTTGTAAAGGGATCAGCTAGGTTGTCGGCTGATGCTATCTTGATCACAGCAACTTTTCCTTTCTTTACGAAATCTCGTATCAGGTGTTACTTGTGCTCAATGTGTTTGCCTATCTTATGGGCTCGTGGTTCCTTCGAGTTTGCAACTGCACCACTATTATCACAATAAAGTATAATAGACTTAGGTAAACTAGGTACCACATCCAAGTCCAAGAGAAAGTTTTTGAGCCAAACCGCTTCTTTGGCTGCCTCAGAGGCTGCCACATACTCGGCTTCCATGGTGGAATCAACAATACATTTTTGCTTGATACTCCTCCACACAATGGATCCACCTCCCAAAGTAAACACATAACCTGAGATAGATTTCCTGAAATCCCTATCTGACTGAAAATCTGAGTCTGTATACCCCAAGGGAACTAAACTATCTGCCTGGTAAACTAGCATATACTCTTTAGTCCTTTTCAGGTACTTCAAAATATGCTTTACGGCAGTCCAGTACTCTTGTCCTGGGTTAGAATAATATCTGTTGACCATGCCTACGGCAAAGCAGATGTCTGGTCTCGTACATAGCATTACATACATTAAGATTTCTACTGCTGAAGTATAAGGAACTGCCTTCATGTTCTCTATCTCTTTAGGTGTCCTCAAAAACTGCTCCTTTGATAGAGAAATTCCATGTCTAAAAGGTAAGAAACCTTTCTTAGAATTTTGCATACTAAAATGAGTTAGTACAGTATCGATATAGGAAGCTTGGGATAAGTCCAACATCCTTTTCTTGTAATCTCGTAGAACTTTGATCCCAAGGATGTGACCTACTTCTCCCAAGTCCTTCATATCAAACTGTTTGGATAACCATACCCTTACATCAGATAATACCTTCATATTGTTTCCAATGAGCAAGATGTCATCCACATAAAGTACTAGAAACACCACCACGTTTCTGTCACACTTTCTGTATACACATGATTCATCATGACATTGATAAAATCTATAGGATTTTATCATCTGATCAAAACATATGTTCCAAGATCTGGAAGCTTGCTTAAGTCCATAAATGGACTTCTTGAGCTTACAAACAAGATGCTCCTGGCCCTTTTCAATGAACCCGTCTGGTTGCTTCATATAGATGTCTTCCTCAAGACTTCCATTAAGGAAAGCTGTCTTGACATACATTTGCCAAATCTCATAATCGAGATGAGCTGCAATAGATAAAAGAATCCAAATAGACTTAAGTATGGCTACAGGAGAAAAGGTTTCCTCATAATCGATACCCTCTCTTTGAGTAAAACCTTTTGCTACAGGCCGAGCTTTAAAGGTTTCAACCTTACCGTCTGATCCTCTTTTTCTCTTATAGACCCACTTGCATCCAATGGCTTTTATACCAACGGGTGGTTCTACAAGCTCCCATACCTGATTAGAATCCATAGATTCTATTTTAGATATCATTGCTTTTTGCTAAGACTCTGCATCTTTATCTTGGAGTGCTTCATTGTAGGTACATGGATCATAATCTTGTTCCTCAGGGACGAAGTCTGACGACTCTCCCAAGAACATATATCTATCAGGTTGTATCACAACCCTCCCACTACGACGAGGCACTATCGGTTGTGGTGTAACATTTATGACACGTTGTACAGTTATTTATGGTTCATCCTCTTATACTGTTGGTACTGAAGTACTTGGTGTATCACGTCTCAGTTCTTCTAGAACAACTCTACTTGTGGGTTTATGGTTCATCACATAGTCTTCCTCTAAGAATCGGGCATTGGTGCTAACAATGACCTTCTGATCCTTAGGACTATAAAATAAACCTCCTTTCGTTCCTCTTGGATAGCCTACAAACAAGCTACTTTTGTACGAGATTCCAACTTATCTGCTTTCCCATTCAGCACATGTGCTGGACTACCCCAAATGCGAACATGTTTCAGACTAGGCTTACCCCCAATCCACAGCTCTGTGGGAGTAAGAGGTACTGACTTAGAAGGAACCAAGTTCAAAATATAAGCTGCAGTCTCTAAGGCATATCCCCAAAACGAATTTGGTAAATCCGAATAACTCATCATTGATCTAACCATCTCCGTAAGAGTTCTATTCCTTCTTTCGGCTACACCATTCTGTTGGGGCGTTCCAGGTGCAGTCAATTGGGATGTAATCCCAGCCTCTGATAAATAATCCCTAAACTCTCCAAATGCTACTCGCCACCACGATCTGATCGTAATGACTTGATACATTTTCTATAACGTTTCTCCGTTTCAGCCTTATACTCTTTGAATTTCTCAAAGCACTCAGACTTACGACGCATCAAATAAATGTATCCATACCTTGAATAATCGTCAATAAATGTGACAAAATATTCAAAGCCACCTCTAGTTTGGATAGTCATGGGTCCACACAAATCAAAATGAACCAATTCCAACACATTTTTGGCCCTATACCCTTTTGCCGTAAAAGACCTTTTGGTCATTTTACCTTCCAAGCAGGATTCACAGACTGGTAGTGCCTCCACTTCCAATGAACTCAAAGGTCCATCTTCAACCAGTCTTTGAATCCTTCTTAGGTTAATATGCCCCAATCGTAAGTGCCAAAGATATGTTTGGTTCATAAAAGAAGGTTCTTTTCTCTTATTTAAGTTAGATGACATATTATTTATTTCTATAAGTTGCATTGTGGGCGAAATAGGATTAATGACATACAAATTATCAACCAATGCACCAGAACAGATAAAATGTTTATTCTTTCTAATAACAATATTGTCATTAAAATAAACTGAATATCCATCCTTAACTAACATAGAAACAGAAACTAAATTCCTTCTAAGTGAAGGTGCATAAAGACAATCTCTCAATGTCAAAGACTTATTTCTGCCAAAAGATAAAGTAACATCTCCTAATGCAACGACCGATACTTTTGTAGCATCATCCATGAACAAGCATATCTCTCCATCACTGAGCCGTCTGGTTTCCTGGAACCCCTGCAATGCATTGCAGATATGATTAGTGGCTCCTGTATCTACACACCAGGTGCCGGTAGATAACACCACTAAACATGTTTCAACTACTAGTAAATGAGATATACCTTCTTTGTTCCTTTGTTTGAGAAGTGGACAATCAGTCTTCCAATGTCCTGACCCTTTGCACTTGAAACATTTGCCTTTCGGCTTTTTCATCGCGCCTTGAGGTCCCATGCCCTTCTTTGCTGAGTTTGCCTATTTTTGAACGTTATTCTTCTTCTTACCGCCTTTTGGCTTAGAAGTAGAAGCCTTTTTAGAAATAAAAATATGACCACTCTGTCTAAAGAGAGATTCAACATCCTGTAGCTCTTTTGCAAGTTCTGCCAAACTATAAAACCTTTTGTTAATGTTGTAATTAAGGCAGAAATTGTCAAAACTTTTAGGCAGAGTCCCGAGAATAATATCGACCTGGGTTTCCCCATCGATTTTAGCTCCAAGGATCTCCATCTCATTCAGATGACCCATCATCTTGAGAAAATGATCCCTTACTGGTGTACCCTCAGCCATTTTTGTATTCATCAAACATTTTATAGCAAACTGCCTAGCTACTCTACTCTGATGTCCGAAGAGTTCCTTGAGGTTATACATCATATCATAAGCTGTGGTCATGGCCTGATGCTGATGTTGCAATACATTTAACATAGATGCCAGAATGTAACACCGCGCCATCTTATCTGCCTTTTTTCACTTCTTATAAGCCTTTTTGACCTTTTCATCAGAGTTAGCATCAGGCTTAGGTGGGCATTCTTCAATAAGTACATATTTGTACTCCTCAACAGTCAGAACAATATCCAAATTACGTTTCCAGTCAATATAATTAGGTCCAGTAAGTTTGTTTTCTTTAAGAATCACCATAAGTGGACTGAAAGAACCCATTTTTGAAATCCTGAGAATCACATAAATAAAATTATGTAGGGCAAAAAAAACTTTTTGAATTAACTAAATATTGATTCTCTCAAAACAATAATAAGAAATTTACCAACACCTTGAACACCATGAATTTAGCATGCCACGATAGTGTGGACGTATACAAATTCAACTTTGTTCAAGCAGATTTTTCTTATTAATTTTACTATCATGTCAATATAACTTTATGACAAATAAAATTAATATGCTGGTCTTGCTCTGGTCATACAAATAATAGCAGTGACTCCGATGGGGAGGATACATTATTTGTATCTAAGTGTATACCATTACTTAATACTAAGTCCATTACCTTGTAATGAGTTCCTTCAGATGGAGAAGTGAACACATACTAGGTAACTTTCTACAATTATTCCTAAGGAAGTTTGTACTTGTCACCTTTATTTCTCGTATTTCCCGTATTTTGTATTTATACTCGTATCTGAATTTTAGCATGTATTTTTATTTTCTTAACTTGTGGAATTTTGGTATTTCTCGTATTTTGGGTTTTGTCATGGCTCGGTTTTAATTAGATTGGGTTGGTTTGGTTTGGATTATTATAGGTGTTGGATCACCTTAACCTATGCTACCCCTCATCCCCACCACAACTCACCCTCTTTATAACCCCCACCTACCACTCTCTCTCCTCATAACTTCCACCATTAATTTTCTTCTTCTTCTTCTTCTCCTTCCTCCACAACTCTCCTAACCTTAGGCAAGTGCACCTTGCCACTTCATGAAAGCCCTATTTTCTTGGTTCATTTGCTAGATTAGGACATGGTGATCAACTTTAGAACTTGGTGTTTTGTGATTTGAAGTCTCCTTTGCTCTAGATCTAAGTTATTTCTATTTTTGGATTTTGCATGGTTTGATCTTTTTAAGTTGGATTTTCATGGGTTTTGGTGTTTCCAAGTGGAAGAGCATTCAATTCTACCCAAGTTGGAACTTTGGAAATCCGGATTTGGAGTTCGGATGGCCAAGTTATGATGCTGTGTAGCCTTGAGTTCAACCATGGTGTTCTTGCTGTTTGGAGAAGACAGTGAGTAGTGTGCAGAGCTGTTTAGCTTACGCATACTGAGCTGCGTGCGCTCTTTAGCGCTGCGTACGCAGACTTGGGTACGCTTCCTGTTGGAAGCGTGTCTCATTCAGCGTGCGTGACTTTTCACCTACGCTGCTCTCTCAGCGTGCGTAACTTTTCACCTACGCTGCTCTCTCAGCGTGCGTGACTTTTCACCTACGCTACTCTCTGTAGTGTGCGTGACTTTTCACGAACACTGCTCCCCTTGAGCGTGCGTGACTTTTCACGAACGCTGCTCCCCTGGAGCGTGCGTGACTTTTCATGTACGCTGCTCCCCTTGAGTGTGCCTTGGTACGCAGACTTGAGTGTGCCTTGGTACGCAGACTTGAGCGAGCCTTGCGTGCGTACTTTTGTGCGTACGCAGCTTCCCTGCGTGCGTGCTTTTGCACGTATGCTGCCCCTTGACCCCTTGCTTAATCCATTGGCTCTTAGAGTTTTGGTTTTATATCTTTAAGCTTGGCTCTTCTATAACCCTGTACTTTGATATTTTATTAGATATTTTATGCCCATTTTATATCCTTACGCCTTTGTCATGAACTTGATTTTACTTAATATGTTTGGAATGACTATTGTACATGGCTTGGTATGGCAAGGAACTTACATAACACGACAGTGACCCGTAGTGGTGCACTCCTGACATGACCAACCTGACATGATAGTGGCCTGTCGTGGCGCACTCCTGACAAGTACCCTGACATAATTTATCTTGATAACTTGATAGTGGCCCGTGACGGCGCACTCATGACTTGACATGACCTGATAACTTAGCTTGACCTGTCTTGACACCGTGGGTGGTTCTTTCTTGCTTGCTTGTTAAATCCACTTGTCCAGTCTCGCATCATGTCTAGGATAGGACTCCTGAGTACCACGATCAGGAGTACCTACTAAAATGGATTAAGGCTAATTACTAGAATAACACAGTAGTCATGAAGAGATGACACAGCTACAGGCAATCCCTTTACCTGGGCGCTCCAGGGATTTGTAGCCTGCCGTCGAGTAGGGCGCATTTCCAGCACACTGTCAGGTGTTGCACCCTCTAAGTCACCTAAGGGTACATGCGTCTCCTGGACGATGTACCCACTTGAATTCAACCCTAATCTTTCGTCCTGGATAACCTAGATGGTCTACAGGGCTTGTGGCTGTGGAACAATCTCACTGCATCTTGTTAGTAATTAGGCCTGTGATAACCTTAGTTAGTTAAAGTAGTAAGTCGTAGGATCTGCTTGGCCGTGATTGATTGAATGAGGTATAACCAGTCTAGTCATGTCTTGATCCCATGCAAGATTGCTTCCTGTCTTGATTACTTACATTACTTATCTTGCCGATAAATGGTGGGAAACCAAGCTCTGTTCAGATGAAGGGTTACAACCCCGGTCCTTGTTTGGTTTACGGGTTGTAACCTGGCTATCGGAATACTTCTATGGTTATCTCGTCGTATATCATCCTGACATATTTTCATAATTTTAGTTTTAATATTAGATTTTCTGTGCTGATTGCTGGCTTTTGTTCTTATTTCGTGGCCCCCTTGTGGCACTTGCTCTTTCTGGGGTTGACCCAGCTGGTTTTTTGTGGCCAGATTTCGGAGCAGCTCCCGAGGATCTACCAAGCTTCCAGCCCAATGGTGAACACTAGACGGAATCCGGGCCAAGAGTGGGTTTTCTATTTTGTTTCGCTCACTCTATTATAAAAATTATTCTCTTGAGGCGTTTAGCCGACGAGCACCTGTTAGCTCGATGCACTTTTACTTACTGTCTGCCTACGGGCTGTAAACATGATTGACAAATCCTAGGGTTGATCATGTATGACTAAACTCTTGCTAGTCCTAACATTTTGTAACGGCTAGCTTCATGATCAGCTGAATATGTAATATTTGGGACGCCTTATTATTGTATATTTAATGATCATACATCTTGTGACTTTACTTACTTGTGGTGATTGAGACACTAGGCTTGTTCATGACCATAAGAGACTGTTGGCTTGTAGAAAACCCTCACATATCTATACAGCCGTGACCGTATATCGAGGTGGTTTCCATTTCAATATACGTAGCTGGCTATGTCTGCCCCCGCTTTCCAGTATTCTGGTTCTGGGGCGTGACATGGTTTAAGTGGTGGCCCATGCAGGTCTTGTAAATCAAGATGTGTGGGGGTTTACCAGATAGATGTCTCAATCAGTACTCGTCTTTGATCTCTGTTCGTATCTTCTGAATCCCTGGATTCTTGCCTTGATCCTGTGCTTATATCATTGATCTGTCCTGGTCCTTTTCTTATTGTTCCCTGTGTCGTCTTCTTCTGCGGCACTGTACCTGGTCCTACCGATCGACGAGGTGGAGCATTTCTCGTGGAACAGCAGCAACCCGGAGATCAAGTCCAGCATTCCGGGGTAGCCTCCAGAGTTGTGCCTACGGAAGGAGAGTCACCAGTTCGGCCCGTCCAGCCCGCAGAGCCAGATAATGGTACCTTAGTAGGCCTCATCAGAACCTTAATAGCTTCCCAGGATCGTCGAAGCGACGCCCTGTACCAGACAGTTCAAGATGCTTTGACCCGAGACGGACATCCAGGGAACCAGGCGGCCAACAGTTTCAAGCGATTGAACCCTCCTTTCTTCGACGGCACCGAGGATGCGATTGCCGCGGATGCATGGCTTCAGGATACCGAGGTGATTCTGGAAGCAGCCAGGACACCTGAGAATGAGAAGGTGGCGGTGGTACGCCTGCAGTTGTTGGATTTAGCTCACAATTGGTGGGCGGCACATACCATAGAATTAGTGGCATCCATTGGTTGGGCAGTGTTTAGGGAGAGATTCCAGACGAAGTACTTTGATGCTGTGGCTCGGTACGACCTGCAGACCAGATTTACCAACTTGAAGCAAGGAGGCAGGACGGTCGCTGGTTATGCGACCGAGTTTTCTAGGCTGAGTAGGTTTGCCCCTACCTTGGTGGCAACCGAGCTCGATAGAGCCCAGCGGTTCCAGCAGGGACTGCATTTGGAGATCTTATTGGCGGTTGAGCAGTTCGAGCACCAGACGTTCGATGCGGTCTTGAGAGCAGCTAGGAGGCATGAGTATACCTCCCAGAGGATCGTGGATAGGACCGGAGGTAGGAAGCGGTCCCATAGTCAGATGCACCAATCATCAGCTCCAGTCCCGGCAGCTAGAAGTTTGACTATTGGGACTCCGAGGCGGGCGGCCTCAGTAACGTCGGTTTAGCATTCGACCCCGACGTACCCACAGCAGCAGAAGCAGAAGCAGACTTCCGCGATGGGATGTTCTCATTGCGGAAAGCCAGGACATGTGGTGGCAGACTGCCGCAGGGCACAGGGATTGTGCCTGGCTTGTGGAGCAGCAGTTCATAGGGTTGGGGCTTGCCCGAATAGGGGTGGTTCATCTGCATCCAACCCTTCTAGCTCTTCGGTGAGAGGACCGGCCCCAGCACCAGTTCAGCAGCAGCAGTATCAGTCTTCGAGGCCCTTGCCGCCTCAGTCTCAGGCATTCCAGCAACAACACCCCCAGCAGTATGCACAAGCCCAAGCTCAGACCCAGAATAGGCAAAGAGGTTTCCAGCAGAGGGGACCAGCAGCCAGAGGACAAGGTCAGGCCATGATGATGGCTATGGAAGAAGAAGTTGCACCAGGTGAGGTAGTGGCAGGTACTATTCTCGTCAACTCCTTTCCAGCTTCGGTATTATTTGATTCTGGTACATCGCATTCATTCATGTCTACACGATTCGCGACACGGATAGGATTGGAGCCTGAGTCATTATCAGTGAGGCTCAATTTACTTACTGGTAAAGGTCTTGTGGGAGTAGATCGAGTGTTTTTCTCGTGTCGGATCGTAGTTAGCGGTAGGGAGTTCCCCGCTAGATTCATAGAGTTTTCTATGGCAGACTATGATGTAGTCCTAGGCATAGATTGGTTGAGGAACCAGTATGCTAGGATAGACTGCCATATTGACAGAGTTGTCTTTAGTATCCCCGGCAAGCCAGAGTTTTCATTTTCCAGAGGCGCAGTGGAGCCATCTTCCCCAGCATTGCGGATGGCAGTAGCAACAGTGCAGTTACCCCGGATAGTTGAAGAGTTTCCAGATGTCTTTTCAGAGGAGCTTCCAGGAATGTCGCCAGAGCGGGAGATTGAGTTTACTATAGACTTGATTCCCGGGACAGCACCAGTATCAGAGCGAGTCTATAGGATGGCGCCTTCAGAGTTGGAAATTTTATATAAGATGATTGAAGAACTGAGGATCAAGGGATTCATCCGTGCAAGTGGATCGCCTTGGGCAGCCCCGATGCTTCTTGTGAAAAAGAAGGATGGTACGTCCAGGATATGTGTTGATTATCGTACCTTGAATTCGGTAACAATCAAGAACAGATACCCTCTTCCGAGGATAGATGACTTGTTTGATCAGCTCAGAGGGGCTTCAGTGTTCTCGAAGATTGACTTGCGGTCAGGATACCACCAGATCAGATTCAGAGAATAGGACATCCCGAAGACAGCATTCAGATCGAGGTATGGATATTGGGAGTTCCTTGTTATGCCCTTTGGAGCGACCAATGCGCCGGCCGTATTCATGGACCTCATGAATCGCATTTTCATGCCTTACTTGGACCAATTTGTGATCGTATTCCTAGATGACATCCTGGTCTACAGCAAGAGTGAAGCAGAGCATGAGCAGCATCTCAGAGTCGTCCTTCAGACGCTTAGGGAGCATCAGTTGTACGCCAAGTTCAGTAAATACGAGTTCTGGCTCGATCGTATTTCGTACTTGGGTCACATCATTACCCGAGGAGGAGTGGAAGTGGATCCCCAGAAGATTGTGGCTATCGAGTCATGGCCGGTACCCAGCTCAGTGGCAGAGGTTCGCAGCTTCCTTGGATTGGTCGGCTACTGCCGGCGGTTCGTTTCAAATTTTGTAAGGATTTCAGCGCCGATGATCCAGTTGACCCGCAAGGATGTGCCGTTTGTTTGGACAGCAGAGTGTCAGGAATCATTTGAGAAGTTGAAGCGAGGTTTGATAACGGCTCCCATTCTCACCCTTCCAGATGGGACCGGAGGATTCACAGTTTATTGTGACACTTCAGGCAGAGGATTGGGGTGTGTCTTGATGCAGCATGGGAAGGTAATATCTTATGTATCATGCCAACTTCGTGATCATGAAAAGAATTACCCGACCCACGACTTGGAATTGGCGGCGGTAGTGTTTGCTTTGAAGTTGTGGAGGCACTACTTGTACGGAGATAGAGTGGAGATCTTTACTGATCATAAGAGCTTGAAGTATGTTTTCACCCAGAAGGACCTTAATATGCGGTAGAGAAGATGGCTCGAGCAATTGGTGGATTATGATGTGGATTTGCAGTATCATCCCGGGAAGGCCAACGTTGTAGCAGATGCATTGAGCAGGAGAGCCGGAGTTTATTTTCTGACGGCGCAACCAGAATTATTGGCAGATCTTCAGAAGATGGGAATTGAAGTGGTTCTTCCTACCAGTGTGGCATTGATGGCCAGTCTACAGGTTCAGTCCAGCATAGTTGAGAGGATCCGGATGGCACAGTCAGCAGATTCCAAGCTTCAGCGACTCAGAGCAGAGTGTGAAGCAGAAAGAAGGCCAGAGTTATGTATCCATGAAGACGGTACCCTTCGACATGACACTCGTCTTTGTGTACCTAGTAGAGATATCAGACAGGAAGTCATGGCAGAAGCCCACAGTTCACAGTATTCTATTCATCCGGGTGGTACGAAGATGTACCGTGATATTCTCCAGCATTTTTGGTAGAATGGCATGAAGAGGGAGATAGCCCAATTTGTCTCTCGGTGTTTGGTTTGCCAACAGGTTAAAGCTGAACATCAGAGGTCCGCTGGACTTCTTCAACCCTTATCGATCCCAGAATGGAAATGGAAACATATAACCATGGATTTCATGACCGGATTGCCCAGATCTCCGGCCGGCAGAGATATTATTTGGGTAATTGTGGACAGGCTTACCAAGGTGGCACACTTTCTCCCATACAGAGTTGGACAGTCGACGGCGCAGCTAGCAGAGATGTATCTCAGGCAGATCGTCAGGCTTCACGGTGTGCCAGTCAGCATCACCTCGGACAGGGATTCAAGATTCACATCACACTTTTGGCGTAGCTTGCAGAAGAGTTTGGAGACTCACCTTCAGTTCAGCTCAGCTTATCACCCGTAGACGGATGGTCAATCAGAGCGCACAATCTAGACTCTCGAAGATATGTTGAGATCCTGTACCCTTGACTTCGGTGGTTCATGGGAGAATCATCTGCACCTGGTGGAATTCTCGTACAATAACAGTTATCAGGCCAGTATCCAGATGGCACCCTTCGAGGCTCTTTATGGCAGGAAGTGCAGATCCCCGCTAGCATGGGACGATGTCAGGGAGAGGCAGATGCTCGGACCCGAGTTGATTTTCCAAACGATTGAAGTGGTCAGGAAGGTCAGAGATCACCTCCGAATTGCCCAGGATTGCCAGCACCATTGGGCCGATGCTCATCGGCGTCCCTTAGAATTTGCTGTCGGCGACCATGTATTCCTTAGGATCTCGCCTAACCGCGGCGTCATTCGCTTTGGCGTGCGAAGAAAGCTTAGTCCTAGGTATATAGGGCCGTTCGATATTCTAGAGCGAGTAGGAGATGTATCCTATCGTCTCGCTCTTCCGCCGTCGCTAAGTGAGGTGCATGATGTATTCCATGTGTCCCAATTACGACGGTATATTCCGGATCCGAGCCACATCCTAGACCATTCGGAATTGGTTGTTGGTACCAACCTTTTGTATGAGGAGAGGCCCGTGTCTATTTTGGACCGGAGGGAAAAGATACTCAAGAACAAGACTATTAAATTAGTCATTGTTGCTTGGGGTCATCACTCTCTGGGTGAGTCAACGTGGGAGCGTGAGGACGACATTCGATCGCGATATCCCTACCTGTTTGACTCGTGAGGTATAATGTCTTTCTTATGCCTTACATTTTTCCTTCCTCGCTTGCATTGTATGATTGTATGATTGAACTGCTTAGTGTAACTTGCCTGTGCTTAGTGTAGCTTGTCGTGGCAATCTCTAGCTCCTTGATTAAATTCCGAGGACGGAATTCTTTTAAGGTGGGTAGAGTTGTCACCCTCATTTCCCGTATTTTCCGTATTTCGTATTTATACTCGTATCTGGATTTTAGCATGTATTTTTATTTTCTTAACTTGTAGAATTTTAGTATTTCTCGTATTTTAGGTTTTGTCATGGCTCGGTTTTAATTGGATTGGGTTGGTTTGGTTTGGTTTATTATAGGTGTTGGATCACCTTAACCTATGCTACCCCTCATCCCCACAACAACTCACCCTCTTTATAACCCCCAACTACCACTCTCTCTCCTCATAACTTCCACCATTAATTTCCTTCTTCTTCTTCTTCACCTTCCTCCATAACTCTCCTAACCCTAGGCAAGTGCACCTTGCCACTTCATGAAAGCCCTATTTTCTTGGTTCATTTGCTAGATTAGGACATGGTGATCAACTTTAGAACTTGGTGTTTTGTGATTTGAAGTCTCCTTTGCTCTAGATCTAAGTTATTTCTATTTTCGGATTTTGCATGGTTTGATCTCTTTAAGTTGGATTTTTATGGGTTTGGTGTTTCCAAGTGGAAGAGCATTCAATTCTACCCAAGTTGGAACTTTGGAAATCTGGATTTGGAGTTCGGATGGCCAAGTTATGATGCTGTGTAGCCTTGAGTTCAACCACGGTGTTCTTGCTGTTTGGAGAAGACAGTGAGCAGTGTGCAGAGCTGTTTGGCTTACGCACACTGAGCTGTGCGCGCTCTTTAGTGCTGCGTACGCAGACATGGGTACGCTTCCTGTTGGAAGCGTGTCTCCTTCAGCGTGCGTGACTTTTCACCTACGCTGCTCTCTCAGCGTGCGTGACTTTTCACCTACGCTGCTCTCTGTAGTGTGCGTGACTTTTCATGAACACTGCTCCCCTTGAGCGTGCGTGACTTTTCACGAACGCTGCTCCCCTTGAGCGTGCGTGACTTTTCATGTACGCTGCTCCCCTTGAGTGTGCCTTGGTACGCAGACTTGAGTGTGCCTTGGTACGCAGACTTGAGCGAGCCTTGCATGCGTGCTTTTGTGCGTACGCAGCTTCCCTGCGTGCGTGCTTTTGCACGTATGCTGCCCCTTGACCCCTTGCTTAATCCATTGGCTCTTAGAGTTTTGGTTTTATATCTTTAAGCTTGGCTCTTCTATAACCCTGTACTTTGATATTTTATTAGATATTTTATGCCCATTTTATATCCTTACGCCTTTGTCATGAACTTGATTTTACTTAATATGTTTGGAATGACTATTGTACATAGCTTGGTATGGCAAGGAACTTGCATAACACGACAGTGACCCGTAGTGGTGCACTCCTGACATGACCAACCTGACATGATAGTGGCCCGTCGTGGCGCACTCCTGACAAGTACCCTGACATAATTTATTTTGATAACTTGATAGTGGCCCGTGACGGCGCACTCCTGACTTGACATGACCTGATAACATAGCTTGACCTGTCTTGACACCGTGGGTGGTTCTTTCTTGCTTGCTTGTTAAATCCACTTGTCCAGTCTCGTATCATGTCTAGGATGGGACTCCTGAGTACCACGGTCAGGAGTACCTACTAAAATGGATTAAGACTAATAACTAGAATAACACAGTAGTCATAAAGAGATGACACAGCTCCCGTTACCTGGGCGCTCCAGGGATTTGTAGCCTGCCGTCGAGTAGGGCGCATTTCCAGCACACTGTCAGGTGTTGCACCCTCTAAGTCACCTAAGGGTACATGCGTCTCCTGGACGATGTACCCACCTAAATTCAATCCTAATCTTTCGTCCTGGGTAACCTGGATGGTCTGCAGGGCTTGTGGCTGTGGAACAATCTCACTGCATCTTGTTAGTAATTAGGCCTGTGATAACCCTAGTTAGTTAAAGTAGTAAGCCGTAGGATCTGCTTGGCCGTGATTGATTGAATGAGGTATAACCAGTCTAGTCATGTCTTGATCCCATGCAAGATTGCTTCCTGTCTTGATTGCTTACATTACTTATCTTGCCGATAAATGGTAGAAAACCAAGCTCTGTTCAGATGAAGGGTTACAACCCCGGTCCTTGTTTGGTTTACGGGTTGTAACCTGGCTATCGGAATAGTTCTATGGTTATCTCGTCGTATATCATCCTGACATGTTTTCGTAATTTTAGTTTTAATATTAGATTTTCTGTGCTGATTGCTGGCTTTTGTTCTTATTTTGTGGCCCCCTTGTGGCACTTGCTCTTTCTGGGGTTGACCCAGCTGGTTTTGTATGGCCAGATTTCATAGCAGCTCCCGAGGATCTACCAAGCTTCCAGCCCAATGGTGAACACTAGACGGAATCCGGGCCAAGAGTGGGTTTTCTATTTTGTTTCGCTCACTCTATTGTAAAAATTATTCTCTTGAGGCGTTTAGCCGACGAGCACCTATTAGCTCAATGCACTTTTACTTACTGTCTGCCTACGGGCTGTAAACATGATTGACAAATCCTAGGGTTGATCATGTATGACTAAACTCTAGCTAGTCCTAACATTTTGTAACGACTAGCTTCATGATCAGCTGAATATGTAATATTTGGGACGCCTTATTATTGTATATTTAATGATCATACATCTTATGACTTTACTTACTTGTGGTGATTGAGACACTAGGCTTGTTCATGACCATAAGAGACTGTTGGCTTGTAGAAAACCCTCACATATCTAGACAGCCGTGACCGTATATCGAGGTAGTTTCCATTTCAATATACGTAGCTGGCTATGTCTGCCCCCGCTCTCCAGTATTCTGGTTCTGGGGCGTGACAGTACTGGTGATCCATAATTATACTCATCCGATATGGAGGAAAGCACTAAAGTTAACACGCAAGTATAATTACATCACCTACAAACTAGTAATGGAGACCATAGGATTTATACTAAATAAAAATCCTCTCCCACTTAGTTATTTAACAATGAGGGTTTTTCTACTAGTTGATATTATGTCCGTGTTATCCATTATTAATGTAAGCTTGGTTTTTCAAAAAAAAACAACCACACAATAATAAACATGCATAATCAGAAAAAGCAAAATGACAAAAATAAGAGAAAATATCTAACTATTATGGTCATCTTTACTGCTCCGTCCTCAACTATCCGAATCCAAAATCTGGCGCTGCGCAGATCTATACGGGGTTCGACCTGTCTGGTCCGGTCGTGGTGTTCAGGGCAACGCCCCGAATTTTTTTTTATTAAGGTTTTGGCTGTCGATTCCTTCATCGAAAATCATCTGTCTGCCTCTGGACTGCTTAAAACCAGCATCTCGTCCGGCGTCAGAAACAGCCACCACCGCCATCACGATTGATCAAAAATAATTAAGATTACATCAATCCTATGCCTCCCGAAAGAGTTCACACATAATCTAGATTGAAAAATTAAAATAATAAGCACGATCAACCCTCGTGATTTTAATTATATCCACAGCAACAACAACATGCACGACATGTCCATGGTTTCAACAGCACAATAAAAAAACATGTGTCACCCTCAGTTTTCAGAAAAAGGGGTATTTTTGTCATTTTACATTTTTGAATATTTTTGAAATTTATTTTATTATTTATGATATTGTTTTGGGGTTATTTGAGTCGGGTTCGAATTTCAACTCAATCCGACTTGAAACGGGGACCCGGGAGGTAGTTTGACTCTAGTGGGACCCACATACTAGTTAGGCATGGCCCACATGATATTAATTTTAGTCCACATGATATTAATTTTATATAGTAGTTAGACTAACTATTTATGGATAGGTTTTGTTTAATTAGAGACTTAAAACTAGACTAAATTGACCTCAACCTTTAACCCATTCCTTATTTAAATCAAATAGATTAGTAGAGGGCATTTTGGACATTCAAAATGGGGACACCTCATCCTTTTTGGGCAGCCACCTATGGGGGGGGGATAAGGAGTGAGTCACTCCTTCATTCATTTGTTTTCATCCACTTTCTCTCTTGTTCTTCCCCAAAATTAATTTAGAGATGAACCTCCATTGATTTTATCTCCAAATCAACCCTTATCTCCAAATCAACCCTTTCTTCCACCAAATCTTCTTCATTTCTCCTCTACTCCATGGTTAGAGGGTGCTAGCCAAGTTTGGGAGGATTCGGAGCTCGTTCGTGTCCTTTTAGAATCTCTATGTGTCGGTGTCGTGTCGGAAGGATTTTTCTTTGAATCTCTCTCCCGGAAGGTATAATCTCTCCTCTAATCCATCCCTACATGCATATAGAAATATTTTGAACCCATAGGAATGACCCCCATGGTTGTATCTCTATTTGTGTCTATTTCGTGTCCATTTGGAGGTCATAGGAGTGTCCTTTGTGTTGTGGTTGTGTCCATGTGGACAAACCCCAAATTTGGACACACTATGTGTTGTTGTTATGTATGAATGAATTATTACATGTTTAATCTCATATTTTTGTATTGGAGATGTGTTCTATAGTGTCTCATATATATATATATATATATATATATATATATATATATATATATATATATATTAGTGTAGAGAGTGAGTTCTTGATATATTATGTTATATACTTGTGTTTCTTTTGTCTCAAACTACCCAAATTCGTCATAATTTTTATCCACGTTTTTAGTAATTAGAGCAACTTAGAAATGCCATAACTTTTAGCTCATAACTCTAATTAACCTCCCATTTTTTAAAAGAAGCGTATCGAAGTTAGCTTTCCAAATATATATTTTAATAAGCCAAATTCGTTCTAGAACTTTCTGCAGAATTGTTTGAGTGTCAGTTATACGAAAGACAAACGTGTTTCGGTGTTTTCGCGATTCCGGGAGCTTCCGGACACGAAAATGTGATCAGTTTAAAGTTTCAAAAAGCTAACACGAAGAGCTACAACATACTTTAATCCTATAATTTAGTGAAGACCCAATTGGTACAGTATTGATTTTAAGTAGAAGAGTGACTATACGATATATGCATTTTGTGTAACCTATGAGCCTATGTAGTATGGATATTAAATGAATATAGAGTATATAATACATGATATGTTAGATGAATGAAATAATATATATATATATATGATATATATTATTTTTACATTAATGTATATATATGGTTGAATGTATGTAACGCCCCAGTCCCAATATACATAGGACCAAGTACGTAAATATGCCAGCGGTATACATACGAAGTACATGGCCTTTGTATGTATATATAAGCTGTAAAGTGCAGTAATCCAAGACAAAAAAACTAAATCTTATCCACAATAAAAAGAATAATAATACAAAATCGACTTAAATATTTATGATACAATCGTTGGGCGGAGACAAAGTCCACTACCAACTATCTCAATGAATGAAAGGTAAAAGAATCGATCCATAAAATGGCAAGACGAACCAAGCGCAATTGTCTTCGAAGAAATGGAGAAGACCACGGCCTTGGCTAGAGCACCTGCAGTCAATCATGAACACACACCTGGGGAAAAACCAGGTCCTAAGACGGACGTAGCAAGATACAGGAAGAACAAGCTAATATGAACTGTCAGAATAATATATAAATATATAAAAGACTATCCTAGACACAAATATGCAAAGGAGATTCTAACCGCCTAATGTGCAATTTAGAGGACAACTTTCATGCGCATGGGTGGGATTTTAGGCTATGTGTACGTAACTGGCATCCAGTCATCTGTATCCGTCCGTAACGTCCAAAACATCAGAGGGCATCTGCAAATAAATTGCCACAGTTCCATCCGGAGACTGTGGTTTACCTGTTTGGATTCCTAAACTCACTAGCGACTGTCTTCCCCCAATATTTCCCACACTGACCAAGTCATATCCATGGCTCGTCCAGTTTTGTAACTGCTTGAGTCTCTAAAACCCTAGTCATAGTAGTTACGATCATCTATCCGTCACACGATTTTAGAGATGGCCGGCCCATAAGTCATGTCCCTAGCAAAATGCCACAAACCGTGTAGTGTGAGTGTCATGGCCCAAAGAGATATAAGGATATCCCCCAACAAGAAGGTAGTCCGCTAACACTAAGTTAACATGCATATAGTGAAGTAAAACGACTAATAGAGTCGCTTGCACCCAAGTGTGGCTTGGACACACAATTTATAAAAAAGGAAACTAACAATATGAAACAAAGTAAATAATACGAAAAATAAATAATATGACAGTAAATTAGCAAGGTATACTTGCCTGGGTCTTGAACACTGTGGTGGCGAAGATCAGACAGGAAAGTAGGTGGAACAACGGCTGCTGAGGAACTAAGGTCCAAACAAACATCTCCGGATGCTGAAAATAGTCTATTATCTAATTATAATTAATACTATACCTATTATATTTATTTAATAAATTCTATAATTAGGATATGGCATAGGTTTTTGTATTAGCTTTCTGAAAAACTAAAAGGATCGCATTTTCGTTTTCGAAAACTCCCGAAATCGCAAAAATACTGAAACACGTTTATTTTTCGGACATCTAATACTCAAATAGTTTTATAGAAATCTACAGAACGAATTTTGTCTATTAAAATATGTTTTTGGAAACCTTACCTCGATACGCTTCTTTTAAAAAAAACTAGAGACAAAACGGAGTTCGGAGCTAGGAGATATCGTCATTCCAAGTTGCTCTTGCTACTAAAAAGCGGGGCTGAATTCTAATGACGAATTTTAGAGTTTCTATTGGACTAAAAATAATTTTGAATTATGGATGATAGAAGGGGGATGTATTGGGTTTATATAGGTATTTATTTTAGATTTATCTCCAAAATTAGATAGGATTTGATTTAAATAAATGGGAGTTTGCTTTATTATGATAGAACATAGATAGAGATGTTTTCCAAGTAGAAGTAGGATTAGTATTAATTTAAAATATAGTTTATATTTATCTAAATTATCTATAATATTATTTAAAATTACTATAGATAATAACTATAGTTAATATTTATTTAAAAAACCTTCATCTAATCTCATTTATACAAGCTGAAATATCTAATACTAATTTGACATTTATTCTATATTATGTAAATAGTTACAATATAAGTAACATGTAAAAAAGTAATAAAAGTTATGAAATAAATCCTAAAATTTTGAGGAAAAGAAATTGTATAATATAGTTTAGATCCTTAATGTACTAGAAAAATGACTTTATATATATTTTTATACTAAATTCACCAATAAGCACTATAATAAATATATGTAAAATAATACAAATTATATAATAAGTCAATAATAGTTATTTAAAAATCCAGAAATTTTACAAATATTTATTTTGAAAAATCAAGGGGTTTACAAAAGTCTTATCTAGATAAGGATTAAGAAGAGTTTTAATTCTCCTTAGATTTTTTACTATTTAATTCAAATTGATTTAAAAGTAACTTAATCAAATATAATCCAATATAGATAGAGACTACGATTTAAACCCAAATAGATAATTCTATTATTAAATTTAAACCAATACATTCATATCTAAATCCAAATCCTATTTAAATGTAGATAAATTATACATTTAAATTAAACTAGTTAATTTAGATCAATAAATCAAATCACAATTTAATTTATCACAAATATATCCAAAATATCTTTTTATAAATTTATATAATAATTAATTTCAAAAATTCTAATATATATTTTAAATATTAGTAGGAAATATCTTCAAAATACCCTTTAAATAATTAAGGTAAAAATTGTAGGAACGATATAGTAAAGCGTAATACTCTAGAGGGGGGGTGAATAGAGTTGGCAGCGGAATAATGCTAATTAAAACATGTTAGCAACACAATCACAGTATATAATCACAGTTGAAATAATGTAAAGGAAGAGTTCAGAAAGCAAACGCAAAGACAGCGATGTATACTGGTATCCCTCTGTTGAGGACTAATCCAGTCGGTAGAACTCTTGCTACCAGTTGAATCCACTATAGGAAAAACCGCAAGTTTTCTTACGAAGTCCTTGCAACTTCTACAACGTGAGCTTTGATACGAAGAACTCGTCCAACTTCAAATGTGAAGAGGTATTCTTCAATCAAGCCTTCTGATTACAATCTCTCAGAAACTTCTAGACCGTAGCGCACTGGCAAATTGACTAGAGGATTGTAACTGGCTTGGGATCTAAAATTGTAAGCTCTAGAAAACTCTTTGGAAGACTGAAAGCTTTAAATAGAGAGAGGATTGAAAGTGAATGAGTGAATTGAAATGATCGAAATCCTTCTCTATTTATAGGAGTTCCAAAGGCAGACTTCTGTCAGAATTCGGGCAAAATTCGGGCAGAACTCTATGAGCAAATCTCGGTCAAATCCGCAACTGCAGAAGGACCAAGTTCCAGAGAATTCAAAAATCAAACGGCCACCAACCGAACTCTGGCCGAACTCTGGCCAAACTCTGGCCGAGTTCTGTCAGGGTTAGGTTAGGGTTTTAAAAATAGGTTTTGGTGATTTTTGAAAACCTTTTTGAAAACCTTTTTGACAGGTCATTTTAAAAACATTTTGAACTATTTTGGGGATAGCCTATTTGCCAGTACGACTCGGTGTACAACGTATTCCTAGACTCAAATAAAGTGAAAATTACATTACATAGGAAATACAGACTCAAGTAGGCAAACAGATCTTCAGTCTTGAACGGAGTGAATATCCAATCTTGCTTATGTCCAAGAAGCTGAGATGTCCCAACTAGCTTCGTATATCCAGACAGGGTTTTGATCAATTATTAAAATCAGGTTGACTATATGACCAATGGGCCAACAATCTCCCCCATTTTGATAATTGACAAACTATGAATGATATAACATTAAGCTTGTTCAAAAGAATCAAAACGTGAATTGTTCATGTCCTGTATTTAACTCAAAAAAAATGTTAGATCTTAAATTTTCTCCCCCTTTGTCACTTAGCAAAATAATTACACAAGAGAAGGCTCCTCCGCATTAAATGCAGAAGGCTCCCCCGCAATTAAAGCATAAGGAACAAAAGTGAGAAAACATAACAAATAAAAAGTATAAGAGTAAACATACATCATCACAGGCATGTAAAGTTTCAAAAAAAAACATAAAAGAAATCTCAGGCAAGCTATTTCACAGGCAGTATGTAATGAAGAAGCAGTATAAAGAGATAGTGCTAAACAAAATACTGAAATAAACTGAGATGTCATAAATGAAACATCATAAACATGTCCATGAAGATAAAAAGTACTAAAATCAAACTACAAAGTACTGATAAGAACTAAAAAGTAATGATAAAAACTTGGAATGTCGGAGCATTTCCAAGTATACAATAGAATGTCACTAAATAATCAAATCACATCTCATAATCACTATCCTCCTCATCATCATCAGCAGCTCGGCCAGCATGACCGGAAGTACCAGCACCAGAAGTACCAGCACCAGTAGGATGAGTAGGGGCGCCAGCATAGAACTCACCAACGTAATCTCGAGGAGCACGATACCAATCATAGGCGTTACCTGGCTGGAAGTAGGCATGGACAGCCTCATCCTCACAGTGGTAACCTGAAAAAGCTGGATCACGAGGGATGGAAGCAGCAGAATGACCAGTCTGGGCAAAACGCAGATCGGCCAAGGAGTTTACCATCGTCTGATAACGGGTAACATCGCGGAACTCACGCTCGCGAGCCATGTCCGTCATCGAGACGTGCAAAGCTGATAAGTGCAGATGTATGCCCTCAAAAGTCATGGCATACGGCTGATGTGGTAGAGAAGGTGAAGTATGAGGAGCAGGAGGTGGAGCTGAAGCAGTCCGACTACGACGAGATAGCTGGAGAAACTTGGGCTCAGTGTCCTGAGTACAAGTCGATAGATCGATCTCGAATCGCTGAAAGATACGAGGAAGAATCATCGCATAAGAGAGATTTCGATCTCTAGCACGACAACGTCCCATCATCTGAATGATAGTCTTAGGGGCGGAAAAAGGAATCCCCTTAATAAGATGGTACATGGCGGACAGCTCAAGCGAAGTCACATCATCCTTGGAAGTAGATTTTAGAAGTAGAGTAGAGTAGATGATGCGATGCAATTCGTAGTTAAACAAGTTCAGGTTGTTAGCCTTGAACTTTCCAGAACGTACTCTGTCAGGTGCACAGAGTTTCGCTTTGAAACTCGTGAGTGTAGTGCCTTCGGTGAAATCGAATTCCGTGATATCAACTAGCGGTTCACCTTTATTGGGAATACCAAGAATCTCCGCTAGGAGAACATCATTGAACTCAATGTCTATGCCTCCAACACGTGTGCTCACGTCAAAAGTATTTACTACGAGATTGCAATAGAACAATCTAATGGCATTAGTAGCTATTGGGAAGCACAGTTTAACAAATAAGTGTAACCCTAATGCCTCAAACAAGTGACGATGATCGGGAAATACCGTCCATTTAACCGGAGCGCCGCCGCATATGGATCGGGTGGAAAAGTCACCGTACCATAATAAGGCTTGATCGAGGGTTTGAAAGAAGAACCCATCGAAAGCACCGTCGCTCTTTTGGATCGGCGAAAACAGAGAATTCGTGTGAGGATTCGAAGACGACCCTTTCTCATTAGGAGTGGTCTTCTTCCACTTAGACGGATTAAATCTAGGTGCCATTGAAATAAAAAGCACTAATTGAAAGGTGGAGAGA
This sequence comes from Iris pallida, assembly GCA_029216955.1. Taxonomy (NCBI): domain Eukaryota; kingdom Viridiplantae; phylum Streptophyta; class Magnoliopsida; order Asparagales; family Iridaceae; genus Iris; species Iris pallida. The sequence goes on along the minus strand of JANAVB010028000.1, from coordinate 27,278,177 downwards.
GAGGGAGTTATACCTCACGAAAATTAGATATGTTGTAGAGAATGATGATCTCCGCACGATTCCAAATTTTGGAAGGATTTCACCAAGTAGATTGGAAGCAATAGATTGGTGAAGAACTAGGGTTTGGAGGTCGGGGTCGGCTGCTGCTGCTGTTGTAATTAATTTGGAAGTAATGAAAGAGAAGAAGCTCTCGGGTTCTAGATATATACACAGATACCTACAACCGAACTCGGACCGAATTCGGTCAGAGCTCTGGCCGAATTCGCCTAGGGTTCTTCAAAGTTGATTTTTGCCACTTCTTTTTCATTGACTCGTTTCAAATATTTAATTCAAAGATTAGTTATTTTAGTCTTCAAATAACATAATTAATAATATTTTATGAATTAGATGTCGTTACACAGTGACTGTCTCAGATTAGCTGTAGGAGTACTGTCCCAGCTGGCGGAGGTTCACCGGGGAACTCTTAAATACCGTTTCGCTTCAACCGTAGTTGTGGTGACAGACAGACTCTTTATTAGCTTGTCTCTAATACAGTTTTGCATAATGATATATAATCATAAAAATAAAATTAATTTATATTACTGACGTCCAAAATTCCTAATTCTCGACGTAAATAATTGAAGCGATCTTCCGCTAGAGGTTTAGTGAAGATATCAGCTAATTGATTTTCAGTATCTATGTACACAAGGTTTATATCTCCATTTTGATGATGATCTCTAAGAAAATGATGTCGAATCTCGATATGTTTAGTACGAGAGTGACATACAGGATTCTTAGTCAAATTAATAGTGCTCGTGTTATCACAGAAAATGGGAATATGTGAGAAAAATAAATCAAAGTCTTCTAGGGTTTGTTTCATCCACAAAATCTGAGCGCAACAACGTTCTGCGGCGATGTACTCAGCCTCTGTTGTTGATAAGGCTACAGAATTTTGCTTTTTACTAAACCAAGAGACTAGAGCCTTGCCTAAGAAATGACATGTGCCGCTAGTACTTTTTCTATCAACCTTGCATCCAGCAAAATCTGTATCCGAATAACCAATAAGGTCAAAGGATTTAGTTTTGGGATACCACAAGCCACAGAAGAAGTACCCTTAAGGTATCGGAAGATACGCTTAACTGCGGACAGATGTGATTCCTTTGGGTTAACTTGAAAACGTGCACACAGGCAAACACTAAATATTATATCTGGACGACTAGCAGTTAAGTAAAGTAAACTACCAATCATACCTCGATACTTACGTGTGTCGACTGGCTTGCCTTGTTCATCTGAATCAAGCTTTGTTGAAGTTGCCATCGGAGTGCCAATAGGTTTGACATTGTCTAGATCGAACTTCTTTAGTAAATCTTTTGTGTACTTGGCTTGATTAATGAACATCCCATTGTCGGTTTGTTTAATTTGCAATCCGAAAAAGAATTTCAGCTCTTCCATCATGCTCATCTCAAACTCATTCTGCATACACTTAGAAAATTCTTGACAAAGAGATTCATCAGTGGATCCAAATATGATATCATCAACATAGATTTGAATTAAAAGCAGCTTGCCATTAAAAGATTTAATAAAAAGTGTAGTGTCAACCTTTTCTTTTGAAAAACCGTTGTCAAGTAGAAAAGAGCTTAGACGATCATACCAAGCACGAGGGGCTTGTTTCAAACCGTATAGAGCTTTCTTCAACTTGAAAACATGGTCAGGATTTTTAAAATCCGTGAAACCCGGAGGTTGTGCTACAAAAACTTCTTCTTTTATAAATCCATTTAAAAAAGCACTTTTTACATCCATTTGAAAAAGTTTGAAATCATGAAAACATGCAAATGCACATAACATACGAATGGATTCTAATCTCGCAACTGGGGCATAAGTCTCATCGTAGTCGATATCCTCTTCTTGATTGTATCTTTGAGCTACGAGTCGAGCCTTGTTACGAGTTACTAAACCATCCTCATTTAGTTTGTTTCGGAATACCCAACGGGTGCCAATGACCGGATGATCAATAGGCTTGGGAACAAGTTCCCAAACTTGATTCCGTTCGAATTGGTTCAATTCCTCTTGCATGGCATCTATCCAGAAACTATCACTACATGCTTCATCAATAGATTTAGGTTCTAGCTGTGAAATAAATGCAACACTAGAAACAATATCTCTACAGGATGTACGAGTACTTACTCCCTTGGTAATATCACCAATTACCAAATCCTTTGGATGATTTGCTGTAAATTTTAATATTTTTGCTTCATTCTGAAGGTAGCTGGTTCCTAGATCTTCCCTAGGAGGTTCAGCTAGTGCAGAGCTTGGTTGAGAATCAGCTGGAGTTGAGCTTGATGTAGGCAGATCTTCATCACTGTCATCGAGAGTCATTTGGTTCAATTCATCAAAAGTGACATTGATTGATTCTTCGATGATCATGGAACGTTTTTTGAAGACTCTGTACCCTTTGCTCTTGGCCGCATAACCTAGAAATATACCTTCATCGGCCTTTTCGTCAAACTTTTCCAAGTTGTCTTTAGTATTAAGAATAAAGCACTTACAGCTAAATATCTTAAAGTATGAAACTGAAGGAATTCTATCAAACCATAACTCAAATGGAGTCTTCTTCGATTTGGGTCGAATTAGAACTCTATTGAGCACAAAGCAAGCTGTATTGACAGCTTCAGCCCAGAAGTATTTGGGTAGGCTAAATTGATTTAATATTACTCTAGCCATTTTGGTTAGAGTTCTGTTCTTACGTTCCACAACTCCATTTTGTTGTGGAGTTCTAGGGCAGGAGAACTCATGAATAAAACCGTGTGTGTCACAAAATTGCTCAAAATCAGCATTCTCGAATTCGCTACCATGATCGCTTCTAATACGAGTGATCATATAACCTTTTTCATTCTGTACTTTCTTGCAAAAGGCGACAAATTCTGATAATGCGTCATTTTTACGTGTCAAAAAATATACCCACGTGTATCTAGAGAAATCATCTACAATTACAAATGCATATAATTTACCTCCGAGGCTAGCAACTCTGCTAGGACCGAATAAATCCATGTGTAGCAATTGTACAGGTCTAGTAGTACATACTGCGTTTACAGACTTGAATGTGGATCTGGTAGCCTTGTTCTTTTCACATTGGCTGTATACCGAATCCTTCTTGAATGTTATGTCTGGTAAACCGCGTACTAACTTCTTTGTGGATAATCTTGAAATTGTATCCATGTTTGCATGACCGAGTCTCATGTGCCATAGATGACTCTCATCACTTTTGGCCATTAAGCATCTACCTAAAATGTTAGCTTCTTCCAGCAGATAGAAAACATATATATTGTCTTCCCTGATTCCTTCAAAGATAGTACTACCAGTTGAGCTATCAACTATAGTACATTTGTCTTTGCCAAAGTTGATACCATAACCATGATCAGCTAGATGACTTATGCTGAGCAGATTATGTTTCAACTCGGTAACCAGACAGACATCTTTAATCACGGAATAGGGAGACTTACCAACATCACCGATACCAATAATATACCCTTTCAAATTATTACCGAAGGAAACATAACCTTCCTTCTTTTTCTTCGACAGTGTTGCAAATAGAGTAGCATCACCGGTCATATGCCGTGAGCAACCGCTGTCGAGGATCCATTTGCTTCTAGCATGTGAAGGGTGTTCCACCTACAAAATAGTTTGCAGATGAAACCTTTGGTACCCATTTCTTGTAGGGTCCTGAATTGTTAGCTTTAGGTATCCAAGCATAAACATTTAAATCTACAAGCTTTCTCATTCTACATGCAGATGATATATGACCAATGAGGCCACAATAATGACATTGTGCATGTCGAGTGTTGAAAGCTGAGTGGTGTGCATGGTTGGTAGGTTTGGGTTTTCTAGTATAGAAGAATACATACCTATGATCATGTTTGGGCTTAACCTTTTAGGGTAAAGGTTTTATATGGTTTGGTCTGACAGCGTTTGGCTTGGGAATGTTCCGATTTCTCGGTAAGTGACACGTGTTAGGGTAGGAAGCAGCAAGCTCAGGCTGTTTTCCTAACCTAATTTCCAACCTTTTGGAAGTGTCATATAACTTAGTATAATCAGAAGTGAGTGATTCCATTCTGATTTGTGCAGATTGAAGACTTTTCTTTTCTTTAGAAAGATCTTCTCTCAATTGGTCTATAATCTTGTCTTTCTCTTCGGATGACTGTTTAGTCTCGTGTAATAAGAGCTTTATAGAGGAAAGCTCACCAGACTCACTAACATTAGCTCTAACCTCAGCTAGTAGGTCGGTAAGTCTTCCTATTTCTCCTTTGTACTCTTTGAGTACCTTCTTAGCGGTCTGATATTTACTACGCAGTTTCCTGTAGTCAAGCATCAGGTCACTGAAGGCATCTCCTAATTGCTCAAAGGTAAAGTCATCATATGTTTCTACAGGTTCAGTAGGTACCTGATCGATTGCCATGAAGCAGATGTTTGCAGCGTCCTCTGAATGTTCATATTCTGAGTCGCTAGCTTCACTCTCATGCCATATGCTGGTGTTGGCATATTTCCGAGAAGTTGATCTTTTCAGGTTCCCTTTATCATACCTGTTGTACTTCTTGCTCGATGATGAGTTGATGGGACAGTCCTTCTTTATATGTCCCTTCTTCTTGCAGCCATAGCAGACAGCATCTTCTTGGTACCAGTTGTTGCTGTTGTTCTCTTTGACTCTCTTCTCATGTCTCATGAATCTTTTGAACTTCCTTGCTAGGAGAGCTTGATCTTCAGCGTCAGATCCACTGCTGTCTGAGTCATCTACAGCAGCTTTTCTGTGCTGAGCCTTGAGGGCGATAGTCTTCTCCTTTGGTGTAGGCTCTTCAAAATCTTGCAGCTCCAGTTCATGAGTGAGTAGCTTACCCATGAGTACTTCAAGTGACATTGTGGTGAGGTCGTTTCCTTCAATGATAGTTGTAGCCTTCGGAATCCAGTTCTTGGTGAGAGCTCGCAGGAGTTTGCGGATCTTTTCGTGGTTACTGTAATCTTTGCCTAAGGAGGACAAAGGGTTTACAATATCCAAGAACCTTTCGAACATTTGTGTGACTGTTTCATTTGGCTTCATTTTGAACGCCTCGTACTCTTGAGTAAGTCTGCTGACTTTTGACTCCTTGACTTGAGTCGTGCCTTCATGTGTAACTTCGAGAAGCTTCCACACACCATTTGTCGTTGTGCATGTAGATACCCTGTTAAATTCTGTTCTGTCTAAGGCACAAAAAAGAGCATTAATAGCACGTGCGTCAAGACTGGCCTTTTTCTTTTTCTTCTCTGTATAACTGCTTTGGGGTTTTTCAACCAAAACTCCCTCGACAGTTATATGAGGTGGCTTCTGATAGCCATCAAGAACAATAGCCCATAAGTCAAAATCAAGAGATTTCAAGAAGAAACTCATCCGTGTTTTCCAATAAGTGTAGTTAGTACCATCAAACAGTGGGGGTCTATTTGTGGCCTGACCTTCACTTGTGAATTTCATAGTAGCCATGTGATGTGCTGTAATCTAATAAATAATGAATAAATAATAGCACTGTTACCTCGCTTTACCTGTAACACCCGCTCTGATACCAATTGTAGGAACGATATAGTAAAGCGTAATACTCTAGAGGGGGGGTGAATAGAGTTGGCAGCGGAATAATGCTAATTAAAAAATGTTAGCAACACAATCACAGTATATAATCACAGTTGAAATAATGTAAAGGCAGAGTTCAGAAAGCAAACGCAAAGACAGCGATGTATACTGGTATCCCTCTGTTGAGGACTAATCCAGTCGGTAGAACTCTTGCTACCAGTTGAATCTACTATAGAAAAAACCGCAAGTTTTCTTACGAAGTCCTTGCAACTTCTACAACGCAATCTTTGATACGAAGAACTCGTCCAACTTCAAATGTGAAGAGGTATTCTTCAATCAAGCCTTCTGATTACAATCTCTCAGAAACTTCTAGACCGTAGCGCACTGGCAAATTGACTAGAGGATTGTAACTGGCTTGGGATCTGAAATTGTAAGCTCTAGAAAACTCTTTGGAAGACTAAAAGCTTTAGATAGAGAGAGGATTGAAAGTGAATGAGTGAATTGAAATGATCGAAATCCTTCTCTATTTATAGGAGTTCCAAAGGCAGACTTCTGTCAGAATTCGGGCAAAATTCGGGCAGAACTCTATGAGCAAATCTCGGTCAAATTCGCAACTGCAGGAGGACCAAGTTCCAGAGAATTCAAAAATCAAACGGCCACCAACCGAACTCTGGCCGAACTCTGGCCGAGTTCTGTCAGGGTTAGGTTAGGGTTTTAAAAATAGGTTTTGGTAATTTTTGAAAACCTTTTTGAAAACCTTTTTGACAGGTCATTTTAAAAACATTTTGAACTATTTTGGGGATAGCCTATTTGCCAGTACGACTCGGTGTACAACGTATTCATAGACTCAAATAAAGTGAAAATTACATTGCATAGGAAATACAGACTCAAGTAGGCAAACAGATCTTCAGTCTTGAACGGAGTGAATATCCAATCTTGCTTATGTCCAAGAAGCTGAGATGTCCCAACTAGCTTCGTATATCCAGACAGAGTTTTGATCAATTATTAAAATCAGGTTGACCATATGACCAATGGGCCAACAATAATTTCGAAAGTAAACATATATATTTACATATTTAAAATACCTTCTTGCTAAATAAATTATTATAAATAATAAAAATAAAATTTGAAAATATACATGAAATAATTTTCATGCGCTTTACACAAGTAGAATATTCATATAATTTAGTTTTTCTAAATTACCACTTATTAAAATAAGATAGCCTTTTATAAATAACTAAAATAATAAGTTTTGGCAACCTCGATATATACTTTTCACAGCTTTTAATAAAAATAATTATTATATATATAATTTTGAAACCATTACCGATAATAAAATTAAAAAACATTTTTCTAAAAATATTTACCTCGCACATATTCGTACTCGACGAGTAAATACAAAAAAAATACAAATTCCCGTGCGACGTACAATACGACTATGCGACGTATAAATACAAAAAAATTAGTACTAAAATATAGTAGAAATTTAGGAATTTTACATCCTACCCAACTTATAAGAATTTCGTCCTCGAAATTAAGAATAAGTAGGGGGTAAGAAGGCACAAGGGGTATATTGGTAATGACAATTCGACGAGTCCTTGGACGAGGCAAGAAACAACATAAACAAGCATTAGAAAATCGTGATTTAGATAATAAATCACGGACATGGCTAATAAACTGTTAGCACCCTGAATTTCGGGCTGATTTTTTTTCATTTTATTTAATTTCCTGTTTGATTGGTTTTGATAAATAAATTATTCTGTGTACTTTCACATGCCATTGATATTTGGAGTATCAGGGATGTTCAACTCTGGAAATCCTCTTCACGAGTTTTGGAGTGGACACGATTACCTTCATGACGGTATATGGTGTCCCACCCAAACTTGTTCCCTTGTGCTCTTTCTGCTTCGCTGAACTTTGGATCGGTTTAGACCAATTGATTGTTATTTATTTTTCCCACTCTTTTTCTTGATCATTTTCAGCGCGTTACCATGACATTTAAATTGGGAGCGCCAGACCAGCCATTTCCTTGAAACCAACTCCTCATTGATGATCTACTCGAGACGCTCGTCACCCATGACCTTCGTTTCCCACTCATTCATGTCATTTTGGGCTCCATTTAATTCGCACAACTTTCCCGACGCGTGACCCGATTTTATTTCACGCCACGGCGTCACATTCATTTTCCAACTCGATTTGTGGGTCCCCTGTCGACCAAAACCTGTCCGCCCCAACTATGGACATGGCCCACTTTGAGCCTACTATCCGTCTGCCACTTGTGTCCCATTATTTGGAATCCCCATGTACAACTTATTTACTCATGATCATCAACACCTAATTTTAATTCTATTTTTGCACGATGTCCAGTTTTGACCCAATCCGGCTCCACCGAGCCCAGTCCAGCTTCATGACTTTCTCCATCATGACACCCTCATATTTTATTGCCCAAAAATATCAGGTACTCTTCTACATATTTTCCTATATTTATTGGGAATTTCTAATTACTTAATTCCCATGCATTGGCCATTTTTCCCCTAATTTAATTCTAGCCATTGATCCTCCAAATAAATCTCCACCCTTGATTTTTCCCTTATTCCATCATCACCATTTAATTTCCCTCACCCTCACAACCCCTCCTATATATTTATCTATATTTATTAGAAATTTTTAATTACTTAATCTCCATTGGAATGGCCAATTTTTTCTATTTTAATCCTAGCCACTTGATCCTCTTAACAAATCCTCACCATTAATTTCTCCCCCATGAAACTTTTTCCCAACTCCTCACAGCAAGGTTAGGCCGGCCCTAACTTCAATGTGAAAACAATTTTTCTCTTTCCCTCTCACATTATTTATTACATTCTTCTCTCTCTCTCTTCCTTTCTATTGGTTCACCTAAACAACAGCAGCAACTACAAACACCATCACCTCACTCTTGGCCCGACCTCACTCTTGGCCGGACCTCCCCCAGCCTCCTCCACTTGGCCGCGGCTCCGGCCATCCCCCTGGCCTCCACCACCGCACCACCTCTTCTCCTCCTTCTTCCTCCTCAATACAACCACCACCACCACCATCAACTATCATCTCCACCATTAAACCCGACCACCCAGAGCCGCCGCCACCTTGCCGTGGCATCGCCGCAGCTCGCCGCCGCCGCGTCCGCGTGGCCAGCAGCGCGCAGCAGCTCCGCGCGCGTGCACAGCAGCGCCGCGCGCGTGCACAGCAGCGCCGCGCGCACAGCCGCGGCCGGATCCGCGCGCGTGCGGGCGTCGCCGCCGCCGCCGCGGGCCGCCGTAGCTCCGGCGAACCACCCCCTGGGCGCGTGCCTCCCTGGCTTGTCCTCCCATGGCGGCCAACGTCGTCCGGGACGCGCCGTCGAGACGATTCGTGCGTTTTGAACGAGATCCCGTCGGCGCGCGCGAGTTTGGAACTCAGAATTTGCGCTCCGTCGCAGCAACTTCGTGTGCGTTTTCCCGGAGATCCGACCTTTGGATTGGCGATTTCTTCGCTCCGTCACAATCTCGGTATATCCACCTTCGCTCATGTCAATTTTCGTCCGTTAATTTTATCGTTTGATACATGAAAACCGGCCACCAAGTTGACCGTTTAAATTGTATTAAATTTGGACAGTTTCGTGGGGCCAACTTCGTCAGCTTGTATCTCCTCCACCGCAGCTCCGTTTGGCGTGCTACCAGTTCCGTTGCGAAGCTGGTATAACCCTCTTCCTGCCCCCTTTAGATTTCATTTCAGTTTGAGCTTGTTTGATTGGTTGAATTCGACGCCAAAGTTGGCCGTCCGAATTCGTAATTTCTAACTTGTAAAATTCCATTTTTGAACACGGGACTCCAGATTTCATTTCTGACACCACCATTAGATTCGTGGCGTCGTTCTGGCATGTTTTCATATAAAGTTTGTTAGATTTGGAGAACGTGGGCCCGGGCACGCATTTCGGTGCAAAGCGGGTCCCACTTTCTGGGTCAACGGGACTTTTTGAGGTCGGCTCATCGGAATCCAATTCCGGAGATACCGTTGAGTTCGTATCGTCATTCTGGACTCGTTGACAGGTAGTTTGCTAAGTTTTGAGAACTTTGGCTTCGGCACGCATTTCCGTGCAAACCGGAATTCCAAGTTCTGGTCAACGGGCCAAAATGAGATCGGGTCAACGGAATCCAATTCTGGAGATACCGTTGGGTTCGTATCGACATTCTGATTGCGTGGACATATAATTTGTTATATTTTGTAGACTTGTTTTCTTGCACGTTTTTCGGTGCAAAACGGCTCCGACACGGACACCGTTTTGACCCGAAATTACCTTTTTGCCCTTGTGTCCAAATTGGACCGTTGGGTAGGCTATCCTAGCTAATTTGACCATTCTGGACACGTTGGCGATGTTCATTTCATCGTCCGACAATGTTTGTTGATAATTTCTCTAAGTTTAACCTTTTTATAATTAATTAATAATTAATTCTCATAATGTTCGTATTTCGGGATTAGTACAACGAAACTGAGATCAGTCAATTCCAGTGATCTCACATCGCTGAAATTGACAAGTTGGATACGTGGATCACTATAATAAGATTATCAACCTTACCGATAATCTTCTTATCTCGATTTGCGTGCCGTAAGTTTCGACGTACAAATAACGAAGTACACTTTAATAATTAGATTAGATTTACCCTGTTTGACCAGAGTTGACCAGTTGACCCAAAGTCAACTGTAAGTCAACACTTGACCTAGTTTGACTAGATTATTGACCGGAGTCGACCTAGAGTTAAATTGACTTAGAAGAACCTAGAATAATATAGATTGCCTGTAGGGATTCATTTATTTCAACTTAAATACCTTGTAACCTGTGTTGCTTTAAATAGGACTCTGTGGCTTCAGTGGGACCTCCTATACTTATCAGCTGTTCAGGTTATCGAGGCGAGTACATTCTCTGATCATTTCATATCTTGCTTAGAATTATTTCCTGCAGTAGATTACTTTATTTGTACTGTCACGATGGTCACACGGATTGGTACTATATGGATCCTTTCTTGAGATGTTATCCTTATGGAGCATCGGGTACTACGTGTTCTGTGCGTTTCACTTACATGGCGTATCACTATGCTTCTTGGTTCACTTGATTACTTGTGACATGTACTCTCATGATCACAGAGTCTCTTGAATCTTACACAGTTGGGTAACCCCCAGACTCCCCATTTATGGGACATCCATGTATCACCCTTCGCGGGCCTTGCATGGAATCATATAACATAACCTGGCTGGATCCTTGTGTATTGATTGGGGGTACGGGGGAGTAGAAGTGGACATGTGAATAATACACCAGTAGTTTCTTCATTGAATCATTCCGTAGTGTCTTCATTGAATCATCCCAGGCCATTTACATGTTCATGTTTTACTCTGACTCACTAGTCACATGCTAGCTCTTTATGTATAGTAGATATTTCTATTACAGCTCTCCTGTTTACATACTGCTTTTTCCTCAGTACCTGTATCTTACTTTACTGCATGTTATATGTTTTCTAACCTGCTATGATATGTTGAGATGTACTGTGCTCGCTCCAGTCCTGACTGGACCTGTTGATAAATTTTACAGATAGCCTGGAGGTGCCTGCTAGCCTAGAGGAGACACAGTAGGGTTTGTTTAGGTAGTTATTTCATTTTTGTCTGGAGTTGTATTTACTTTGGGGATTACTGTATCTTTATTTGAGATTTGAGATGTACTTCTAGGTTCATGTATCTTAGACACTTAGACTTCTATCTCCTGCATTTATTTTGGATTTCATGTTTTATCTATCCTTATCATGTTCTACCTTAGATGTGATTGAATTTGTATCTGCTATGTCACCCCCATTCGGGGAGTATAAACTGCTTAGCTTTATATTGTTAGATGTTGTGACCTAGGACAGCGTTCTACCGCCGACACTGCGGCGTAGGCTGGGCGTCGTTACGTTCTCGTGCCCTAACTCTAGGGTGCGGGTCGTGACACGTTTTTAGTGGTGGCCCATGCAGGTCGAGACTAAAGTGTAGTGGTATTCGAACTAGAGTACCACTACAGCCTGCACTAGAAATAGGATATATTTTGAAGGTACTCAATCACAGTTAGGAACCCTTGAGAGATTCCCGGGACGACCCTGGAGAATCTTATTTAACTTCGATTTGAAAATTCTTTTCCCTTGATTTAATTTATCTTTATTTTCTGTTGTTAAATTTAATTTTAATGGATCATTGTTGAATTTGAGTTTGTATTTAATAATTTTGATGGATGATTGTCGAATTTTGAATTTTGATAATAGCGGTTGCATTCGAGTTTGTATTTGATGGATTTTGTTCATTTTTGAATTTTGATGTTCGTTAATAAATTTGATTGATTTTTGAGTATTCATTAATGATTAATTTAATTTTTGGCAAGATGAAATTATATGGGCTAGATCATCTAAGTTATGGAAATCTAGTCCTCTACGGTCACATTAGTCAGCATGGTGAGGACATATAGTCTGACTTTGATATATTTCTCGGGTGTGGGAATTTAAGGTTTTCGCAGCCAAGCTAGCGGCACCGCGAAAATGTTAAATACCACGATTCTAGACGTATGTGCCAAAGTCGAGGACTCTGTGATTATCGTAGCCTTGCTTACTAGTATGACGAGGATTAGGGTACCATTATTTGGATAGACACATATAATCATCAGGTTGTACTTTAAATGTTTTCGAACATGTTTTCTCTACGTTTGTTGCAGTCCTTAAAAAAAAAATTAATTATTATTGATTTGTTTTGTTATGCTTCTCATTTTGCTTAGGATATAACTTTAGCTATTTTTTTTATATATAACCTTGTGTAATTTCTTACTATGAGTTTTTCACAATACAATGAATCAATGATTTTGCTAGACCTTATTTGGATTTGATATTATAGCCCTGATTTCAAATGGTTTCTTTTTTAAAACGGATAAGCAGAACAGATTTTATTACCATTTTTTTTTCCTGTCAATATTTTATTACCATCATTCATTGTCTTATACAACTATCCTGATTATATTAATTCCGGCTCGTATCTCTTTCTATCAGCTGTACTTGAACTCTTGAATCTGCATATTATTTTTATCTGAGAAATGTTGAGGAAGTGACGTAAATCATCTAGTATGGAAATAACGTGAATGGTTATCATAGAATAATTTGTAGGAATCAAAATGATGGATGTCAAATGTGAAAAATTCGAAATAGAGATGTGGTAAAGGTTTACAAATGAAATCGAGGGATAAATGTTATTAATTTAGAAACAATTGCAGAAATTTTGGTTATGAGTAATTCATGGATGTGCTTCAAAAATATATATATCAGAGGTCAACCTAGTTTTGAGAACTTAGAAAATCTTGGTTATTGATTCTTGGGAACTATTACAAGGCTATGTGAAATTTAGAGATGGAAATGAGAATTTGATTGTATTCTATGATTATGCGAAGTTGAACCAGATATTTTGAGAGGGTGACTAGAGACAAGAGAACACAAGGATTTTACGTTATAGAAATTATTTTTGATGATTAGGAGAAATTGTGGAATTTAAAAAGGACAATATTGAAGATAAACGTGAAGGAAATATGAAGGTTGATTTATAAAATGAGAATAAATTTTGTATGACTTGGTGGTATTTGGGTTGAATAAATACGAGGCTTAACTTAAACAAGTACAAGGATTTTATAAACTGAATTTAGAGGTTTCAGATCTAAATTAAAACGAGGTGAAGGAATTTGGGATTTTGGTTAAACGAATAAGTGTTGACTCCTAAATAAGAGGGGTATGTTCGGGGAAAAATATTTTTAGAAGTAGAAAATTGTCTATGGTGATCATGGTAAAGGTTTAGATGACTAAAGGTTATAAAATTTCGATGATAGTTATATAGAGATTGATTTCATATTGGGACTTGTGAGAAAACTATATGATTTAGCAAATGACAGACTTGATGGTATTAGAAAGAGATGATTAACTTGACTCCTTATGAAATCTTCCCTTGTTTTTTTTCCAAAGTGTTTTCAATATCATTGAATCCTAGTTTCCTTAATCACGACCAAATTGACTTCGATTATCTTTTCTTATCATAATTATATCTTGGTTGTACTTAATTTTGATTTTCCCAATTTGATCAACTTAGATCGTATCGAGAATAAATATTTTTAATATATATTGTGATTGGATTTTTCGTGCAAGTGACTTTCATTCTTAACTTTGATTTTGATTTTTCTGAACCCTTTTAAAGATAATTGGTAGTTACTTTCTTTATTTTTATGATAAGTACCAATTTTCACATAGGATGGTAGGCTGTCTTACAGTTTTGATGATTGTTATTTCTGTATCTTTTCTAAGTTAGCACTCTGGATTGCTTGTGTGTTTTGATACCCTATGACCGATTCAGTTAGCATGACTAGTATACCTAGATGAGACTTCACTGTCACCGTATGCCACGACCCTGGATGTTGTCCTTTTTGATGGTATGTTTATTTAAGTTCTGGGACTTTGATTGTGGGGGTTTGACCTAGAGGGAGTAGGGACATTTTAATTTCGAGGACGAAATTTCTATAAGGTGGGTAGGATGTTAGCACCCTGAATTTCGGGCTGATTTTTTTTCATTTTATTTAATTTCCTGTTTGATTGGTTTTGATAAATAAATTATTCTGTGTACTTTCACATGCCATTGATATTTGGAGTATCAGGGATGTTCAACTCTGGAAATCCTCTTCACGAGTTTTGGAGTGGACACGATTACCTTCATGACGGTATATGGTGTCCCACCCAAACTTGTTCCCTTGTGCTCTTTCTGCTTCGCTGAACTTTGGATCGGTTTAGACCAATTGATTGTTATTTATTTTTCCCACTCTTTTTCTTGATCATTTTCAGCGCGTTACCATGACATTTAAATTGGGAGCGCCAGACCAGCCATTTCCTTGAAACCAACTCCTCATTGATGATCTACTCGAGACGCTCGTCACCCATGACCTTCGTTTCCCACTCATTCATGTCATTTTGGGCTCCATTTAATTCGCACAACTTTCCCGACGCGTGACCCGATTTTATTTCACGCCACGGCGTCACATTCATTTTCCAACTCGATTTGTGGGTCCCCTGTCGACCAAAACCTGTCCGCCCCAACTATGGACATGGCCCACTTTGAGCCTACTATCCGTCTGCCACTTGTGTCCCATTATTTGGAATCCCCATGTACAACTTATTTACTCATGATCATCAACACCTAATTTTAATTCTATTTTTGCACGATGTCCAGTTTTGACCCAATCCGGCTCCACCGAGCCCAGTCCAGCTTCATGACTTTCTCCATCATGACACCCTCATATTTTATTGCCCAAAAATATCAGGTACTCTTCTACATATTTTCCTATATTTATTGGGAATTTCTAATTACTTAATTCCCATGCATTGGCCATTTTTCCCCTAATTTAATTCTAGCCATTGATCCTCCAAATAAATCTCCACCCTTGATTTTTCCCTTATTCCATCATCACCATTTAATTTCCCTCACCCTCACAACCCCTCCTATATATTTATCTATATTTATTAGAAATTTTTAATTACTTAATCTCCATTGGAATGGCCAATTTTTTCTATTTTAATCCTAGCCACTTGATCCTCTTAACAAATCCTCACCATTAATTTCTCCCCCATGAAACTTTTTCCCAACTCCTCACAGCAAGGTTAGGCCGGCCCTAACTTCAATGTGAAAACAATTTTTCTCTTTCCCTCTCACATTATTTATTACATTCTTCTCTCTCTCTCTTCCTTTCTATTGGTTCACCTAAACAACAGCAGCAACTACAAACACCATCACCTCACTCTTGGCCCGACCTCACTCTTGGCCGGACCTCCCCCAGCCTCCTCCACTTGGCCGCGGCTCCGGCCATCCCCCTGGCCTCCACCACCGCACCACCTCTTCTCCTCCTTCTTCCTCCTCAATACAACCACCACCACCACCATCAACTATCATCTCCACCATTAAACCCGACCACCCAGAGCCGCCGCCACCTTGCCGTGGCATCGCCGCAGCTCGCCGCCGCCGCGTCCGCGTGGCCAGCAGCGCGCAGCAGCTCCGCGCGCGTGCACAGCAGCGCCGCGCGCGTGCACAGCAGCGCCGCGCGCACAGCCGCGGCCGGATCCGCGCGCGTGCGGGCGTCGCCGCCGTCGCCGCGGGCCGCCGTAGCTCCGGCGAACCACCCCCTGGGCGCGTGCCTCCCTGGCTTGTCCTCCCATGGCGGCCAACGTCCTCCGGGACGCGCCGTCGAGACGATTCGTGCGTTTTGAACGAGATCCCGTCGGCGCGCGCGAGTTTGGAACTCAGAATTTGCGCTCCGTCGCAGCAACTTCGTGTGCGTTTTCCCGGAGATCCGACCTTTGGATTGGCGATTTCTTCGCTCCGTCACAATCTCGGTATATCCACCTTCGCTCATGTCAATTTTCGTCCGTTAATTTTATCGTTTGATACATGAAAACCGGCCACCAAGTTGACCGTTTAAATTGTATTAAATTTGGACAGTTTCGTGGGGCCAACTTCGTCAGCTTGTATCTCCTCCACCGCAGCTCCGTTTGGCGTGCTACCAGTTCCGTTGCGAAGCTGGTATAACCCTCTTCCTGCCCCCTTTAGATTTCATTTCAGTTTGAGCTTGTTTGATTGGTTGAATTCGACGCCAAAGTTGGCCGTCCGAATTCGTAATTTCCAACTTGTAAAATTCCATTTTTGAACACGGGACTCCAGATTTCATTTCTGACACCACCATTAGATTCGTGGCGTCGTTCTGGCATGTTTTCATATAAAGTTTGTTAGATTTGGAGAACGTGGGCCCGGGCACGCATTTCGGTGCAAAGCGGGTCCCACTTTCTGGGTCAACGGGACTTTTTGAGGTCGGCTCATCGGAATCCAATTCCGGAGACACCGTTGAGTTCGTATCGTCATTCTGGACTCGTTGACAGGTAGTTTGCTAAGTTTTGAGAACTTTGGCTTCGGCACGCATTTCCGTGCAAACCGGAATTCCAAGTTCTGGTCAACGGGCCAAAATGAGATCGGGTCAACGGAATCCAATTCTGGAGATACCGTTGGGTTCGTATCGACATTCTGATTGCGTGGACATATAATTTGTTATATTTTGTAGACTTGTTTTCTTGCACGTTTTTCGGTGCAAAACGGCTCCGACACGGACACCGTTTTGACCCGAAATTACCTTTTTGCCCTTGTGTCCAAATTGGACCGTTGGGTAGGCTATCCTAGCTAATTTGACCATTCTGGACACGTTGGCGATGTTCATTTCATCGTCCGACAATGTTTGTTGATAATTTCTCTAAGTTTAACCTTTTTATAATTAATTAATAATTAATTCTCATAATGTTCGTATTTCGGGATTAGTACAACGAAACTGAGATCAGTCAATTCCAGTGATCTCACATCGCTGAAATTGACAAGTTGGATACGTGGATCACTATAATAAGATTATCAACCTTACCGATAATCTTCTTATCTCGATTTGCGTGCCGTAAGTTTCGACGTACAAATAACGAAGTACACTTTAATAATTAGATTAGATTTACCCTGTTTGACCAGAGTTGACCAGTTGACCCAAAGTCAACTATAAGTCAACACTTGACCTAGTTTGACTAGATTATTGACCGGAGTCGACCTAGAGTTAAATTGACTTAGAAGAACCTAGAATAATATAGATTGCCTGTAGGGATTCATTTATTTCAACTTAAATACCTTGTAACCTGTGTTGCTTTAAATAGGACTCTGTGGCTTCAGTGGGACCTCCTATACTTATCAGCTGTTCAGGTTATCGAGGCGAGTACATTCTCTGATCATTTCATATCTTGCTTAGAATTATTTCCTGCAGTAGATTACTTTATTTGTACTGTCACGATGGTCACACGGATTGGTACTATATGGATCCTTTCTTGAGATGTTATCCTTATGGAGCATCGGGTACTACGTGTTCTGTGCGTTTCACTTACATGGCGTATCACTATGCTTCTTGGTTCACTTGATTACTTGTGACATGTACTCTCATGATCACAGAGTCTCTTGAATCTTACACAGTTGGGTAACCCCCAGACTCCCCATTTATGGGACATCCATGTATCACCCTTCGCGGGCCTTGCATGGAATCATATAACATAACCTGGCTGGATCCTTGTGTATTGATTGGGGGTACGGGGGAGTAGAAGTGGACATGTGAATAATACACCAGTAGTTTCTTCATTGAATCATTCCGTAGTGTCTTTATTGAATCATCCCAGGCCATTTACATGTTCATGTTTTACTC
The DNA here is from genome assembly GCA_029216955.1 of Iris pallida. Taxonomy (NCBI): domain Eukaryota; kingdom Viridiplantae; phylum Streptophyta; class Magnoliopsida; order Asparagales; family Iridaceae; genus Iris; species Iris pallida. Next base: position 27,260,292 of record JANAVB010028000.1, on the reverse strand, counting down.
TGACTCACTAGTCACATGCTAGCTCTTTATGTATAGTAGATATTTCTATTACAGCTCTCCTGTTTACATACTGCTTTTTCCTCAGTACCTGTATCTTACTTTACTGCATGTTATATGTTTTCTAACCTGCTATGATATGTTGAGATGTACTGTGCTCGCTCCAGTCCTGACTGGACCTGTTGATAAATTTTACAGATAGCCTGGAGGTGCCTGCTAGCCTAGAGGAGACACAGTAGGGTTTGTTTAGGTAGTTATTTCATTTTTGTCTGGAGTTGTATTTACTTTGGGGATTACTGTATCTTTATTTGAGATTTGAGATGTACTTCTAGGTTCATGTATCTTAGACACTTAGACTTCTATCTCCTGCATTTATTTTGGATTTCATGTTTTATCTATCCTTATCATGTTCTACCTTAGATGTGATTGAATTTGTATCTGCTATGTCACCCCCATTCGGGGAGTATAAACTGCTTAGCTTTATATTGTTAGATGTTGTGACCTAGGACAGCGTTCTACCGCCGACACTGCGGCGTAGGCTGGGCGTCGTTACGTTCTCGTGCCCTAACTCTAGGGTGCGGGTCGTGACATAAACGTAAAAGAAAAAGATTAAAAGTTTTAAGTGGATCCATATAAATAATTTAGAGACTTAAGATATGGTTTCTTGGGAGTAGATTGATGGCACAATTAGGAGAACGATTAGATTCACTCCTAATTGAAGTGATTAGGAAGTCGTGATAGAAGATCGAGGAAGGGACGAGTAGTTAAGACAAAGATATAGTCACATCGAGTGTTAATGGTCACAAGAGATAGGATAGCTAGAGAAAATTCAAGTACAGCTCTTTCGTCCTTCTAAAATAGGTGAAAGCGAAAGCAATATATAGTTCAAAGACGATATTATCGAATACGAATACGTGGTTCAAAGGCGGCCGAATAATTCAAAAAGAATCGTCAAGGCAATAGTGGATGAGATTCTAAGGGGTAAGTTTAACTATATCTCAACCACGTAGGATAATAGTGTGAAGGCGAACAAAAGTGCACTAGGTTGATCAGACCATCATGTACCGGTTCTGACTAGACAATATGTTAGTGGGGGCCCCCAATAAAATATGTCCTTGAACAAGCTTGAATAAAAAGTAAGCTTGCAAAAATTAGGCTATTTAGCAGCATTAGTCACGATGGTAAAAACATAGGCACGAGAGCGTAAGAGTGAAAGAAGGTAGAATTAGTTCAGCTCCTTAAGAATCTAAGTCTTGTCATGTGATTGTTCCTATACATTCATCCTACTGTCTTTTATCTAAGGCTTGGTGGGCTAGATAAGTTAGGGTCCTATAAAGGCTATAGTCTAAGTAATCATGTTAATATGGGTCACAAGAAAAATAAATGTTAGGTCGTGAGGTGTCTACCCAACTTACAAGAGTTAAACTAGTGGTGTGATGGAACAATGGGACAAGTCTACCTAGTATGGTTTACCTTTCTAACCAACATTAAGTACGAAAGAAGGATAAGAATTAACGGTAGAGGAAATCAAGCAAGATGCAAATCAAGGGATTCAAAATAGAATCGAGAAGGTCAAGTATGTGGATGAGATCCTAGACTCTAATCCTATCCGCAGGCTTGCTTGGTACGGTAAAGTAACCAAACAATTTATCTTGACCTGCATGGGCTACCACAAAAACATGTAACACCCCAGTCCCAATATACGTAGGACCAAGTACGTAAATATGCCAGCTGTATACAGACGAAGTACATGGCCTTTGTATGTATACATAAGCTGTAAAGTGCAGTAATCCAAGACAAAAAAAACTAAATCTCATCCACAATAAAAAGAATAATAAAATAAAATCGACTTAAATATTTATGATACAATCGTTGGGCGGAGACAAAGTCCACTACCAACTATCTCAATGAATGAAAGGTAAAAGAATCGATCCATAAAATGGCAAGACGAACCAAGCGCAATCATCTTCGAAGGAATGGAGAAGACCACGGCCTTGGCTAGAGCACCTGCAGTGAATCATGAACACACACCTGGAGAAAAACCCGATCCTCAGACGGACGTAGCAAGATATAGGAAAAATAAGCTAATATGAACTGTCAGAATAATATATAAATATATAAAAGACTATCCTAGACACAAATATGCAAAGGAGATTCTAACCGCCTAATGTGCAATTTAGAGGACAACTTTCATGCACATGGGTGGGATTTTAGGCTATGTGTACGTAACTGGCATCCAGTCATCTGTATCCGTCCATAACGTCCAAAACGTCAGAGGGCATCTGCAAATAAATCGCTACAGTTCTATCCGGAGACTGTGGTTTACCTGTTTGGATTCCCATACGTACTAGCGACTGTCCTCCCCTAATATTTCCCACACTGACCAAGTCATATCCATGTCTCATCCAGTTTTGTAACTGCTTGAGTCTCTAAAACCCTAGTCATAGCAGTTACGATCATCTATCCCTTACACGACTTTAGAGATGGCCGGTCCATAAGTCATGTCCCTAGCAAAATGCCATAAACAGTGTAGTGTGAGTGTCATGGCCCAAAGAGATATAAGGATATCCTCCAACAAGAAGGTAGTCTGCTAACACTAAGTTAACATGCATATAGTAAAGTAAAACGACTAATAGAGTCGCTTTCACCCAAGTGGGACTTAGACACACAATTTATAAAAAAGAAAACTAACAATATGAAACAAAGTAAATAATACGAAAAATAAATAATATGATAGTAAATTAGCAAGGTATACTTGCCTGGGTCCTGAATACTGTGGTGGCAAAGATCAGACAGGAAAGTAGGTGGAACAACGGCTGCTGAGGAACTAAGGTCCAAACAAACATCTCCGAATGCTGAAAATAGTCCATTATCTAATTATAATTAATACTATACCTATTATATTTATTTAATAATTCTATAATTAGGATATGGCATAGGTTTTCGTATTAGCTTTGCGAAAAACTAAACGGATCGCATTTTCATTTTCGAAAACTCCCGAAATTGCAAAAATACTGAAATACGTTTATTTTTCGGACATCTAATACTCAAATAGTTTTACAGAAATCTACAGAACGAAATTTATCTATTAAAAAATGTTTTTGGAAACCTTACCTCGATACGCTTCTTTTAAAAAAAACTAGAGGCAAAACGGAGTTCGGAGCTAGGAGATATCGTCGTTCCAAGTTGCTCTTGCTACTAAAAAGCGGGGCTGAATTCTAATGACGAATTTTAGAGTTTCTATTGGACTAAAAATAATTTCGAATTATGGATGATAGAAGGGGGATGTATTGGGTTTTTATAGGTATTTATTTCAGATTTATCTCCGAAATTAGATAGGATTTGATTTAAATAAATGGGAGTTTGCTTTATTAGGATAGGATATAGATAGAGATGTTTTCCAAGTAGAAGTATGATTAGTATTAATTTAAAATATAGTTTATATTTATCTAAATTATCTATAACATTATTTAAAATTACTATAGATAATAACTATAGTTAATATTTATTTAAACAACCTTCATCTAATCTCATTTATACAAGCTGAAATATCTAATACTAATTTGACATTTATTCTATATTAAGTAAATAGTGTATAATATAAGTAACATGTAAAAAGTAATAAAAGTTATGAAATAAATCCTAAAATTTTGAGAAAAAGAAATTGTATAATATAGTTTAGATCCTTAATGTACTAGAAAAATGGCTTTATATATATTTTTATACTAAATTCATCAATGAGCACTATAATAAATATATGTAAAATAATACAAATTATATAATAAGTCAATAATAGTTATTTAAAAATAGATTTCAAAAAAAAAGTTATTTAAAAATCTAAAAATTCTACAAATATTTATTTTGAAAAATCATGGGGTTTACAAAAAGCTTATCTAGATAAGGATTAAGAAGAGTTTTAATTCTCCTTAGATTTTTTTACTACTTAATTCAAATTGATTTAAAAGTAACTCAATCAAATATAATCCAATATAGATAGAGACTAGGATTTAAACCCAAATAGATAATTCTATTATTAAATTTAAACCAATACATTCATATCTAAATCCAAATCCTATTTAAATATAAATAAATTACACATTTAAATTAAACTATTTAATTTAAATCAATAAATTAAATCACAATTTAATTTATCACAAATATATCCAAAATATCTTTTTATAAATTTATATAATAATTAATTTCAAAAATTCTAATATATATTTTAAATATTAGTAGAAAATATCTTCAAAATACCCTTTAAATAATTAAGGTAAAAATAATTTCAAAAATAAACATATATATTTAAATATTTAAAATACCTTCTTGCTAAATAAATTATTATAAATAATAAAGATAAATTTTGAAAATATACATGAAATAATTTTTATGCGCTTTACACAAGTAGAATATTCACATAATTTAGTTTTTCTAAATTATCACTTATTAAAATAAGATAGCCTTTTATAAATAACTAAAATAATAAGTTTTGGCAACCTCGATAGATACTTTTTACAACTTTTAACAAAAATAATTATTATATATATAATTTTGAAACCATTACCGATAATAAAATTAAAAACCATTTTTCTAAAAATATGTATCTCGCACATATTCGCACTCGACGAGTAAATACGAAAAAAATGCAAATTCCCGTGCGACGTACAATACGACTATGCGACGTATAAATACAAAAAAATAGTAGTAAAATATAGTAAAAATTTAGGAATTTTACAATACATGAAAGAAAGAATGATATACAATATATGCATGAAAGTATATAATGAATGCTAGATATGAATGCAAGATATATATGTAATGATAGATATGAATGCATAATGTATAAATATTGTAATACAATATATAATGATAAAATGTATGGTAATGTAGAGTATATGATGCAAGCATGAATGAATGGAGAAAATACATGTATATAGGTAATATAGAATGTAATATATGAATGCAAGCATGCAAGATTATGTATTGTATCCATATATGATGTATTCAACTTAAAGGTAATGTAATATATGAAATGAATGAATGATAATATATAACATGATATGTAAGGTAATATAAGATATGAAACATATGATGTGTGCATGTTTGTATGTCTCTATGTTAATGTATAAAATGATAAGAATATACAATATATGCATATGTATAAAACATGTAGGTATTGCATAGATGCATGAATGAAATGAATGTTTGTAATATGTTAATATAAATACAAGTATCTAATATGCATGAATGTAAGTATAATATAATACAAGTATACATGTATGTATTATGTAATGTAATATACATGATATGTATGTATGCATGTATACAATGTAAGTATCTATGTATGTATGCATTTATATAAACTGAGTTAACCTATAACCTTTTACACATATTCATTCATACACCCTTTGACATCATGTATCCCATGTCACATACACCTACCTATCACTAAATTTTAGAACATTAACACATATCCTTTCACACATGCCAAACACACACATACTCACTTACTCTTTTACCTCTCTTTCTATATATATATATATATATATATATATATATATGCCTATATATATAGCTTTCCTATATATCTATGTATATGAATATGTGAATGTGAATAATATATATACATTATATGACTAAGTTTGTGTGCCTTGTTAGCTTATGGTTTAGTTTTGTGCTTGGTTTAGCAAGAGATTTAGGCTATGAGTTAGTAGCTATCTTGGATACTTGATTTGCATATACTTAGTTTATTTAGACCTAGAATTGACTAACCTAGACTAGTTAACCATTGTTGACCCAACCCTAGCTAGTTTGACCACAGTTGACTAGAGTCGACATAGTTTGACTTTATAGTTGACTAAAGTTGACTTTGACCTAGATTGACTTAGAATCATGTAGATTGTATTATAATTTCAATTACCATATAAATTGAACTCTTTATAAACTATGTTGCTATAACTAGGCCTCTGTGACTCCAGCTGGCCATCTTTTCATATCAGCTGTTCAGGGTATCAGGCGAGTACATTCTCTGATCATTTCATATCCTGCTTAGAATTATATTCCTGCTTTAGATTACTTTACTTGATGCTGTTATGACATTATCACGGATTAGTACTATATGGATCTCTTAATGCTATATTATCCCCCTCAGGAGCATCGGGTACATTGTGTCATGTGCGTTTCACTTTCATCATGTACTCCTGTGCTTTCACCATATATGTACACTCTTGTAAATCATGTACTCTCATGTTCACAGAGCCCTCATGTATACTAACATGTGCACCCTTTCATGGGTCCTCATGTGAGATCATGTATAATAACATAACCTGCTTAGATCCTTGTGTATTAATTGGGGAACGAAAGAGTGCTAGTAGTCATGTGAACAATTCCATAGTAGTGTAGATCATGTGAAACTCTTTAGTGTAGATCATATACAAATCTGTCCTATTCACATGTGCTATCATGTACTCTATATCACTAGCCACTGTTAGTTCTCTATTTATAGTAGATATTTCTATTATAGTTCTCTCTCTGTTTACATACTGTATTTCTTTCAGATCCTGTATCTTACTTTACTGCATGATTATACTTTCTAACCTGCTATGATCTGTTGAGATGTACTGTGCTTGCTTCTGTCCTGACTAGACCTGTTGATAAATTTTATAGATAGCCTAGAGGTTGCCTGCTAGCCTAGAGGAGACACAGTAGAGGTTGTATAGATAGCTAGGGTTTTGCTCATAGTTTATTTTCAGTTGTCTTGAGTTATATTTATGGATTACTGTATTTGAGCTTTGAGATGTATTTCTGGGTTATGTATCTTAGACACTTAGACTTCTATCTGTTGTATCTCTTTTGGATTTTATGTTTTATCTATCTTCCATTATGCCCTACCTTAGATATGATTGAGTTTACATTCTGCTATGTCACCCCCATTCGGGGAGTATAAACTGCTTAGCCTTATACTGTTAGATGCATGAGACCTAGGACAGCGTTCTACCGTCGACACTGCGGCGTAGGCTGGACGTACCAACGTCTCGTGCCCTTACTCTAGTGTGCGGATTGTGACACATTTTTAGTGGTGGCCCATGCAGGTCGAGTTTGTGTAGTGGTATTCGAACTAGAGTACCACTACAACCTGTAGTAGAATTAGGATATATTTTTGAAGGTACTCAATCACAGTTAGGATTTCTTGAGAGATTCCTGGGACGACCCTTGAGAATCTTATTTTAACTTTGATTTGAAAAACTCTTCTTCCCTTGATTTGATTTATCTTTACTTTCTGTTGTTGAACTTGATTTTGATGATGATTGTGGAGTTTTGAATCTTGATGTTAGCTGTTGCATTCGAGTTTGTATTTATATGATTTGATGGATTATTGTTCAGTTTTGAATCTTGATGTTCGTTGATAAATTTGATTTTTGGGTATCCATTGTTGATTTAATTTAATTTTTGTCAAGATGAAATCATATGGGTTAGGTCATCTAAGTTATGGAATCTAGTCTTCTACAGTCACATTAGTCAGCATGGTGAGGACATATAGTCTGATTTTTGATATATTTCTCGGGTGTGGGAATTTAAGGTTTTTGCAGCCAAGCTAGCGGCATCGCAAAAATTTTAAATACCATGATTTTAGAGGTATGTGCCTAAGTCGAGGACTCTATGATTATCGTAGCCTTGCTTACTAGTATGACGAGGATTTAGAGTACCATGATTTTGGATAGACGCATATGATTATCAGATTGTACCTTAAATATTTTTGAACATGTTTTCTCTACTTTTATTTCAGTCCTTCAAAAAAAAAGAAAGTATTATTTGTTTTGTTTTGTTTTGCTTCTTATTATTTAACTTAGGAGTAGCTTTAGCTATTTTTATGAACCTTGTGTAACTTCTTACTAGGAATTTCTTCTTAATACAATGAATCCACGATTATGCTAGACCTTATCTTGGATTTGATATTGTAGCTCTGGTTTCAAAATGGTTCTTCTTTTAAACAGATAAGCAGAATAGATTTCAGTGTTATTTCCTTCTTGCTATTATTCTCGTATTAAATAATAATGATAATAAAACTGTCTTGATTAAGTCAATCACCTACTTTACAATCTTGGTAGGAATCTAAATGTTGGCCTTGACGTAGAATTTGATTTTTATAATAGGACATGAAATATATATAGTGGACACTTGCCTGACACGTATGCATGCTACACTTTGATTTCTACCGATCTAAATACATATTAATATGTCGTTGATGTTTAAATTGTCAAAACCCCAATATTTTCGATTCTCTACTTTTTCTAGCTTAAACTCGTAATTTTAAATATAAATTTCATGTTATTAGTTATGTTTACATCACTGCACATGTAGGTTATACATAGGGTTTCAATTCAAATTTTTTTAGTTGAGTTTTGTGTTTGAAATTGTCAAATCTATGACTGTGTGCATATTAACCCTTAATACTGGATTTTAAATGTTAGTTCAATTTGTTGTTTTAAATGTAATATTTTGAGCTATATACATTGTGGTATGTACGGATATAAATTTAGGTTTCATATTCTTACATGTTAGGTTGTGATAAACATTGGGTTGGTTGATGTTCGAATTTCTCAAAAATCCTAAAACTGAATACATGTTAACATTTTCACATTGATTTCAAATGTTTAGTTCAATTTCAGATTTAATATGTAATATTGAACTGTATGCATAGCTACATGTATGGATAGTATGTTAGGGCTTCTTCTCCATCATGTTAGGATGTATTGGGAGCATTGAGTTGGTTGTGATGTTTCAAACCCCTAAAATTCGAAACTGCATTATGTTAATATTATACTTGTTTAAAAGTTAGATTATTTTTAGATTTTGTATGTAAATGCTGAACTAAAACTGGATTTAACCTTACAATACTAAGCTATAACCCTGTACAAGGACACACACACCCTAACTTAGTATACACTGCCATGTAAACCTAACCCTTCCTCTCTATATTATGTTCATATATCTATAAGGATATATATAGAGTTTATGCATATATGTTATAATGTATATAGATACATAACTATATCTCTACCTCTCTACCTCTTTATATATATATATATATATATATATATATATATATATATATATATATATATATATATATATATAGTTAGCCACGCATGTTATGAGTAAATAGGTTGTATATTGTAGATTGTTTAACCAATATGCCATGAGTAGTGTAACTTGATAGCTATTGTTTCGAAACCCAAATCCTTCTATACCCTTCATGTATATTTCACATACACACATGCATACTATCTGACCATATGAACATGTCCACATACACTCATACACACACGAACCACATAACCTTACATAATGCTAGCTTTTCCTTCTCTAACACTCTCTCTCTCTCTCTCTCTATATATATTGTGATTCGATTTCAATGCAATTGACTTTCATTCTTTAACTTTTGATTGTAATTTTCTTTGAATAGTACCCCTTTATAGATAATTGGTAGTTATCTTTATTTATTTTTGATAAGTACCAGTTTCATATAAGATGGTAGACTGTCTTACAGTTTTGATGATTGTTATTTCTTTATCTTTTATAGTTTAGCACCCTAGATTGCTTGTGTGTTTTGATACCCTATGACCGTTTTGGTTAGCATGACTAGTATACCTAGATGAGACTTCAGTACCACCGTATGCCATGACCTTGTATGTCGTCCTTTTAAATCATATGATTTGTTTAAGTTCTGGGACTTTGATTGTAGGGGTTTGACCTAGAAGGAGTATGAACATTTTAATTTCGAGGACAAATTTTTTTTAAGGTGGATAGATTTGTCACCCCCAATTTTCAAAAACAAGGGTATTTTTGCCATTTTATATTTTTGAATATTTTTGAAATTTATTTTATTATTTATGATATTGTTTTGGGGTTATTTGAGTCGGGTTCAAATTTCAACTCAATCCGACTTGAAACGGGAACCCGGGAGGTAGTTTGACTCTAGTGGGACCCACACACTAGTTAGGCATGGCCCACATGATATTAATTTTAGTCCACATGATATTAATTCTAGTTAGTAGTTAGACTAATTATTTATGGATAGGTTTAGTTTAATTAGAGACTTAAAACTAGACTAAATTGACCCCAACCTTTAACCCATTCCTAATTTAAATCAAATAGATTAGTAGAGGGCATTTTGGACATTCAAAATAGGGACACCTCACCCTTTTTGGGCAGCCACCTATGGGGGGGATAAGGAGTGAGTCACTTCTTCATTTATTTGTTTTCATCCACTTTCTCTCTCTTGTTCTTCCCCAAATTAATTTAGAGACGAACCTCCATTGATTTCATCTCCAAATCAACCCTTTCTTCCACCAAATCTTTTTCATTTCTCCTCTACTCCATGGTTAGAGGGTGCTAGCCAAGTTTGGGAGGATTCGGAGCTCGTTCGTGTACTTTTAGAATCTCTACGTGTCGGTGTCGTGTCGGAAGGATTTTCCTTTGAATCTCTCTCCCGGAAGGTATAATCTCTCCTCTAATCCATCCCTACATGTATATAGAAATATTTTGAACCCATAGAAATGACCCCCATGGTTGTATCTCCATTTATGTCCATTTCGTGTCCATTTGGAGGTCATAGGAGTGTCCTTTGTGTTGTGGTTGTGTCCATGTAGGAAAACCCCAAATTTGGACACACTATGTGTTGTTGTTATGTATGAATGAATTATTACATGTTTAATCTCATATTTTTGTATTGGAGATGTGTTCTATAGTGTCTCATATATATATATATATATATATATATATATATATATATATATATAAAATAAGAAAACAAAAAAACATAAAAAAAAAATAAAAAAACAAAATATATATATATATATATATATATATATATATATATATATATATATATTAGTGTAGAGAGTGAGTTCTTGATATAATATGTTATATACTTGTGTTTCTTTTGTCTCAAACTACCCAAATTCGTCATAATTTTTATCCACGATTTTAGTAGCTAGAGCAACTTAGAAATGTCATAACTTTTAGCTCATAACTCCAATTAACTTCCCATTTTTTATAAAAAAGCGTATCGAAGTTAGCTTTCCAAATATATATTTTAATAAGCCAAATTCGTTCTAGAACTTTCTGCAGAATTGTTTGAGTGTCAGTTGTACGAAAGACGAACGCGTTTCGGTGTTTTCGCGATTCCGGGAGCTTCCGGACACGAAAATACGATCCGTTTAAAGTTTCGAAAAGCTAACACGAAGAACTACAACAATTTATTCCTAGAATTTAGTGAAGACCCAATTAGTACAGTATTGATTTTAAGTAGAAGAGTGACTATACGATATATGCATTTTGTGTAACCTATGAGCCTATGTAGTATGGATATTAAATGAATATAGAGTATGTAATACATGATATATTAGATGAATGAAATAATATATATATATATATGATATATATTCTTTTTACATTAATGTATATATATAGTTGAATGCATGAAAGAAAGAATGATATACAATGTATGCATGAAAGTATATAACGAATGCTAGATATGAATGCAAGATATATATGTAATGATAGATATGAATGCATAATGTATAAATATTGTAATGCAATATATAATGATAAAATATATGGTAATGTAGAGTATATGATGCAAGCATGAATGAATGGAGAAAATACATGTATATAGGTAATATAGAATGTAATATATGAATGCAAGCATGCAAGATTATGTATTGTATCCATATATGATGTATTCAACTTAAAGGTAATGTAATATATGAAATGAATGAATGATAATATATAACATGATATGTAAGGTAATACAAGGTATAAAACATATGATGTGTGCATGTTTGTATGTCTCTATGTTAATGTATAAAATGATAAGAATATACAATGTATGCATATGTATAAAACATGTAGGTAATGCATAGATGCTTGAATGAAATGTATGTTTGCAATATGTTAATATAAATACAAGTATCTAATATGCATGAATGTAAGTATAATATAATACAATTATACATGTATGTATCATGTAATGTAATATACATGATATGTATGTATTCATGTATACAATATAAGTATGTATGTATGCATTTCTATAAACTGAGTTAATCTATAACCTTTTACACACATTCATTCATACACCCTTTGACATCATGTATCCCATGTCATATACACCTACCTATCACTAAATTTTAGAATATTAACACATATCCTTTCACACATGCCAAACACACACATACTCACTTACTCTTTTACCTCTCTTTCTCTCTCTCTATATATATGTATGTGCCTATATATATAGCTTTCCTATATATCTATATATATTAATATATGAATGTGAATAATATATATACATTATATGACTAAGTTTGTGTGTCTTGTTAGCTTATGGTTTAGTTTTGTGCTTGGTTTAGCAAGTGACTTAGGCTATAAGTTAGTAGCTATCTAGGATACTTGATTTGCATATACTTAGTTTATTTAGACCTAGAATTGACTAACCTAGACTAGTTAACCATTGTTGACCCAACCCTAGCTAGTTTGACCACAGTTGACTAGAGTTGACCTAGTTTGACTTTATAGTTGACCAAAGTTGACTTTGACCTAGATTGACTTAGAATCATGTAGATTGTATTATAATTTTAATTACCATATAAATTGAACTCTTTATAACCTATGTTGCTATAACTAGGACTCTGTGACTCCAGTTGGCCTTCTTTTCATATCAGCTGTTCAGGGTATCAGGCGAGTACATTCTCTGATTATTTCATATCTTGCTTAGAATTATATTCCTGCTTTAGATTACTTTACTTGATGCTGTCACGACATTATCATGGATTAGTACTATATGGATCTCTTCAGGCGATGTTATCTCCCTCGGGAGCATCGGGTACATTGTGTCATGTGCGTTTCACTTTCATCATGTACTCCTGTGCTTTCACCATACATGTACACTCTTGTGAATCATGTACTCTCATGTTCACAGAGCCCTCATGTATACTATCATGTGCACCATTTCATGGGCCCTCATGTGATATCATGTATAATAACATAACCTGCTTAGATCTTTGTGTATTGATTGGGGAACGGGAGAGTGCTAGTAGTCATGTGAACAATTCCATAGTAGTGTAGATCATGTGAAACTCTTTAGTGTAGATCATGTACAAATCTGTCCTGTTCATATGTGCTATCCTGTACTCTACATCACTAGCCACTGTTAGTTCTCTATTTATAGTAGATATTTCTATTATATTTCTCTCTCTGTTTACATACTGTATTTCTTTCAGATCCTGTATCTTATTTTACTGCATGATTATACTTTCTAACCTGCTATGATCTATTGAGATGTACTGTGCTCGCTTCTGTCTTGACTGGACCTGTTGATAAATTTTATAGATAGCCTAGAGGTTGCCTGCTAGCCTAGAGGAGACACATTAGAGGTTGTATAGATAGCTAGGATTTTGTTCATAGTTTATTTTCAGTTATCTTGAGTTGTATTTATGGATTACTGTATTTGAGCTTTGAGATGTATTTCTGGGTTGTGTATCTTAGACACTTAGACTTCTATCTGTTGTATCTCTTTTGGATTTCATGTTTTATCTATTTTCCATTATGCCCTACCTTAGATGTGATTGAGTTTACATTCTGCTATGTCACCCCCATTCGGGGAGTATAAATTGCTTAGCCTTATACTGTTAGATGCATGAGACCTAGGACAGCGTTCTACCGTCGACACTGCGGCGTAAGCTGGACGTACCAACGTCTCGTGCCCTTACTCTAGGGTGCGGGTCGTGACAACATGCATTGAACCATAATAGTTAGATCTAAGATGCCTGCAAAAACCGAGTTAGAACAGATCTACATCTACCGACTATTACATAGCGCAGGTTTTATTGGACAACATGGACGTATCAATCAATACATAGATCCAAAGTGGCCCTGATACCAATTGATGGAACTGGGGATTCCCAGGACCCTTCCTTTGGAGTGCGTATTGATCGATAGAAAGTTAAACAGATCTAATACGTGTTCTAACCCTTCATAGGCGGAAACTAAGGTTCACGAATTATACCTACGGCGGAAAGAAGACAAGTAATTCCTGGCAATCTCGAGCGGACGATCCCAAGATCTTCTGCACTTATTCCTTCCTCGAGTTGGACGTCGTGTGGGCGACGATCTCCTAACCTTTTCTTCTCCTTGGCAGCCCTCTCTTTCTCTCCTTACGTGAATCACGAATTTAGAAAAAATTTCAAATTTTTGATCAGTAATCTGACGGCCAGAGAATAGAGGATATATATAGGCTACGGCAGGGACCATGAGGAGAAATTAGGGTTAGGCCTCCTAACAGATTTGGATATCCCGTGTTCAGCCCGAACACATAATCCAGACCCATTAACAATGGCTCGGTCCACTAATGAGCTATTGTTGCACTACCTTCCTAATCCTAAATTATGTTTGTGGGCTCCTTTTATTTATATGCTCGTTTGGCTCCTCATGTTAAGATAACGTATGTCCGTCGATCAAATCAAGTTACTGACAACTATATTGATTCGACATATTTTATCCTTAAGTAGTACCGCTCAACTTTATTTATCATGTCAGATATATTCCACCTGCAGGATTTACATGACAATCCTTATGAGCTCCTTAAGAGGACATCATCAACCTGATGTATCAGGACATGGATTCCATTTATAATCAACAGCCCATCATACATACAATGTTATTACCCAATTCATAGAGGTTGTTGATCCATAATGAATCTCACTCTTTTATGAGTCAAAGTAATGCACACTGCATATACATGTCCGTTATTATATTCGGATTAAGAGCACAAGCATCCATAATAACAGAGGTGTTTGTTCTCTTATGTAGTCAGTACAAAGAGAACAACCTCAAGTGGTCATGTTCAATACACACAAAGTGTACTAGTGTAAACCTATAGTCAAGATAGACTAATACCAGATTACACTACAGCCTTTCTAATAGATTGTCCAAGTCCATCTAGGTTGTGAAATATTTATATACTCCATAGAAAACTGATAATATGATCTTTTGTGTGACACCACACACCATATTATCTACAATATAGAATATCAGACATTTGTAACACTTGCAACAAATACAATATACAAACATTTGCCCATATGATTCTCATTCAAAATTTAAGGAAATAAGGTTACTACAAAAGTGATGCTTTTAGTATATAACCCTAACACTAGAGAGGCAAATAGAGATATGGCATATATAGATATACTTATACTATAGGATTATGAGTTGGAATTAGATGTGTATTGGTTAGGATAATGAGTTTGGCCTTGTAGCCTAGTAACCCAATACCCTATACTTGGACAAGTTTGACCAATATTGACTTGTTGACTTAGTTAACTAGGTAGTTGACCATAGATAGTTGACTTGACTCTTAGTTGACTAAAGATTGACTAGAGTTGACCAAAAGTCAACATTGAGTCAATATGTGACCAATTGACCTAGTATGACCTAATATGACTTAGTTTGACTTGTTTGACCTAGACAGTTGATCAGGTTTGACTTAGAGTTGACTTTGACCTAGATTAACCTAAAAATCATGTAGATTGTATCGTAATGTTCTATATTATCATTCTGGACATGTTATAATCCATACTGCTCTATTTAGGACATTGTGACTCCGGTTCAGACATCTGATATTACACTACTCTTTTCAGAGTGACAGACGAGTACATTCTCTGATAGTTCTTTCATTTGCTTGTCAATTACTGTACTTCAGTTCTAGTTAGTTCTATTTGATTCTTGTTACAAACATGTATTGTTATTACTGAATCCATGTATACGACACACATACTTACTCGTCTTGCCTATTTTATTCGAATCACCATTCGAATTACTATTCGAACCACCTATTCGCATCTTCATGTGCTGGCTGGACTTGTATTCGTCTTATGTGTTGGATTATGAATTCATTTGTATTAGACTGGGCAGAGAAATACTGATTAGACATGTGGACATATCCCTCTATTCGAATCACCCTTCTGTGAATGATATTCGAACGATAGCCATCCGTTACCTGATCAGTGTAGGGTGTGCCGTATTACCTACAGCCGTTTACATGTCGATCTCGGTATTTTAAAACACACTTGGAAAATTTATTCGAATCATTGTTAGATCATCATGTGAATCATTATTTGTATCACCTTATTCGAATCACCTTATTCATATCACCTTATTCGAATCACCTTATTAGAACAATGATTAGAATCACATTCGACTCATACTGTACTGGAATCACATTCGACTCTTCTTGTATTAGACTCACATTGGGATTACACTGGACTTATATTGTACTGTCTGGACTCATCATATTACTCTAGTTCAGCTAGATCTTATTTTACAGTCTTTCTTGTCATGTTTCTCCTCTTGTTTAGTTACCTTACTTTTCTTGTACCTTAACTGTTTTTCTACATCATTACTCGTACAAACTGCCATGTTCATCAATACAACTGCCTATAACTGCTTTAGAGTTCTCTATCATTTACTTGAGATTTCTTGATGAATTGTACTCGTTCCTGTGCTGACTGGACCTGTTGAAAATATTACAGATGATTGCCCTGAGGACATTTGCCCTACTTGCCTTGGAGCAGGAGATGGCTTAGCTGCCTATGGCCCCGACACTCAGGAGTGATCGGGAGACTAGCTAGTAGACTTGGTTTAGTTTTTATGTTTTAGAACTTAAAGTGTAATAACTTGAGATATGAGTTTGTATTTGAGTTTGTTTGATATATTATTATTTAATAGTTTATAATTGTTGTTGTTTAGTCTTTAGTTATAAACTTCTGTGTTATCTATCGTGCTTAGACTGTGATTGAGATTTTATTATATCTATACTTGTCCTCCGTTCGGAGTTGAGATTTGACAAGTACATTATATAATTGCGGGAGTTGTTGATTAGATAGTAACCTAGGACAACGTTCTACCGTCGACACTGCGGCGTAGGCTGGACGTACCCACTTCTCGTGCCCCTAAACTGGATGCGGGTTATGACACAACAGATGGCCAACAGGCTGTCACATCCGAAGGAGTCTATATGGGCACTCGATCAAAGGCAAGATTCCGTATGGACGATGAAGATTCCCAAGCCGTGGGTAGCATTCCCTCAGAATCTGAAGCAGATGACCCCCACACTGGTGGTAGCCTTTCAGAGGACGATGATCCCTCCGTATCCGATGGTGACTATCTACCTTCTCTACCTGAAGATGAAGGACTTATCCACTCGGAGACCGACAATATCAGCACCAGTTGCACTGCTTCCTCTGTTCATCCTCGTGTTCTATCTACATACATGATAGACGGAGAAAGACCTGAAGAAGCCAGCAACCAGACCAGCAAATGACTAGAGGGTCTTGAAACAACATTTGCTAAGATCACCGATATGCTTACCAATATCATAGCGGTTCAAGCTGCTGGGGCTGTTCCTCCACCTCAATAAAATGTCTCGGCCTACGCTAATCCAGCTCACAGCAACAACCCTCCTTCTCTACAAAAGGAGTATCATTCC
Source organism: Iris pallida (assembly GCA_029216955.1). Taxonomy (NCBI): domain Eukaryota; kingdom Viridiplantae; phylum Streptophyta; class Magnoliopsida; order Asparagales; family Iridaceae; genus Iris; species Iris pallida. The sequence continues at coordinate 27,242,747 of JANAVB010028000.1, read as the reverse complement.
GTTGCACCTCTTCCAAATCTTGCAAATGCCGGGGGTGGTCCTTCGTCGACAATGCCTGACAGCCGTTCAGCAGCCGTTTCCCAACACCTGCTCAATCAACAGGATGCAATTGATTTCCTGGTCGCTCGCCTCGACACCATCTTACACAAAGACGAGCTACAGAAAATGGAGATATCTCAACCATATCCCCCTGAGTGGGAGAACGCTACTTGCCCTCCTAACTACAAGCCGCTGATGCTGAACTCATTCGACGGTTTGACTTCTCCTCGTCAGCACATGGCGTACTTTAACACACAGACTCTGCACTTATCCAGAGATGATCTATTTCTGTCGAAGCTGTTTATTAGCACCTTATAGGGGGTAGCCTTCGAATGGTTCTAAAGTCTGCCTGACAGGTGTATTAATTCATTCAAAGACTTGGAGAGGTTGTTCCTCAACAGATTTACGAGAGCGACATACATGTTAGTATGTCCACACTCATGGAGACCAAGCAAAGGAGGACCGAGTCTGTCATCGCCTTCATAGAACGCTTCAGGCGACTAGCACTGAAGATGCCCTTTGGCATACCAGACTTAGAACTTATGGATACTGGTCGACATAACTTTTTTCCAACAGTGAAGTTTTGTCTAGGTACACATGAGTATGATACATGGCCCGCTTTTATTGGGGCCGCTGATGCTGCTGAAAACGATGTTCCTAACTTGGAACTACTGGGGTTGAAAATACCCAAATTAGAAGACATGGGCAAGCATCCTCAAACTATCCCTATTTGTGGGGGTAAAAGGAAAGAAGTCATAAAAGTTGACACATCCAAAGGAGCTTCCAATTCTCAGGGCGCCTTCGACAAGCCTAAGGAGACCTTCTCCTTCGACGAAGATGATGTCATTACCATCTTCCACACATTGATGAAGGGTAATAAGCTGACATTGCCTCCACCATGACGTCCTGCAGAGACGAGCCAACTCAATGATCCCAAGTACTGTCTCTATCATCAGTCGTACGTCACTCCACCAAGGACTGTATCATCCTGAAAAAGAAGACACAACAGCTTATCGACAGCCAAGTGATCAACCTCGAAGCTGAAGACAAGGTCGTATATGCTAACATGATCTCTCTTTAGTTTGGCGACTTTTCTCCTAAAGAAGTCCCAAACGGCATGGTCCCGATCCCCAAGGCGATAATGGAAGTCCTCAACCTACCACCAACTCGTAACTCGACCTTGGTCCCACTCACAACTGAACGTGGTGAGATCATGTAGGTCCATCCAGACCTTGTCCAAGAAGTGACGCAGGAGGTAGCACCTCCCAAAGAAAGAAGGGGCAAGAAATTCAAGCCATGCCATATGGTATCCTCCCCCATCTACGAGGTTCTATCTGGCGAGACGCGATCGGGGAAGACTTATATTCGGACGTACGATCCCCATACAAGAAGAAGCAATACCTCCTCAAGTTCCTGCTGCCCCCACAAGCTCAGAAGTCGGCCCGTCCAAGTCTCAAACCACGGACAAATCCAAGCAGAAGGAGATGCGGTTTGACAAATCTCTAAAGGCACCAGCTCCCGAAGGCATGGATCGGCCCTACAACTTTGACATACTGGCTTAGCTAGCCAATACACCTACAAGGTTGTCTCTGTTCGATTTATTGTGACTCTCCAAAGAAACACGGAAGACATTAAGTAAGGCATTGCTACATGCCGACTCTTACCTTGCTGAAGTCAAAGCCCCCGCTGAAGATCCTGTCTCCTATCTCTACTTCCACAGTACTATGGAAGTGGTGCCCACCATCACCTTCTTACATGAGGACATGCTACTAAAAAATAATGGTCATGATAGCCCTGTACTATACAGGGTATATCGAGGAGATCAAGGTGGACCGCATGCACATCGATCCAGGATCCTCCCTCATAATCATTCCTAGAAGTTTGCTTCAAATCCTGGGAATCCCTCTGCACAAGCTATCCACAACCAATATAACTATCATGGATTTCAATGCTGGTCGAAGCCATCTACTGGGCAAGATTCGTCTCAAATGCCAGATCGGTGATCTCCGAACGGAGGTTTCCTGTGATCAATGTCAATGTATCCTACAATGTCTTATTGGGACATCCATGGATACACGAGAACATGATCATCCCTTTCACACTTCACCAGTGCTTCAAGTACGTCAATAGCGACGGTGTCATGAAGACGGAGTTTGCCGATATCGATCCTTTTAAGGGCATCAAAGCTTACTATGGAGAATCGGTACTTTACCAGTTTCAACCCCCCAAGGATGACGACAATGAAGCTGACAATGAAGTTGAAGCAAGTCCATCCTCCAATGATGGTTCCCTGATTATCCGAGTCAAAGGACGTACTACTCCAAAAAGTACTCTGAAGCCTCTCACAATATGGGTGAAAAAGAAGAACCCCGACAAGGTCAAGCCACTGACCATCACTCTCAGCAAGACACCTCGGAAGGAACCTACTAATGCCCGTCCTCCCAATCCTGAAGAATTACCCTACGTGGTGAACTCGGCCAAGACTGTGGCTCCTCTTCCAGATGATGATCCTCTCAATGAGTATACCAATATTCATAATAATGTACCTTCACCGGATGATGTTATCCCTGAAGAAGAACTTAAGTATTTCCTTAGTAAAGGTTTATCTTTGAATTACCACGATGTCTATCAATCTGTAAACCACAACATAGATACGATATACACCCTAGAGAATGGCATAGGATTACACCTCTGTATGCCAGTCACAACACTCACCTGCGAGAAAAAGTTTACCCTGAAGATATCCTCTACTTCATCGTTCCAGCCAGAAAGAAAGATGAAGAGCTAATCATCTTCGGTCGTATAATTGGCGAGAGAAAGTTCGTTCCAGACTCTACTCCTCCCAAGCACAACACAGAAGCTGACTATAACTCTGGAAAAATGCAACTTTTTTAGTATAGTTGGCAGGCCAAGAATATCATCCAGAATATGGGATATGACATCAAAAGCAACAAAGAGCTAAATTACAGCCGAGGATGATGGTTGCCAATATGACACTTTGCTCCTCTCGGCAAACCCGAGAACTACTATCAACGAAGTGGTGTTGGGTTGGGCTATGTCTCTCCTCCAACAACTCCCAAAAAATTAGATGATGAAGTAGATCGTTGTTCTCATTCTTATGATTCCTCCCTCTGGGACTCAGACTCCAGCATCGACGACATGTTCAAAGCAACTCTGTCCATCAACATGGTTTTCGCCGACCAAATTACAGACGATGTCCAATCAATCAAACTCGAACAACAGCCTCAAAAGATGGACACTAGGTGGGAGGTGTGCTTCGAACAACGGGAACCACCTACTAAAGACGAAGTCATCCAAGTCAATCTAGGAGATGAAGCATCTTTCAAACCAATCTTCATCAGCAAAAGCGTATCTAACGAAGAACATCAATATCTTATACAGCTTATAAGAGAATACATCGACGTCTTTGCATGGAGCTATAAAGACATGCTAGGCTTGGACCCTAAAGTCGCCATGCACCACCTGAACCTTTCGTCTAAAGCTAATCTAGTGAAGCAGCAGCAACGACGATTCCGACCAGACGTTATCGAAGCTATCGAGAATAAAGTCAAGAAGCTCATTGTCTGTGGATTCATTCGCGAGGAACAACACCCAGACTGGGTCGCCAACATCGTTCTAGTCATGAAAAAGAATGGTAAAGTTCGAGTCTGTATCGACTACCGTAATTTGAACTCTGTATGCCCGAAGGGCGAGTTCTCTCTATCGATCATCGACTTAATGATCGACAATACTTGCAGCTTCGAGCGGATGTCCTTCATGGATGGGTTCTCAGGCTACAACCAGATCAAGATGTTCCCCGACGACGAGAAGCACATATCTTTTCGAACACCGTTGGAGGTATACTGCTATACGGTGATGCCCTTCGGATTGAAGAATGCAGGGACGACATACCAGCGAGCCATGAACACAATTTTTTGCGATCATTTGCACAAAACTGTGGAGTGCTACGTAGACGATATTGCAGTCAAAAGTCATCTCAAGGGCAACCATCTTCAAGACTTGAGAACGATGTTCGAACTAATACGTGCACACCAACTCAAGATGAATCCAACCAAGTCTTTTCTGGAAGTCTCCGACGGCAAGTTCCTTGGTTTCGTCATCACTTCAAAGGGTATACATCTGGACCCGGAGAAAGTGAAGGCTATTCTCGACATGCATCCTCCAAGAAACCTCAAAGAGCTATGCGGACTACAAGGAAGGCTAGCCTACATCAGACGTTTCATTTTGAACCTCTGTGGAAGGTGTCAACCATTCACTCAGCTCATGAAGAAAGGCGTATCTTTCGTGTGGACTGAAAAACGTCAATACGTATTCGACGACATTAAGGCGTATCCTACAAGCCCTCCAGTATTGGTAGCTCCAATAATGGGGAAGCCCTTTTTACTATATGTCCATGCTATGGTTCATTCCCTTGACGCCCTCTTAGCTCAGAAGAACGAAGGCGGTCATGAACATGCAATCTACTACCTTAGCCGCACGATGGTGGGTGCCGAGCACAGATACATACCATTAGAAAAAAATGCCTTGCACTAGTATTTGCCATCCAGAAGACATGCCACTACGTGTCTGGGCAGACTATCCACATCATATCTAAAGTCAACCCTCTCAGAATATTCATGACTAAACCGGGCTCTCTCAATTCCTATTTAGCTACATGGGCAATGTTGTTGACTCCATACGATATGATCTTCGTTCCTCCGAAAGCAGTAAAAGTCCAAGCGTTAGCTGATTTCCTTGCAGCTCATCCGATGCCGGAGTCGTCCAAACTCTACGACGAAATTCCCGACGAAGTGGTGGAGTCTAACACTGCAACTGAAGTAATTCCCATTTGGCGAATATTCTTTGACGGTGCATCAAGAACAGGACCCAAAGGGAATATCGTGGCTGGAGTAGGTGTCGTGCTCGTGTCACCTGATCATCTGGTTATACACCATGCATATTCTCTCGTGGAACCATATACCAACAATGTGGTCGAATATAATGCTTTATTAATCGGTCTACAACTGGCGAAGCAACTGGGAGTTGACTATCTAGAAGCTTACGATGATTCCAAGCTATTAGTTAGTCAGGTCCGAGGGGATTATGAAGTTCGCCACAAAGATCTCATCCCCTTCCACAGAGCAACAATTGAGTTGGCATCTACTTTCGCTGGATTCTTCATCGAGCACGTGTCTCGACTACAGAATATAGAAGTAGATGCTCTAGCCGGTCTCGCTGCTTTCTTGACAGTTCCTATCAATACCCAGCAGTCGATCACAGTGTCTAGATAAGAACTATTCTGTGTGAAAGATACCTTGCATATTCATCATAGTTACACAGCGGAAACAAACGTCGATGCTGAAGACTGGAGATTTCCCTTCATAGACTATGCTGTCTATAGAATCCTCCCCGAGGACCCGAAGGAAGTAGTATCCATCCAAAGGCGATCCCCTAAATTTTACTACGACACAGCTACCAAGATGTTGTACCGACGCTCTTACGACAGGCTACTGTTACGATGCTTATCAGACACAGAAGCCAAACATGCACTCCGGGAGGCGCACGATAGAGTTTGTGGTGCACATCAACCAGGCCCCAAATTACAAGATCGTCTCAAACAAATGGGTTATTACTGGCCCACAATGATAGCGTATGCTGTTGAATATGCAAAGAAGTGTAGAGCTTGTTAGTTCTACACCGATTTCGTTCATCAACCTTCGAAGTTTCTATACCCGAGGTAGCATCTTAGCTACTTGAAGCCTGGGGCATGGACGTCATAGGACCAATCAGCCCGCCATCTTCTAAAGGACATTGGTTCATCCTAGCCATAATCGATTACTTCTCCAAATAGGCAGAAGCTATACCGCTCACTGAAGTGAAAACGTTAAACGTGATCAGTTTCATCAAACAACACGTAATCTACCGCTTCGGCCTACCTCGCAAGATCATCTATGATAATGGTCCACAATTCGCAAGCCATGCATTCTATCGGTTCTGCGATAAGAATCGAATCTAGAACGTAGCCTTTACTGCCTACAATCCAGCGGCTAACGGGCCAGCAGAAGCCTTTAACAAAACCATCGTAAAACTTCTCAAGAAGTTCGTGTCTTCAAATAAGTACGATTGGAACGAGAAGCTCGGTGAATGTCTATGGGCTTTTCGTACAACGGTCCGGACCCCAACAGGCAGTACGCCATTCTCTCTGGTTTATGGGAGCGAAGCAGTTCTTCCCCTAGAAATCTAGATTCCTTCTCTTCGAGTAGCCTTAGCCAGCGAGCTGACTACTGAAGAAAGCTATCGTCTGCGACTCTAGGAGCTCGAAGCGTTAGACGAAAAATGCTTATTAGCTCAGCAGCACATTGAGCTATACCAAGCACGCCTTTCCAGAGCCTTCAATAAAAAGTGAAGGAAATGATCTTCCAAGTCAGTGATCTGGTCATAGCAGTAAGAAGACCGATGGTCATGACGTACAAAACAAAGGAGAAATTCCAGCCTAAATGGGAATGTCCTTTCGTCATAGAATCGGTGTATTCTAACGGTACGTACCGGCTAACCAAGCCCGATGGTGACTTGCTCATGATGTCGATCAATGGTAAGTTCCTGAAGAAATACTATGTGTAACCTCTTTTACATAATGTTCACATATATTCAGTCATGTAAATGTACAGTGTAATATTTATATGATTCAAAAAAACTATCTAACTATTATCCGTATTTCAAGAGTCTTGAATACGTCCTGGATAATGGGTCCTCTAAATATTTCCCCAGTTGAATCATTTTCATTTTTGACTCTGTTTGACGAAAACAACTCACGTCCCTATTACCTCTGAATTGTTTTCTGATAATTATTTTCCCAGTGGAATGATTAAATGTTTTGCCACGTCTACATAACCTCTGAGCAAAGCATTCATCAAAGATAGTCATGTCCACACTACCTCTAAACTATCCACTCCTATCTAATGTTATATATCTTTCCACGTCCATATTACCTCTGGTCAGATATAAAACATCCTCTGCTATTACGTCCATATTACTTCTACTAGCAGCTTCATTCAACTTATTATCTATGTTCAAATCATTCGAATATAAAATGGATAATAGGTCCACATAAAAATTCTCCAGCGGGATACCCTTTACACAAATGCGGTATTTGGCTCTCTAAATACAAGCACCACATATATCACAAGCAAAGAATGGAGCAAATGTACTATGTTTATTTAAAATCAGTTACATTTGCGAGACTACATCTCATGAGCAAAACAAAAGGTTCTTCATCTCTTCATCTGGATAAAAAGTTAAAGATTACATTGATGTCCAAAAGAAGTAGAATCCGCTACTCATCAGCAACACATAGCTTGGTCAGCTTGGTAGCACTACGCTTTCGTCGAAGGAGGTCATGTTTTACTATTGAGCAAGCAAACAAGGTTGTTGAACCTTCGAAAAGCTATACGAAGAAGGACAAATATAGCATGCTAAAACATCTACAAATGGTGATCTCCTCTCCTCTATATGGCGGACGTCGTGGGCCCATTTCTTCAAGAGACCATACCTTCAAAACAACATCTCTAGTGTTGCTTTTGCTTACTTGAAGAATCGTAAAAGCAGAACTTTCACGATAATGCCCAACTACCGTCCGACTCTTCGATGTATAAAGGTTCTTCCTACCATCTGAGGAAAACCCTTCCAAAACACGAAGAGTCCTGAACTCTCTGATATGGGAGTCAAGTGTCGCATCTTTACCAGGCCCAGAATCGCCAATACCGGTCTTGGAGCCAAATCCCTATAGAATATAAAAATAGACAGAAAAGAAAGTCAGATTCAGGAAACTGCAGAAAAAACTAAGTCCAGAAGACTCCTATGCGCCCAAAAGGCTATGCGTCCAAAGGGATATGCGCCCAAACCAAGACATGCATGCATATAACACACGAACAGTGCATGGGTACATAACATGCCACAGCTTAAAAGGGCGCATGGGATGGCAATACGTGGGCGCATAGCACACCACAGTATTGGCGCATGACTTCTGTGGGCCCATAGTAATGCTCACAGAAGTATGTTGACTTAGGCGCAAGCGTCCCAGGCAGAAAAAAAAAGTCCGAGCATCACAAATTAACGCTCGAGACTTTGTTTTTTGAAGCATGCCCTCACCCAGAATCGGGTCCTAGACTGTCGAGGATGCTGCCACAGGAGGAGAGTCACTCGGCGCAACCCCTTGTCCTTCGTGGATCTTTTGGCGACCTTGGAAGACATGGTTCTCAAAGAAAGAAGAAGAGTTTTCAGAAAAATTCAAAGAGAAAGGAATAATGAACTTTCTCTCTCGTCTAGGGCCTATTTATAGGCACGGGCTACCCCCTACGCGCCTACTTGCTGTATGCGCCCATGCGTTCATTACGTTGTATACGCCCACTATAGCCCATGCACCTACGTGAAGGATCAGCTCTCTACATACTATGTGACTGTCCCTTGCTGACGTGGACAACGTATGAAGGATGGACCACTTCAAATTTTGCTCCGATAAATCTGTCAGTTTGAATTTCGAGGAAAATCTCAACAGTCGTATCTCTCCGACAGGCTGGCCAAAATATTATGCATCTAAAGGAGAGAGCCGTACTATGTACCCATTGCATCACGAAAAGACGATCCATGCTTCTTTCAAAGTTTTTTGAACTTGTTCAAGTATCGAAAACTTTGAAGAAAGTTTTGTAGAAGCATAAATTTTTTTAGCAAATGAAGCCCCATGTGCTCAAGCCAGTATAGCTACATGCGTCCAAGTCAGTGTAGCTCCATGCGCCCAAGTCAGTGTAGCTCCATGCGCCCAAGTCAAGTATAGCTTCATGCGTCCAACCAGTGAAATCTCATGCACCCAAGACTAGCTCCCCCAAAAGGAAGGCGCATAGCCTGAGACATGGCTATGCGCCCAAGCCTGACTCAGTCAAAGCCATGATCAAAACATGTACCGAAGCACACGGCCACGTCAGTCTCCACGAGCAGTCGTACACCGAAGCATGCGACCACGTCAATACCACGACCAACCCACGATCTTGTAGCCTGTATGCGCCTACGTCCTATGCGCCAAAAGCAGGACTATGTGTCCATATAAAAACTAGCGTGTTTCCTCATATGGACGCATAACACCACTCCAGCTCAAGAACGACTATAAAGAGGGGGCCTCATCCCTCTTCAAAGGACAGAACGGAGAGCATTTTCAAGAGTCAAATTGCTGCACTTCTTGCCAGTGAGCCGAGAGTTAGCAATTTTCTTAGGTTTTCTCCCACTTTTGTAATCGGAGTGTCAACGGAGTAAAGGAGCAACTGCCGCTCGATCTCCATCATCCTATTTCCTAGAATTTTTTTGTACTCGAGAATCCTCAGCGCAGGATCTCTCTGGCGTACTCAATTTGTGGTGCCTTATGCCAATAAAAGAAAAGACAACATTTTCTTTTTTTTTGTGTATCCACACATATATTTTGATCAGGTGATAAAATTCTATGGATTTGATCAATATCAGGATAAATCATGTGTATACAGAAAGTATGACTGAAACGTGGTGGTATTCATAGTACTTTATGTGGATGACATCTTGCTCATTGGAAACAATTTGAAGGTGTTATCTGATGTAAGGGTATGGTTATCCAAACAGTTTGATATGAAGGACTTGGAAGAAGTAGGTCACATCCTTGGGATCAAAGTTATACGAGATCGCAAGAAAAGGATGTTGGGCTTATCCCAAGCTTTCTATATCGATACTATACTAACTCATTTTAATATGCAAAATTCTAATAAAGGTTTCTTACCTTTTAGACATGGAATTGCTCTATCAAAGGAGCAGTGTCCGAGGACACCTAAAGAGATAGATAACATAAAAGCAGTTTCTTATGCTTCAGTAGTAGGAAGCTTAAAGTATGCAATGCTATGTGCGAGATCAGACATCTGCTTTGCTGTAGGCATGGTTAGCAGGTATCAGTCTAACCCAGGACAAGAGTACTGGACTGCCGTAAAGCATATTTTGAAGTGCCTGAAAAGGACTAAAGAGTATATGCTAGTTTACCAGGTGTTTGCCATTGACCATCGTAGAACAGAATAGTTTTATAGGAGGACTGAACTTGACTTACAATTACAAACTCACTTGTACAAAAGAGAGCCTAGGAATAAAACCTAGGAAAAGCAATCTAAGTACAATTGTTTAGTTTAGATTCTGGAGGATGATGGTAGAGGCTCGAAAAAAATGCTATTAACTCTACCTTACTCCTTGGACGATCGAACGCAATCTCGGCTCCGGTGAAAAAATGCTCTCTGAAAATACGAAGAAAAGAGTCTGCTTCTGAGTTTTGTGTGCTTTTCTATTCGTCTCTCTCTGCATGTGTGTCTCTGCAAGGGAATAACACCTTGCTATTTATAGGAATTCATGAGGGATAGGATGTACAGCCACGTGGCAAACTTTGGGCCATATAGTTGTAACTGTGCCTCAAGACTCGGTTTATAGTGGACAGCTGGGGATTGGTTGAGATTGATCATGATCTATTTGTTACAGTAAATCTGAACTGTTAAGACTTGGTAAATTTTCTGCCACGTATCTTAACTACTATTCTGTGGTGAGCCACATGAAGGATGTATCCTGGCTGAGCCGCATGAAGGACTGTCTCATAACTGAGCCGCATGAAGAGTATCTCATGATCGAGCTGCATGAAGGACGTCTCATAATCGAGCCGCATGAAGAATATTTCATGACCGAGCCGCTTGAAGGACGTCTCATAACCAAGCCGTATGAAGAGTGTCTCATGACCGAGCCGTATGAAGGATGTATCATGGCTGAGCCGCATGAGGGACTGTCTCATAACCGAGCTGCATGAAGAATGTCTCATGACCGAGCCGCATGAAGAATGTCTCATGATCGAGCCGCATGAAGGAATTTCTCATGACCGAGCCGCATGAAGGACTTCTTATGATCGAGCTGCATGAGGAATGTCTCATGACCGAGTCGTATGAGGAATGCCTTCTGACCGAGCCGCATGAGGCCATCTCATGATCGAGTCGCATGAGGAATGTTTCATGACTGAGTTGCATGGAGGACTGTCTCATAACCGAGCCGTATGAGAGATACTTCATGATCGAGCTGCATGAGTGTTGTCTCATAACTGAGCCACATGAAAAGTGTCTCATAGGCGATCCGCATGATGAGTCTTCTTTAGAACTGTGCACTGTGCCGAATATCATGATGATTTTCTCGTCTTTTTAGGAGCATGTCACGTCTCGTCTTTATGTCAGAGCTGTGATCTTTGTCAGAGCTGTCACTTTTGTGTCAGAGTAATTATGGCCAGCTACATAGAGAGACGTTTGTTGCTTAGGCTGATTTCGAACCGCATAAGGCTCCCCACTGCTTTTGGGCCGCATGAAGCTTTCTGAGCCGCATGAAGCTTTCTGGATTTTGTTGAGCCACATGAAGCTTCCTGGGTTTTGAGCCGCATGAAGCTTCTTGGGTTTTGAGCCACATGAAGCTTCATGTTTGATTTTAGGGCCACATAACAAATCTCATCCTTTTCCATGCTTCTATAAGACCCCCTTCAAAATTTTTAATTTGTAAAATTGAAATACTTTGAATAAGAAGCATAGGTATGTCCTTAGGAAGTATCGAGACCGCATAAGCTCTTCATGCCGCATAAGCTTCTCTGACCGCATATCGGCTTCGTGCCATATGGGTGTCTCTTTACTTCGGCATTAATTGCTTTTGATTTGATTTAATGATTTAAAGCCGTCTTTTGGATAGAATCCTAAGAGTCAACATTAAATTTTTTGATTTGCTTTGATGATTCGGAGCCGTCTCTTGCATAAAAGGGGATAGAATCCCAAGAGTTGCCTTTATCCGTCGACCAGTATGAAATCCAAAACGGTGTCTATCGATTCACACGCCCTTGCTAGCCTATAAGTACGAGCAGTTTGAGGAGATAGGTTATTTCCTTCCTTCTTCAATCTTTCTATTGCCCTAGTCGTCGCTTCTCTTCTTCTTCGATCATTCATGGCTCCCAAGGCTTCTTCCAGCGTTGCAGCGAAGGGCAAAGGACTTGCCTACTCGTCGAAGACGGCGAGCTCAATTTACCCCGACGTTCATCCTCCTATTAGTGGTAAGAGCCATAGAAAGAAACTGCATTAATCCAAACCCTAACTACAATGGCTATGTCGCATGTTTTATGCATGGGCCTTTCTCTGTTATGCTTCGGCATAGTTGATGCTCTTTTCGTCTTTACTGAACTTCTTAAGTTCTGTGTGATAAATCCGCATGAGCTATGCTGTATGGGCCGCATGAATGCCTCATTACAGAGCCACATGAGAGAAGTCTTATGACTTAGCCGCATGAGAGATATCTCATGACCGAGCCGTATGAGAGATCTCTTATGATCGAGCCGCATGGAAGATGCTTCATGACCGAGCCGCATGGAAGACGTCTCATGACCGTATAGGCACCTTATGGAAAGATGCTTCATGGCCGAGCCGTATGAGAGATGCTTCATGGCCTCATAAGTACCTTATGGACTGGGCCACATGAACGATGCTTCATGGCCGAGCCGCATGAGAAATGCTTCATAGCCGCATAAGAACCTTATGGACTGGGCCACATGAACGCCTACCAAACAGAGCCGCATAAGCTTAGGAAGTAACACCTTATGGACTTGGATGTGGTACCTAGTTTGCCTAAGTCTATTACACTTTATTGTGATAATAGTGGTGCAGTTGCAAACTCGAAGAAACCATGAGTCCATAAGATAGGTGAACACATCTGATATGAGATTTCGTAAAGAAAAGAAAAGTTGTTGTGACCAAGATAGCATCAGCCGACAACCTAGCTGATCCCTTTACAAAGAGCTTACCAGCTAAGGCTTTTGATAGTCATGTTGAGGGAATGGGAGTCAGATGTGTAGCAGCATGGCTTTAAGTATAAGTGGAAGATTTGTAACAGTATACTGAAAAATAATGCTTTGAGTATAAGTGGGAGATTGTTAGGGTTATATACTAAAAGCATCGCTTTTGTAGTAACCTTATTTCCTTAAATTTTGAATGGGAATCATATGGGCAAATATTTGGAAGTGTTAATGCAAATATCTGATATTCTATATTGTAGATAATATGGTATGTGGTGTCACACAGAAGATCATATTATCAGTTCACTATGGAATATAAATATTTCACAACCTAAATGGACTTAGACAATCTATTGGAAATGTAATAGTATAATCTGGTATTAGTCTATCTTGACTATAGGTTTACACTAGTATACTTTGTGTATATTGAACAGGACCATTTGAGGTTGTTCTCTTTGTACTGACTATATAAGAGAACAAACACCTCTGTTATTATGGATGCTTGTGTTCTTAATTCGAATATAATAACAGACATGTATATACAGTATGTATTACTTTGACTCATGAAAGAGTGAGATTCATTTTGGGTCAACAACCTCTATGAATTGGATAATAACATTGTATGTATAATGGGCTATTGATTATAAATAGAATCCATGTCCCGATACATCGGGTTGATGATGTCTCCTTAAGGAGCTCATAAGGATTGTCATGTAAACCCTGCAGGTGGATTATATCCGACATGACAAATAAAGTTGAGCGGTACTACTTAAGGATAAAAGATGTCGAATCAATATAGTTGTCAGTTACTTAATTTGAGCGACGGACATTTGATATCTTAACATGGGGAGCCAATCGAGCATATAATAAAAGGGACCCACAAACAATTTAGGATTAGGGAGTTAGTGCAACAATAGCTCATTACTGGGCCGAGCTATTGTTAATGGGCCTGGATTGTGTGTTAGGGCTGAACACGGGATATCCAGATCCGTTAGGAGGCCTAACCCTAATTTCTCCTTATGGTCCCTGCCGTAGCCTAAATATATCCTCTATTCTCTGGCCGTCAAATTACTCATAAAAAATCTGAAGCTTTCTCTAAATTTGTGATTCACGTAAGGAGAGAAAGAGAGGGCTACCAAGGATAAGAAAAGGTTGGGAGATCGTCGCCCATACAACATCCAACTCGAGAAAGGAATACGTGCATAAGATCTTGGGGTCGTCCGCTCGAGATTGCCAAGAACTACTTGTCTTCTTCCCGCCGCAGGTATAATTCCTGAACCATAGTTTCCTCCTATGAAGGGTTAGAACACGTATTAAATCTGTTTAACTTTCTATCGATCAATACGCATACCCAAGTAAAGGTCCTGGGAATCCCCAGTTCCATCAATATCACCTTTACTCAATGGGACATGTATTTGAAGAACAACCGCCATGATAGACCCTTATACTATACGGCGTATGTCGAAACTTGTAAGGTGTCGGGACTTGTAAGGTGGATCGCATTCAAATTGATTCTGGCTCATCTGTGTGTGTGATTCCTTAAAGTTTGCTTCAGGTGTTGGGTATCCCAATACACAAGTTGCCACCTATTTCCACTACCATCATTGGTTTTAATACTGGACGAAGTCATCCTCTGAGAAAAATCCATCTCAAGTGTCAGATTGGGAATCTCCGGACTGAAGTCACATGTTATGTGATTGATGCCAATGCCTCTTACAATGTTTTGTTAGGACAGCCGTGGATACAATGTTTTGTTAGGACAGTCGTGGATACATGAGAACCTTCTAGTACCATCTACTCTTCATCAATGCTTCAAATATGTGAACGAAGGAGTAGTGTGTACAGAATTTGTAGACGTCGATCCTTTCAAGAGGGTCGAGGTCTACTTCTCTGATGCAAGGCTGTATAAACCTCTGGACCAAAGACTCTCTGACGATGAACCATCGCATCTGGTAATGGACAAAGAAGTAGAAGCCAGGGACAAAGTAGAAGAAGTATCTACTGATTAAATGGTAGAAGAAGCTCTAGCAATATACTTGAACGGCCCTGTATGGAAGGAGCCAGTTGAAGAGCCCTTGGCAATATACTTAAAGGATCCCGTATGGAAAGAGCCAGCTAGAACTTCACATAAGACTCAATCAGGGTATAGTACACATTTTGTTGTTAACTTACGCAAGAGCAAAGTTAACATCAAGACAACAGAACCTCTTGTAATTGATGTCAGGATAAAAAAAGAGGAACCACTGGTGATCGACCTGAGGAGTAATAAGAAAGAACCGTTTGTAGTTGATCTTCGTCGAAGCAAGCATCCAGTTCAGCCGAATAAGTCCTTTTTGATCAATCTGACTCATGCTGCCATCGCTGCAGAAGCAAGCGTTGTAAATAAACCTCCATGTATCAAACTTTTCGGTAATGTTTTCCTGGAAAAAGAAATCATGTACATACCTAATAAAAGGGGTTATACTATTGATTATTTTGGTGTTCCTATGACTGGACTAAGAAGTGTCGATTCTGTTAGCCTAATGATTATATCATATTTTTGAATATGGCTAATCAATTAAGTTTACCATAATAACATCACTAATATTCATGTAATCACTATCATGTTGCTACTTAAACTTAACATTGTCCTTATGTTAGCATTGTTCTAAATGTTCTATATCATATTACTATGCTTGTATCATATTGTTTTATTCATCTAAACATGTTCCTATAGACATGCAGTAAGCATGATCAAGCTTTGTCAAACCAGGACATATGCAATAGAGAATTATTGATGGGCCAAAGACGGCGTTATACAAGAAGATTTCTCTGAACCGCCTAACGACCTATCTGGGGCCTCGCATCGGGGGTTCCGCTGCCCGGACAACGGACATGGGTCGAGGGGGCAGTGCCCCCCGTGGGGGTTCGGGTGCGAAGCCACCGAAAGGTATTCAGATTTCCAGATTTGTTTATCTTTGGACGACTGCCGTCAAGGAAAAATGCGTCTTCAAGTTTGCTTAAATTTCAGAAGAAAGGCGTCACCAAAGGGCTATTGGTTTTCCTATTTGATTAATGTATTTTTCATATTTATTGAGTCTAGAAATACGATGTAAACTGCATCGTACTGGCAAATAGGCTATCCAAGAAATATTTTCAAAATACCCCTTTCATTTTGAAAACAAGCCCACTTACAAATGCCCAAACTACTTCCCAACTGTTTGACTTTTCAAAAAGCCCAAAAACTAATTTGTAAAATCCTAACAAAACCCTAGCAGAACTCGGCCCGAATTCGGCCAGAGTTCGGTTAGTAAATGTTGCTTTTTGAACTTGGTCTTCCCACAGTTACGGAGCCCAACGAGATTTTCTCATAGAGTTCTGCCCGAATTCTGTCAGAATTCTTCCTTTGGAAAAACTATAAATAGAGAAGAATTTTGATCATTTTAATTCACTCATATACCAATTCACTTTTATATCTTTTCTCTATAAGCCTACTACTTCTTCCAAAGTATCTGAGCTATTCATTTTCAAATCCCAAGCCAGTTACAATCCTCTAGTTGATTTGCCAGTACGGTACGGTCTATAAGTTTCAGAGTGATTGTAATCAGAGGCTTGATTGAAGAAAAACTCTTCACAATTGAAGTTGGTCGAGTACTTCGGATCAAAGCTCGCGTTGTAGAAGTTGCAAGAACATCAGATGAAAACTTGTGGTGATTTTCCATAGTGGATTCAACTGGAAGCTAGAGTTCTTCCAACTGGACTAGTCCTCACAAGAGGAAAACCAGTATACATCCTTGTATTTTTGTTTGCTCTCTACTCTTTACTTTTTATTTACATATTTCTGATATATATTCTGTAATCTTGTTACTAATATTTTTTAATTAGCTAATTTTTGCTGCCTACTCTATTCATCCCCCTCTAGAGTATTGTGCTTTACAACTCGTTCCTACAATCGGTCCTATAATTGGTATCAGAGCCAGTGCTCCATCTAGAGGTATTATATTCTGATCCCAATTGTTCCTACAATTGGTATCAGAGCGGGTGCTTGGTATATAGATATTGCTGCTCATACCAATTGCTCCTACAATTGTTATCAGGGCGGGTTATACAGGTAAAGCGAGGTAACATTGCTATTATATTCTTATTTATTATAACTGTTACATAGATCACAGTATCACATATGACAATTATGTACTTCACAACTGTAGAGCAATCCACAAATAGACTCCTACTATTTGATGGAACAAACTATAATTATTGGAAGACACGGATGAGCTTCTACCTGAAGTCTCTAGATTTTGACTTATGGTCAATTGTTGTCAAAGGCTACAAGAAGCCTACTATCACTTCTATTCTCACATCCTCTATAATCAACAAGCCCTATTATAGTTACACAGATGAAGATAAGAAGTTAGCTAGCCTTGATGCAAAAGCTATGCATATCTTTTATTGTGCTGTAGACACAAATGTATTTAATCGTATTACTACTTGCAAAATATCTCATAAAATTTGGAAAGTTCTTGAAGCTACTTATGAGTGCAGGTATGAAAGCAAAGCTAGCAAATCCAGATAGAAGGATAGTCTTTATAATGATGCAAATGTGTGCATGATGGCTTCGAGATTTAAGGTACAACACAATCTTTTATACGAAAAAGAGCTTGTATGTGACAACTGCAAGAAGATAGGCCACATCCAAGAAGATTGTACTACTACTAGAAAGGAGAGTCACTACGAACAATCAAATGAAGGAAGATCATCACACTACTACAAAAATGGTCAACAATGACGGCTAAAAATGCTAATTAATGACATTTGCATGGCCGTCATCTACGTGGGGTCATCTTTATCATAAGAAAATAATGACAGCTCAACACACGTCATCTTTATTTATAAAAGATGACTTGTATGTGTCATTTTTATTTACAAAAGATGACTTTTATGTGTCATTTTTATTTACAAAAGATGACTTCTATGCATAATTTTTATTTATAAAAGATGACTTGTATGTGTCATCTTTATTTCTAAAAGATAACTTCTATGCGTCAATTTTATTTATAAAAGATGACTTCTATATGTTATTATTGTCAGAAAATAATGACGCTCATCACACATCATCTTTATTCATAAAAGATGACTTTTATATGTCATCTTTATTTATAAAAGATGACTTTTATGTGTCATCTTTATTTATGAAAGATGACTTTTATTTGTCATCTTTATTTACAAAAGATAACTTTTATGTGTCATTATTATTGTAAAAATATGATTACAAACTTAATGAAAATCGTCATCTTATAATATGAACAATGACATTTAAAGGTGCCTACTACCATATCTCAATCTATATGAGTAATAAAAGCAAGAATGAATATAAAATACTAAAGTTGGCCACCAAATAGTACATATGTTAGAATGTTCAAAGACGTTTGATACATAAAGAACATGGACATATAAAACTAAAGTCATCCCTTTCCGCTACTCGATTCTCTTTCCTGATCATCTTCTGCTCTTCCCTCTCCTGCCAAGTCTACTCAGCATCAATCTCTCCCTCTTCAGCTTCACCATCGACTGTCGCCATTCTTGCTCGAACATTCGACACTCTAGACCCCTTTTCATAATTTTCTGCCACTGAGCCTCAGAACATTGCTGCTACTGAAAGAAAACTTGCTGCAGCTCATGTATATTATTATTCGTTACCTTCGACTTGTTGCCCACTCACTTTTATGCTTATTCAGTTTATTCTTGCAGCTGGAGGCACCACTTTCGGACTCAAGGAGTTACTGCATGTTCCTTGTTTGTTCTGTGAAGACCACATGAAGCTTTTCGAAGTGGATACTACCTGATATTCTCAGAATTAGAAGTCTCCTGGCCCTGTAAAGAGAATAAAAGAGCACATGATACCTAACTATAAAATAATGGTACTAGCAAATAGATGAAAATAACAGGAAAATGTCATTAATTTTAGCTACAATATAATTTGTATAGCAGATTTTGTTGCTTGGGCATATACTTGAAAGGGTGTGCTAATATTAATTGATCGACTGTTTATATAGATCTCACAGCGGAACGATCCCTTACCTAACAATATCCATATTCATGCTATAATCTACAAATAAGATGAAAATTCAACAATGGAATAGAGAAACAGCCCATGTGACGAGCATCTGAAAATGAACTGCAAGATTATGGACCTAACAGGTAAAAGTACTATGAATTTAGTCAAGTCTAATATGTACAACCCAGGGGGTTTTGCATGTTATAGTAGACAACATGTATATTATCCCTCAAATTTCTAATGATATACTCCACTAATGTAACAATAGACAGTGAAACACAAGACTAGAGAAGGATTATACTTGAGAAAACAGTAAGCACTTCCACCTTCTAGACTTCACTAATGTAACATAGACACTGAAACACATGACTAGATAAGGACAATACTTTTTCCTGATATACCACTACACTAGCATACAACAGAGACTGAAACACAAGACTAGAGAAGGATGATACTTGAGAAAACAGTAAGCACTTCCAGCTTCTAGATTTTCAAATCATAGAAGCCATAAACCAACAGTAACACAAATTGACAGGAAGAAAACTAGTATGACTTAACCATTTTAATATGAGTGTCATCTATAAAGTGTTATTGTTAACCATTTTTCTAGTAGTGTCATCTCACAAGTACATTAGTACGAGCATATAGTATAAAAGCGAAGCAACAAATTCTAAAGAAGAAGAGAGACCTGATCAAGCTGCAAATTTATGCTCAATGGCATTATCTAACGAGGTGCAAAATAATTCTTTTTCTGAAGAGAGTGAATTTTCTCACGATGAGTTATCTGATGCTTTCAGTGATCTATTAGAAGAACACAAGAAAGTATTAGATAAGTATAAGCAAGCTAGAAAGGATATTCTATCCTATACGCGTGAGAAAGAAAAGTTTACTTGCTTATTGAAAGATGCAAGAAATACTTATACTTCTGATAATTCTACTAAGATTTTCACACTGAAGTTTAGATTGCATGAGGCACTTGATTGCATTGAGAAAAGCACTCAAGAAAATGCTAAACTTAAGGAGGAATTAGAATCAGAAAAGAAGAAGTATTCTATTGCTTCATGTAGAATTGATGCTCTTTCTGCTAAGTATGATGAGATCTGTGCTAACTCTAAAGAGTTAGATATTAGACTGGAAAAATAGGTAATACAACCTACGACTCAGTCTAACACAAGACACTTAGCACATCATAAAGTCATACACGTCAGATCTTTTACAAAGGAAGCAAGCAATGCTAAAGCTTCACACAACCATATTTTCTATTACAAGTATCCACGCACATCATATCATACTACTGCACGTTCTCATACTACTGCACATAGCACTAATGTTAATTCTTTCTGTCATTATTGCGGTATGAATGGATATGTTTCTAATTGTTGTTAGATTAGAAACCTAGTTGATATGAATTTGTGCAAATGGGTTCCCAAAGCTAACAAACGTGGATCCAAGTATTGGATACCAAAGTCTTCACCTAATATTGTAGGTGAAACTTCTCATATAAAATAGAACTATGCAATATGTTGGTGATTACAAAGCTACAAAGGTCATCTTTCATACAATTGCACCAACAGAAGTGTGTCACTAGAACCACTTCGGTAACATGCTTACTAAATAGTTTCTAATATCTAGCATGTTCTTATTGATTTCTTACTATTAGCTTTTATTGATGTCTTTTAAATTGTTTATTGTTTGAATTAATGTGAGATATAATCCTAGCATGACTAATCGTCTAACTCAAATGTTTAGTTCACACTAAATAGTCTTTTACTCACTTTCTGTTAGTGTGACACATTTGTCTATGTATGCTATCTATTTTTAATCTTTATTCTTGAAGCATGCATAGGAGCTTAATTTTATTTTGGTGAATATGTTCTGACTCTTCGTCTTTAATATTTTTAATGGCCACTTCTTACCGTTTTGTGTTTAAAATGTCGTATTTACTTTGATCACATTTTGTAAGTATTTATGTTTAGCACAAGTCTTCTATTTACTTGAAAAGTATATACATATACTTTTATGTTAACCTTGTGCTTGCATAATATACTTCACTATTGATTCTCATATTTTATTTTGGTTAATTTCTTAAGAATCAATTACATCTTTGTCTGATAAAGTTTATTTATGCATATTTTTGATCTTGTGATTTTTTTTATGCTTATTAAGGATACATAATTTATTTTCATTTATATATTGCTCATATGTTTCTTATATTTTTGTATAAATATCTTTATGAGAATATCTGAGTTAAGTTCAAGTTCTATATTATATTTTTTTTTAAAATAGTTTTAAACTTATGCTTATCTCATACTTTAGCTATTGACTACATTGAACAAATTTATGTTCTTCTCTTATTAGCTTCTTCCCCAAAGCCTCTTTTAATTATGTTTTTTTAGCCTTTTTGGTTGACATTTTGGATACATGATATTTTTAATATCTTGATCTTGATAAACCATTGTTTGGGTATTTACTTTTTTTATATTTAGGGATTCTGGATTTCGATGTTGTTCGATGATACTGTATATATTCCTTTGAATCAAAGTTCTTAAGAGTAGAAATCATTTTGGGAACAAGTCGAAAGGGTCCTACTGTCATACAGGTGTAAATAGCCTGAAGCGACACGGTGTACTTGTCTTTGGACTACCGCTAGCTGGGAACCGACCCCTACAGCTAACCCAAAGTGATCAATACTTTACAGACTTAAGATTTATTAATGTGTACTTGCAACTATCGTCTAGTTCTGGATCCAAGGTACTGAACCCAGTCCCCTAGGTTCCAAAATACATCAACGTATCTAGGTCCTACATTTGATTTACAAATGGTTTATATTTTATTGTTACCCAATAATTTTATAGCACATATGGATAAATATAATTGATACATCTTATACCGTATGCTACATTGTTCTAAGATTTTTATGTCCATAGAATATTTTTTCCAATATTGCACTAATTCTTCTTAAATCCTTGGTTATTAAAGAAGAAATTTATTTTGGGTACAAGCCTACAAAGGGTCTGTCTGTCACACAGACTACGGTCGAAGCGAAGCGGTACTTAAGTGTTCCCCGGTGAACCTTCGTTAGCTGGGACAGTACCTCTACAGCTAACCCAAGATTGATCAACGCTAAAGATTTATTGAGATCTAGTTGCAATTGTTATCTGATAGATTTTGGATTTTAGATTTGATGGATAATATTATTTAATGATATTTTTTTTTACAAAAGATAACATACATTGATCTTCCATAGGTTAATGTTTGTCATCTTTTGATATATTCTTTTGTCACACTTTTCGATATTCAGACTTAATGGTTTTGTGACTACTCAGTGAATATTATGATCTTGTGATTTCGTCTTTAACTTGCATAATATTCGTGATTTTGAGCTTTATATTATTATCTTCTTATTCTAGTTACTTACTGTCTACAACAGTAACTCTTTACAGGAGAGAAGTCATGCACATTGAATGTCTCTCTCTCAAAGCATTTTTTTCTTTACATCTTACGGTTGTCAGGTGGACACCGTGCTAAGGCTTTAAAAGGGAAGAAATAAAGTTTGATAAGAAGACCTAATATTTTTGAATTAGTTTTCTACTTCCGAAAATATGTCTCTGAATTTTATTTTAAAATTTTGTCAATATTATTATTTTTGGAGACAGCCATGTAAAGGTGGAGCAGTTAATTGTTTCAAATCAATTATCCCCTTGACATGCCATATATTTAGAATACATTTTTCTTTGGACATTTATCTAGTTATGTTTATTTTTTAAAATGGATTTATTTATGGTTTATGGACTCGAATCACCAGCTTTCAGTCTAAGGATTAAATAGACGTATTCGAACATCTTTTTATATAACTTTTCATATTAAATTTTGCATTTTAAAAGCCCTTCTGAATTCTCTCTGATTTATTGAATATGTCCATTATTCGCATTAAAGACAGCTTTCAAAAATCTTTTACTTACATGAAATAATTTATGTTATATTTTTTATTGAAGACATATTTTCTTCATCTTTAAGCGTTTATTTATTGGATATTTCTTTTTCTTGCCTAAAGATGATATTTGTTTTGAGTTTGCAATTTTATATGCATTTGATCAAAGGAAAGAAAATATGCATATCTTGGATATCCCTTAGATCTTGTAATTATTTATTTTATCTATTTTATGCATATAAATTATTTTTGAACTATATACGCATATTTTAAGGGGGAGCAAATTAATTGTTTCAATTATTTTATGCCCTTAATATGTGGCATACCTAGTTCACCATGGACTTATATTGTTTTAGTTAAATATCTTGCTGAGTTATTCTTGATATTTAGATTTGTATTAGTTTTATGAGAGAATTTATTATTATTATTTTTAATTATCTTATTTTATTTGAGTTTCTAAAAGTTATCTTGCCAAATATGTTTAATCATCCTTATTTGATTATTCCTTGAGTTTAAAATTACGTTTGGTATTTCATATTGAGATTTTATCTCAAAGTTCATGATTATCTATATTTAGACTGATCATACTTTGCGGGGGAGCATTCAAGTCGACTGAATTTCTCCTTCTCAAGCATTTTGTCTTCATTACCTTCATGGATATATATATATATCATGCTAAGATAATTGAATTCAAATGCATGAACTTTGGTATAGATTTTGCATAGAATCTAGTATATTTATTTTGATTTCTCTTGTCGATGATTATACTCTTTATGGAATTGATTTACTAATTTGTATGGACAAATTATGAATCATACTTTTTTTGTGATGATTGTTAAAGTCTCATTATATTTTTGATTCTTTTATATACTAGATCTGCGTATTTCTATTCCTCATGATCTATTTATGACCAATGATTGATTCCTACTATATTGATATTTTTTTGGTCTATTTCAAAACACAATTTGATGAACAAAATGAGTTTTGAATGTTATTTTTGGATTTCTAGTTGGTAAACTATGTGTTGATTGATTTTAATGTTGTTAAAGTTCTATCAACTATGTTGTATTTTGATAAGTTTTTTCTACTATAGTTATGCAATTTTCTAAACTTGTTACACTGTTCTCCTAATCCTTGATCATGATTAATTTTTGCTTTCCTCCTTTATTTATGCTTGAGTTTATTTTAGCTCTAATTACGGGAGAGCTTATTTTTTATTATGTCAAAGGGGGAGAAATAAGTTTAAGTTAGCACACACTATTCTAGTATTATGTGTTTATTAGTGATACATGCATCTATTGTATATATATTAAACTTAAAGGATTTGCCATAATCAAAAAGGGGGAGATTGTTAGCCCAATGATTATATTATGTTTTTGAATATGGCTAATCAATTAAGTTTACCATAATGACATCACTAATATTCATGTAATCTCTATCATGTTGCTACTTAAACTTAGCATTGTCCTTATGTTAGCTAATCAATTAAGTTTGGGTGCCACCCGCTTTTGGGCGCTTATGGCCCTTCTCCTTGCGTGGGCGCATACCCCAGCCTCCCCATCGGGTCTCCTTCGGGCGTATTTGGATCTGCTCTGTCTGGAGTATAAGGATTGGGCTATCCGGGCGCACTCAGTGGTCCCCTCTCTGGTAGCGCTCCCCCGCTCCTCCCTATCGAGGGCGCATGCGGCCCCAGGTCTGCGGGCACTTTCGACCAGCCTTGTGTGGGCGCTCTCACGGTCTCTCCCTCCGTAGCCGCTCTTCACTCCACCTCCCCTGCACCCTCCCCCTCTACTCTGGTAGGCACATATGGCCCCTCTAGTCCGAGCGCATATGGCTTCGCGCCTGCGGGCGCATCTGCGAGCCTCCATCCGGGAAGCGCATATGGCACCTCCCCAGTTGGCCCATCTCCTACGCCTGGCCCGGTCTCCCCTGGCACGACCGGCCCCCGCGGCCCGACTCAGCTCATCGGCGGCCCATCATCGATGTCTCCTCCCTCTGGTTGCACTTTCCTCTCCGACCTCGCCGCTCTCTTCCCCGACTCGGATCGGGCCCCATGGCGGCAGTCTCCCCGCGGGTCCCCCTCGCGTAGCCCTGGTACCCTCCCCAGCGGTGAGTCGGTCGGTGCCTTAATTCGCCGACAAGCTTTGCCCGGACAGGGCGGTCAAGCAGACCCCCCTTTTCAACGACATCTCTCTTCCAGACGTTGAATATCCGCTGGAAGCTCCTGTGCCTACAATTCCTTTTTTCGAATAGGAACTATCCTTCCTGGCCACCTCCTTCCCCTACTCCTTCGTCCTCAAATTCTCATCCTACTGCCCCAAACTCTCCAGGGTTCATAAGGATATTTCCAGTTAGAGACTCTCAGCAGTTTACAGGGTGGCACCTCTCGACCCTAAGTATATCCTGCTCCATCTCTCCTCCGATGTTGACCACATGACTGTGTGGTCCAAAGGCACCTGTAGGGTGGATTCCGACCAGATAAAGATCATCAAGTGGTCATCGACCTTTAGCACCAAAGAAGACTCAGCGACGGTCGCCGTCTGGGTGACCTTTTCCAATCTTCCCCTTATTTGTTTCGTCCTAGCAGCACTTAGGCGGATAGCCAACTCCTTTGGTACTTATGTGGCTACTGTAGCAGAAACAAGTAACCTGACCAAAGCCCACTACGCGAAAATTTGTGTGGAACTCGACCTCACTTCCGAGCCCCCCAACCACATCCTTATTGAACTGGGGAACAAGTCCCACACCCAACAAATCATCTACGATAATCACATTATCTTCTGCTCTCACTGCCACCTGTGCGGCCATCTGTCGAAACACTGTTTTTGTCTCCACCCAGAGCTAAAAAGGAAACCTACTAGGTAAGATTCTCCCACAAAAGAGGGCAAGCATCAATCGCTGACCCGATCTCCCTGCTCCCACTACCAAACTCCCACATCAGATTTCCATCCAGTAAAGGTAAAATAGGCAACGGTACATCCTCGGACAGAACAATGATCCCCTACCACTCTCTAACGCTGACACTCTCCAACCAGTTTAACGCCCTAGTAGCGAAAGAGCCGGATACCACCCCCAAGACAGCTCCTCTTGATGACTCCTCAGTGGCCCCAGAGTCGGGCACAGTGGCCGTCAGCGACCCCCCTCGGAGGACCCCGAGGAGACCATCCTAGCCATTCATGATACCAACGACGGCTGCCTAAGCGAGGTCCACCCATCTCACGCAATCGAAGTCGTAGAAGCCCTCACCATTCTAGGGCCAGAACAAGCTAACACAGGTCTTCAGGTTATCGCGGCAGGATTGTCCCTCCACTCGAAAGGAGTACTGATTGGCGACTCGGACGACACTATCCTCATTACCCCCAGGAATTCGCGATGGGCTCTGCAGGAGAATCGCTTGCACACCCCGAAGACACTCTAGTCTACCCCCCGAGGAATCCGCCCTCAACACATTTTCCTCAAAGTCTGGAGAGACCTCAACCTCGATCAAGAAATCAATTCAGAAAGGAACAGGAGAGTCCCCGGCAATCCGTACCAAATCCGCAGCCAAGCGGGCCAACCAACACCCCCGACTATATTAATGCTGAACATCCTCTCATGGAATGTCCGCGATCTAGCGAACAAACCTACCAAGAGAAGAATCACAAGCCTTAAATAGACTCATAAGATTAACATTTTGATCATCATTGAACCCAAAATCCCTTACACGAGACTCAAATCAATTCAGCTGCAGCTAGGCTTTCCTAAGGCCATTGTTGGCAGACACGACATTTGGTTCCTCTACTCGAAGGACGTCTGGAGTCATTCAGGACTCCAGGCAGGCCCTTTCCTGCTGGATGGAGCATCTACTGATCCTCAAGCGTGCTATCTTGTCTACGGTTCATGGCAGCTACGACATAGTAGAGCACAAATATCTTTGAAACAACCTTCAGGACATCCAACTCCACCACAATAACATCCCTTGGCTTTGCATCGGGGATTTCAATGCTATCACCTGCAGAGAAGAGAAGACTGGCGGCCGCCCTCTCCCTTTTCGGCCATGGAAGATTTCAACAATTTCATCTTCAACTCCCACGTATCCCCCCTCCCGTTGAGTGGCAATACCTTCACCTGGTGCAATATGCAGGAAGGCGACCGCCGTCAATACTCCCACCTTGACAGGGCCCTAACGAACGTCAACTAACATGGTATAGGGACCACCACCAAGCTTTCCCACTTTAACACAACCGAATCAGACCACGCCCCCTACTTGCGGGTATCACCCGTACCGCAGGCCAGAATAATAAAAGCTTCTGCTTCCTGGATTTCTGGAGTGAACACCCACAGTTCTTGGCCAGTGTTACAGATGCTTGGAACATCGTGGCCTCCCCCGACCCTCTCACTCGGGTGGCCAACAAAATCAAGGCTACAAGGAAAGCTCTGACAATCTGGAGCAAGCAGGCCTATGGGGACATCTTTCAGGCTATTCGTGAGGCTGAGGATGACGTCAACCGCGCTGAAATCAGATTCATGACTGACAAATTGCCTACTACCAGGACCGCCCTTAACCTCACCAAAGCTATCCTCAAATTTTGGCTGAAAGTCGAAACAGATTTTTGGAAACAGAAAGCGAGGCTTAAATGGGACAGCAAGGAAGATAAGAACTTGAGCTACTTCCATGCCTACGTCAATGGCCGCAGATAAAAACTCATG
Organism: Iris pallida; assembly: GCA_029216955.1. Classification (NCBI taxonomy): domain Eukaryota; kingdom Viridiplantae; phylum Streptophyta; class Magnoliopsida; order Asparagales; family Iridaceae; genus Iris; species Iris pallida. The sequence continues at coordinate 27,215,201 of JANAVB010028000.1, read as the reverse complement.
CTTCACCATATAGCCGACGAAAATGGGACCATCATCAATGAACAAAGGGGTATTCAGGAGACGGTCGCAGACTTCTTCTCCAAACTGTTCTCCAAGGAGACGGTTATCAGGGATACCGATTTCCTGGAAGAGATACCACACCTCATCACCGACCTCGACAACACTCAGCTAGAACTCCCTCTGTCAAAGCAAGAAGTGAAAGACGCCATATGGAACCTTGACAAGCATAGTGCTCCTAGCCCAGACGGCTTCTCGGGGGTCTTTTCCGCACATGTTGGACATCATCAAGCTGGATATCATCGAAGCAGTCTCCGTCTTTTTCCAAGGAGCCATGTATCACAGAGCCATCTCGAGCACCAACCTTATTCTTATCCCGAAGAAGGAGAACCCGAAGACATTTCGCGACTTCCGTCCCATCAGTCTTTGCACCTTCACCAACAAGATCATATCTAAGATCGTAGCGTCCCGCATGGCTAGTCTACTCCCCAAGATCATCTACGAGGTGCAGAGTGGTTTTGTCCGCGGTAGAAATATTAAGGATAATATCATGCTGGCCCAAGAGTTAATCACCTGCATGAAGCTACCGGCCAGAGGCGGGTAATATTGCTATCAAGCTGGACATGAAGAAAGCGTACGACAGACTAGATTGGCAATTCATGATCTGGGTATTCAGAGCTTTTGGTTTCTCCGAAACATGGACCAACATCGTATAAAGATCAATCAACAACTCCTGGTTTTTAACGGTTATCAACGGGCAGGCTGTAAAACCCCTAAATTTCTACTATTTTTTTCTCAAATAAAATTGGTACGAATTTTTATTTTGTATTTATATGTCATGTAGTTGCATTGTACGTCGTGCACGAAATTTTGTTTTTGCTCGACGAGTGCGAATATGTGCGAGCGTACATATTTTTAGAAAAATAGTTTTCTATTTTTATAGTTCAAAATAATATATATATTAAATAATTGTATTTGTATTTTACTTAAAGTTGTGAAAAGTATCGTATCAAGATGGCCAAAATTTATTACTTTTATTTATTTATAAAAGGCTATCTTATTTAATAGTGGTAATTAAAAAACTATTTTATGCAAATATTCCTTGTATATGATGTACATTAATTTGAAACTATATATAATTCTATTTTCAAAATTTATTCATATTAATATTTTATTATTCAAAAAGATATTTAAGAATATTTATTTATTTTTGAAATTATTTTTAATTAATTATAAAAAGATATTTTAGTTTAATTATGATACTTTAAATTATGGTTAGATTTATTGGTTTGATTTAAATAGTTAATTTAAGGATGAAGATTTATCTATTAGATTTATTTGGATTTAAACTAGATTGAGATTGGATTTTGATTAAATTAATCTATTTTAATTAATATGCGATTTATCAAAAAGGGAATTTAAATCCTAATCCTTATCCAACTGGAAATTCCCACATCCTATAAAAAGACATGTACTCCTCCATAAATTTTTATCATTCACAAATTCTCCATAAATATTTCTCCAACCCTAATCCCGTGCATCGTGTCCGTGTCCTTTAATAGTGACCTTCTTCTTTTTCTCCTGAAGGGTAACAGCTGCATTTGATTTTTGCTTCCGGGTTTTGGAGATGATAATTGGTCCCGCAGTTGGTTCCCCAACACCCGCAGGAAACACTTCCAGAAACTTGTCAGGAACAACAACATCACGGGTATGTCCGATTGAACCCTGATTGGTTCTTCGATGTTTCCTTCCTTGGGCCATCGATGACTCCCCTTCGTATTGTAGCCATGTGTGAAGGAGCGAATGGATCCATAAAAGCGAGCATACATATGAAGTATTCGTAGCTCGGTTGAACTTGTAGCAGTTGATACCCGAAATCTAGTACCGATACATGCAGTGCTAAAGTATCTCCATGCTCTTGCACCATCAATTAACTTTCCAAAATGGTAGAAGCTGGTGGAGGGATTACCAACGTAAAGTTGGTCGTATCCAAACTGACGAGCGAACCAACTTGGTAGATACGGTTCGAACGCACAGTTGTCTTCATTCCTATACATCAGATGTGAGGGTCTGATGCACATTAGCCATTTGAAAACTGGCACAGGTAGTAAAGTCCTCCTTTCCCCTCTATCTTCAAATTGTACACCGAGGCAGTCGGCTGGAACTTGTGCTCTTGTGCAGAGAAAGTTCCATCCATGAGAGTAGTTTAGTACTGCTCGGGTGTCTGCCACTGTAGTTGCAGTCCACGTGGCTTTATTGAATTTCTGGAGAAAAATCTCTGCATTATCTCTAGGGCCTGGTGGCAACAAACTGCAGTTGTGATGTAACAACCAGCCCATCAGATAAGTGTAGGACATCTCCACCCTTGGAAAATCTTTTCGGTGAGGAGCATTGTTGATTAGCTCATTACCAAAGGTCTGCAAACCTGCATTTATTCGACACACCATTACCGATAGTAGGGTGATTCTGACCTTGAACACCAAACGTACTGTCGGCCATAATACATTTCGGTGGATCCTGTCAGCTGTACTAATCCCAGGCACGACCCATCTCCGCAGCCATAGAGAAAGAAAGCCTGCCAGCAAGGCTTCCCTTGAGATCTTCTGACTACCACGCCTCAGAAAGCTTAAGGTTTCAGTCCCCGCAGGGATGTCTCCGGTCTTAATGGTCAGATATTGATCCAAAGACTTATGCGTGATCATTAAACTATGGATCAAATCTGAAGGGATTATTGAACACGGGTTGATGGTTGGAGCCTTGTTTTCATGGAACCTTCCCTTGTCGTTCTTGGATACCCTATTCTCGTGGTAGAATAAATAGGTTGTCTATTTATTATTATATGCCAAATGCGACCCACTCTCATACATAATGGTGCAAATCAAGTAATGGCACATCAGTTCTTGGTAGACCTCAACTAATTGAGGATTTTTCTCTCTGATTTCTGCTAGTTCCTGGTTGGAGGGAACATACTCTTCATAGGGAGCTTCACCCATCGGCAGCTTAGAGATGAATTGAATATCGTGCAGTGCAAACCCCATTTCACCTAATGGGGTTGCAAAAGTCCCTGTTGAACTCATATACAACTCCATCAGAGCCAAGAACATGTTACGGTTCATTGGTATACCCTAACTTGTGGAAGCTACTGCTTCGTAAAGGCCGATGGCTTCCAGATCAGTCTTGAAGTTCTTCATAATCCAAGCACTAAGCTGGATCTAATTCTGATTATAAGGAGTCAACCGTCCTGGTAGCCTAGGGTTGGCCTGAGGATATAATACGGAGGCCTTCATGAACTTGTTAATGAAAATTAGGGTCTGCACCGGTTGGATCAGAGCTGAATCTTCACTCGGTGTGAATCTAGGTAGTAGACCGGAGAAAGGGACGACACCACCACTAGGAGTACTGATGTGGTAGCCCATTTCGTTGGCTCCATCCCTCTTGAAAATAATCCTGCCCGGCCTACCATGACTGCTGGGAGTCAGGTTCCATAGCATTTGTCGGGGATGGGTGGCGTGTATAAATGAGGACAGGGGATAATCCCTTGCCATGTATGGGAGATACATGGCCCTATCTCTAAATTTAAATATCCAAGCCTCCTTCTTGGAGTTTGTTTGTGATTGAAAATCTATAGCGTCCCCGAATAAGAAAGCTTGCTTCAAAAATTGTTAGTCATCTCGATACCAATAATTCTCTATTTATCATTGACAACAACATTCTGTCCCCCTGAGCAGCTATTAGCTGTTGTCTCCCTTCAGGGTAATCTGGATTTGATTGAGGGAATTCCACATGGGACAAATTCTCCAAGTAGTTTGAGCCCACCATACCAGCTGGTGAGCCGAATATTTCTGCAAGCGGATGAATTTGCAAGTCCATTGCCAAAAGAAAAAGAAAAAAATCAAGTTAGTAAAAAATCTAAATTAAATTTTTACGCAGATGACTTAGTCTAAATTTTACGCATAAAAAATTAAAGACTCTGTACTATAGAGCTTGACTATGCAAACTTTACGCTTATGCGAAAAAATTAAGTTTTTTAAGTGCAAAATTTTTTTGTTTTACAGAAAGTCTTTAACTTGTGAATTTTACGCTGGCACATATTGACATGAGCGTATTTTGATTTTTACGCTGCCAAGTATTGACGTGAGCGTATTTTAATTTTTACGCTGGCACGTATTGACGTGAGCGTATTTTGATTTTTATGTTGGCACGTATTGACGTGAGAGTATTTTGATTTTTACGCTGGCACGTATTGACGTGAGCGTATTTTGTTTTTACGCTGGCACGTATAGACGTGGGCGTATATTTTTATTTTTACGCTGACACGTATAACGTGGGTGTATTTTGTTATTTCAATTTCTACGCTGACACGTATAAACGTGGGCGTAAAGTTTAATGTTCGAGTCTTCTTCTTATCTGGTGAACTCACGGCTGAAATTAGGTAGTGTTCTACCTTTCATGGCCGGAGCCACAGCGGGGTTGGGCTGTCGGGGTGCCACCGATGATGGGATGGTGGTTTCTGCACGATCAGTCGTCGACGAAGCAGCGACGGGCTTCTTGCCCTTAGCGCCGGCGGCAGTTTTGCTATTGGGGGCCATCGATTCGAACTGAGAGGTTAAAGAAAAAGAGAGTAAAGAAAGATCGAGATTACGAGAATGAGTAAAGTTTTCTCTCTATCTGCAAGGCTCTATTTATAGAGAATTTTGAAATCGGTTCAAATTTCCGAATATTATGCTTATAAACCGACCTTTGGGTATCCCGAATTTTACACAGACTGTTGAGTATCCCGAATTTTATGCGGACTGTTGGGTATCCCGAATTTTACGCGGACTGTTGGATATCTCAGATTTTTACGCTTCTGTTCAAAGTATTTCAAATCTTAGGAAAAATTTGAAAAGTTTGAAGGGGGTCTTGTAGAAGCATAAATAAATTTCATAGACCAAGTCAAAGAAGTTGAGAGCTTTATGCAAGTCAAACTGAGTCAGACTCAGACTTTATGCAGAGATCAAACAGAGTAAAACTCTACGCGAGAGCCATCCTCAAAACTTTATGCTGGAGACAGGCTATCCACATCGCATTTAATGTGCGTGATACTGTTCTGACAAAATAATTTTCTGACAGCAAATTGCACAGAAGCCGAGAAGATTTGATTTACATTAAACCCAAAACTTGTCGTTTAGTATGCAGATGGGCTACTTTACGCTCAAGAGACCACTTCTTCTAGGTACGAAAGTTATTCGAGCTTTTACGCTCAAGACTTTCATGTGCGTAGAGTTTATTTGAGCTAATTATACCCTCAAGGCTACTTTTTCAGCCACTTTACGCAGAAAGTCTATTTTGGATTATTTTACACCCAGTGTGCTACTTTACGCAGGAAGTCTATTTTAGGTCATTTATACGCCCAATTTTTTTTGGCTATATAAGAAGTTGGTCTAGATACGTAGCTTTCATGCCATACTTATTGAGGAACGTGTGTACGTGCTCTCCCCATTTTGTTGAAGTAGTAGGACACGTGTTACCATGTGTAGAGACCAAAACTCTACATGGGACACGTGTCATCATGCGTAGAGGTTGATTTTCAATCGTGGGTGACAGTTGCTTGCATAGAGACCCGATTATGTTGCTTTTTACGCACAGAGGGTATTGTCTATAAATAGACTTATTTTTAACACAAGACATCATCAAGAGAGATACATAGGAGAAGATTCTGAGAAAACTCATACTTTCAGAGTGATATTCCCAGAAGCATTTCTTCAACTTTTTTCTCAAGAACAGGGTGAAGCAGAGCAGAAAAGTATTCGACTGTGCCATCAGTACCGTTGTGTCGATACCTTTCTGGTGACTTAGTTCTTCCGATTGTTCATCTTCTTCAAGCAGTTTTCTTTACCATCATCGTATGGACCAAGGAACAAAGTGATCACTTTCAGATCAGACTTCCATAGCAATACTTTCCAGAAACAACTTATACTTTTGTACTTTTTCTATTTTCTTTCAAAAGCCAATTTTAGGCATTTTGTTAAGTGAAACAATCCTCAAACTAAGGTACAAACAGAAAAGAAAGTCTAAGTGTCTAAACGACACAACATCACAAAGATCCAGAAAATAATACAACTCTGAAGTCAATACAAATGACATAAGAAATAAGATAAAGCCTAGCTAATCTAGTCTAAGCAGTATGTATGACGTCCTCAGCTAGAGCTGGATCCTCCTGTCGGTCCAACTCACAGGTATCGTCTAGATGGGCTCCATAGTAGGTTGGGCAGAAGTCCTCAGTATCATCTGTAATATTTTCAACAGGTCCAGTCAGGATGGGAGCGAGCACAGTATATTTCATGCAGTTTATAACATGGCAGGAAATATAAAGCAAGCAATAGAGTAAGATACATGAAACGCTGTAAGAAGATGTACATGAAAATATGAGAGATATTTGATAACTGGAAATATATACATGATAAGTAAGAACTGTAAGTGACTAGTGATTTAGAGTACGAGATGGCCTGTAACTGGCTTGGGTTGAACATGATATACATGGGTGAACATGAGTGACACCAGCGGAGAAGGCTGTGTTGTACATGATAACACTTGAAAAGTAACAGAGTAAACATGATGGGTAAATCACATGACCATTTATACTCATCCCTACCTACAATAAATACACAAAGATCTAATCAAGTTACGTTACGAACATGATGTTTTGGTTATACACGAAGCACATGAGGAAACATGAGCGTACATGAGGGCACATGAAAGTACATGAGCGTACATGAAAGAACATGAGAGAACATGAGTGTACATGAATAACGTAAGAGCAAGGAATACATGATGTACATAAAACATACGACATGAAGTATCCGATACGTCCGCTAAGGGTGATAACATCCCATGAAGAGATCCATATAGTACCAATCTGTGATAACAAGTGTCAGCATCAAGTAGAGTAATCTAGAAGAAGAATATAAGTCGTGACAAGTATGAAACGATCAGAGAATGTACTCGCCTGCGATCTGAATGTCCGTGAGAATAGACTGTCCGAAATGAGGTATCTGAGTCCTATTAGAGAAACACAGGTCACAATGTGTTTAATATAAGGTAAATGAAGTTTGTAATGTAATCTACATAATTTTCAGGTCAATCTAGGTCAAAGTCAAACTTGGTCAACTCTGGGTCAACTAAGTCAATCTCTAGTCATGCTAGGTCAAAAATAAGGCTATTTTGGTCAACTAGTCAAAATTAGGCTAACAAGGGTCAATGGTCAACTTTAGGTTTGGTCAACTAAGTCAAACTTAGTCAACTAGTCAAACTTAGTCAACCTAGGTAAATTGGTCACATTGACTCAATGTTGACTTTTGGTCAACTATAAACCTAAACCAACCCATATACATATCTATACCATATTTAAACATAGACAACATCATAATAGCCTATAGGGCAACACTATACACTAGGCCTATGTACAATATTACAATATACAAACCTATATACCAAAATCCTATATTATAACTTAGGCTAATATAATACATACTTTACATTCATTCATGTATCTATTCATGCATATTTACCTACATACATATTTACATTCATATATGCATACATACATATTTACATACATACATACATATATACATGCATATCTACATACATTCATACATATATGTATATGTAGATAGATAGATACTTGGATATATAGATACAAAAATAGATATGAAGATACATTAGATAGGTAGATAGATTCTTAGAGAGATTAATCCATAGACAGACAAATAGATGGGTATACACCCTCTCTCTGATACATGTATCAGTCCTATTTTTCCCTCTCACATATGCATACATTCATCTTAGTTATAACCAATGCAACTCATGCATTCAGTTTTCATTCGACCCTCCCCCCCAAATCGATACACGGGTTTTGAAAATCAGTAATCTCAGTCACAGGTTTTAATTTTCATTTCAAATACCCATTTCAGTTTTTAACATACATTCCAACTCTCAGTTTAAACATTGGCAGTGAACTCAAATCGAAAAAATAGTTAATTATACCACAACCCATTTATTAAAACATTACAAACCTAATCTCACAACATTTAGTGAAATCTCATTTTTACAGTGGAAAACATACAGTGAGAACTCAAATCTTCCTTAGTTAACAGGTTTTCTATATTCAGTTTCAGTTAACAGTTTCTCAAAATCTCAGTTTGTATACCAACCCATTCCCAGTTAACATTCCAACTTCAATATCAAATTTACAATATATCATTCTCAGTTAAATTTACATTCAGACCTCAGTTATCACTCTAAGACTCGGTTTCATATGAACACCCAATCTCTAGTTTAATACAAAACCGAATTTCAGTTTTAAAAGTTTAAATCAATTCTCAGTTAACATTAGGTTCTCAGTTATCAAAATCAAAATATACTCACATCTCAGTTTAACTTATACTTTAAACTTCATTTTAAACTCAGATATTTCATTTAAAATGTCTCAATCAATGTTAACATATAAAGTATCAGTGAAATGGGGAAACTCGACAATTTCAAACCCAAGATGAAATCAAAAACCCAAAATGATTATCAAATTGATGTGTGCAGAGGTTAATATATATCATACGTGTCATGAGGGTACGTCTCGTGTCCATATAGTTGGACATGAGGTATCCAAATAAAAAATAACATACAGTAATAAACAGAACATAGAACTATGTCGTGCGGTAGGTTCGAGGCTTCGTAGACACGACACAGAGCACTAGGTGCCACGTGCTTGTGTCCACATGTAGCTGGGGTGTTAACCTACATGGTCGACACCTCACCACGTGTCCACAACGTGTCCTCGTATGACACGAAGTGCGTGTCAGTGGCCGAATAACACCGAGTGCAGAATAGTGTAAACCCACTGCGGGTTTGTTTTCGTGTTCGACATGACACAAGGTGTCGTAAAACTCGAGGGGGGTCTGTCAGTGATGGCCCCCACCTCTGTGCCAAGTGGCACGTGTCCACGTGTCCAAATAAGGAAGGATTTAGGGTCGGGTAGCAGGGGATGTGCACGGGTCTGTGCTGCGTGTTTGCGTGTCCAATTTCAACACGAAAATGAGACAATCTTCGACTCAGTCAAATAGATTTGGAATTGACACACCAAGGGCTACACAACCATGTATTTCGTTTTAAAAATTACTAAAATAATTTTCTATGTGGCATTTCATCGAGCACTCTTTTAAAAGCACCGATACGTGTCCGATACGGACACAAAATGGACACGAATTCCTGCCAAACTTGGGTAACACCTAGGGGAACCCTAAATGAATGCATCTATGGAAAGAAACTGAAATTTAAATAGGTTTTATGACAATTACCTATCGAGGGTGAAATCTCAATGAAAAATGAACAAGGAAGGTGTTCTTCTCCAATTGAATGGTCAATCCACTTCAAAACCTTGCTATCTAGCCTCCCTTAGCACCCTCTAGTATTGGGGATGATGATGCAATTGATTAGGATCAAATTGGACTTAATTTGGATATTAGGGAAAGAATTTTGGGGAGGAACTATTAGGGTTCTAAGTAAATGTAAAAAGAGGCAAAGGCTTTCTTAAGGATCCTTTATAGGAAGGGGGATCCTATGGTGGCTGCCATTAGATGAATTAGGGTTTGGGTTTAGGTTTAGATGAGTGGCTAGGAGTTGTCCACCCAATTCTAAGCCTTCCTATTGGTTCAACTAGTCATAAAGCTTTCTTTTTCATAAATATCCTAAAGGAAAATATCCTACTTAGAATATCTAGATATTATTTAACTTGTCATTACTAGGTTACCCTAATCAATACTATAAGCTTAAGGCTAATCTAGATTAGGCTAAGTTTCTAGGTCAAGTCTCAACCTAACAAATAGCACATATTTAATTAATAAAATTCATTTTCATTTAAAAGTCAAAAATGACCAAAATACCCTTAGTCTAGAAAATAGTAATATGACATTCTAATCACATGACTAGGCTCCCTTGGTCACGGTTAGTCTCTAGGCTTAGCAATTCTAGGGTTACATTAGTTAACCATCAAAATCACATTTTAATGTTTTAAATAGTTTTAAATCAATTAAAAATCACCAAAAATTATAACATGGTTTAAACATCATTATTAAATTATTATAATTACAAAATTTCAAAATTATCCTCATTTTTAGAAAATTGGGTGTTACATATCTTGTTACGTCCCTTTGAGGACCTGGTGATTTCTCTAGGTGTGTTTGTAATTTTTCTAAGTGCTCTAGCCAAGGACATAGTTTACACTCTACCTTCGTGATGCTAGCTTTTGGATCGTCTTTCGCTTCGCTTGACTCTTTTATCATTGCTATATTTTTTTCTTTTTGTTGGTAGTAGATTTGACTCCACCCAATGTTTTGTACAAATGACTTTAATAAGTTGATTTTATGATATATTGGTTTGTGGATGAGATTAATTTCATGGTTACTGCATTTTATAGCTTATGTATACATACGAGGTTTCCGTATATTAGAGTATACTTCATATGTATGCAGCTGGCATGTCTACATACTTGGTCCTAAGTATTTTGGGACTGGGCGTTACAACTGGTCTGTGATAACAATGTGTCAGCATCAAGTAAAGTAGTCTAGAGCAGACAATATAGATACTATCATGATAAAAATGATCAGATAATGTACTCGCCTGTATTTGGTTGGAGTCGGCATGTACGACCCGGACGTGTCGACACATGATAGGTATGATGCTATACTCTACAAGATGGTCCTAAACGATGGTACAGACGGTCCCAACGAGTCCAAAATTGTCCAAATAGCCTAGTTTGGTATATAGAAGCCCAGGATCAGAGTTTGACACGACAATCGAATCAAGAACGAGAAAACGACTATAATACTCTTGACCGATGATTTAAGGGAAAAGAATAACTATATACATATAACTATTTGAAAAATTATCCATAACGTTTAGAAACTACACTTGTGTATTTTAAAAGCATAGAAAATATTCGAGTACTAAATATCCAATTTAAATAATACTATATATAACAATAGACACTATAGTAATAATAGGAGTACTTGTAGCTCTTAGAAGCCATATATAGAATAAAGTATATCATAAAGTTGCAAAAATCGATTTAAGTGAACAAAAATTTATATAACCAACCAATATTAAACATTTATTTGTATAAATAATTTAACTCAAACCTAATAATCCATATCATAAGGCCCAAGGTGAGACCCTACCCAAAGAACATTTAGCAAAATTTTTAAAAGAAAATATTACTAATGGGCTCAAAGCCTATATCAAATAAAACTAGGATGATATGTCGGGCTCAAAGCCCATTTATTTATAAAGCTACATATTTAAACTCAAATGACCATATAACTCATCATTAAAGACAACATATATATATATTAAACTCAACTAATTATAAATATCCTACTATATAGGATCCAAAATATGGCCATCTTCTGGGCCTTAAAGCCAGTCTGATTTAAAATAACATACATTAATACCAACTCTACCATAAATAATAATGTTTAATAATAATAATAATAATCTGCACCTAACTATTAATAATAGTAATAAACAATTAATGGTCAATTTAACCTTCATTAATCAATAAGGGGTTTGAAGTCTGCTGTGACACGACCCAATCCCTAAAATTTAAAGTAAAATTTAGAGAGAGGGGAAGTCACATGCTGAACCATTCACTCTCACTTAATAACCATTACTACACCCACACCCCAACTTTAAATCCCAAAAGTGCTGCTGCTGCTGACCCATTAATCCCTTTCCCCCAAATAATGGTTTCGAAAGAGAGAGAGAGAGAGAGAGAAAGAGAGAGAGAGAGAGAGAGTAAATGGGAGCCGGAGAGTAAGCTCGAGAGAGCTTGGGAAGAGGGAAGAAGAAGAAGGGATTTGAGGGGGAAGGAAGAGATGTTCTCACCCTAAGTTGGGACCTGCGGCCTCGGTGGCGGGTCTGAGGTTCGGCGGCGGCATGGAGGTCATTGCCGGGCGAAGGGGATAGTCGCCAGCGTGCGTCAGGGCGGCGGCCATCGACGGAGAGGGCGCGGTCAAGGGAGTTGAAGCGGCGGGACGCGCTAGATCTGGCCGCAAGGGGCGGCAAAGCTCGAGTGGTGGTCCGGTCGGGGCGACCGCGGGGACGAGAAGGATGCGGCATGGGTCAGGTTCATCCCTCTCTCTCTCCTCTCTATGTTGCTGGTGGTTGGTCGGCTTTGGCCAGAGGGCGAATGGGGATTGGGCCTTGGCATTGGTGTGTTGTGGGTGGTTGACATTGGTGGTGATTGTGGTGATTGCAGTGGTAGTGGTGGTCGTTTGTAGGAGAGTGGCCGGGGGTGTAGTAAGGAGGTCACCGTGGTGGTGGCAGGAGACGAAGGGGGTGGCATTGGCCATGGTGGCAGTTTTGTTTTGGATCTGTAGTGGTGATGTTGACTGGAAGGATTGGGCGGCTGTGGCAATGTGGTGTGGCAGCGCCGATGGGCGGAGAGTTTGGCTTGGTGGTTGCGTGATTTTTGTGGGGTGGCTAGGGGTGGATGGCCGAGAGGACGGTCAGATGTAGATGGTGGTGGTGCTGTGTTGTTCAAGCAGGAAAGGTATCGAGAAGGGGTTTAGGAGATGGCGGCTGATGTGTGTGTGCCATTTTAGGGTTTTTGGGATTTGTGCAAACTATTGGAGAAATGTGCTATTTATAGAGGAGTGGGGGAAAACCTAAACTCCAATGTACATGTAATAGAATTAGGGAAAAATTAGTGGAAAACTAACACTAATCACTAATTGCTAACTTCTAACTATTTGTTATATAATTAATCATTAGTTAATTACTACTAAATATTTATTAGCTATTTATAGTAGATATTACTACTAATTAATTTACGAGCTAATTACAATTTAGCTACTATCTACTCATCCGTAGCCTACAATCCAAGCCCAGGCTTGGTAGGCTAGGATTAGGACCAATATGGTCTAAATCCAAAATAAGAGAAAAATAGTAACCCGAAATCATTATATCTATAAGTTTTCAAAATAAGCATTTATCAGTGATAAAACATATTTAATTTAAAGTAATATTTTGATATACTATTTCGTATAGAAATGAATATTTATATCTTATGAAATTATTTGAAAAAAGACAAGTACTCTATATATATGACAAAGTTCTATATAATACAGTTTTCTCAAAATCACGGACTCAATAAATTAACGGTAGCATATCATAATCAAAATATGTTTCAACAATTTTTGGAAAAGTAAATTGAAAAATAGTAATGTACAAAAATTCAAAATTTTTTGAAAATTCGATTAACGGAGTTTACAAATCTACCCTCCTTAAAGAAATTTTGTCCTCGAAATTTAAGGTTGGCAGGGAAGTCAAAATATGGTTATTAGTTTGGTCAATTGTTTAGACACGATCAAAAAATGATGGTTGGCTACGATCAAGATAATCAATTCAAAATTATCTAGATACGACTGATGATTTGGTACTGTAGAATCGTAATATGACGATATTGTTCAGAAATGAACTAGAAATAAGTTCAAGCCATTTATACACGATTTCAGTCATGGCTAGTGAAGCGAAGAGGGAATTTTGAGATTCAAGTACCGAGATTCAAGTACTAAACAATCAGTAGAGTTTATGCTTGATGAAAATCAAGCTCAAAGTCGCACATGCACGATCAACATCTAAGCTTAGTAATGAAAGAATACAAAATTTCGGTATAATCATGATTTCGAAATCAAGGTCTTATAGGCACGATTTAGAAATATATTTTTAAGTTATTTAAGCACGAAGTCGCGACTAGAAAAATCAAAATCATCCAGTTACGATCAAGTTAGAATTCTGATCGAAACATAGAATGATCAATATTATCTAGGCTTGATATGATCAGATTCAAGGTTATATAAGCATGTTCAAATATGAAGACGATGTGATTGGGCGTCCCCAGGAATAATTAAACGTTTGGCACGACCAGTAACCAAGGATCAAACCATCTGGTCACGAGTGAAATCAAGGTTCGTACGTGCCGAAGGATTTTGAAATGACTCAAATCGCTTAGGGTCGATTTAGGATGGGGCGACAAAAATTCTAACCTAGTCATGATCATGAATGTAACCTGAGCACGAGTTACTACAAAATAAAAATTTAGGCACAATAGAAAATTTATTCTGACACAATCATGCCCATCTTCTGACACGACTAAGTCCGAGTCAAATCAGATAGCCGTGATCGGAGATCAAATTCCAGGCGTATTTCAGGGGTAAGATTAATAGGTATGGTCACGATCCATAGGTTTAGGATCGTGGACATCAAAGTCGTCTAATCACGCTAGGTCATCTAGGCACGACTAATCACGAGAATTTTAGATATAATCAGGAAATCAAATCATGGTCAGAAAAGAGTTTAGGCACGAGTGTTAAAATCCAAACATGATCATAATAAAAATGTAGTCGCGATCAAAGATAAGGTCAGTCTAGCCTTGATCCAAACAGTATTTAGTTACAATAGAGAATATAATTGAAGTCTAGGTACGAGCAATAAAGGATTGAAATCGAAATCACGATCGAGTTTAAAGTCACTTGAGTATTGTCGGTAATCAAGAACTTGGATCGATAAGGTAGGTGACCAAAATCGGTTAGTCACGATCAGGAGGATCAAAATTTTAGCGATATTAAATTTAAGAAATATTGCAAGGACAGAGAAATTAATCTCTTCTACTAGGATAGGAAAATCAAGATAGGATTGCAGAAGGAAGTCAAGTCTTCTCACTCAATTTTGACTACTACTAGATTATCTGGTCATAATTTCCCAATTTTGTCTTTGTCTTACAAGTCCAGACATACCGCTACAAAATCATGATCTCTAATTGTAAAAATTACCCCTTCATACGACTACTACCAGAAATCAAATCTTCGATCATGAAGATTGAACCTTTCCATAAACACTACCGGCTTGACCTTTATTCTAAGGCAGTGCCCATGAAGCACGCTCTTGTTAGAACTCCTCATCTTTTTTAATTTCGTACTCTACTATCAAATTAGTCATCTTGAAATTCAAGTTCCTCTACCTTGTCCTAAATTGGATCTAAAATCTCTAAATCAGGCTCATAAAATATCCTTGAACTTTCGTTCAAGTTATACCCCTAGTATTACCCCAATATAATAGTACCCTACCGTTTAAAATTTATTCTTCATTATTTCAATTATCAACCTGTATAATTTCCTTCAACTTTCATACCTTCAATATTATATTTTCTTTAATTAGAATAATCTCCAAAAAATCTCTAATTTTTTTTATATAACTCAAATTTTTTGTGTTCTTCCGATTCCTAATCATTCTTACCAATCTTTGTTCAATTTCATATCGTCACCGCATATAGTCATAAGCTTCCTTCCATATATTCGAATTCAAAATTTTGGTGCCTTGTCTTAATTCCCTAAGGTAATATCCCACGAATTAGTAACAACAAGCATCTAAATTCTTAAGAATCAACACCCTCGAATATCCTTATCAGTTCTAAAAGTTGAACTACAAAATATTGCAGTTCTCACCATTAATGTATATTCTACTGTCATTCTTACTCGAAATTTCCTACTTTCGTTCCAAAATAATCCTTATTCGAAATATTCCTCTAAGTGTAATTGTTTCCAATATGATAATATTGGCTTCTTGATTTTGTTTCCAATTTCAGTCATATCCTTATCCCACAATTTTATCTAAATGTCTAATATTTTATATTTCTATCAAGATTATCGCATGATAACAAATTTTTGTCCCTTTCAAGCTAGATGACTACAACTCGGCCTTCCCAAAGTAAAGAGATACGAGAATTCAAAAAGATTTCAAAGTGTAGCTGACAGAAGAAGATACAAGATAGTTAATCGATGTAATTAGGGCAGGGTTAATTAAGACAAGAATAATGGTAAGATAATAAAATAATGGTAAGGCAAAGAAATAATGATAGAAATTGTTCTTCCTCATCTGGTCATAAAGAAGTGAACCAATTTAAGATATGATCTGATAACCATACACGTCTTCCTGAAATCATGTTGCCAGAATATTCGCCACGTTAGTAAGCTTAGCTGCAATAAACGATATAGTCCATAACTAAGGTACATACCCTATAATCATGTTATCTAGAATTCTTGTCACGCCAACCGGTATGGCTACGAGAAAATCTAAATTCCATAACTAAGATAAGTATACCAAAATCAGGCTCTATGTTTTGTCATACCAGCTAATATGGCTGCGATAAATTCTAAACCTCATACCTAAAGCAGATATTTACCTTTCTCACTGTCCTCATCAATTATGTTATCAGAATATACCTTAACCATAAAATTTATCTAGATACAAAATCAAAGTCAACAACGAACAACAGGAATCAAATTCAACAACGAATCAAGGAAGAGTAAATGGAAATAAGCAGAAACAGATTTCGAGAAAGAGTTTAGATGGAGGTTCTCAAGGGTTGTTCCAAAGGTACTATCTTGGTCAAAATTCAAAATTCCTTGAATATAATCTAAAACAAATCTCAACATTTATATTTTTAAGATTGGCTAATTATTCTCTCCTCAACCTAAATGGTTATAGGTTCAACTTCTACTTTCTAGTTCTCTCGGGGTTCATAAAATTCATCCTAATGCAAGAATAGGGTTCGATGACGGACATATATTCAAAATCAGGACGAGCAAAAGCAAGTGGGTATAGACTCAAAAGAGTTTTTGAAGTAAGATTCTCAGGGTTTATCCTTGGAATCTATCAAGAATTCCTAATATGTGATTGAGTACTAAAACTTTTGGAATATTCTATGATCCAATCGTTATCCTAGGACAGGCTCGCAGTAGTATGGCGAAGCCTAAGTACTACCACGACTTCGCATTAGTTGAGAAACACGAGCCACCATAAAAATGTGTCATGACCCGCACCCGGATATTCGGGCACGAGCGCGTAGGCCATGCCCAGCCTATGCCGTAGTATCGACGGTAGAACACTGTCAAGTACCCAATAAATATCTACAACATCTAGATGATCCATGATAATAAATGTACTCAAATCACACCACAAATGACTAAGGAAGATATGAAATAGAAAATATATCAATAACTGTGAAACTTCTATAGTCTACAAATAATATACATGACTAGAATTTATTGGAGACAAATTTGATAATGAAACATAAATCAGAAACTATAAAGCCTAGAATTCCTTGGAGATAACTCACGGTAAGTAGAAGATTGAGATCCGTCTCAGCTAGCATCATCCTATAGTCCAATAATGTAGGGCATACGAATTCTTAAAATATATAGTTATTCAGTTAGGATTGGAGCGAATACATAACTCCGAAAGCAGTTCCAAAACATGGTAGGAAATATAGAACTAGCAATAGAATAAGATATATGACATGTTGTAAAGAAAGTTCAGGAATACAGAAAATATAGATAAGTAAACTGAGTACATGAAAATAGAATAAAAAACTATGAACTGTAATAAATATAAGTGTTTCAGAGCACAAGATGGTTATGTGATTGGTTTAGGTTGTACATGATTATTCTACGGTAACTCGATTATACATGAAGGCATAATCTGTTGACCCAAACTGGATCGCAGTCAACCTGATCTTGATAATTAACAAGACGATATCTGTTATGATCTAACTTGACATATCAAGCTCCAAAATAGAATGTCATCACATATCAGTTCAAGACAGACATCATCGACAATTGCTTTGACAGTGCTACTGTTACTTATTATCTGAGTCTATATTTTTACTTTTTATTGAGTCTAGGCTATTGTAAGTTAAGTTGCACTGAGTATCTCAGCCCTAGACTAAATACCCAAGCTCCACCAAACAAACTCCAAAACCTACCAAGCCCAAAAAGCCCACTTAAACTTTTTGTCCTCTAGGAGACAGAGTTCGGGCTGAACTCTGCTTCCTTAATTTAGGACCTAATTTTTAGGGTTTGTTGGTTGCTAGTTGTCCAACGGCTAAATATTTGAATATTTGGGGCAGAGTTCTGGCCGAACTCTGCCTATCTGGACTACTATATATAGGCCTTAATTTCTCTCCTTTTTGATCATCCAGTCTTCTCTTCTCCTATAGTCTATACATTCAAGAGCTTATTCTTCTCATCTAACTAGCCACAAAACTTTCCAAGCTCCCAAGGTGCTCAGTGCGAGTCATCTAGAATTTTGTGTACAAGAGTTTAAAAAGAAGTCACTTAGATAATTCCAAGTCTCGCCATCCGCGAATCTATAAGAAGTTGGCATGCTCTTCTAAGTAAAGGCACATGGTTGTACGCTATTTCACAAATAGTGGATTTCAATCATGAGCTAGAGTTCTCAGGCCTAGACTTGTCCTCCACAAGGGAAACCAGGTTAAAAACTATTTAGTCTACGAATGCTTCTCTGATCTCTATTTATATTCTGTACTTATACTCTGATTATTATTTCTGTTGGGTGGACTTGAATAGAGTTATTTTTAATTGGGCATTATTGACACATACTCTATTCACTCCCCTTAGAGTTGCCTATACGTACTTTAATTGGTATCAGAGCTCTGGTCTCTTATATTGGACTATGTCACTACCACATTTCTAGTTTGAGGGTATTTTTGACATTTTTGTGGTAATTTGAATTTATTAGAATTTATTTGAATTTATGGGAATTTTTAGAAATTATTTTGGAATTGTTTGAATGAGGGTTGACTACGTTGACTTTGACTAGCTTTGACTTGTGACCTAACCCTAGTTGAGTTGGACTTGGCTAGATATGAGACCCTAGGTCAAGTTAAGTTAACCATACTCTAGTTAGTGAAAACAATTAGGAATATTAAGATTTGAATAGAAAGCTTTTGATCACGTCATGACTTGTGATTTTAGAAACATTGATTTATGACTAAGCCCAACCCACTAGCAACCCTAACCCAAGCCCATACATGGCCGACCACTATACCCATCCTTGGGATTCCCACCCTATAAAATCCCTCATAGAAATTAGGGCTAGCCTCTCTTCATAATTATTTCAAAGTTTGAGGAAGAGGTGAGTCTCCATGTTCAATAATTCATATAAAATCCTTTTTAAATCCTTTTTCCCCTAAACCAATTGCATTGGGTTCTAATATTTCTATTCTTGCTGTTTATGAAAGGATATTCAGAGTTTGGGACAATTTGAGGGAGTTTTAAAGCTTGGAGAACCATTCTTTATTGGGGTTTTTTTTGAGGATTTTGCAACCATAGGTAATTTCTTTAATACACCATGAATCCCTAATTTTATTTCACATTTAGGGAGTCCTAGGCCTAACCTAGCTGTAGGAATAAGAAACCCTAGGTTTTGAATACTATACGTGTCCGTATCGGACACGTATCAGACACTGTTCATTGGTGTTTGTCGAAATGCCTCAAAGGGCATTTCGATTCTTTTTGTGCAAACTTTTTGAATAGGAATAAGGGTTTTGATTTTGCCTATGGTTTTCCAGTGTCTGTGTTTTGTTTTCGTGTCGTGTCGGGTCTCGGCGGACACGTGGACACGGGTGCACCGTTCGCGCGTGCTGCTACAGTCCTCTCCTGCTACTCGGGGGCTGTAGCGGATACGACACGTATTAATATGACACGATACTCGACATGCACCATGGGGCAGCGACTGACATGCCATGTGTCAAGTCTCACGTGTCTACGTGGCGTGTCGAGAGAGATATCAGTGTCGTACTGATTTTTTACTGTACAGTGCACACGAGAAATCGAGCACTGATACGCTACTCGTATTCGTGCTGGACACGTCGAGGACACGAACCAGGGTGCCCTAGTCCTAGCCCTAGTCCTACTCGACCCTAGGACACGAGTGCAAGACTCATTGAGTCGTGTCCTGCCTGCACGACTCCGTATCCTGCCCGCACGAGACTGTCCTGTCAGTCTATACTGTGGGTGACACTTTCTATTTGGACACTTCGTGTCCACTTTTGTGGGCACGAATCACCCTCTATGACATGAACACTATTAGTATGTTAATTACCAACCACAATTATTATACATTAATTGTTTTAATTATCAAATTTCCTCATTTACCCAAGTTTCTGATACCATGTGTTCATTCAGTGTTTTCTTCTGTTTAAATCGAACTTTGGTTGGTTTATTAACCATTTAAATGTTATTAAATTACATGTTTAAGACCCTGATACTATTCTCCTATATGTAATCTAATTGTGGTTAAGTTTTTGGGTTGTTTGGTGAACATTTGATTTCGAAATGTGGCTTTTGAGTAGGGACTGAAACTGGGTATTTAGTCTTTGTATTTCCAGGTTTTGTATATGAACTTTGACACCTAATTAACCCCTCTAAATGCTGTTAACTGATAGGTTAAGTCCCTAAACCATTTCTCCTATATGTTTTCTAATAGTGGTTCGAAGTTGGGTTGATTTGGTTATGTTTTGAACTTGGAATGGGAAGTTGATGTTCCTATAAACTGAACTGTCCAAACTGGGACTGTTTTGTATATTAACGAATTGGTTTCATTTCCTGTTCACAGTTTACACACTCTTACACCCTCACTCCATAACACAGCCACTCATATGTTCCTCACTCACACTCCACACACACACACACATCCTTCACTCATAACACACACACACACAGTTTACACACACAAACAT
Source organism: Iris pallida (assembly GCA_029216955.1). NCBI lineage: Eukaryota > Viridiplantae > Streptophyta > Magnoliopsida > Asparagales > Iridaceae > Iris > Iris pallida. The sequence continues at coordinate 27,194,569 of JANAVB010028000.1, read as the reverse complement.
GCCCTCTCTCTCTATATACATTTACATGTCTATATTATATATGAATATGTATATGTATGAATATCTAGTAATGAACATGTATGTATATAGTATATGGGAGTTCTATATATATGTAATGTATATCTATATGTATATATATTATAACCTAAAGTAAGGTATGTAATATATATATCTATGAGATGTGATTGTGCCTATACCTATGTATAGGTATATGGGTAACCTAATGCTAGTGTAATTCTTTGATTGTGTTAGATAACATATCACATGTGTAGTATTTTTTTAGATGTAGACAATGTCATATAGCCTTGTAAAGGTATGTGCTAGCTAGTGTAGGTTAGTTTAGACTAGTATAGACTTGATTAGCCTAGAATGACTTGTTTGACCTAGTTTAGACTTGTTAGACCTAGTTTGACCATAGTTGACCAAGTTTGACTTCTTGGTTGACCAAGGTTGACCAAGAGTTGACTTTGGCCTAGATCGACCTAGATTCATCTAGAATGCATTAAATTGCATATTGTTATCATTTTAGACTTATTGTGACCTGTGCTGTTCTGATTAGGAGCTAGACACCTCTTCTCGGATAGTACATTTCATTCGGACACTTAGATACCAGACGAGTACATTCTCTGATCATTTCATATCCTGTTTAGAATTATTTTCTGCATTAAATTACTTTACTTGTTACTGTCACATTGGTCACACGGATTGGTACTATATGGATCCCTTCTTGAGATGTTATCCTTAGGGAGCATTGGGTACTACATGTTCTGTGCGTTTCACTTACATGGCGTATCACTATGCTTCATTGGTTCTTTGATCACTTGTGACACATACTCTTATGATCACAGAGTCTCCTAGAATCTCTTATCCCATTTACTGGGTATCCTAGAATCTCCTAGAATCCCCATTTATGGGACATCCATGTATCACCCTTCGGGGGCTTTGCATGGAATCATAACATAACCTGGTTGGATCCTTGTGTATTGATTGTACGGGCGAGTAGAAGTAGACATGTGAATAATACCCAAGTAGATCTTATCAGAATCTTTCCATAGTGACTTATCAGAATCTCCTATGCCATTTACATGTCTATATTGTACTCTGACTCACTAGCCACTGTTAGTCTCTATTTATAGTAGATTTTTCTATTACAGCTCTCTCTCACAGTTTACATACTTCATTTCTTTCAGTACCTGTATCTTACTTTACTGCATGATTATATTTTCTAACCTGCTTTGAACTGTTGAGATGTACTGTGCTCGCTCTTGTCCTGACTGGACCTGTTGAAAATATTACAGAGGACGAGGAGGAGGCCTGTGTGGATACCTTCTAGGGGGCAGCCCTAGACGACACTTACGAGCTGGACCCTCAGGAGGACCCAACTCTAGTTGAGGACATCACCCCCATTGCCTATACTAGTTTAGTTAGGCTTATCTTATTTTATATTGTCACGAGACTGTTTAGCTAGGATTTACTTCTGTTCAGAGATTTGAGTTGCATATATTCTTTCGTATACTGTAGCTGAGTTTGTACTCTGGATATTGCTGGGATATTATCTTAGACTACTTTATCATCTATTTTTCCTTGAGTTCTATATCATATCGTGCTATCGCTTCCTTAGTTGTGATTGAGTTCATTTACTTCTATGTCACCCCCATTCGGGGAGTATAAACTGTTTAGAGATATATTATTAGATGTATGTTGACCTAGGACAGCGTTCTACCGCCGACACTGCGGCATAGGCTGGACGTACCCACGTCTCGTGCCCTTACTCTAGGGTGCGGATCGTGACACGTTTTTAGTGGTGGCCCATGCAGGTCTAGACTAGAAGTGTAGTGGTATTCCAATTAGAGTATCACTACAGCCTGCAGTGGGATATAGGACATTAATTTTAGGGTACTCAATCACTTTAGGAAAAAAAATTTTATTGCCATCTAAATCCTTATTGTCTGCTGATCTTTCGAATTTTAATTGTCTGCCTTTGTTATTTCGCTTCTTTCTCAGAAATTGATACTCTTGTTTGTCTATCTTCAGGATGGTAGATACTCGATCGCAGTGTACCATTCATGGGGATGCTATGGAGGGGACTGCTACCTCCCAGCCAGTATAGCGGGGCTCGGGGACTGCAGCTCCTGCCACCTCTGCTCGTATTGAGACCTCGGCAGCAGCAGCAGGGGGTTTGCTTCCACCGGCTCGGAGGTAGGACCCAGTCATCCCAGAGGATCCTTTCCAGCAGCCGTCGCCTACAGGATACGTAGATGCAGCATAGATATTCGTGTACTTCCAGCAGTTCATGGACCGGCAGCAGGCTCGACAGGACAGGGGCATGGAGTTGGCCCTTATGACGGTTGCAGCTCGACCAGTGGTCCATCAGCCGAGGACACCGGGGATAGAGCAGTTTCAGAAGATGAGCCCAGAGACTTTCTAGGGACAGAGGGGATCTTATATGCCGATGAGTGGATCGAGCATATAGAGGAGATCTTCCGCCTGGCCCGGATACCAGCAGATCTCCAGATTGAGGCCGCAGCTAGCCGAATGCGAGATCTTGCTCGCACCTGGTATCAATCAGACTCCAGGATAGGGATAGATGGACAGACTTTGGGAGCAGTTCAAGGGCTTCTTCAAGAAGAAGTTCTTTCCAGATTCAGCACTCAGAGCCTTGGAGTCGCAGTTCGAGAGCCTAGTCCAGGGGAGTCTTTCAGTGGAGGAGTACGCGGGGGAGTTCAGCCACCTCGACAGGTTCGTAGAGGGCTTGAGCGAGACGGCGAAGGCCCAGAGGTTCCGGAAGGGTCTAGTCAAGGAGGTCAAGTCCTTGACCAAGGGCAACCGGGATGCCACATTCGAGGAGATATTGACGGAAGCCTTGTTGGCAGAGGATGATCTTGAGCTTAGGCTCAAGAGGGGGCGAGACCCAGTTGGGGGCAGCAGCAGTGGGGGCCAGGCCAAGAGGCCTCACTTTCAGTACCAGCAGCAGAGGCAGTTCCAACCGCAGCCGATCCAGCAGAGGCCAGTTCACCAGCAGCAGCAGCCGAGACAGCACCAGCAGGGTCAGAGACAGGGTGTTACTTGTGCCTACTGCAAGAAGCCTGGGCACGTCTTCAATGAGTGCTGGAAGAGGCTGGGCCAGTGCCTGGTGTGTGGTTCAGCAGACCACCAGATGAGGGAGTGCCGCATAGCACGAACAGGCCCGAAAGGAGGAGCCAGGGTTCCAGTAGGCCAACAGAGGGGACCAGCCCTGCAGACGTAGCAGCAGAGGTTCGTCCAGCACCAGCAGCAGGCCAGGGGAGGCCAGCAGGGCAAGGATTTGCCATGGCAGCAGAGGATGTGGAGGCCATCGGAGAGCTGATTACAGGTTCGATTCTTCTCGACTCCAGTCCAGCTTTTGTATTATTCGATTCCGGTGCTTCGTATAGCTTTATATCAGTATCTTTTGTGATTAGACACGGTATCGTAGCTGAATTATTGCCTAAGACTTACAAGATCACGACCGGAGGTGGCATTATCCTTGTGAGTGATGTTTGTAAGGGTCGGAGAGTAGTTTTGGGAGGCCGTGAGTTGGAGGTGAGCCTGCTCGTAATGCCATTGTTGAACTACGATATAGTACTAGGCATGGATTGGTTGAGCAGGCACCACGCCAGCATTGATTACAGTGGGGGTAGAGTTCTCTTCAGAGCATCGGGGGAGCTAGAGTTCGAGTACTCCAGACGTCAGGCAGAGCAGAGCAGCGGAGTCTTCTGTGGAGTCTCGTTCGAGGAGCAGGCGATTCCACACCCCTTGATAGCAGAGTATATGGATGTTTTCCTAGAGGAGTTGCCGGGATTGCCACCAGACAGAGACATAGAGTTCTCGATAGACTTGGTTCCAAGAGTGGAGCCTATCTCTCAGCATGTATATCGGGTGAACAACAGTGAGCTGGTGGAGCTGAAGAAACAGGTGGATGAGCTACAGGACAAGGGCTTTATCCGCTTGAGTTCGTCGCCATGGGGTGCACCAGTGTTGTTCGTGCCGAAGAAGGATGGGTCAGTACGGATGTGTATTGACTATAGGGCACTCAACAACCTCACGATCAAGAACAAATACCCACTGTCGCGGATCGACAAACTTTTTGACCAGTTGAGCGGAGCTCCAGTATTTTCCACGATTGATCTGAGGTCGGGATATCACCAGGTGAAGGTGAAGGGGGAGGATATTCCCAAGACCGCTTTCAAGACACGGTACGGGCAGTTTGAGTTTTTGGTTATGCCGTTTGGGCTAACCAATGCACCAGCAGTGTTTATGAACCTTATGAACAAGGTGTTCCACCAGTATCTGGATTAGTTTGTGGTAGTGTTCATTGAAGACATCTTGATATATTCCAAGACTGAGGAGGAGCACGAGGAGTATTTGAGGATAGTGCTGGAGATTCTAAGGAAGGAGAAACTTTACGAAAAGCTCTCCAAGTGTGAGTTCTTCTTGGACCGGGTGGATTTCTTGGGACATGTGGTGACTGAAGATGGTATCTCAGTTGACCCCAAGAAGATTGTAGCAGTTGAGGCATGGGCAGCGCCGACTTTAGTTGCAGAGATAAGGAGTTTCCTGGGGCTGGCAGGATATTATCGAAGATTTGTGCAGGATTTCTCCCGGGTTGCAGAGCCGTTGACTCGGTTGACCCGGATGGATGCTGATTATGTTTGGTCATAGGAGTGTCAGACAGCTTTTGATGAGTTAAAGAAGCGGCTTACGACAGCTCCGATTCTGACATTGCCTTCAGGATCAGGTGGATTCACTATTTATAGTGATGCTTCAGGGAAGGGGCTGGGTTGCGTCTTGCAGCAGCATAGGAAGGTGATTGCCTATGCTTCCAGGCAATTACGTCCCCATGAGAAGAACTACCCTACCCACGACGTGGAGCTGGCAGCAGTAATTTTGCTCTGAAGTTGTGGAAGCATTATCTGTATGGAGAGAGGGTGAAGATCTTCACAGATCACAAGAGCTTAAAGTATGTGTTCACTCAGAAGGAGTTGAACATGAGACAGCGCAGATGGCTAGAGTTGATGAAGGATTTTGACATCCTACTTCAGTATCATCCAGGGAAGGCCAACATGGTTGCCGATGCCTTGAGTAGGTATCCGACAGCCATGTGTTTGACTATGGATCGATATTTGCTTGCAGACTTAGAGAGCCTTGGGATTGAGGTGATCATGCCCGGAGTGCAGATGCAGCTATGGGGGATGCAGATTCAGTCAGACTTGGTGGAGAGGATCAAGTTGGCACAGTTTGAGGATGTTGCTCTGCGGTGTCTCTGAGAGCAGGTTCGAGCAGGATTGCTGGAGGGCGAGTTTTCTCTTGTAGAGGATGGTGCCTTGAGGCACGGTTCAAGGTTATGTATGCCCAGCGGAGAGCTCAGGAAGCAGGTTATGCAGGAGACCCACAGATCTCAGTACTCTATACACCCGGGTGCTAACAAGATGTACCGAGATCTGAAGGAGCATGTTTGGTGGTTAGGGATGAAGCGGGAGTTGGCTCGCTTCGTGGCTAGGTGTTTGGTCTGTCAGCAGGTCAAGACAGAGAGGCAGAGGCCCGGTGGATTGTTGCAGCCGCTGCCTATTCCCGAGTGGAAATAGGAGCATATCACTATGGACTTCGTATCAGGATTGCCACGTACACCAGGAGGAAAAGACGCGATTTGGGTCATCGTTGACAGGTTGACCAAATCGGCCCACTTCTTGCCATTCAAGGTGGGTACGTCTACAGAGAGGCTGGCGGAGATGTATATGCGGTAGATAGTCAGGATTCATGGGGTTCCGGTCAGCATCGTCTCAGATCGGGATAGTCGCTTTATTTCCTATTTCTGGAGGAGTCTGCAGACCAGCTTGGGCACTCAGCTCAAGTTTAGTACTGCATACCACCCCCAGACGGACGGACAGTCGGAGCGGACTATTCAGACACTTAAGGATATGCTACGGACGTGCGTCCTGGACTTTGGAGGTTCCTGGGAGGATCATCTTCATTTGGTGGAGTTTGCTTACAACAACAGTTTCCAGGCCAGCATTGAGATGTCACCTTTCGAGGCTCTGTACGGGCGTAGGTATCGTACACCCTTATCTTGGAATGATGTAGGTGAGCGAGCTTTACTGGGGCCAGAGATGGTTGTTGACGCAGCCGAGAAGGTGAAGCTCATCAGGGACAGACTTCGCCTGGCGCAGGACAGACATCGGTATTGGGCCGATAGCCACCGGAGGCCGTTTGAGTTTGAGGTACAGATTAAAGTAGGATTATATTTAGGTTTGATTGTTTGTGATTTTTGATCATGTTTGTTTATTATAATTAATTGAGACCTTGCTTGTGATTAGGTCGGAGACCAGGTTTTCTTGAGGATATCTTCGACTCGTGGTATGATACGTTTTAGTGGAGGCGGGAAGCTTAGCCCGCGCTTCATCGGCCCTTTCGTTATCAGTGGAAGAGTAGGTGACGTTGCATACATGCTAGACTTGCCGTCTGTACTTGTGGGGGTCCACAACGTATTCCATATTTCACAGTTGAGACGGTACGTGGCTGACCCTAGCTATGTGCTCGATCATTCAGAGATTGAGGTTGGGCCTTCTCTCAGCTATCCAGAGCAGCCAATGGAGATACCGGATCGACGAGAGAAGGTTCTGAGGAACCAGATGATACCCTTGGTACGTGTCGCATGGAGGCATCATTCTCTAGGAGAGTCTACTTGGGAGCGGGAGGATGAGATGCGCGAGCATTACCCTTATCTTTTTGGACCGTGAGGTATACTTTCTATCCTTCTCATCAGTTGTATTTCGCCTTTCAATTTCGAGGATGAAATTCTTTTAAGGAGGGTAGATTTGTCACTACCATATTTCTAGTTTGAGGGTATTTTTGACATTTTTGGGGTAATTTGAATTTTTTTTAGAATTTATTTGAATTTATGGGAATTTTTAGAAATTATTTTGGAATTGTTTGAATGAGGGTTGACTAGGTTGACTTTGACTAGCTTTGACTTGTGATCTAACCCTAGTTGAGTTGGACTTGGCTAGATATGAGACCCTAGCTCAAGTTAAGTTAACCATACTCTAGTTAGTGAAAACAATTAGGAATATTAAGATTTGAATAGAAAGCTTTTGATCACAAGTCATGACTTGTGATTTTAGAAACATTGATTTATGACTAAGCCCAACACACTAGCAACCCTAACGCAAGCCCATACATGGCCGGCCACTATACCCATCCTTGGGATTCCCACCCTATAAAATCCCTCCTAGAAATTAGGGCTAGCCTCTCTTCATAATTATTTCAAAGTTTGAGGAAGAGGTGAGTCTCCATGTTCAATAATTCATATAAAATCCTTTTTAAATCCCTTTTCCCCCAAACTAATTGCATTGGGTGCTAATCTTTATATTCTTGCTGTTTATGAAAGGATATTCAGAGTTTGGGACAATTTGAGGGAGTTTTGAAGCTTGGAGAACCATTCTCTATTGGGGTTTTTTTTGAGGATTTTGCAACCATAGGTAATTTCTTTAATACACCATGAATCCCTGATTTTATTTCACATTTAGGGAGTCCTAGGCCTAACCTAGCTGTAGGAATAGGAAACCCTAGGTTTTGAACACTGTACGTGTCCGTATCGGACACGTATCAGACACTGTTCATTGGTGTTTGTCGAAATGCCTCAAAGGGCATTTCGATTCTTTTTGTTCAAACTTTTTGAATAGGAATAAGGGTTTTGATCTTGCCTATGGTTTTCCAGTGTCTGTGTTTTGTTTTCGTGTCATGTCGGGTCTCGGCGGACACGCGGACACGGGTGCACCGCGTGCGCGTGCTGCTACAGTCCTCCCCTGCTATTCGGGGGCTGTAGCGGTCACGACACGCGTTAATATGACACGAGACTCGACACGCACCATGGGGCAGCGACTGACACGCCACGTGTCAAGTCTCACGTGTCCACGTGGCGTGTCGAAAGATATATCAGTGTCGTACTAATTTTTTACTGTACAGTGCACACGAGAAATCGAGCACTGATACGCTACTCGTATTCGTGCTGGACACGTCGAGGACACGAACTAGGTGTCCTAGTCCTAGCCCTAGTCCTACTCGACCTTGGGACACGAGTGCAAGACTCATTGAGTCGTGTCCTGCCTGCACGACTCTGTGTCCTGCCCGCACGAGACTGTCCTGTTAGTCTATACTGTGGGTGACACTTGCTGTTTGGACACTTCATGTCCACTTTTGTGGATACGAATCACCCTCTCTGACACGAACACTATTAGTATATTAATTACCAACCAAAATTGTTATACGTTAATTGTTTTAATTATCAAATTTCCTCATTTACCCAAGTTTCTGATACCATGTGTTCATTCAGTATTTTCTTCTGTTTAAATCGAACTTTGGTTGGTTTATTAACCATTTAAATGTTATTAAATTACATGTTTAAGACCCTACTACTATTCTCCTATATGTAATCTAATTGTGGTTAAGTTTTTAGGTTGTTTGGTGAACATTTGATTTCGAAATATGGCTTTTGCGTAGGGACTGAAACTAGGTATTCAGTCTTTGTATTTCCAGGTTTTGTATATGAACTTTGACATCTAATTAACCCCTCTAAATGCTGTTAACTGATAGGTTAAGTCCCTAAACCATTTCTCCTATATGTTTTCTAATAGTGGTTCGAAGTTGGGTTGATTTGGTTATGTTTTGAACTTGGAATGGGAAGTTAAAGTTCCTATAAACTGAACTATCCAAACTGGGACTGTTTTGTATATTAATGAATTGGTTTCATTTCCTGCTCACAGTTTACACACTCTTACACCCTCACTCCCTAACACAGCCACTCATATGTTCCTCACTCACACTCCATACACACACACACATCCTTCACTCATAACACACATACACACACACACACACACACACACACACACACACACACACACACACACACACACACACACACACACACACACACACACACACACACACACAGTTTACACACACACACATGCCCTCTCTCTCTATATACATTTACATGTCTATATTATATATGAATATGTATATGTATGAATATCAAGTAATGAACATGTATGTATATATTATATGGGAGTTCTATATATATGTAATGTATATCTATATGTATATATGTATTAGAACCTAAAGTAAGGTATGTAATATATATATCTATGAGATGTGATTGTGCCTATACCTATGTATAGGTATATGGGTAACCTAATGCTAGTGTAATTCTATGATTGTGTTAGATAACATATCACATGTGTAGTATTTTTTTTAGATGTAGACAATGTCATATAACCTTGTAAAGGTATGTGCTAGCTAGTGTAGGTTAGTTTAGACTAGTATAGACTTGATTAGCCTAGAATGACTTGTTTGACCTAGTTTAGACTTGTTAGACCTAGTTTGACCATAGTTGACCAAGTTTGACTTCGTGGTTGACCAAGGTTGACCAAGAGTTGACTTTGGCCTATTTTGACCTAGATTCATCTAGATTGCATTAAATTGCATATTGTTATCATTTTAGACTTATTGTGACCTGTGCTGTTCTGATTAGGAGCCAGACACCTCTCCTCGGACAGTGCATTTTATTCGGACACTCAGATACCAGGCGAGTACATTCTCTGATCATTTCATATCCTGCTTAGAATTATTTCCTGCATTAAATACTTTACTTGTTACTGTCACGTTGGTCACACGGATTGGTACTATATGGATCCCTTCTTGAGATGTTATCCTTAGGGAGCATCGGGTACTACATGTTCTGTGCGTTTTACTTACATGGCGTATCACTATGCTTCATTGGTTCTTTGATCACTTGTGACATATACTCTTATGATCATAGAGTCTCCTAGAATCTCTTATCCTATTTACTGGGTATCCTAGAATCTCCTAGAATCCCCATTTATGGGACATCCATGTATCACCCTTCGGGGGCTTTGCATGGAATCATAACATAACCTGGTTGGATCCTTGTATATTGATTGGGGGTACGGGGGAGTAGAAGTAGACATGTGAATAATACCCAAGTAGTATCTTATCAGAATCTTTTCATAGTGTCTTATCAGAATCTCCTATGCCATTTATATGTCTATATTGTACTCTAACTCACTAGCCACTGTTAGTCTCTATTTATAGTAGATATTTCTATGACAGCTCTCTCTCACTGTTTACATACTTTATTTCTTTCAGTACCTGTATCTTACTTTACTGTATGATTATATTTTCTAACCTGCTATAAACTGTTGAGATGTACTGTGCTCGCTCCTGTCCTGACTGGACCTGTTGAAAATATTACAGAGGACGAGGAGGAGGCCTGTGTGGATACCTTCTACAGGGCAGCCCTAGATGATACTTGCGAGCTGGACCCTCAGGAAGACCTAGCTCTAGCTGAGGACATCACCCCCATTGCCTAGACTAGTTTAGTTAGGCTTATCTTATTTTATGTTGTCATGAGACTGTTTAGCTAGGCTTTACTTCTGTTCAAAGATTTGAGTTGTATATAGTCTTTCGTATACTGTAGCTGAGTTTGTACTCTGGATATTGCTGGGATTTTATCTTAGACTACTTTATCATCTATTTTTTCTTGAGTTCTATATCATATCGTGCTATCTCTTTCTTAGTTGTGATTGAGTTTATTTACATCTATGTCACCCCCATTCGGAAAGTATAAACTGTTTAGAGATATATTGTTAGATGTATGTTGACCTAGGACAGCGTTCTACCACCGACACTGCGGCGTAGGCTGGACGTACCCACGTCTCGTATCCTTACTCTAGGGTGTGGGTCGTGACAGATTAACATCCTAAGAGCTGATCCACGACAACCACAAAACCTACCTTTTCCAACTATGGTGAAGGACAGTCCAAAAATAGGCCACCCCTATTTGACGGAACTAACTACACCTATTAGAAAACTAGGATGAGTTTTTATTTCAAGCCTTTAGACTTTTGATCTGTGGACCATCGTCACGGATGGTTACAAGAAACCTGCCAGAATAGCTATCGAGTGGACTCTTGTTGAAACACCCTAAGACAAATATTCGACCAGGAAAAGAAACAGGCAAGTCTAGATGCTAAGGCTATTAATGCTCCCTTTTGTGCAATAGACATGACTAAATTCAACAGGGTCTCTACATGCTCCATCTGACACGAAGTATGGAGGCTTCTGGAGATGACTCATGAAGAACCACACAAGTTAAAGAATCAAAGATCAGCCGTCTGACACAAGAATACGAAGCATTCAAAATGAAGCCAAATGAGACGATTACTCAAATGTTCACTAGATTCCTCGACATCGTCAACCATCTATCTTCCCTTGGCAAAGTATATTCCAACCATGAAAAGATACGAAAAGTGCTAAGAGGATTGCCGAAGATATGGAACCCTAAGGTCATGACGATTATCAAAGAAAATGATCTTACGGCTATGTCACTAGAAACTCTGATGGGTAAGCTGATGACACATGAGATCAAGCTCAAAGATTTTAAAGAAACTGCTCCAAAAGAAAAAGAAATTGCCTTAAGAGCTCATCGCCGAAGAACCATTTCAGAGGAAACAGATGACGACGATTTTGAAGGTGACGATCAAGCACTCATGGTTCAAAATTTTAAGAAGTTCCTACGCTTCAACCGAAGGAAGAAGGAACAAAAAGATGATGAGGAAGAACCCACCTGCTTCAGATACAAGAAGATGGGACACGTCAGAAAAGATTGTCCTGTAGCAAAGAAAGGAAGCAGATACGAAAAACCATACAACAGAAGCCAACCTCAAGGAAGTATGACAGCACTAGCATCTGGTACGAAAGCGAAGCCAGTGATTCAAATGAAGAAGCGGACTCTCCGTAAGATACGACAAATGTCTGCCTAATGGCAACTTCAGATAAGGTAAATAATTTTTTTGACAACTTTTTTTTCCGATGAACTAAGTGATGCCTTTAGTGATCTACTTGAAGACCACAAAAAGGTTGTTAAAAAATATAAATATGCTAAGGATAAAATCATGGCTCATGAAGCCGAGATCCATAGACTTTCATGATTATTAGAAAATCTTAAAAACACTACACCCACGAAAAATACTGAGGAGGTATCTAAGCTTAAGTTAAGCTTATACGATGCCGAATCTCTTATTGAGATGATATCACTACTTTAAATAAAGAACTTGCTGAAGAGAAAAACAAGTACAAGATTGCTACTGTAGAATAAATGGTCTTACTGCTAAATATGATGAGTTGCATGCTGCCTCTAAGAAATTAGAGATTAGACTAGGTAAACAGGTTATTCAACCTCAAACTCAGTCTCATAATCACAACACTTACACTAAACACCAGACAGCTCAACACAAAAGAGCACGTCATTACAAGAACACTTATCCACATACCACACAAAAACCTGCCTTTATGTATACCTACTCCCATGCAGCACGTAAAACACATACACGTAGTTATAGTCATCCTGCTGCTATACGTAATTATTATTATCATCCTACTACTACATATAGTTATCATCATTCTACATCCACATATAGACATCACTATCATCCTGCACCCAATACCAATATGCACGCTACATGTACTTACTTTGGTTTACATGGACACATATCACCATAGTGTAGAATTAGAAAACTAGTGGATATTAATCTATATGCATGGATACTGAAGACTAACTTTTCAGGATCCACAAGAATCTGGGTACCAAAGGTCACATCTACTCATAGTGTAGGTGGACCTTCCTTCTTAAACTAGAAGCAAATAGATTATCGATAGTGGATGCTCGCGACATATGACTGGAGATGCTAATCTATTCGTAACACTATCGATAAAAAAGGAAGGATAAGTATCCTTCGGCAATAATCTGAAAGGCTATATCATAGGTAACGGTACAATTGGTTATCCTCCTTCTTCCGTTATTAAGGATGTCTGTTTAGTGACCGAATTAAAGCATAATCTGCTCAACATTAGTCATCTTTCTGATCATGGATATGATATTAACTTCGGTAAAACTAAATGCTTTATCTATGATAAATCATCTGTAGATATTGCTTTCGAAGGGATAAGGGAAGATAACATATATATTTTATATCTATCTAGAGATACTAACAGTGCAGGTAGATGCCTTTATGCCCACAAAGATGAAAGGCTATTATGGCATCAGCGCCTTGGTCATGCTAACATGGACACCATATCAAGACTATCTATTAAGAAGCTAGTAAGAGGATTGCCTGAAATAGCATTCAAAAAGGACACGGTATGTGCCAAATATGAAAAGAATAAGGCTTCCAAATCTTTTTTTAAATCCATCAACATTGTAAGTACCACTCGACCTTTGCAATTATTCCATATAGATTTATTTGGTCCTAGTAGAGTAGCTAGGCTTGGCAGAAAACTCTATGCTTTCGTTATTGTTGATGATTTTTCAAGATTCACTTGGGTTTTCTTTCTTGTAAAAAAATGATACCATTTCAGGTTTCAATCATGGTGGCAAATTCAAAATTTTGATTTTGAAAAGTTTTGTGATTTAAATGGCTTTAATCATGAGTTTTCTTGTCCTGGAGCTCCTCAACAAAATGGTTTTGTGGAGCAGAAGAATAGGACTCTTGGCAAACGCTCCATGATTGTTGAAGAGTCTACTAACGTAACTTTTGTTGAGGAGAATAGTATATCTATCATTTCCGATGATGATGAACCATCAAATTCTACTCCAGTGGATACACCGTCCAAAACCAGTTCTCTGGAGAGCTTACCAAAGAAGTTCCAATTCAAACCTTCACATCCAGAAAACTTGGTAATAGGTGAGGTATCGAAAGGGGTAACTACTCGATCTTCTTTAAGAGATTCTATTGCTAGCATTGCTTTTATTTCTCAAGTTTAACCTAAAAATGTTTTAGAAGCTTTTAACGATGAATTTTGGATATATGCAATGCAAGAAGAACTCAACTAATTTAAACAAAATCAGGTTTGGGAACTTGTGCCTAGACCTGCTAATCATTCAATCATTGGTACCAAATGGGTTTTTCGCAACAAAGTTAATAAGTACGGTTCGGTCATTTGCAACAAGGCTCGTATCGTAGCTCAAGGATACGACCAAGAGGAGGGTATCGTTTACGAAGAGACGTATGCTTCTGTTGCATGACTTGAATCTATTCGGATGCTTTGCGCCTTTGTAAAGTTCCAAAACTTTAAACTTTTTAAGTGGATGTGAAAAGTGCTTTTCTAAATGGTTTTATTAAAGAAAAGGTTTTTGTCAAGCAACCCCCTGGTTTTGAAAATCACAAATTTCTTGACCATATTTTTAAACTTAAGAAAGTTCTTTATGGCCTCAAATAAGCTCCTTAAGCTTATTATGAACGCCTTAATACTTTCATACTTGATAAAGGTTTTTCAAAAGAAAAAATTGACACTACACTTTTCATAAAATCCCTTGATGACACTGTTTTACTAGTACAAATCTATGTAGATGATATCATATTTGGGTCTACTAATGAGGGTCTATGCAAAGATTTTGCCAATTGTATGCAGAACGAGTTTGAGATGAGCATGATGGGGGAGCTTAACTACTTCCTTGGACTGAAAATCAAATAATACTCGCAAGATGTCTTCATCAGTCAGTCGAAGTATACAAAAAATATGCTGAAAAAGTTTAAGCTTGACAACATCAAACCTATCAGCACTCCAATGGCTACAACAAAGCTAGAACCTGATGAAAGCGGCAAACCAAATGATCAACGTAAGTATCGAGGTATGATTAATAGTCTATTGTATTTAACTGCTAGTTGTCCCGATATTATGTTTAGCGTTTGCTTATGTGCTATATATCAAACTAATCCTAAAGAATCACAAATGACCGCTGTTAAGCATATCTTTAGATATTTTAAAGGAACGATTACGGTAGGCTTGTGGTATCCCAAAACCACTTTCTTTGAATTGATCGAATATTTCGATGCTGATTTTATGGGATGCAAAGTCGACGTAAGAGTACCAGCAACACATGTCATTTGTTAGAAAAGGTTTTAGTCTTATAGTTTAACAAGAAGCAAAATTCTGTCGGACTTTCCACAACAGAAGCTGAGTACATCACAGCTGGTCATTACTGTACACAGATTCTATGGATGAAGCAAACTCTTGAAGACTATAACTTACTATTCAAGCTCATACCTATTTTCTGTGATAATACTTGTCATGCCCCAGTTCCAAATAATCGGATCGGGAACACGTGGCATACCAGCTGTACAATCAAGCATAGCTAATCCCAATTTAATGGACTATGATCTGATCGTAGTACGCTGTAGTAAAACTAATAATGTAACATCACAGGCAGGTAAACTAGTCTCATCCATGAAATAAGGTAATAGATAACTGAATGGAAAATCATCAGTGCCACAGAATCCAAATGTCAACAATGGCTAGAGGAGAACAATCTACTAAAAGTAAATGAGTACATCTGGAATGAAATGAAGTAGCAAAAAGAAATAAATAGAATACTGGAAATGGAACCCACGTCTGAAGATGTAGCTAGCCTCCAGAGGATCAAGGTTGCGGCTCCACCTCAAAGTCGTCGTCAACAAGTCCCTCTACTCCGTAATCAGCCGGGAATAAGTGCTCGTCAAGCTCTGGAAAAGATACCAGGTCCTCAGAGGGACATAACAAATACACAGAAAAATGACATGCAAGAATATACTGAGCAGTAATGTAAAAGTAACTAATAAAAATGCCACCCAGTATTTCTCTAACCAAACAAGGACAGGAAATACAAGAAAGCAATAAGGTGTTCTAGCCATCTATGTGTAAATGCACTCGAGACATCTCTTGTGGCACATGAGAGGGGGAGAAGAAGAAGAAACTGCCACCAAGCGTTCTACGGTTTGAGAAACGAGGGGCTACGAGCATCCAGCGTACTTTGGAAACAGAATTCTCATACACCACTAGTAGACTCTCCCCACCCAATGTACTCGTACCGTATACGCGGTACGAACAATATGCGAGACGTCATAAATATGGTATAACTAAACCAAACTGCTAACAGACTCAAGATCATATGTTAAGGGCCAGTCAACACTGGACCTCTACACTCAACTCACTCATATGTGATACATGTCTGAGATGGTGTCAAGTTTATACTAACTTTATACAAGGTAGTCATCAATGGAGACGAGTGCACACGATAGTAATAACTGGTCAAATGTAAATACTGTATAGTAAATGTCAAGCAAGGTGTACTTGCCTGTGTCCAGCAACTGAGTATCCGGGTCTAAAGTAGAGTCCGAGTCCCGAGAAGCAAATAATCCTAAACAAAATTTATCTCTAATTAATTACTAATTAAACAAATTAAACAATTCATTTAATTGCTAAGTAATCTTTAATTTAAATTAATCTATTACTACTAGCTAACTAGTATCAATAATTATGAATAATAATTATACAATAATAAGTATGTAAACCATACTTATTATCATACCATTTATATTCTGAAATTTATTTACAACTAAATATTTAATAATTACTTAATTAATTAATGATAATCAATTAACCAACCATTTTAATACACACATGAATTCACAATTCCTAATATTACTAACATAAATAGTAAAAATCCTTAAAAATCATTTTTAGTCTATTTTAATAATAAACTAAATAATATCAGAATAATAAATATATATTATATATATATTTTACAGAAAATGAATTATTATCATTAAACTATTTATTAAATAACTAGTTGGATAATAACAATAAGTACTTAATAATTCTAAATAAATCCAAATAAATTACCACAAACCTTAAATTTAATCATTAAAACTAAATTCACAGTAGTAACACAAAATTAATAATTATTTAAATCAATAAATAATTATTACACAATTTATTACATAAACCTAAACATGATTTTCCAAATTACTTTTAAGTCTTAAAAATTCGTAAATATATTTAAAATACATAAAATAAATTCTTAAATACCCTATTTACACATTTCTAACAGAATCTTATCACTTCAAAAAATTACATCATTTATATAATTAATAACAATTAATTATATAATATATTCAACTTATGTAATAAATCTAGAAATTACCCAACTAAATCTAAATAATTATAAATAATAATAAATAAATAATGGAATTATTTTTATACAAATAATATACTATTACAAACATTTTCTATTCAAACAATATTATTTAATTACTAACCAATTAAATAATATAAATTGAAAACGGTATTTAATAATTAGTTTGATTAATACAAAACGTCCAAGAAAAATCTAAATAAAATATTTTAAAAACCAATAAAATACTGGAAAAATTTCCGTAATTTACTTTATAATTAAATCTATATTTTCCATATAAATTATATTATTTAATTATTTACCAATTAAATAATATGCATCAAACGGAGTTAATTAAACAGTTTTAATTCACTGTTTTTCACATAAAATAATTATAAATTTAATTCTAAAAATTCTGGAAAAATTATTTTAAAATACTATATTAATTATACAAACTTTTTCATGTACAAAGTTTTATCTAATTCGTAATCAAAATATTACATAAAAATGAAAACAGTAAACACATTTAATTAATTACTAGCATTGAAACTTCATAATTAAATATAAATAAATACTAATAATTAATATTAATTCATACAAAAATTAGGGTAGAACCCCTACATAATTACCAATGATTTCCTACATTTAGATCTAATTATTCATCCATTTATTCATCATAACACTCAATACAAAACTGAATAATCAGAATTTAAATACTAAAACTTGGTTTAAAGCATGCTAAGAGGTTTTAATCCATGTGACAGCGCCACGGGGGAGGGGGGTCGGGGTTACCTCGCCACGCCGCAGGGGGGTAGAACGCCGCGAGGGGGTCGTGCCGACGAGGGGGGTCGCCGGATCGGGGCGGTCGGGGCTACAGCGCGCGGGGGGGGGGGGGGGGGGGAGGGGGGCGCCGGCTGCTACATGCGGGCGCGGAAAGCGCCGCGTCTCGTCGTCGACGGCGGGGCTCCGGGTGAAGGGGAAGGAGATAGGCGCGGAAGATGAGGAGGGGCTGGTGGTTTGATGGGGAGAGGTGGAGTTTGTGTGGAGGCAAGTTTAGGGTTAGGGTTGAGAGTGATTAGGTTCTCCTATAAGAATATATATATATGGGAAAGATCCAAATGAATAGGTCCCTAATGGGTTGGGACTAGGTTAAGGTTAAATTAAGGATTGGGTTTAGTTGCTAAAATTTTTAACACCAAAACTATACAAGCTTATATATATAATCTAATGGTAAACCAATAAATAGTAACACTATATATATATATATATATATCATATACTTCTAAACTTTATCAATAATTTAATAATTAGTGTAAAAGCATTTATTTATCAATTAACATTATTTAGTAACAAATAAATATTAATAAAAATAAAAAAAATATTTTGAGGGGTTTTACAATACTAGTGTAATAAATTTGAACAAGAACCCAGTATGTCACTCGCGCACAAAACATATGGAGATTAGACATCATTCCTTGCATGATCATCAACAGCACGACACTATTAACTTAGAATTCATTGACACTGAACATCAGCTAGCAGATTTTTTTTACAAAACCACTAGCCGAAGAGCGCTTCAATTTTCTTCGTCGAGAGTTAGGAATTTTGGATGAAACTATCATACAATAAGTTGAACTTGCGTAAATAACGATTATAACGTACATCATTTATGGTAACATTGCTTTGGGTACAAGTCGAAAGGGCCCTTCTGACAATAAGGCGTAAAAGCCTAAGCGACACGGTGCACTAGTCTTTGGACTACGACTAGCTGGGATCCGGCCCCTACAGGTAACCTAAAGTAGTTTCATTGTGATGATCATCGTTTTAAACAATATTTATTATATGGCTACACTATTTTTATGGCTTGTAACATTCAGAATTTTAAATTCAAGATTTTTTTTATCAAAAATGTCTTTGAAACCTTTTTTCTGTTCTGGAGCCAGAGCCACAGAACTCGGGCTGAACTCTGCCCTGCAAAGAATTCGGGCCAAACTCTGTGTTTCTGCTTCCAGAACCCCCAGCAGCTCTTAGCTATCCAATTGTTGATCTGACGGCCACGATTTAACCCAACCTGCTAGCCCTAGTGCTCATATACCTGAACTCTCTCTCTCTCTCTCACATCACTTTTCTCTTTTACCTCCCTCAAAACCCTTTCTCCTCAAACCCTAACCCTAGAAAACTCAATTCTTAGGGCTATTTTTCCCCAAACTCAAGATTTAAGGATTTTTGGTGGATCTCTTCCATCTCCAACTACTTTTGTGAGATATAACTCCTATTTTTCATATCTTTCAAATTCATATTTTCATTATCAATGGCTCCAAAGTTACTTGGTAGGGGAAAGAGGTTAAAAAGTGAGGGGGCATCTTCATCTAACCCTCCTCCTCCTCCTCCTCCTTCTCCTCCTTTTCCTAGTCATCTTTTGTTTAATCCACCACCTCCACCAAATCCCAACACCTACAATCAGCAAATTTTTGTCTCATTGGATGCATCCAATGAGTGGTACATGGACTTTCACACACGTAGTGTGTTCCCAGGCCATCCGATAAACTTTACAATATTTTCGACATATGACGCACTTTTTCACGATTTATGCCTCAATGAACTTGTCACAACTTCATCTCTTGTCTATCTCAATACCATACTGATGTTTTACTGTAATTTAACTCATGACGATACTAGGATTTATTCTCGTGTCGCCAGCATTGACATATCTTTTGACGATTTCGAACTTGCCGATTACCTTGACCTCCCGGAACCAAACACTTGGAAAAAACTTGTTGATACCCGACAGTTCTAATTCCCCTGTGATACCACTCTCGAGGGTTTCATGGATACATTGTGTTCTCCTAACACACGTCCTCGCAAGCTTCGAGCCAAATATCTCAACAACTATTTTTATGAACTCCATCGGATCATCTTTTCCTCGATCTTGCCCAAAGCGGGATCTACCGATGAAGTCATTTATCTTGAGATATCAGCTCTATATCAACTTAACTTTTGTCTTTCGTTCAACTTCTCTCGTATGATGATGGATTGGATGATTCGTGCGAGACCAAAACCAAAATCCTTAGTCTATGCCATGTACCTTTCAAAGATTTTTCGTGCCTTCAACATCCCTCTTGATGACTGTCAGTTCCTACCTGCTCCTACCTTCCTATCCAAGACACGTAGGACTATTGCTGCTGCTGCATCCTCTGACTCTGATGCTCCTGAGCCCGAGCCTGCTGTTACTTTTGATTCCATCCAGGCGATGTTGCGCGATCGCTTCCGTTTGGAAGAATACCACTGGACCTAGTTAGACTACCACACCATCCTTTAGATGAGTTCTATCAGCAACTTTCTGCATGACCTATAGTACACCCATCCTACGATGTCGTTCTCTATCGTACGGGACCCTTCTTGCAAAGTTTACCATATTGACAACACATGGGTCAGGCTGTATCTGGACCCGGACGCGGCCTTTGTTTACCTTCGTCGCTCTATCAGCGACCCTTCAGACTCTGCTGGTCCATTCCGTGCTCCATGATGGCCGTAGTTTACCTGCTGATGCTGTTGATGTTAGGCTATAGTTTCTTTTTGCTTTATGTAGAAGTTTTTAAAAGCTTTGAGTTATAATATTTCTATTTCCCTTATGCATTGTATTTCCATCAAAACTATGCACTTTGGTTCAGTATTAAGTATAAAATTGCTAGTACTTTCTCTCTTTATGGTTATGGTTCCTAGTTGTGTGATTGTATGTATTCACTTCGTCTATTTTTATGGGGGAGCCATTATTTCATTTTACTAAATGACTAAGGGGGAGAATACTTGATATTTGCTTTGGGAATACTTGATATGTGCTTTGAACTTCTATATATATTATGTTGCGCTTGCTTGGATTAGAACTTATCTCGGGACAAATCTATTTACGTAGGAGCCGGCATGTTCATCTACGGGGGAGCTATCTTTATTCCATGCGTCCAGGTATGAATGTTGCGACATACAAATATCGTGTTTTTGTTAATTATCAAAATAGGGGAGATTGTTAACCCAAACTGGATCGTAGTCAACCTAATCTTGATAATTAACAAGACGATATCTGTAATAATCCAATTTGACACATCAAGCTCCATCACGCTCTAAAATAGAACGTCATCACATATCAGTTCAAGACAGACATCATCGACGATTGCTTCGATAGTGCTACTGTTACGTGTTATCTGAGTCTGTATTTTTACTTTTTATTGAGTTTAGGCTATTGTAAGTTGAGTCACACTGAGTATCTTAACCCTAGACTTAATACCCAAGCTCCACCTAACAAACTCCAAAACCTGCAAGCCCAAAAAGCCAACTTGAACTTTCTGTCCTCTAGGTGACAGAGTTCGGGCCGAACTCTATCCCACACAGAGTTCGGGCCGAACTTTGCCTCTTAATTTTAGGACCTGATTTTTAGGGTTTGTTGGTTGCTAGTTGTCCAACGACCAAATATTTGAATATTTGGACAGAGTTCTGGCCGAACTCTGCCTATCTGGACTAGTATATATAGGCCTTGATTTCACTCATTTTCAGTCATCCAATCTTCTCATATAGCCTATATATTCAAGAGGTTATTCTTCTCATCTAACTAGCCACAAAACTTTCCAAGCACCCAAGGTGCTCAGTGTGAGTCAACTAGAAGTTCGTGTGCAAGAGTTTCAAAAGAAGTTACTTGAACAATTCCAAGTCTCGCCATTCGCGAATCTGTAAGAAGTTGGCGTGCTATTCTGAGTAAAGGCACGTGGTTGTACGCTATTTTACAAATAGTATATTTCAATCCTGAGCTAGAGTTCTCAAGCCTGGACTAGTCCTCCACGAGGGAAACCTGGTTAAAAACTGCTGTGTCTGCGTATGCTTCTCTGATCTCTATTTATATTCCGCACTTATACTCTAATTATTACTTTTGTTGATTGGACTTGAATAGAGTTATTTTTAATTGGGTATTATCGACACATACTCTATTCACCCTCCCTCTAGAGTTGCCTATACGTACTTTATAATCGACATATACATGATTACACTAGAGGGATTTAATGACATAATCGCTTGTATTCCCCCGCCCCGATAAATATACAAGGATCCAATCAAGACACGTTACGTCATGATTGTTGTTTATACATGAAGCACGTGTGAGAATATGAGAGCACATGAGTGTACATGAATAATACGAATACAAGGAGTACAAGATGTACATGTTAAAGTACATGAACATGAAATATCCAATGCAACCGATAAGGGGATAACATTTCATGACAAGATCCATATAGTACTGGTCCGTGATAACAATGTGTTAGCATCAAGTAAAGTAGTTTAGAGCAGGAAATATAGATACTATCATGATAAAAATGATCAGAGGATGTACTCACGTGAATTTGGTTGGAGTCGACGTGCGCGACACAGACGTGTCGACACAGGATAGGTATGACATTATGCTCCATAAGATAGTCCCAAACGATGGTACATATAGTCCCAACGAGTCCAGAATTGTCCAAATAGCCTAGTTTGGTGTATAGAAGCCCAGTATCAGAGTTTGATATGAAAATCAAATTAATAACGAGAAACGGCAATAATAGTCGTGACTTATGATTTAAGGGAAAAGAATAACTATATACATATAACTATTTGAAAAATTATCCATAACGTTTAGAAACTATACTTGTGTATTTTGAAAGCATAGAAAATATTCGAGTACTAAATCTCCAATTTAAATAATACTATATATAACAATAGCCACTATAATAATAATAGGAAGTACTTGTAGCTCTTAGAAGCCATATATATAATAAAGTATATCATAAAGTTACACAAAACAATTTACGTGAACTAAAATTTATATAACCAACCAATATACTTAGTTTTATGAAAACCCATTTAAATATTTATTTATATAAAGATTTTAACTCAAACCTAATAATCCATATCATAAGGCCCAAGGTCAGACCCTACCCATAGAATATTTAGCAAAATTTATAAAAGGAAATATTACTAATGGGCTCAAAGCCTATATCAAATAAAACTATGATGATATGTCAGGCTCAAAGCCCATTTATTTATAAAGCTACATATTTAAACTAAAATGGCCATATAGCTCATCATTAAAGACCAAATATATATATTAAACTAAACTAATTATAAAATATCCTACTATATATATATATGATCCAAAATATGGCCATCTTCTGGGCCTTAAAGCCAGTCTGATTTAAAATAACATCCATTAATACCAACTCTACCATAAATAATAATAAGTTTAATAATAATAACTGATGGAACTGGGGATTCCAAGGACCCTTACTTTGGTTTGTGTATTGATCGATAGAAAGTTAAACAGATTTAATACGTGTTCTAACCCTTCATAGGCGGAAACTAGGGTTCATGAATTATACCTGTGGCGGGAAGAAGACAAGAACAATAGCCATTATAATAATAATAGGAAGTACTTGTAGCTCTTAGAAGCCATATATATAATAAAGTATATCATAAAGTTACAAAAAACAATTTAAGTGAACTAAAATTTATATAACCAACCAATATACTTAGTTTTTATGAAAACCCATTTAAACATTTATTTATATAAAGATTTTAACTCAAACCTAATAATCCATATCATAAGGCCCAAGGTCAGACCCTACCCATAGAACATTTAGCAAAATTTATAAAAGGAAATATTACTAATGGGCTCAAAGCCTATATCAAATAAAACTATGTTGATATGTCAGGCTCAAAGCCCATTTATTTATAAATCTACATATTTAAACTAAAATGGCCATATAGCTCATCATTAAAGACCAAATATATATATTAAACTCAACTAATTATAAAATATCCTACTATATATATATAGGATCCAAAATATGGCCATCTTCTGGGCCTTAAAGCCAGTCTGATTTAAAATAACATCCATTAATACCAACTCTACCATAAATAATAATAAGTTTAATAATAATAACTGATGGAACTGAGGATTTCCAGGACCCTTACTTTGGTTTGCATATTGATCGATAGAAAGTTAAACATATTTAATACGTGTTCTAACCCTTCATAGGAGGAAACTAGGGTTCACGAATTATACATGCGGCGAGAAGAAGACAAGTAGTTCCTGGCAATCTTGAGCGGACGATCCCAATACACACAAGCGGTCCTGTTCAGTACAAAGAGAACAACCTCAAGTGGTCCTGTTCAATACACACAAAGTGTACTAGTATAAACCTATAGTCAAGATAGACTAATACCAGATTATACTACAACCTTTCCAATAGATTGTCCAAGTCCATCTAGGTTGTGAACTATTTATATATTCTATAGGAAACTGATAATATGATCTTCTCTGTAACACTATATACCATATTATCTACAATATAGAATATCAAATATTTGCATTAATACTTACAACAAATACAATATGCAAACATTTGCCCATATGATTTTCATTCAAAATTTAAGGAAATAAGGTTACTACAAAAGTGATGCTTTTATTATATAACCCTAACAATCTCCCACTTATTCTTAAAGTATTGCTTTCAGTATACTATTATAAATCTCCCACTTATACTTAAACCTATGCTGCTACATATCTGACTCCCATTCCCTCAACATGATTATCAAAA
This sequence comes from Iris pallida, assembly GCA_029216955.1. Lineage (NCBI taxonomy): Eukaryota > Viridiplantae > Streptophyta > Magnoliopsida > Asparagales > Iridaceae > Iris > Iris pallida. Next base: position 27,169,918 of record JANAVB010028000.1, on the reverse strand, counting down.
GCCTTAGCTGGTAAGCTCTTTGTAAAAGGATCAGCTACGTTGTCGTTTGATGCTATCTTGATCACAGAACTTTTTCTTTCTTTACAAAATCTCATATCTGGTGGTACTTGCGATCAATATATTTACCTCTCTTATAGGCTCGTGGTTCTTTCGAGTTTGCAACTGTACCACTATTATCACAATAAAGTGTAATAGACTTAGGCAAACTAGGTACCACATCCAAGTCCAACAGAAAGTTTCTAAGCCAAACCGCTTCTTTGGCTGCCTCAGAGGCTGCCACATACTCGGCTTTCATGGGAGAATCAGCAATACATTTTTTCTTGATACTCCTCCACACAATGGCTCCACCTCCCAACGTAGACACATAACCTGAGGTAGATTTCCTGGAATCCCTATTTGACTAAAAATCCGAGTCTGTATACCGTAAAGAAACTAAACTATCTTCCTGGTAAACTAGCATATACTCTTTAGTCCTTTTCAGGTGCTTCAAAATATGCTTTATTGCAGTCCAATGCTCTTGTCCTGTGTTAGATTGATATCTCCTGACCATGCCAACGACAAAGTAGATGTCTGGTCTCGTACATAGCATTGCATACATTAAGCTTCCTACTGCTGAAGCATAAGGAACTGCTTTCATGTTCTCTATCTCTTTAGGTGACCTCGGACACTGCTCCTTTGATAGTGCAATTCCATGTCTAAAAGGTAAGAAACCTTTCTTAGAATTTTGCATAGTAAAATGAGTCAGTACAGTATCGATATAGAAAGCTTGGGATAAGTCCAACATCCTTTTCTTACGATCTCGTAGAACTTTGATCCCAAGGATGACCTACTTCTTCCAAGTCCTTCATATCAAACTGTTTGGATAACCATACCCTTACATCAGATAACACCTTCACATTGTTTCCAATGAGCAAGATGTCATCCACATAAAGTACTAGGAACACCACTACGTTTTTGTCACACTTTCTATATACACATGATTCATCCTGACATTGATCAAATCCATAGAATTTTATCACCTGATCAAAACATATGTTCCAAGATCTAGAAGCTTGCTTAAGTCCATAAATGGACTTCTTGAGCTTACAAACAAGATGTTCTTGGCCCTTTTCAATGAACCCGTCTGGTTGCTTTATATAGATGTCTTTCTCAAGACTTCCATTAAGGAAAGCTGTCTTGACATCCATTTACCAAATCTCATAATCGAGATGAGCTGCAATAGATAAAAGAATATGGATAGACTTAAGCATGGCTACTGGAGAAAAGGTTTTCTCATAATCAATACCCTCTCTTTGAGTAAAACCTTTTGCAACAAGCCGAGATTTAAAGGTTTCAACTTTACCGTCTGATCCTCTTTTTGCCTTATAGAACCACTTGCATCCAACGGCTTTAAAGGTTTCAACTTTAAAGGTTTCAACTCCCAGACCTGATTGGAATCTTTAGATTCTATTTCAGATATAATTTCTTTTTGCCAAGACTCTACATCTTTATCTTGGAGTGCTTCATTGTAGGTACAGGGATCAAATCTTGTTCCTGAGGGACGAAGTCTGACGACTCTCCCAAGAACATATATCTATCAGGTTGTATCACAACCCTCATACTACGACGAGGCACTTTCGGTTGTGGTATAACATTTATGACACGTTGTGCAGTTAATTGTGGTTCATCCTCTTGTACTATTCGTACTGAAGTACTTGGTGTCGCACCTCTCAGTTCTTCTAGAACAACTATACTCGTGGGTTTATGGTTCATCATATAGTCTTCCTCTAAGAATCAGGCATTGGTGCTAACAATGACCTTCTGATCCTTAGGACTATAAAATAAACCTTCTTTCGTTCTTGGATAGCCTACAAACAAGCGTACTTCTGTACGAGATTCTAATTTATCTGCTTTTCTATTCAGCAAATGTGCTGGACTACCCCAAATTCGAACATATTTTAGATTAGGCTTACACCCAATCTATAGCTCTCTGGGAGTAAGAGGTACTGGCTTAGAAGGAACCAAATTCAAAATATAAGCTGCAGTCTTTAAGGCATATCTCCAAAATAAATTTGGTAAATTCGAATAACTCATCATTGATCTAACCATCTCCATAAGAGTTCTATTACTTCTTTCGACTACACCATTATGCTAAGGCATTCTAGGTGTAGTCAATTGGGATATAATCCTAGCCTTTGATAAATATTTCCTAAACTCTCCAAAGAGGTACTCGCCATTACGATCTGATCGTAATGACTTGATATATTTTCAATGATGTTTCTCTGTTTCAGCCTTGTACTCTTTGAACTTCTCAAAGCACTCAGACTTACGGTACATCAAATAAATGTATCAATACCATGAATAATCGTCAATAAATGTGAGTCCAGGGGGAGGAAGGATACCATTATTTGTATCTAAGTGTATACCATTACTTAATACTAAGTCCATTACCTTGTAATGAGTTCCTTAAGATGGAGAAGTGAACACATACTCAGCAACTTTCTACAATTATCTCTAAGGGAGTTTGTACATGTGATCCACAATTATACTCATCCGATATGGAGGAAGGCACTAAAGCCAATGCACAAGTATAATTACATCACCTACAAACCAGTAATGGAGACCATAGAATTTATACTAAATAAATATCCTCTCTTACTTAGTTATTTAATAATAGGATTTTTTCTACTAGTTGATATTATGTCCATGTTGTCTATTATTAATATAGGCTTCATTTTTCAAAAAAACATCCACACAATAATAAACATGCATAATCAGAAAAAACAAAATAACAACAAATAAGAAAAAAATATCCAAATATTATGGTCATCTTTTCTGCTCCGTCCTCAACTATCCGAATCCAAAATTTGGTACTGCGCAGATCTATTCGGGGATTTCCAGGACCGTTACTTTGGTGTGCGTATTGATCGATAGAAAGTTAAACAGATTGAATACGTGTTCTAACCCTTCATAGGCGGAAACTAGGGTTCACGAATTATACCTGCGGCGGAAAGAAGACAAGTAATTCCTGGCAATCTCGAGCGGACGACCCCAAGATCTTCTGCACGTATTCCTTCCTCGAGTTGGACGTCGTGTGGGCGACAATCTCCCAACCTTTTTTTTTCCTTGGTAACCCTCTCTTTCTCTCCTTACGTGAATCACGAATTTAGAGAAAGATTCAGATTTCTGATCAGTAATTTGGCGATCAGAGAATAGAGGATATATATATATATATATATATATATATATATATATATATATATATATATATATATAGGCTACGGTAGGGACCATGAGGAGAAATTAGGGTTAAACCTCCTAACGGATCTAGATATCCCGTGTTCAGCCCGAACACACAATCCAGGCCCATTAACAATAGCTCGGTCCACTAATAAGCTATTGTTGCACTACCTTCCTAATCCCAAATTATGTTTATGGGCTCATTTTATTATATGCTCGTTTGGCACCCCATGTTTAGATATCGAATGTCTATCGATCAAATTAAGTTACTGACAACTATATTGATTCGACATCTTTTATCCTTAAGTAATATCGTTCAACTTTATTTGTCATATCAGATATAATCCACCCATAGGGTTTATATGACAATCCTTATGAGCTCCTTATCAACCCGATGTATAAGGACATGGATTCCATTTATAATTAACAAACTATCATACATACCATATTATTACCCAATTCATAGAGGTTGTTGACCCATAATGAATCTCACTCTTTTATAAGTCAAAGTAATGCACACTGCATATACATGTCTGTTATTATATCCGAATAAAGAGCACAAGCATCCATAATAACAGAGGTGTTTGTTCTCTTATGTAGTCAGTAAAAAGAGAACAACCTCTAATGGTCATGTTCAATACATACAAAGTGTACTAGTGTAAACCTATAGTCAAGATAGACTAATACCAGATTACACTACAACCTTTCCAATAGATTGTCCAAATCCATCTAGGTTGTGAACTATTTATATATTCTATAAGGAACTGATAATATGATCTTCTATGTGACACCACACACCATATTATTTATAATATAGAATATCAGACATTTGCATTAACACTTGCAACAAATACAATATGCAAATATATGCCTATATGATTCTTATTCAAAATTTAAGAAAATAAGGTTACTACAAAAGTGATGCTTTTAGTATATAATCCTAACAATAACAATCTACACCTAACTATTAATATTAGTAATAAACAATCAATGGTCAATTTAACCTTCATTAATCAATAAGGGGGGTTAAAGTCTGCCGTGACACGACCCAATCCTAAAATTCAAAGTAAAATTTAGAGAGAGAGGGGAAGTCACATGCTGAGTCATTCACTCTCACTTAATAACTATTACTACACCCACACCCCAACTTTAAATCCCAAAAGAGCTGCTGGTGCTGACCCATTAATCCCTTTACCCCAAATAATAGTTTCGAGAGAGAGAGAGAGAGAGTAGATGGAAGCCAGAGAGTAAGCTCAAGAGAGCTCGGGAAGAGAGAAAAAGAAAGAGATGTTCTCACCCTAGGTGGCGACCTAGGGCCTCGGTGGTGGGTCAAAGGTTCGACGACAGCGTGGAGATCATCATCGGGCGGAGGGAACAGTCGTCGGCGTACGTCAGTGTGGTGGCCATCTGTCACGACCCGCACCCACTGTGAGGGTACGAGAACGTAACAACGCCCAGCCTACGCCGCAGTGTCGGCGGTAGAACACTGTCCTAGGTCAATCATCTAACAATAAAAGGTACCTGTACAGTATATACACTCCGAATGGAGGTGACATAACAGAACAGTCTCAATCACATCTAAAGCAGATATAGAATAGTAAAGGTAGATAGAGAGATCAGAAACACAATGTAATACTATTAAGAGAGAGAAAATCTAAGTGTATAAGATAACAACTCAAGAACATCCAGCTCAAAATAAGTCTCTAAATATAAACTACATCTCAGAACAACAACTGAAATTCAAATAACAATGCTGAAAGAAAAGCTAAAGTCTAGCTATCTAGCCTAGACTCTGGGAGTAGCATCCTGTACTGCAGCTGGGTCCTCCAGAGGAACCAGGTCGCAGGTGTCGTCTAATCCTGCTCCGTAATAAGTGGTACATAGGGCCTCCTCCTCATCCTCTGTAATATTTTCAACAGGTCCAGTCAGGACAAGAGCGAGTACAGTACATCTCAACAGTTCATAGCAGGTTAGAAAATATAATCATGCAGTAAAGTAAGATATAGATACTGAAGAAATGCAGTATGTAAACAGAGAGAGAAACTATAATGGAAATATCTACTATAAGTAGAGAGCTAATAGTGACTAGTGAGTCAGAGTAAAATATAAACATGTGAATGGCATATGAGGTTCATGACTACAGCTAAGGGAGTGGTTCATGACTACAGCTACTTGGATAATATTCACATGTCTATTTCTACTCCCCCAACCCCAATCAATACACAAGGATCCGTTCAAGTTATGTTAAGGTTCGTAAAACTTCACATGGCTCATAAAATGAGTGGTACGTGAAGGTGATTCATGGGGGCTCTGTGAACATGAGAGTACATATGTCACAGGCGGTTCGTGAATCAGAGGAAGCATAGAGATACGTGATGGTTCGTAAAACGCACAAAATATGCTGTATCCGATGCTCCCGAGGGGGATAACATCTCATGAAAAGATCCATATAGTACCAATCCGTGTGACCAACGTGACAGTATCAAGTAAAGTAATTTAAAGCAGGAAAATAATTCTAAGCAGGATATGAAATGATCAGAGAATGTACTCGCCTGGTATCCTGAACGTCCGAAGAGAATATACTGTCCGAGGAGTGGTGTCTGTCTCCTATAGAACAGTACAAGTCATAACATGTCCAGAATAGTAAAATGTTCTACTATGCACTCTACATGAATCTAGGTCAATTCTAGACTAAAGTCAACCCTGGTCAACTTCAGTCAACTATCTAGTCAAAACTAGGTCAACTTGGTCAACCTAGACTCAATCAAGTCTCTCTAGGCCTAACCAGTCTACCCTAGCTAAACACACCTCATAACTAGGCTATACAAGCCACAACCACACAACACTTCTATGAACAAGTATGCATATAGGTACTTATATGTATAGGTACATATACAAGGGTTAAACCAGGCTTGTATAGGTTATTGGCCTATACTTGCATGGCCCTTAGAATATATCCATAGAAAAGTGCTCATAATAGCATGTGAACATAAATAGAGGTATAGAGAGGGGCATGTTCATAGGTACATGTAAATGTGTGTGTAGAGCATGTGTGTATAGTGTTGACAGAATCAAAGAGTGTCACATGTGTGTATGTGTGGAGGGTGTGAGCTAAGAGAGTGAAATGGTGATATAATGTGAGTGTGAAGGTGTGGCATGGTACATGAAGGTGTGTGAGAGTGAACATGGTGTCAAGTGTGCATGCTAATGTGTGTGAGTGAGGGATGATGATGTGTATGTACATGCTTGTGTGTGTGAAGGGAGTGATGATGTGAAAATGTGTGTGTGTTTGGCAAAGTGAGGAAAACAGTTTTCAGGAATATGATGGCCTATGTGTGTCATGAGAGGGTGAGGGTTAAGAGAGTGTCAATGGGTGTACAATCTCAGGTTTTATATGTGCAGGGCATGTGTGCACAGCCAAAGGCATGTGAGGGTGAGCCAATGTGTACAAGACAGTTAACATGAACAGTGAGTGAACTGATGAAATGTGAAACATAAACAATGTGTATGTGGATAGGCTGCATAGGAATAGTGTATACATGAATTAGTGGATGTGTAACAGTGTTCAAATATCAACATCAAGCCTATACTTACATGCAATCAATTTCAGATTTTACAACCTAATCTCAGGTTTTATCAACCATGAGTTCACAGTAATTATGAACCCAAAAGCCTACACACATTGCTATCTCACATTGCAATAACCATACACTTATATAGAAATGAATCATGAATTCAATACCATTTCAGTTATTTCAAATTTCAGTTAACATATTTAACAGGTTAACCTATCTAACATAGCTCAAAACCAAACTCAACAGAAAAATGATACTAAATCCTAAATTCTTAGGTTATAGCAAATGTGTAAGGGTGTCACAGGTATTAGGGTGTGACAGTGAGGGGGATCTAATGTGTGAGAGTGTTGAGACTTAAGTTTCAGGTGTGTGAGTGAAAGGAAAAATACAACAGTGAACTGTGTGTGTGTGGGACAATTGACAGGAATGTATGTTCTCAGTTCAGTCCTGGCATTCGAAGTCTATCTCATGCCAAAGTCCCCCCCTCCATGCCAACAGTGTAAAAGTTTTCAGGATTCAAAACAGTGGAGAATTGACATGTAACTAAGTTTTCAGACATTAGATTAATCTCAGGTTAAGACAGTTCAAAACAGCCCCATACTCTCAGGTATGGAAACAGAAAATGAAAGGAATCCCAGATTTCCTAACAGTTAACCCCAAACAGTCATTCCCATATAATACACAATCAGATTTAAACACAAAGGAGTCCTGATCTCAGGTTTCTATCAGTGTACAGTATCAACATAATAACCAATGCAGTTTCAGTTTTTTTTTTAGAAATCCTCATTTGAATCCCACACACCACCAAACAACCCATAAATCAATACAAAAATAGACTACTAATAGGAGAACTGATTTAAGGTCTAAAACTAATAATTTAACAGCAATAATTGGATTAAAAATAGATGACAAGTTCGGGTTTTAAAACTGGAAGGAAACAAAATATTGATACTTAACTTGAAAACTGGAAATGTGCTAACACCCAATAAAAACATATCAAATTTCAAATTAAGAAGTTGGTAATGTATATACACCACAAATAAGTGTCCAAAAACCTGTTTGTGTCCAACAAGATGGACACAAACGTGTCCAAGCAATGATACACACAATCAGTGTGAAACAGGCCAGATTTGTGCACTGTGTCGTGCACGTGTGCACGCGTGTCGTGCACACGATACAGGCCAAACTAGGCCTCATGCTCGCACACATGTGTACCCCTATACTGGGGCTAGGTCTAGGTCAACCTGCACCCTGACCTAGTGTGTCGTGTCCGACGCTATAACGCCGTATCAGTGGCAATAATCAGCATGCACACAGTGCAGTGCATTCCCAGTGCACAGTCGATTACTCCCCAACCCGACCATAAAATCCAACGAAAATTTGTAAGCATGATGTCAGAAGGTGCCCCTAAGTCCCCACAAAAATTCGTGTCCAAATATAAAGTGTCGTGTCCTGTGGAACCCCCGAGTAGCAGGGGATCCGCCAGGCTGCGCGTGCGTGTCCAACCGCGTGTGCACACGTGTCAAAACGACTCGACACGACACTGAATCAAACTCAGAACCCTAGAATCGTGTAAGCCACAACAAAAAGACACTTCCTATTCAAAAACAAAATCGAAATTGATACAAAATGCTCACTGAGGCATTTTGTCAAACACCTTCGACTAGTGCTTGATACGTGTCCAGAATGGACACGAAACCACTGATACAGGACACGAACCTTATCCAGGCATTAGGGGGACTCTTAGGGCTTCCTATTGGTGAAGACTACATGAAGTTTCATGGAGATTTGAAGAATTTACCTCCTTGTGAACTTCCAATGAAAAAGTCCCCAAAAGCAATGAACTCCTCAAGCCTCCAAGTCCCACAAATTGTTTCTTCCTGCATCCAATTAATTCCAGCAGCAAGAGGAAGAAATTTAGGTCTTAATGGAATTGGTTTGAAGGAAAAAGGATTCAAAATGGATTTTTAATGATTTAGGAAGATGGGACTCACCTCTTTCCTTAGAACTTTGAAAGAACCCTAAAAGAGGCTAGCCCTAAAAACTAGGAGAGATTAAATAGGGGGAATCCCTAGGTTAAACCTAGCTGGTCAGCCATGTTAGGTTAGGGTGGGGGTTGAGCTAGGTTTAGCTAGTCCTATCTAGTTTAGTCACAAAATGACTTGTGTAATCACAAGCCATTTATCAAATAACTTGATTCCTAATTTCCTAATTCAAGTTCTAATGAATCACTAACCACTAACTTGAGTCACACTAGGTTAGACTAGGGTCCACTTGACCTAACCAAACCCAACTAACTATGGTTAGTTCCTAGGTTGGTCTACATGAGTCAAAACTAGTCAAAAAATCAAACTAGTCCAAATAAATCCAAAATAAATCCTAAAAATTCCCATAAATTCTAATAAATTATAATAAATCCAAATAACCCTAAAAATGTCAAAAAATACCCTAATCACATGGCTAGGCTCTAAGGTAGGCAGTATCTACTAATCACTAGCACAACACCAAAATCACAAGTCATAAATTTAAATAGTTTAAAATTAATTAAAAATTACTAAAAATTCTAATATGAAATAAATATCATTAATTAATAATTATAATTACAAAATTTCAAAATTACTCTCATTTTAGAAACTGGGTGTTACAATCCTACCCACCTTATAAAAATTTCGTCCTCGAAATTAAGATGGTAGCAGTCTCCTAGGTCAAACACCCCACAATCAAAGTCTCAAACATACCGTCAGATAATCATATGCGTCTGTCCAAAATCATGACACTCAGAATCTTCGTCGTGCTAGTGGGCAAGGCTACGATAATCACAGAGTCCTCGACTAAGGTACATACCTCTAGAATTATGGTATTTAAAATTTTCGCATTGCCGTATGCTTGGCAGCGAAAACCTTAAATTCCCACACCCGAGAAATACGTCCTAAATCTGACTATATGTCCTCACTATGCCAGCTAAACACGACTGCCGAAGATTCTAGATTCCATAACTGGGTGACCTAGCCCATATGATTCATCTCAGAAGAAAACCAAATCGAAAAGAAATGCCAGATTAAAACTTATCAACAGATAAGAAAGCAGATAAGAACAGATGGAATTGAATTTCAAGATAGATATAATGAGGCAAGGTGGGAATGGAATCGAAAAGAACAGAACCTGCAAGCACCTCTCCCACTGCCTGAGCATCCTCGACTGTCATGGCGTAAGCTCGCCCCTGCTGGCCTCCTCTAGCCTGATGCTGCACAAATCTCTGCTGTTGTGTCGGTAACGGTTCCCGCTGCTGTCCTACCGGAGCCTTGGCTCCTCTTTCTGGTGTTGTGCCTATGTACTGGGAACACTCCCTCAGCTGGTGGTCCGCTGCTCCATATAGTAGGTACCTGCCCAGCCTACTCCTGCACTCACCCCATCCATGCCCCGGCTTCTTGCAGTAGGGGCAACTGACTGCCTGTTGTCTGGGTGCCTGATGCTGTCTGGGCTGCTGCTGTACCTGCTGATGGCCGGGACCCTGGAACTGCGGCTGAAACTGATGCTGAACGTACGGCCTCTTGACCGGTCCTCCGCTACTGCTGCCTCCCTGGGAGTCTCGCCCCCTCTTGAGCCTAAGCTCAAGATCATCCTCTGCAGCTAAAGCGTCCTCCAGGATCTCCTCAAATGTAGTACTGCGGGCATTCTTGGTGTAGGACTTGACCTCCTTTACCAGGCCCTTCCGGAACCTCCGGGCCTTCGTCGTCTCTGACAAGTCATCCATAAATCTACTCAGGCGGCAGAACTCTCCTGCGTACTCCTCCACAGACTGGTTCCCTTGGACTAGGGCCTCGAACTGGGTCTCGAGGGCTCCCAGCGCTGCGTCTGGAAAGAACTTCTCCTTGAATAGCTTTTTGAATGCTGCCCAAGTCTGTCCTGCTGTACCGACCCTCGGGTCGGTCTGGTACCATGTACGGGCCAGATCCTGTATCATGCTGGCTGCTGCCTCAATCTGGAGCCTCGTCGGGATCTCAGCCAACCTAAAAATCTCCTCCATATGCTCGATCCACTCATCGGCATACAAGATCCCCTCTGTCCCTCGGAAGTCTCTCGGGTGCATCTTCTGGAAATCTTGGATGCCCTTCTCCCGTGGCTGGTACGGCTGCGGGGCTGCCGTTGGCTGAGCTATGACTCTCTCTACCGCAGTCATTGCCAGCTCAATGCCTCGTGTGAGCTCTGCTGTCTGGCCCTGCTGCTGGGTCTGCTGACCCTCCATGTACTGCCGAAAGAAGGCTAACAGCTGAACGGCGTCAATCATCCCTGCAGGTGGCTGCTGCTGCTGAAAAAGTACATCTGGAATCACCGGACTCGGCTCATGCCTCACTGCTGGTGGGGCCCCTCCAAAAGCTGCTGAAATGCCTACCCCAGCTGGCATGACTGGGGCTGTGGTACCAGGGGCTGACTGCTGAGCATGAGAGGTGGCAGACCTCTCATCGACGTCCCCCTGGCCCTGGCGATGCGATCACGTCTCAACCATCCTTGAGACACAGATCAAAAGGAAATAATTGCTGAGAATGAGACGAAATACCAAAGGAGGACAGTTTAAATTCAAGGAAGACAATAAGCGGCAAATGTAGATATACGGAATCTGAATAAGAGTTTTTCCTATTTGTGATTGAGTACCTTCAAAAATATCCTAATCCTACTGCAGGCTGTAGTGATACTCTAGTTCGAATACCACTACATAAACTCGACCTGCATGGGCCACCACTAAAAACGTGTCACGACCCGCACCCACTGTAAGGGTACGAGAACGTAACAACGCCCAACCTACGCCGTAGTGTCGGCGGTAGAATGCTGTCCTAGGTCAATCATCTAACAATAAAAGGTACCTGTACAGTATATACACTCCGAATGGAGGTGACATAACAGAACAGTCTCAATCACATCTAAAACAGATATAGAATAGTAAAGGTAGATAGAGAGAACAGAAACACAATGTAATACTATTAAGAGAGAGAAAATCTAAGTGTATAAGATAACAACTCAAGAACATCCAGCTCAAAATAAGTCTCTAAATATAAACTACATCTCAGAACAACAACTGAAATTCAAATAACAATGTTGAAAGAAAAGCTAAAGCCTAGCTATCTAGCCTAGACTCTGGGAGTAGCATCCTGTACTGCAGCTGGGTCCTCCCGAGGAACCAGGTCGCAGGTGTCGTCTAATCCTGCTCCGTAATAAGTGGTACATAGGGCCTCCTCCTCATCCTCTGTAATATTTTCAACAGGTCCAGTCAGGACAGGAGCGAGTACAGTACATCTCAACAGTTCATAGCAGGTTAGAAAATATAATCATGCAGTAAAGTAAGATATAGATACTGAAGAAATGCAGTATGTAAACAGAGAGAGAAACTGTAATAGAAATATCTACTATAAGTAGAGAGCTAATAGTGACTAGTGAGTCAGAGTAAAATATAAACATGTGAATGGCATAGGAGGTTCATGACTACAGCTAAGGGAGTGGTTCATGACTACAGCTACTTGGATAATATTCACATGTCTATTTCTACTCCTCCAACCCCAATCAATACACAAGGATCCGTTCAAGTTATGTTAAGGTTCGTGAAACTTCACATGGCTCATAAAATGAGTGGTACGTGAAGGTGATTTATGGGGGCTCTGTGAACATGAGAGTACATGTGTCACAGGCGGTTCGTGAATCAGAGGAAGCATAGAGATACGTGATGGTTCGTGAAACGCACAAAACATGCTGTATCCGATGCTCCCGAGGGGGATAACATCTCATGAAAAGATCCATATAGTACCAATTCGTGTGACTAACGTGACAGTATCAAGTAAAGTAATTTAAAGCAGGAAAATAATTCTAAGTAGGATATGAAATGATCAGAGAATGTACTCGCCTGGTATCCTGAACGTCCGAAGAGAATATACTGTCCGAGGAGTGGTGTCTGTCTCCTATAGAACAGTAAAAGTCATAACATGTCCAGAATAGTAAAATGTTCTACTATGCACTCTACATGAATCTAGGTCAATTCTAGACTAAAGTCAACCCTGGTCAACTTCAGTCAACTATCTAGTCAAAACTAGGTCAACTTGGTCAACCTAGACTCAATCAAGTCTCTCTAGGCCTAACCAGTCTACCCTAGCTAAACACACCTCATAACTAGGCTATACAAGCCACAACCACACAACACTTCTATGAACAAGTATGCATATAGGTACTTATATGTATAGGTACATATACAAGGGTTAAACCGGGCTTGTATAGGTTATTGGCCTATACTTGCATGGCCCTTAGAATATATCCATAGGAAAGTGCTCATAATAGCATGTGAACATAAATAGAGGTATAGAGAGGGGCATGTTCATAGGTACATGTAAATGTGTGTGTAGAGCATGTGTGTATAGTGTTGACAGAATCAAAGAGTGTCACATGTGTGTATGTGTGGAGGGTGTGAGCTAAGAGAGTGAAATGGTGATATAATGTGAGTGTGAAGGTGTGGCATGGTACATGAAGGTGTGTGAGAGTGAACATGGTGTCAAGTGTGCATGCTAATGTGTGTGAGTGAGGGATGATGATGTGTATGTACATGCTTGTGTGTGTGAAGGGAGTGATGATGTGAAAATGTGTGTGTGTTTGGCAAAGTGAGGAAAACAGTTTTCAGGAATAGGATGGCCTATGTGTGTCATGAGAGGGTGAGGGTTAAGAGAGTATCAATGGGTGTACAATCTCAGGTTTTATATGTGCAGGGCATGTGTGCACAGCCAAAGGCATGTGAGGGTGAGCCAATGTGTACAAGACAGTTAACATGAACAGTGAGTGAACTGATGAAATGTGAAACATAAACAATGTGTATGTGGATAGGCTGCATAGGAACAGTGTATACATGAATTAGTGGATGTGTAACAGTGTTCAAATATCAACATCAAGCCTATACTTACATGCAATCAATTTCAGATTTTACAACCTAATCTCAGGTTTTATCAACCATGAGTTCACAGTAATTATGAACCCAAAAGCCTACACACATTGCTATCTCACATTGCAATAACCATACACTTATATAGAAATGAATCATGAATTCAACACCATTTCAGTTATTTCAAATTTCAGTTAACATATTTAACAGGTTAACCTATCTAACATAGCTCAAAACCAAACTTAACAGAAAAATCATACTAAATCCTGAATTCTCAGGTTATAGCAAATGTGCAAGGGTGTCACAGGTATTAGGGTGTGACAGTGAGGGGGATCCAATGTGTGAGAGTGTTGAGACTTAAGTTTCAGGTGTGTGAGTGAAAGAAAAAATACAACAGTGAACTGTGTGTGTGTGTGACAATTGACAGGAATGTATATTCTCAGTTCAGTCCTGGCATTCGAAGTCTATCTCATGCCAAAGTCCCCCCCTCCATGCCAACAGTGTAAAAGTTTTCAGGATTCAAAACAGTGGAGAATTGACATGTAACTAAGTTTTCAGACATTAGATTAATCTCAGGTTAAGACAGTTCAAAACAGCCCCACACTCTCAGGTATGGAAACAGGGAATGAAAGGAATCCCAGATTTCCTAACAGTTAACCCCAAACAGTCATTCCCATATAATACACAATCAGATTTAAACACAAAGGAGTCCTGATCTCAGGTTTCTATCAGTGTACAGTATCAACATAATAACCAATGCAGTTTTAGTTTTTTTTTAGAAATCCTTATTTGAATCCCACACACCACCAAACAACCCATAAATCAATACACAAATAGACTACTAATAGGAGAACTGATTTAAGGTCTAAAACCAATAATTTAACAGCAATAATTGGATTAAAAATAGATGACAAGTTCGGGTTTTAAAACTGGAAGGAAACAGGATATTGATACTTAACTTGAAAACTGGAAATGTACTAACACCCAATGAAAACATATCAAATTTCAAATTAAGAAGTTGGTAATGTATATACACCACAAATAAGTGTCCAAAAATCTGTTCGTGTCCAACAAGATGGACACAAATGTGTCCAAGCAATGATACACACAATCAGTGTGAAACAGGCCAGATTTGTGCACTGTGTCGTGCACGTGTGCACGCGTGTCGTGCACACGATACAGGCCAAACTAGGCCTGGTGCTCGCACACACGTGTAACCCTATACTGGGGCTAGGTCTAGGTCAACCTGTACCCTGACCTAGTGTGTCGTGTCCGACGCTATAACGCCGTATCAGTGGCAATAATCAGCCTGCGCACAGTGCAGTGTATTCCCAGTGCACAGTCGATTACTCCCCAACCCGACCATCAAATCCAACAAAAATTTGTGAGCGTGATGTCAGAAGGTGCCCCTAAGTCCCCACAAAAAGTTGTGTCCAAATATAAAGTGTCGTGTCCTGTGGAACCCCCGAGTAGCAGGGGATCCGCCAGGCCGCGCGTGCGTGTCCAACCGCGTGTGCACACGTGTCAAAACGACTCGACACGATACTGAATCAAACTCAGAACCCTAGAATCGTGTAAGCCACAACAAAAAGACACTTCCTATTCAAAAACAAAATCGAAATTGATACAAAATGCTCACTGAGACATTTTGTCAAACACCTTCGACTAGTGCTTGATACGTGTCCAGAATGGACACGAAACCACTGATATAGGATACGAACCTTATCCAGGCATTAGGGGGACTCTTAGGGCTTCCTATTGGTGAAGACTACATGAAGTTTCATGGAAATTTGAAGAATTTACCTCCTTGTGAACTTCCAATGAAAAAGTCCCCAAAATCAATGAACTCCTCAAGCCTCCAAGTCCCACAAATTGTTTCTTCCTGCATCCAATTAATTCCAGCAGCAAGAGGAAGAAATTTAGGTCCTAATGAAATTGGTTTGAAGGAAAAAGGATTCAAAATGGATTTTTAATGATTTAGGAAGATGGGACTCACCTCTTTCCTTAGAACTTTGAAAGAACCCTAAAAGAGGCTAGCCCTAAAAACTAGGAGAGATTAAATAGGGGGGAATCCCTAGGTTAAACCTAGCTGGTCAGCCATGTTAGGTTAGGGTGGGGGTTGAGCTAGGTTTAGCTAGTCCTATCTAGTTTAGTCACAAAATGACTTGTGTAATCACAAGCCATTTATCAAATAACTTGATTCCTAATTTCCTAATTCAAGTTCTAATGAATCACTAACCACTAACTTGAGTCACACTAGGTTAGACTAGGGTCCACTTGACCTAACCAAACCCAACTAACTATGGTTAGTTCCTAGGTTGGTCTACATGAGTCAAAACTAGTCAAAAAATCAAACTAGTCCAAATAAATCCAAAATAAATCCTAAAAATTCCCATAAATTCTAATAAATTATAATAAATCCAAATAACCCTAAAAATGTCAAAAAAATACCCTAATCACATGGCTAGGCTCTAAGGTAGGCAGTATCTACTAATCACTAGCACAACACCAAAATCACAAGTCATAAATTTAAATAGTTTAAAATTAATTAAAAATTACTAAAAATTCTAATATGAAATAAATATCATTAATTAATAATTATAATTATAAAATTTCAAAATTACCCTCATTTTAGAAATTGGGTGTTACAATCCTACCCACCTTATAAAAATTTCGTCCTCGAAATTAAGATGGTAGCAGTCTCCTAGGTCAAACACCCCACAATCAAAGTCTCAAACATACCGTCAGATAATCATATGCGTCTGTCCAAAATTATGACACTCAGAATCTTCGTCGTGCTAGTGAGCAAGGCTACGATAATCACAGAGTCCTCGACTAAGGTACATACCTCTAGAATTATGGTATTTAAAATTTTCGCATTGCCGCATGCTTGGCAGCAAAAACCTTAAATTCCCACACCCGAGTCAAGGTATTAGGGGAATGCTTGCTAGGCTTTGTAGGCTTTGTAGGTATTAGGGGTATTTAAAACCTTACATGCTTGGTAGGCTTTGGCCGGAGGGCGAATGCGGATTGGGCCTTGGCGTTGGTGTATTAGGGGTGGTTGACATTGGTGGTGATGGTAGTGAACGCAGTGGTGGTATTGGTCGTTAGTAGGAGAGTGGCCTGTGGCGTAGTGAGAAGGTCATCGTGGTGGCAGCATGAGACAAAGGGGGCAGCATTGGCCATGGTGGAGGTTGTGTTTTAGATCTGTGGTGGTGATATTGACTGGAAGGATAGGGCGGCTGTGGCAATGTGGTGTGATAGCGCCGATGGGCGGAGAGTATGGCTTGATGGTTGCATGATTATTGTGGGTTGGCCAGGGGTGGATGGCCGAGAGGACGACCGGATGTAGATGGTGGTGGTGCTGTGTTGTTCAAGCAGAAAGGGTGTCGGGAAGGGGTTTAGGAGATGGCGACTGATGTGTGTGTGTGTGTGTGTGTATAATTTTAGGGTTTTTGGGATCTGTGCAAACTATTGAAGAAATGTGCTATTTATAGAGGAGTGGGGGAAACCCTAAAATCCAATGCACATGTAATTGAATTACGGAAAAAATTAGTAGAAAACTAATACTAATCACTAACTGCTAACTTCTAACAATATTTTATCTGATTAATAATTAGTTAATTACTACTAAATATTTATTAGCTATTTATAGTAGATATTACTACTAATTAATTTATGAGCTAATTACAATTTAGCTACTATCCAGTCAACCGTAGCCTGCAATCCAAGCCTAGGCTTGGTAGGCTAGGATTAGGACCAATATGGTCTAAATCCAAAATGAGAGAATAATAGTAACCCGAAATCATAATGTCTATAAGTTTTCATAATAAGCATTTATTAGTGATAAAACATATTTAATTTGAAAAAATATTTTGACAGACTATTTTGTATACAAATGAATATTTATATCATATGAAATTATTTGAAATAAGACAAGTACTATATATATATGACGAAGTTCCATACAATATAGTTTTTTCAAAATCAAGGACTCGATAAATTAACGATAGCATATCACGATCAAAATAGTTTCATATTACGTTTCAACAATTTTTTGAAAAATAAATCAAAAAATAGAAAAGTTACAAAAATTTGATTTTTTTTTGAAAATTCGGTTAACGTAGGTTACACCTTTATCTGCCAACTCTTCTTCCTCATCCGACATGTCCATTTTAGAGTCCTCCTCTATATAAGGTAAGTCATCTTTGTCAAGCTCTTCACCAACTATATTATCCTATACAGTAACGTCAACCTCCATACAGTCAACACCGGCCAAACTCAAATATGTTGGTTGAGACATGACTACCTCATCCTCCTGGTATGCTAGATCTCTAATATTATATGTGTTTCTTGCTTTAGTTTTGTATACAGCCCACCAATCACGAGTAGTGTGTTGTCGACTATGATAACTCGTATTGTACACTTGGACCGTTTGACTAGCCAACACAAATGGTTCAAAACCTCCATATCTTTTTTCATGTTTTATATCAACAAATTCAAACTGTTTGTCAATTCTCCATCAATGCTTGGGTGTTGTGTCGAACCAATCACATTTAAACAACACAAGTTTGGTGTCAAAAGAGCAATCGAGCTCTGCGATATCTGTTAAAATACCATAGTAGTCAAATTCTAGATTGGCATCGTAGACTGAATCCCTCACACAAACTCTGATTTTTTTTGAATAATTAGCCTCCTCAACGACAAATGTGTGATTAACAGGCTTAAGTGACTCTAAATTTGAAGCTATTGATGGTATATCTATCCCAACACAATGCCCTCTTGCTTGGTTCGATAGCTAGTGCTCGAAGTCTTTCGTTCTGCAACTGGGTACCAGGATAAAAAAACTTAAACATCACGTATCATAACGTCATTAGACAATACTTAGTCAAAGTGTTGAATCTAGAATGTTTAATGATTTTAATCCTTACATAATTATGGAACCATGACAAAATTTTTCTATCAACCTCTCTAGCAAGATCATCATCAACAATGTTAGGTCTCTCCATTTTTATCTCAGCTCTAAAAGTACTGTAATAATAACGAGAGAAGTTAGAGAACTTATTTTAGAAGTATATAGCAAGATCAAAATATATAGCAAAAATTTATCAGTTACTTCTCTATATCTTTCATCTCCTTTATACCATTATTTAGGCATATATACCGATGAGGAGCTTGAAACTCATCGTCCTCCAACCACTATAATTTTGAAGCACTTGTAGGCTTGCCACCAACATTGAAGATAGTACGGATTTTACTATTTGGTGTATCGACCTCACCTTCATCATTCCTTGGTACTCTATTTCGGTTTGTTCTTACATAAGTATCGAAGTAGATTGAGTAGAAGTTTGAGACCTCCTCAACAATACATGCTTCGCATATCGAAGCTTCTACATGAGCCTTGTTGCCCACCTTCTTCTTTAGGTGACGTAGATATCTATAAATAATACATTGAGTATTAGAATTGTTTGAATAAAAATTTATTAGTACTATATAATTAATTATTTTATACCTTCCAAATGGATACATCCATAGATAATGGTCGGGAGCACCGATACGTGCTTCATATGCAAGATAAATCAGCAAATGTTCCATACTATCAAAAAAGTAAGAGGGAACACCCATTTAACTTGCACAATGTCAATACATTTTTCTCCTAAAGTTCCAACATATGTTGCACCGTCAACTTGCTTGAACACAAATCTCTAAAGAATGTAGATAACTCGGCCAGCAGAGTCTATACATAAGAAGGCAACATCTTTTTCAGATAGATATAAAGTAAATGCTGCATAAACACGTGGCAATCATGACTCTTCATCCCTATCAGCTTGCGTTCGTTGAGATCGACACATCTAGCCAGGTTCGATACATAACCGTCAAGAAATATCAACTTTGAAATCCAGTTGTATATTATCAATTTATCATCCCTACTCAATGTATATGGTGCTGAGGGCTTGACCAAGTTACCATTGGATCTTCGTGTTAGATGCAACTCTGGACGCCTGTAAATAATTTCCAAGTCCTTTCTTGCTTTGGAATTGTCTTTCATTTTTCTTTTAATCTCCATCACCGTATTAAAGATGTTATTGAATATGTTTTTCTCAATATTCAGACTTCAAGATTGTGTCTTATAAGATTGTCCTTCCAATAAGGTAAGTCCCAAAAGATACTCTGCTTCATCCAATTATGGCTATGTCCGAATCCTTCTAAGTGATGGCCCAATCTCTAATCTTTTATTACAGTCGACAAATCCTCTACCTCTTTCCAAACTATATCTTTTGTCAATCTCAATGGAGAAAAAGATAGTTCCTATTTACCAGCTCTAAAGGCATCTCTGTTCATTATCCACGGATGCAACGCAAGAAGAAACTGACAGTGATAATAAAAAAGGTTTTTCCTCCATTCTAAAGGCGAAATGCCTTACTCATTTCCCTACATATCAGACAAGACATAATACCATGAGTACTCCATCCTGATATTATCCTGTATGCTAGAAAATTATTGATGGTCTACATGAGCATCTCTCTCATCTGAAAGTTCTGCTCCATCGATATATCATACATCTGAATGCCGAACTGCCATAGTTGTTTCAACTTGTCCACCAACAGCTGCAAGTAGATATTGAAGTTCTTCTTTAGATTTGTTGGACCGGGTATGATAAGTGTTAAGAACATGTAAAGAGTCTTCATGCACATCCACGGTGGTGGATTGTAAGGGGTCAAAATCATCGACCAACAAGAGCGTTGAGATCTCGACTGTCCGAAAGGAGTGAATCTATCAGAATATAAAGCTAACCGAACATTCCTAGGCTTCACAGCAAATCTAGGATGACATCGATCAAAATGCTTCCATACCTCTCCATCGGAATGATGAGTTAATTCTCCTTCATCCATCTTCCATTCTTGGCTATGCCATGTCATGTATTTTGTATTATTTACGGATACATCCTCTGCAGCCTCTTTGTGATCAGCAAAAACTACATGTATTTGTAGAGGTGCAATCTTACTTGTTCATTTGATTTTTCTTTACCCCGAATTGGCTTATACCTGTCCTCGTGACAGAAAATGTATCTGTCTTTATCATTATTCTTTTTGTAGTACAACATGCAACCATTTCGATAATAATCTATCATTTTGTAGTCTAATCCGAGTTTTCTTATCATCATATTTGACTTGTAATAGGTTTTTGGCAAGTCCTTCAATCCTTTTGGAAATATCTATAACAAACTGAATAATCCGGTCGTAGCATCCCAGTGTTAAGTTAAAATCAGACTTGAGATTCAACAACCGCATCACCACAGACATGACACAATGAGAACAACCCGGGTATAACGGAGTATCAACATGCTTGAACATATCATAGAACTCCTTTGCATCGAGATTTGGATCCTCCGAATCAAAACATGGACCTGTCGCATCATATACCAACTCACGTTCCAAGTTTCGATCCCTATATTTGAAGTGATCTCCGATAGTGGACTCTCCCACCTACGTATTGAAGAAGGACTGTATTGCAGAATCAAAGGTTCTTCTATAGCCGTCCGCTCGTTGTAGTTCAGTACCAAATCCTTTTTGTTGAGGTGCTATCTCATGAGATCAACCTCTTTAAATGGTATATTATTACATTTGACACAAGGGCACTTTGTGAGACTCCCGTCCATAAAATAAGGTTGGCTACTGGCATATCTTAGAAATTCCTTGACACCCATTTTGAATCATCCGTCAAACCAATCCTGCTCTCATGTGCTGATTGTATATGCACGAACGGTCAACTAAGTATCGACTCATTGTTCAAACCAATTCTGTATGTACATCCCCTATATATATATATATAATATATATATAATAAATACAAGTATCAAATTTTTTTAGATAATATGAATATTCTAATTTAATACCTAATTGTAATAACCAAGGTTAACAATATTGGTATTGAAATCGATATCAGACCATTACTATGAGTATGGGTATTCGGTCCTATCGAATTGGTATTTTGGGATCGGCCTATCCGATAGGTATCAACCGTATCGGATCGATATCCGCCGTATCTGATAGGTACCGGCCGTATCGAATCAGTATCGGCTGTATCCGATAGGTACGACTATATCGGATCAGTATCGGCCGATACAACGAACTATGTTAATAGCTAATTATTATTTTGTAACCTTCGTTGATCGAATCTAGAAAATTTCTAATTTTTTTAATTTTTCTATTTTCTAAATTTACCTAAATCTTCAAGTCACAAAATTTGGTTTTGTAACTAGATATATGGAATATATTTTCGATCACGATATGTTATAGATTCTATTATCGGGTTATTGGCTTTTCGAAATATTTTATTAATTTTTTTAATAGTTTTGGGCTTATATCGCCTAGTAAATAAAATTTGTTATTTTTAACACCTTAATTAATATGGACTAGATTCATATATAAAAATAATTTAAAAATTTATGTTAGCCATTGGGTCTAATAGATTTCAACTAGTTTGGGGCCTAAAGGCCTAAATAATAATAATTATTATATTTAAAAACTTATTCCGTATATTAGCTTGAGCTCATTAACTATCCTATAATATATGATATTCTGGGCCAGGATTAATTTTACATAAAATATTTTGGTATGTTATTTGATTTAATTACGAAGGGATTTTCTCTAAAAATTGGTTTTTATTGGCTAATGGCCTAATTCTTGGGAGAGCTTCTTCGAAGCTTCTTCGCACATGTTAGGGAGGATGCCCTTAACTATTATTTAGTAGGGACTCTCATTCCTCATCCATACATCGTAATGCATTCCAAAGTGCATCATGTCCGTTTCTGTATCCACCCTATTTTCTTCCATCATTTTCTTTATATTTATATTTCACTCTTACCGTGTCCACATGCCAGACACACCCAATACCAAATCCCCGTGACCTGTCGACAAGCCGATATGACACCCACACACTCGATCCTGGCCGGACATACCCCAACCTCAGCATCCAGCCACCCTTTGGCCAACCACCAAAACCAGAGCCATCACTACCACTGCCATCCCATCACCTCCTCCCTGTCGTGCTTTTCCAGTCCCCCAGCACCACCTGTGCAACTGTAAGCACCACAGGCCTTCCTCCGCCTCATCGACCACCATATCTGGCTGTGCCAGATCTGGCCTCCCCAATAACTGAACCACAACCACCATTATATCCGGCTCCTCTCCTCTAGATCACGACCACCGACCTCTCCAGATCCACCCATTTCCTCCATCGGCTACCCTGGCCAGGTGCCCACCACCGTCACACCAACACGATCCTACGGCCAAACCCGACCACCACCACCAGAGTTTACTGCCACCCAACCAATCCTTCTCCGCTACTCGTCGACCACAAGATCTGGTCTCCCCCAACTCCTTCATGCCGTAGCCACCTCCATCTGCCTCTGTCGCCTCCCATTCCTCTATCACACCATTTCACCACCAGCACCACCGCCACCACTTACCGCTGTCAACCCCATCTCTATCTCTATCTAGCCGTGCGCCGCTCGTCGTAGTCGCTGTCGAACCCTGGGATCTGGGCTAGCGTTCCAAATCTGGAAACGAGGCCACACCTCCCCGAACGCCCTGGTCGTGAGCCTCATGTGCCGGCACCCGCTCAACTGCTATGAGTCTCGCTCTCCGTGCCGGTCTCCGACGCCAACTCTGGTAAGCTTTTCTTTTTTTTGCCTCCTCTTATCATTTACGTCTTCGTTGAAGAACGCTGGAAAGATAATGGAGAGAACTTTCGTTACTTCCTCATCTCTATTTTTCTCTCTATGATTTATTTTCCCCCAATTGTTCTTGACTCTTCGAAAACCGAAGAGGCGATGACCCGTCAGAAATCGAAGGGTCAGCCCATGTGGCACCCTTTGTGATTTTTGGAACTATTCACATAGCTAGCGGTTGAGGTAAATATTATTAAGGCAATAGTATTATATTTTATATGTAAAGTATAATCTGAGTATTAGTTTACTGTATATTAGTTGAATATAATGATATATATATATATATATATATATATATATATATATATATCCTGATTATGATAATACATTTCTAAATTAATAATTATTAAATATGTATATATATATTGTTTAATAAAATATATATAACAAATAATTACTGAAAAATATTTTAAAAAATAATATATTTGTTTACAGTCTAGTTTCTATTTCAAAGGTATTAGGAAAACTAAGATAGTATTATAGCTTTTCCTAATAAAATAGTAATTTCTGATAAGGGCTTTTAGCCTATAAAAATGTTTACAATATTTCCAAAGTATTTATTTCAAAATATTTTGACTAATAGTATATAGTCCCAAAATATTATAAATACTTTTAGTTATGAGTATTTAGTCATGCTTTTTCCCTTAAATCATAAGCCGTGACTAATTTAGTCATTTCCTATTTCATGATCATGGACTTCTCTCCTATCTCGATAATCGTGCCAACTCTAAACTTGGAGTCCTACATACAAAACTGGACTATTTGGACTATTCTGGACTCAATAGAATCACCTGTGTTATTATTTGGGTACCATCTTATGGAGTATAGCATCGGTACATATTCTGTGTCGATACGTTTGTGTCATGCACGTGGACTCCAAACAATTTGAGGCGAGTACATTCTCTGATAATTTTCCGTTTATGGTATTTTTTATGTTTCGTGTATTTAGTATAGATACCCTTGTTTTCTTGACATATTGGTTAAACAGATTGTTTTTTTGGGATCCCGTCATGAGATGTTGTTTTCGTGTATTGGTATACCCTGGGCAAGTCCCATGATTGTTCTTGTGCATTGTATAGACACCGATTCCTGGGAAGGCTTGTAACCTTCTCAGAGTATCCTGTGTTATAAAGTACCATGGTTGGATTCACTATACCAGTCAGGGGCCGAGAGTAGTAGTGTTGATATGTGATCATACCCTTTTCATGCATGATAATGTTTTTCCATGAGTGTTAATCATACACCACACGTATGACTAGCCAAGCCATAATTCCCGTGCAAGTTCCTTAGCCGATCATATGTTAAAACTAGTACTCACTCACATAGATAGTTAGTTCCTGATTACTGTACATGATGATTCTTGTTCTCTTGTTTAATTACATTATTTCCATATATATTATATTTTATGTACGTGTCATTTTATCTCGCGTATTCTCTCTATTTACGGTTATATAATCTTTATTATTTACTAGAACTGTTGTTAGGGATGTACTTTGCTTCAATCCTGATTGGATAACTATTTTTAGGTAATGTTATGCCCCACACCTTGGACTTCATGATGACATATTTCGTTGTTCATTTGATCATGAGTTGACCTCTGGAGAGCTGTAGGCTATATTCTTATCTAGATTTGTGTCATGTTCATCGAATGTCTCCGATACATTTCTTGATATGTATGACCATTTATAGATTTCATTGTTCTCTTTCTTTCATATCTTCCTTAGCTCTATGTGATTTGAGTACATGTTATTTTAGTAGATCATAGAATTATTGAGATATTTTACTGGATACTTGACAATGTTCTACCGGCAATACTGCTGCATAGGCTGGGCGTGGCCCATGTACTCGTGCCCGAATATCCGGGTACAGGTTATGATACATTTTTATGGTGGACCATGCAGGTCAGTCTTCGCAACTAGTACGAAGTCGTGGTAGTACTTAGGCTTAGCCGCACTACTGCGAGCCTGCCCTCGGATTAGGATTTTGAATCATAGAATATCCTAGAAGGTGTGGTAATCAATCTTATTTTAGGATCTCTTGACAGATTCCAGGAATGACCTCTGAGGATCTTACTTTGAAACTCCGTTGAGCCAATTTTCACTTGCTTTTGCTCATCCTGACTTTCGAATATATGTCTATTGCCGACCCAAATCTTGCATTAAGATTACTGACTTTGAAAAAAAATAAGAAAGTAGAAGTTGAACTTATAACCAATCGGGTTGAGAAAGGAAAATGATTAGTCAACTCTTATACATGAAGGTCGAGTATTATTTCAGATATATTCAAAGGACTTGAATTTTGAGCAAGATATCACAATTGGGACTTTAGGGTTTGTTGAAATATGTTTGACAATTAAACGGAAGGCCACAAAGGAACTCAGAGGAACGAAACAAGGATTGCATGAACAAGATGGAAATTACCTATAGATGTATTATAATTTTTGACAATTAAGAGGATATTATTGTATGGACTTGTGACAAGGGAATTATTAAAGAGAAGATCTATATGACTTTCACAGTGGTAAGAGCCACTAAGAAAGATATTAAATTATCTTTCTTGCTTGAGTGTTGCACTGCATGCTCAATTTAAAAATTGTCATGTTTATGAAGGCTAAGATTTGCACAGAGTTAAAATCTCTTCAATAATAATCCTTCATGATATTAACTTTTGTTTCTTCACTTGCAGTTGACCTCAAGGAAGATCCTCATGCAGAGATATTAGCCTCTGCTTTTCGAGTATTAGAATATCAATAATATTTATCTCATTTCTCCTTCCCGCAGTATGACCTTCCTGCTATTAGGAGAGCTCTAGAGTCCCAAGATGACAGGACTCTATTACGTCTGATGAATGGTGATCCCCTCATAAGAATGGATTAGGTTACCCATAAGAAACTAGCCTTTTGTTTGGCAAAGCCTTTGAAAAAGATTCTCAGCCTAAGTCGAAGCGAGAAAAGCGAGTTTATCAGGGTAGATAGATTAGTATATCTCACAGATATGACGAGACATTTATCTCTATCCCGTTATGCTCATGCCAGCTATCCTCGAAACATGGCATGGGATCTGACTCCTTTCCAACAGGCCAGGGTTAGAAAAATATGCTACAGAGTAGGACCCCAGAAGAGGGACATATTCTTTAGTTCATCAAAGAGGCATATCACACATTTGAGAGGCTTGAAACCGAGTTATGTGCCGGTTGATGACTCATCTTTGATGATACCAATCAGAATACCTTTCATTGTGAACCTCTTTGCTAAAGACGGAGGATCATATCCGACCCCGAATATGCGACTAATGGGTTTGATGAAGCCAGACATAAAATGCAAGAATCGACTTTCAGTCTGGGATTTGAATAACTTTAAAGACAAGCTACTTGAATTGGAGCTTTATGAACGCATCTTGACCACTTCTTTTGGTATCCTTACAAACTCCAATATGTTTTTAGCCTTAGTGGAGAGGTACAACAATAAGATAGGTACTTTTGTTACTCCTCGTAGAGAGATAGGCCTCGCCCTTCACGAGATGCAATACATCTTACATCTGCCAATGGGTGAGAACCCCTATGAGGAATACGTGCCAACTAATGATGAACTGGATGCCTTGGCCAAGAAGAAGCCGCAAATGGTGTCCGTCTTTGAAGAGTTTTTATGTTATTTTATGATCTATATTATATTGTATAAGAGCAAGGCGATGGGGACGTGCTACTTGTCCAAATGGTTAGTGTATATGTTCTTCGGCCATGTCTCAAAAAGTAAGATGCAAGAACACTTAGATTGTGAACCCCGCTTCTTTGAACCACTCAGCAGTGGTACTATCGAGAGACTGATAGAAGAGTCAAGGCATGTTGATAATGACCTATTGGAAGATTGGCGTGATTTTGCCGCTAGCGCTCCTATCGAGACTTATATAAGACAAGGTGGTATAAAGATGTCTCAAGAAGCTACTTTGGCAGTCTTTTCTCTCTGGTTGCGATGGTTTGTTGTTCCCAAAGCCAGTACCGTCGACCGAATACATCGAGTTGTACTATTCACTATTGTGCATTTAGTGTTTGGGCACAAGATGTACATTCTTTCTGTGATGACTTGCCGGCTGAATACAGGTCTTCGTTCATTTACGAACACCATGATGGAGAAGCTCGGCACTCGAGACGAGTTTCCTCGCACTGAGATGCCATATATTTATTTATTTGGCTAGTTACTACTGCATCATCCCACTATAATGGATCCAGCTCTTGGTGCTATGGGAGGAGATTTCATCAGACGTTATGTCACATATCGATGGAAGGTGAACTCCCCTTTTGATTGTAGAAAGGCACTGAACATGGGTTCTGAGTGGAAGTTCTTCAGAGTTGCTTCTCCTCCCAGATATGAGAATCTTCCACCTCTTCTCATGGACTTAGAGCCTATGGCTACTCGTCCACCTCCAGCAGCTTTGATGGGGTTGAAGATTATCAGACCTTCTCACCTAGTATATCGATTCGAGGGTGAGTAGTTTCCGAAACCATATCTGCCTAGCCGGTTTGCTCGCCAATTTAGCTACGATCAAATGCATGTTGGAAATGCAACCACCTACCTAAAAGCTTCTGGATATTTGATCGATGGCACTAGAGGATGGAGTTACTATAGTGCGAGGGCTACCAAAGCTACATTTACCATGCCTTCTGCTACCTTCGAAGCAGGCCCGTGTATGTTACATACAGATGCAAATTTTTATACCTCAGTCAATACATTTTTTGAGGGTTTCTCTTTATCTGATAGCTTTGTTAGTGTCAAAAGGTCACTGGTAGGGACCAAGACCACTCTCGAATTTATAAAGGCTGAAGAGAATGTTCCTGCCGATGAGCCTCTAGAAGCTACGCTTGTCGGTTTCCCCGATGAAGTACATAATGCGTTGCATGTCACCCTTAACAAACGGAAAGCAAAATCTCTCGTAAAGGGGACTAGTAAGAGACAGAAAATTGGAGACTCATCTACTCAATCCGACCTAGATGAACCTCATTCTCCCGCTAAAGTTCAATGGAAGAAAAAGAAAGAAGCGGTTGTTGCTTAAAAGCTTGTAGCAAGGACGAGACTTCAAATGCGACAACTGGAAGTAGGACTTTCCTCTGGTGGAACTGGGGAAACCCCTTCTCCAATCCAGAAAGAAAGTAGAGTTTCCATTGAAGAGACAAGTAGAGAACCGATTGTGCAGGATGAACCTTCCGAAACCGAGGGATCGCCTCCAATGCCGCTCAAGCACAAAGCGAGGTAAAAATTATTGGCAACCAACGTTGTGCAGAAGAAAACTTAGTCTAGCATACTCCATCAATACCGGGGCAGTCTCCTAATCATCTAGAACCATCACTGCCGTCACAAAATCTACCGTCTCCAAAAGGTGATACTATTACTCATTTATTCCAACAAGAGTTATTAGATGTTAACCCATTGGCCATTTGTATTGAAATTTTTTCATCTTTGGAGCCTCCCCCAACTAGTGCTCCAGCTCCGGCTGCTGCATCATACACTTCTTTGGTTACTGTCTCAGAACTAGTAGTCTTAGGGTTCACATTCCTCTGTCTAGAACGACACTGATGGCGTTTGCTTTAGCGGGATCAATGTCCCACCAGCTACTGGATGCTCCAGGGGTCACAGATCCCGAAGAAACGTTAACCTCAAAAGATGTTATTCCGAATGTCCCAACTCCTTCGATAGCCCAAACTCCCGTACTCTCTCGAAAAGGTGAGGAGATGATAGAAGCGCTGAATGGCTGTGATTTGGTGATGAGATGATCATGGAGGATCCCATTGGTGCTGCCTCCGATCTTGATAAAGATGAAGTAAGCCAAGATCAAATAGTGACCCAGGAGGGTTAGAACTTGATAACCAAGGATGGTCAAATTATTGTTGAGGGTGAAAAAGAGCATCCTGCTGAAGAAGAGGGCGACCAGAGCCCTAATAATGATGATCAGAATCTCAATGAACCATAAGGCATTGAGAATTCTGATGCCAAAGTTGAGGGCGACGGAAGTCCCATTGATGATGAGGGTGAAAAGGACTTTATGGAGGGTCTTGAAGACCCTGGGGGTGATAAGAACTCTAATGATTACGAAGACCTTGCTAAAGGTCTCGAAGGTGTTGGGGGTGATAAGAACCCCGATATTGATGTTGGGGGGATTCAAACCCCTATTGAACAAGTTTTCGAAACGGAAAGGACAAAGGTGGCAACCCCTGGAGGCCGAGCTGAGTCAAGGGCTGGAAGCAGCCGTTTTATGTCAGGAGGCTCGAAAGCAGGAAGCAGTTAGACAGCTGTATCTACTTCTACGATTGTAAGAATTGTTACATAACGAGATACCACATCCCATGAGACTCCATATATGCCACCGAGCTCAGGTAAATTTTTGACTTTATTTACCTTTGTTTCTTTATTTGATGTTGTGTGATATAATGATTTCTATTTTGAATTGCAACGGGTTATATAGGGACGATCACCGAAGTCCTGTTAACGTCTACTGCTTTCATCCTCAGCTCTACTATGGCTCCCTTAGATGTTGGGACTCATACTATGGAGGGAAGCTCCTCAGGGATGCCTGCACCGAAATCTCCTGGTGCACAAGCTATTGTTCCTTTAATTTTTGCAGAAAGAGGAGTTCCTGCTGAAGGGCGACACCTGGAGTATCGGCGATGTTAAGTAGCATCTTTGAAACTTACACAAGTGCCTTCTTTACTTTTTGAGCACTTTTGTACAAATGTCTATAGAGAAGAACCATCCTTACATTTTTAAGGAAAACTTCTTTTTCGATTGCGACCATACGTGGTCTTGATGATATTGAAAGGGCCAATTACATAGAGCAGATTGTGAAGGAGCTCGAGGAGCCTATTCAGTCTTATCAAGAGATGACCAGAGAAAATATACAAAGACTGGTAGATGCAGAATATGAGGCTATAGCTCATGAATATAAAGAACGACGGGTCGCATTATATAATTCTGTAGTTGCCTTCTCATTACAATTTGGGGAGATAGAATCAAATATTGCTAAGGTTACCTATTCCATTGAGATTTATAAGACTGAAGCGACAGAGAAAGAAAAAGAAGCAACTATGGGTCAGGCTTGCTTCAGGAACTAGAAGCTGAAACGGCCAGAATTCGTGCATCGGTCACAGCAGCTAAAAAGTATCAAGAGGAAGTGCTTGAGTTATCTCAATTTGCCTCCAACCATCTAGATGATCTGATTAGGCAATGAAATGATTTTCTCCATGTTCGGAGTGCAGAGATAGAACATCAAGTTATATCAATGCAACCTTTGCTTCTAGAGTCCAGGAGGGACTTAGGTAGGACGAGAGTAATTGCCACCAGAGTAGAGTGAACTGAGCCTTTAAAGAAAATAATCTCTGACCTTAGTACTCAGCCTCCAAAATGAAGTTTTAAGAATGAATGTAATAACTCATTTTTGAATATTTTTTTGATAGATGTAATGTTTTTTGTGTTTACATGATATTTGCATGAAATGAGAGGATCTTTTCATGACTCTATTACTGATTATGTATCTGTTTAAGACACAATTAATAGGTAGGAATAAGAAATATATTCAGAGGTACTGAAGGTGACATATTTCTTGAAAATAATCAATACTCATTATATTGGTTCAGAGGTAATATGTACGTGACAAAATATAATCTTGATATGTTGTTACTTCTAGGACGATATTATCAGAGATAATATGGACGTGACAAGTCGTAGAATATAGATATTAGAATTCAGAGGTAATGTAGATGTGAATTCATATATCAATTAAGTATCCTTGGGCCAACTTGGACTCAAGAATAGGATTTCTTTTAAAACAGCAAGGTTTCAAAAGATGATGCTTGTGATGATGTAGTAGGATGTATCATTACATCTGGGTAGACTTCACTGAGGATTTTGTGGATTTATTATTTATGGTTTTATTCATGAAGTAATATCACGACCCATACATGGTATAGGGGCACGAGTGCATAACAACGCCCGACCTACGACGCAGAATCGACAGTAGAATGCTGTTCTAGGTCACTAATTAACAACTCACATAATGATATAATGTACCTTTCATAGATCTCAACTCCGAAAGGAGGACAAGTATAAAGGGATGATAATACTCAATCATAGTCTAAAGCACAATAAGATATGAAAAAGTATAAATAACTGTAAAACTCAGCAAACAATAACTAAAATAATATCTGAAACAAATCTCAAATACAATGCCAAATTCTCTACTTATTACAATTTAAGTTCGAAACAGAAAGTCTAAAAACAAGTCCACTAATCTAGTCTCTCAGTCACTCCTGAGAATCGGGACCCAAGGAAGCTTTCCTCTCCTCGGATCCATAAAAGATAGGACACGTATCTTCAGGGCAAACACCTGAAAAATATATCCAGTCAGGATGGAACGAGCACATCTTAGCAGTTCCAAATAAATGACGAAGGCTATAAAGCAGTTATAGACAGTAATACTTGATGAATCACAGACAGTTTGAGATATGAATTGAAATAGAACAACAATCTAGGACAAGGAAAGTAAATACATTGAAACATGAGAGCATGACAGCAAAAATAACTGAACTAGAGCAATGTGATGTGATTTCCGACAGTACAATGTGAATCAAGTGTGGTTCCAGTGTGAGACCAGTACAAGACACAAACCAGTGTGTTTTGAAATACTACTTTCGACATGTAAACGGCTAGGGATAAATACTGCACATCATACGCTTGGCAAGCATACGACGACTATATTTCTAGATTAGACCAATAGTGAATATGGCACGTCGCATGCTTGGCCAAGCGGCGATGACTATCTTTCCAGTAGGGGTGGTTCCAGTATGATTGGGAATGTTTACATTTCTACTCAAGTATTTCTCCGCCCAACAAGCACAAGTGAATCCATAACACGATACGTAAATCGAATACAAGTCCAGCCAGAACAATGTGATGCCAGTAGATGATTCCAGTAGATGGTTCCAGTGAGTGATTCTAGAATTAGAGGCCAGACAAGTAAAGTATGTGTGTCGCATGGAATGGATCCAATAATATTAATCCATTTTGTGTGTTAGAGAATCAAATAGAACTATACTAGAAGCTGAACAATAATAATCATCAAGTAAATAAAAACTATAAGATAATGTACTCGCTTATCGTCCAGAGCAATGAATGAGGATCGATGCCCAAGGTAGTGTCACACAAACCTATATATGAGATGTTCATGGTTATTTGATGTTCTAGAGTAAGCAATGAATCTAAATGAGTTAACTACATGCTTCTAGGCTTTTTCTAGATCAAAAGTCAAACTTGGGTCAACTCTAATCAATTATAGCTAGTTAGTCAACCATTGGTCATACTTGGTCAACTATAGATAATTGGTCAACATTTGGTCAACATTTATAAAATATAGACTAGCATTTGTCCACCATGATTCCCTCTCTTCCACCTTGAATCCTTGACCCTAGAGCAGGAATAAGGATTTCCAAAAAGGCATGAAGCTGGAATCCTAGGAGTTCTGTTATCTAGGAACTTAATAAAATAAGCAACTTATTGGCAAACTAAGGCTAGCAGTTGAAAGACATTATAATATACTAAGATCTCAATAAGGTACTCACTTTATAGTTACTACTAGCATCTCCTCTAACTAATAGCTCTAGTTAATACTCAAGGCAGTTCAGCCCTTCACTGCCTACTCAAATACAACACATCTCCTCAATACTATCACACAAATCAAACACTCATACACATGCCCCTCAATTGGTACTAGCTCTCATTGAAACGCCCCAGTCCCAAAATACGTAGGACTAGGCACGTAGACATGCCAGCTGTATTCATACGAAATACATGGGCCTCGTATGTATACATAAGCTATAAATTGTAGTAATCTAAGACAAACTAAATCTCATCCACAATGAAAAGAATAATAATATAAAAATTAACTTGGACATTTATGATACAATCGTTGGGCGAAGACAAAGTCCACTACCAACTATCCCAATAAAAGAAATGTACAATAAATCGAGCGATAAAAATGTTAAGACGAACCAAGCGCAATTGTCTTCGAAGGAATGAAGAAGACCACGGCCTTGGCTAGAATACCTGCGGAAGACATGAACACACACCTGGGGAAAAACCAGGTCCTCAGATGGACGTAGCAAGATACAGGAAGAACAAGCTAATATGAACTGTCAGAATAATAAAATAGTATATAAAAGACTATCCTAGACACAAATATGCAAATGAGATTCTAACCGCCTAATGTACAATTTAGAGGACAACTTTCATGCGCATGGGTGGGATTTTAGGCTATGTGTACGTAACTGGCATCCAGTCATCTGTATCCGACCGTAATGTCCAAAACTTTAGAGGGTATCTGTAAATATATCGCCACAGTTCCATCCGAAGACTGTGGTTTACCTGTTTGTCTTCCCATACGCGCTAGCGACTGTCCTCCCCCAATATTTCCCACACTGTTCAAGTCATGTCCATGGCTCGTCCAATTTTGTAACTGCTTGAGTCTCTTATACCCTAGTCATAGCAGTTACGATCACCTACCTGTCACACGACTTTAGAGAGGGCCAGTCCATAAGTCGTGCCCCTAGCAACATGTCTCCAACCGTGTAGTGTGTGTGTCATGGCCAAGGGAGATATAAGGATATCCCCCAACAAGAAGGTAGTCCGCTAAAACTAAGTCATGCGTAAAATAAAGTAACGACTAATAAGTCGCTTGCTCCCAAGTATGGCTTGGACGCACAGTTTATAACAAATACGAAACCAGTAAATAAATGCTGAAAATAAATAATATGACAGTTAATTAGCAAGGTATACTTGCCTGTTGTGACGCCTAGTGAACTGCCTGGTGTGCTGCGATGGTCAAGGTATCACATCATGCGACTTCATTGTAACAACTACGCAAGGTGACCTCCGATGTCGACACGGACGGTTCCATTGGGTCCAGGACGGTCAAATTAGTTAGGGTCGATAGGGGAAGGACAGAATTGGCGAAGGAATAGAAATAATAGGCTTATTCATGGATGGGTGGATAAAAACATAGATAAATAATATATATATACGAGTTTCGAAAAATATTTATAATATTCAAAATAAATTTATAGTCTTTTTATTAGATAATATTTGAAAATAGCAATATAATCTATCTAGATTAAAACCCAAAGTTTTGTATAAATATGCCTATAGATAATAGCTACACTTTATATACAAATAATATCTTAAATAAATATCGTAAATATTTGTAACTTGTTTAGGTCAAAACCATAAAAAATAACTTTTAAAGGTTTATGTATATATAACAATACTTAAAACTAGTGTTAATTATACTAATAATCATCTACTACTATTTTAATGTAGACATATATATAATAAAAATTTATCCAGGACTATAACAAATTATTCTCTTGTACTGGTATTAGAAATAAGTAAAAATAATAATAATAATAGTAGTAATGATAATAATAATAACAATGTTAATACATAATACATAATACATAAAAATATAAATATAATTCAGCTAACACTAATGCAATAAAATATATAAAACCAAATTGAACAACAACAATTGCTGTTGTTGTTCCTATAATTTATAAAAACCAATGATAATAATAATAATAAAACAATAGATATAAAAAAAAGAACAAAACAAACAACAAAAACAAAAACATTAGATGCAAAAAAAACAACAAATAAAAACAAAAAGTACATCTGTTGTCTACTCTCCCGAGGGAGAGTGAGACAACAGATTGAGTTCATAACTGCGGCTGAAGGAAAGTAAGGAAGAGGGGGCGGAAAGAGAGAGAGAGAGTGAGAGATCGGTAGGAGAAGGATAAGAGAGAGCACTCGAGGGAGAGAGCGGAGGCAGGGGAGAGGAAGTGTGGAGTTGGATCGGCCGGCGGTGTGGCGTGCTGAGCGAGGCGGAGAGATCGGGTGGGTTTTGGGGGGCTCAACGGCGGGCGCGTACGGAGGCGCAACGCCGGAAGAGGGCGAGACGGCGGTCGGAGGTTGCCTTCCGCGGGATCGACGGAGGGACGCGCGACTGCCGACTCAGGTGCGCGGTTCTGGTGGTCCGCCCATGGGGCAGCGGCGGTGCTCCCCTGGCGGCGGAGGCGTAGGCGGAGGAAGGAAGAGGCGGGGGAAGAGATGGCTGGGTCGGAGAAGGGGGTTTCTCGGAGGGGCGTTGACGAGGAGGAGCTCGCCGGCGCAGATCCGACGGAGGGTGGCGCATGCGCGCGCAGAGGGAGACGGTGCACACGCGGACAGCGGCCGGACCCGACGGAAGGCGGTACGACGGCGCAAAGTCGGAAAGACGAAGGGGCTCAGGTCGTCCAGGCGGCGGAGACTTGCCGCGGGTGTCGCGAAGGCGCCGTCCGTGAGAGACGGTAAGGAGGTTTCCATCGTGTGCTCGTGGCGGAGACGATCCGCCAACGGAGAACGGCGCAAGTGCCTGGATTCCGGCGTGGGGATCGCTCGGCACAGCGGGTCATCGACGGTCTAGCGCGTCAGGAGGTTAGGTTTAGGGTTAGCCTTCGATTTATTTTTATTTTGTTTTTGGGTGTTGGCTGGGCGGCCGGTCGGTATGGCGGCCGGTCGCGGTGACGACGGTGGGTGTTGAGTTGGTGTCGGTTGTAGGGACTTCTTGTGGTGGTCGGGATGGTTGGTGGTGACGATGGCGATGGTGGTGGCTGGGTTCGGTGAATGGTGGCGGGGATGGTGTTGGTTTGGTAGCGAAGGCGACGGGGTGACAGGGATGTGGGTAGCCGGTGTCCGGTGGTCGCAGGGTCAGTGGTGGTGGTGGTGACTACAATATGAGGTCGGGTACGGCGAGGAGGGAGTCAGAGTTGAAAGGGACGGAGGAGACGGGTTTTTGTTGGGACGACGTAGGGAGGAAGTAGTGGTATCGAGGGTTGCGGCGGGGTTCGTGTCATGACCCGCACCCGCTTTTCGGATACGAGACGTGTCCAAGCCAGCCTACGCCGCAGAGTCGGCGGTAGAACGCTGTCAAGCCCGCAAGAAATAAATGCTCAAAATCGTAAAATATAATATTTGCTGCTCATTCACAATTCTAATTTATTACAACAGTTACAACATTTATATTTAAAGGAAAAAAATAAAGTTTTACAATTAAAGAAATGATACAATGGCTATCTACTTCTAGGTTGGCCTCAGTATACCCAAATCTTCCCAGTGCTAAGAATGATCGCGGCTAAACCTGAAAAATGTTGGTTATCCAGTCAGGATTGGAACAAGTACACAAACCGACGGCAGTGCAAAACACAATAGAATTATCAAGACATGAAAATAGCATATGAGAAATGAAAACTGTAAGATAAAGTGATGTCATAGCACGATAGAGAAATAAACAAGGAAAAGCTAATAAAAGACATCTATCTAAGTGGTGTGAAATATCCTTTCGCCATGTGGACGGCTAGGGGGTAAAATCCGGCTCACTGCACGTGTCGTGTGCAGCTGCTATCGTTCAAGAATAGACATTTTGGGGATATTTCTGGGTGGTCCACATGTATACTAAGATATTTCCCCTCCCGACTACTCCGTGTGACGAGCGTGTCAACAAGCAGCAAGATATATGTATAGACATGAAATGAAAAGACTACTATGAATCGGAAAGCAATCAGAAAGTGCACTTGCCTGTGGTCCTTTGCTGGTGAAACAACCATCTTTGTTTGGTCCAACGTAGTTCGATTAGCCTAGGGTCGATATGAAGTTGTCAAAATCAGGCAACATAAGAACGTACGACTAGTCACGATTATGATTAATCTAATAGAAGTTTGTTTTATAAAAAGGGGATTTTAATTAGAAGTATATACACTTTTTAAGAAAACACCTTTAAGAGCATAATATTTATTCGAAAACCATTAAGGAAATATTTATAAGTTTAGAAAAATATATTTATTAATTTAGAAAATACTTATAAACCTTTTAGAATACGTATTGAGAAAACTAATAGATAGTAGAGATCATATTATACTTTAGGTAAATACATGGAAATCTTAGAAAACATTTTTAGGGCAAAATTCTAACTTTTGTCAAACTATAATTTCTTTGTCCAAAACTATACTTTTAATATAATTTTCAGGAAACAATATAAGTAATATTAATGATTATAAATAAAACCAAATATATATATATACAAATCCAAATTAATATTAGGAAAAATATTTTACATTATTAGTAAAAACTCATATCATTGTAATCTATATAATAATTCCAAAGAATCTATTTACACATACATATATAATTGTATGTAACTAAAATAATTCTAAAAACTAGTGAGCCCACCGCTCCAACTAAATAAATGAAATAGAGACATTGACATGGGCTCAGGCTTAAGCCCAAGCCCAATATTATATATTTTATAATTTTATGAAAAATAACAATATATACTTCTCAAAATAATTATTGATAATATTAAAATAGAAATACTTT
This sequence comes from Iris pallida, assembly GCA_029216955.1. Classification (NCBI taxonomy): domain Eukaryota; kingdom Viridiplantae; phylum Streptophyta; class Magnoliopsida; order Asparagales; family Iridaceae; genus Iris; species Iris pallida. Next base: position 27,132,035 of record JANAVB010028000.1, on the reverse strand, counting down.
TAATAATAACCTTGCTATAAACAATACATATAATTTGAACTGTGAATAATAAATGGAAATAATATAATGATAATTCCTAATCCATTTTCGTGTAATCAATAATTGTTAAATAATAATAATAATAATAATAAAATAACAATTAAAACCCATACTTCTCTTCCCCATTAATATTATTCCCCGTTTATAGCTCCAAGTCAAAGAATTAAAATAACAATGTCAGCTACTCTTCCCCTCATCCCTTTGTTCCTACTTTCCAGTGGAGCAAACAATACATAAAGGACAAACCCAAATCATGAAAGAGAAAAGAGAGAGTGAGAAAATACCAGATGACTCCTCTTCTCCGAAGAAGAAGCTGAGGAAGAATTGAGTGAGAGAGAGGTCGCGGTCGAGAGCTTGATAGGGCTTTGGGCGCTCGGCGCTGGAGGAGCCCCGCGGTGGATGGTCGGAGCACGGCAGGTCGGAGAGATCGGAGACCAGAGGGGTCGGCGCTCGGTGCCGCTCGTGAGCTCGACGCTGGCGAAGCACGACACAGCGGTCACTGCGGTGGCCGCTCGCGAGAACGCGGTGCCTGGCCGCGGAGTTGAGGCGGCGGCGCCCCAACGGCGATTGGCCGCGACGGAGGGAGGCGCTGGAAGGGCGGCTTACTGAGGGGCAAGGTTCGTCGAGGCCCTGGCAAGGCGTTGCGCTGGGTGGACGGACGCCGGTTGGTGGGCGTTGCCAGTGGGGAGCCCACCGGTGCTCGGGAAGCACCACGGCGAGGCAGCAGTGCTTGGCGAGACGGCCGTCCGCGGCTTCACCAACGCTCAACGGAGGGGAGTTGGATCGGTGACGGGATGGAGGAACACGGTCGCGGTCGGGCACGACTCGGTGGTGGCGGCGGGGCGATTAGGGTTGGGTTGCAGGTGGCTCGAGCAAGTGGAGGTGGTCGGGGATTAGTCGGGGTGATGCAGGGTCGGGGATTGGGCTATCTATGCTGGTGATGTTGATGGGGATGGTTTGTGGTTGCGTCCATGGGTGCGGGATTAACCCCGGCGGGTCGGGGGGTGGCGTTGGTTTTGGAAGAGAGAGAGAGAGAGAGAGCTTGGAAAAGTTGGAGAGATTCGTTTATTGTTCTGATGGTTTAGGTATTCCAATGCATGGTTATATATATATAGTAGGGATGTGGCAGAATCAATTTAGTTCAAATACAACATTGGTTTTGGATATGGACGTATCATGCGCATAGTCGGTTGAGGAGAGCGATTTCAGATTAGTCCTATCCCAGTCTCTTAAAACAAAATAAAGTAAAATAACGAGATTGATCTAATCTAATCTAGTCATAATTCGTTAGTAGATAATAGTATCAATTTAAAGCAAACATTTAATCCAATCAAATATTTATAAGATCTTAAAGTAATTCCTAATATTATAAAATAACTTAGATAATCTCTCAAAGTATTTTAAATACCAATTAATTTAATCCAAATATTGCAAACGGAATATTGAAATATTATTATTCACTATTATCAAATAATTTCAAACATACAAATCCAAACCAAATCAGCGATAAACACAACAACTTTAAAATAATATTTAAAGGTTTATCAAAACAATTTAAGACATATCATTCCAAATCATAATATAATTCCTCCCAAAATAATTTAAATTATGTTGGTGTAAATCAAATCTTAATTCAAATAAATAGTTATCATAGTAATTTAAATATAACAATATCATCCAAATAATTAAAATATATTTTATTAATCAAGTCTTATTTAAAATAATTTGGACACACATTTCATCGATCAAAATAATTTGCCTTTCAATTCACCTTTGAAATAGTTTTGAAAGTCCAAAATAATGACAAACATCTTTATGATGCATAATAATAAAATTCAAGGCTAAAATATTTTTATTACAATAAATTAGTACTTAATATTTATCAATAATTAAAATTATTTTAATTTTTACTACGAATCGGTCTAATCGCAATACTATAAATGATTGCGGTAGTAATATCCGATTTTATCAATTAGTTTAAATTGTGCAAAGTCAATCTTCTTTATAAATGAATTTAAAATCAAGGATACTAAAATATTCTAAAATACACATATTAAATCATATGAATTTAAAACCAAATCCGAATAATTTACTTCTCATAATGATAGGGGATACTAGATAATGTATATATTTTGTAAACACCAAATTTTAACTAGTTTCTGATAAAAGAAGTAATTATATAACCATTCACAAAATTCCACAAAATTATGGCCACAATAAAATAAAACAAATAGATAAAATAATTCGGAAAGAGGAGTTACAGTTCGAGTAGCAGGAAGGGAAAGAGTTAGGTTTATATGGTCGTGTCGGGATGTGTCCGACACGGGAGGGGGTTTGTATGTTGGATTTGTGTCCGGTTTGTCGGACACGGGGTCGGAAAGAATTGTAATTGTAATAGGAATTATGGTGGAAGACAAAAGGTGACACGGACAAGATGCACGACACTTGTGGTAGAAATTTGTGGAGAATAGGAATTTATGGATGAGTACCTGCCTATTTATAGGATGTGGGAATACCCAGTTGGATAAGGATTTGACCCAATTTAATTATTTAAATTCAAATTGGGTTCAATCTACAATTTAAATCTAATTTTAGATAATTTAATTTAAATCAATAATCAAATCCAATTTCAAATTAAATTTCCAATTTAAAACTAGATACACTAAACTCAATTTAAAAAGTCTATCTTTAAATTTAAACTATTTAAATTAAATCTAAAAATCTAATCAAAGATTTAATTTGCCACCATAATTCCAAAATATATTTTCCAAAAATACTACTAATAATAAATTTTGAAAATTCATTATTATCTAAAGTTAAACTAAGAAATAAATACTAATTATATATGTATATCCAAATAATATTTACATAAATATACTTTTCTAATATACCATTTTATAAGAAAATTTATTTATTATTATAACTGTGTAAATGAAAGGCTTTATAAATAAAATAACAAACTTGGAAATTTTGGAACGAAAAAAAATAATAATTATTATGTATATTATTTTGAAACCATAAAAATATAAAAATAATATTATTCAAAAATATGTACGCTCGCACATATTCGCACTCGTCGATAAAATTCAAAAAATGAAATTTTGCGCACGACGTACAATACGACTACGCGGCGTACAATACAAGATTTTAAATCAGTACCAAATTAAATAAAAAATATAGTTGAAATTTGGGGGTTTTACATCCTACCCAACTTAAAAGAATTTATTCCTCGAAATTAAGAATTTGTAGGGGTGAGAAACACAAGGGGTATCGATGGAGAACAATCAATAACAAAATCATGCCGTAAGAAATCGCGATCTAGATCATAGAAAAATAATACGGTATGGTCGTAATCGATATGAAGGCTAGAGAAAGTTCTAGTATAGTGCCTTCGTCCTTCTAAAATAGGTAAAGTCAAAAGCAATAAGGAGTTCAAAAGGCGATATTATCGAGTACGAATACGTGGTTCAAGGATGACCAAATTTTTTTAAAAGGAGTTGCCAAGGCAGTCGCGGATGGGACTCTAAAGAACAAGTTTAGCTATGTCCACATCCACGTAGAACAATAGACAAAAGTGAACCAAAGTGTACTCGGTTGATCAGACCATCATGCACCGTTTCTAAGTAGATAATACGTTAGTGGATGCATCCAATAACATATGTCATGGACAAGCTTGATAAATAATTTAGCTTACAAAACTAGGCTACATTAGCATCACTAGTTTAGATAGTAAATATAGGCACGATGGTAGATGAATAAAAACAAATATGAATAGTCTAAGAGTCATAAGGATCTAAGTCTTGGTTTATTCCTATACCATCATTCTACGGTTTTATTGACCAAGGCTTGGTTGACCAAATGGGTTAAATTCCTCTAGTCTCTATAGTCTAGATAATACTAATTATATTCTCCTTAATGGCCAAGAGTGTGTCAGGTCGTGGGGTGTTCTACCCAACTTAAAAGATTAAGCTAAGGGTGTTTGGGACATCTAACTAGTAGGGTCAACCTCTAGCAAGCACGAAGGGAAGATAAGAATAATGATAGAAGGAATCAAGCAAGATGCAATCGACGAGTCGGTCGAATATGGAATCGAGGAAAAAGTCAAGTATGTGGATGAGGTCCTAGACTTCTAATCCTATTCGCAGGCTTGCTTGGTACGGTAAAGTAACCAATCAATTTATCTCGACCTGCATGGGCCACCACAAAAACATGTAACGCCCCAATCCTAAAATACGTAGGACTAGGCACGTAGACATGCCAGCTGTATTCATACGAAGTACATGGGCCTCGTATGTATACATAAGCTGTAAATTATAGTAATCCAAGACAAAATAAATCTCATCCATAATGAAAAGAATAATAATATAAAAATCAACTTGGATATTTATGATACAATCGTTGGGCGGAGACAAAGTCCACTACCAACTATCCCAATGAAAGAAATGTACAATAAATCGAGCAATACAAATGGCAAGACGAACCAAGCGCAATTGTCTTCGAAGGAATAAAGAAGACCACGGCCTTGGCTAGAATACCTGCAGAAGAAATGAACACACACCTGGGGAAAAACCAGGTCCCCAGACGGACGTAGCAAGATACAGGAAGAACAAGCTAATATGAACTGTCAGAATAATAAAATGGTATATAAAAGACTATCCTAGACACAAATATGCAAAGGAGATTCTAACCACCTAATGTGTAATTTAGAGGACAACTTTCATGCGCATGGGTGGGATTTTAGGCTATGTGTACGTAACTGGCATCCAGTCATCTGTATCCGGCCGTAACGTCCAAAACTTCAGAGGGTATCTGCAAATATATTGCCACAGTTCCATCCGGAGACTGTGGTTTACCTGTTTGGCTTTCCATACGCACTAGCGACTGTCCTCTCCCAATATTTTCCACACTGTTCAAGTCATGTCCATGGCTCGTCCAGTTTTGTAACTGCTTGAGTCTATAATACCCTAGTCATAGCAGTTACGATCATCTATCCGTGACACGACTTTAGAGAGGGCTATTCCATAAGTCGTGCCCCTAGCAACATGTCTCCAACCGTGTAGTTTGCGTGTCATGGCCAAGGGAGATATAAGGATATCCCCCAACAAGAAGGTAGTCCGGTAAAACTAAGTCATGCATAAAATAAAGTAACGACTAATAAGTCACTTGCACCCAAGTATGGCTTGGACGTGCAGTTTATAACAAATAAAAATAACAAATACAAAACCAGTAAATAAATGCTGAAAATAAATAATATGACAGTTAATTAGCAAGGTATACTTGCCTGTTGTGATGCCTGGTGTGCTGCGATGGTCAAGGTGGCACATCATGCGACTTTATTATAACAACTACGCAAGGTGACCTCTGATGTCGGCACGGACGGTTCTATTGGGTCCAGGACGGTCAAATTAGTTAGGGTCGATAGGGGAAGGACAGAATTGGCGAAGGAATAGGAATAATAGGCTTATTCATGGATGGAAGGATAAAAAAATAGATAAATAATATATATATATGAGTTTCAAAAACTATTTATAATATTCAAAAAAAATTATAGCCTTTTTATTAGATAATATTTGAAAATAGCAATATAATCTATCTAGATTAAAATCGAAAGTTTTGTATAAATATGCCTATAGATAATAGCTACACTTTATATACAAATAATATCTTAAATAAATATCGTAAATATTTGTAACTTGTTTAGGTCAAAACCATAAAAAATAACTTTTAAAGGTTTATGTATATATAACAATACTTAAAACTAGTGTTAATTATACTAATAATCATCTACTACTATTTTAGTGTAGACATATATATAATAAAAATTTATCCAGGACTATAACAAATTATTCTCTTCTACTGGTAAGAGAAATAAGTAAAAAAATAATAATAATAGTAGTAGTAATGATAATAATAATAATGGTAATACATAATACATAATACATAAAAATATAAATATAATTCAGCTAAACACTAATGCAATAAAATATATAAAACCAAATTGAACAACAACAATTGCTGTTGTTGTTCCTATAATTTACAAAAACCAATGATGATAATAATAATAAAACAATATATACAAAAAATAAATAAATAAATAACAAAACAAACAACTAAAATAAAAACAAACAAAAAAATAGATGCAAAAAAACAAACAAATAAAAACAAAAAGTACATCTGTTGTCTTCTCTCCCGAGGGAGAGTGAGACAAAAGATTGAGTTCATAACTGCGGCTGAAGGAAAGTAAGGAAGAGGGGGCGGAAAGAGAGAGTGAGAGATCGGAAGGAGAGGGATGAGAGAGAGCACTCGAGGGAGAGAGCGGAGGCGGGGGAGAGGAAGTGTGGAGTTGGATCAGCCGGCGACATGGCGCGCTGAGCGAGGCGGATAGATCGGAAGGGTTTTGGGGGGCTCGTCGGCGGGCGCGTGCGGAGGCGCAGCGCCGGAAGAGGGCGAGACGGCGGTCGGAGGTCGCTTTCCGCGGGATCGACGGATGGACGTGCGACTGCCGACCCAGGCGCGCGGTTCTGGCGGTCCGCCCTTGGGGCAGCGGCGGTGCTCCCTTGGCCGGCGGAGGCGTAGGTAGAGGAAGGAAGAGGCAGGAGAAGAGATGGCTGGGACAAAGAAGGGGGTTTCTCGGAGGGGCGCTGACGAGGAGGAGCACGCCGGCGCAGATCCGGCGGAGGGTGGCGCATGCGCGCGCGGAGGAAGACGGCGCACACGCGGGCAGCGATCGGACCCGACGGGAGGCGGTACGGCGGCGCATCGGCACGAAGTCGGAGAGACGAAGGGGCTCTGTCACGCCCCAGAACCAGAATACTGGAGAGCGGGGGCAGACATAGCCAGCTACGTATATGAAATAGAATCCATCTCGCTATACGGTCACGGCTGTCTAGATACATGAGGGTTTAACTACAAGCCAACAGTCTCTTAAGGTCATGAACAAGCCTAGTGTCTCAATCACAAGCAAGTAAGTAAAAGTCACAAGATGTATGATCATTAAATATACAATAGTAAGGCGTCCCAAACATTACATATTCAGTTGATCATGAAGCTAGTTGTTACAAAATGTCAGGACTAGCAAGAGTTTAGTCATACATGATCAACCCTAGGATCTGTTAATCATGTTACAGCCCGTAGGCAGACAGTAAGTAAGTGCAACCGAGCTAAACAGGTGCTCGTCGGCTAAACGCCTCAAAAGAATTATTCTACAAGGGAGTGGGAGAGCAAAATAAAACCCACTCGTTGCCAGGGTTCCGTCTAGTGGCCACCATCTGGCTGGAAGGTCGGTGGATCCTCTGGAGCTGCTCCGATATCTGGCCACATAAAACCAGCTGGGTCAGATCCCAGAAAGAGCAAGTGCCACAATGGAAGCTTCACTTATAAACTAAAACTAGCATATAGTAAGGAACATTAAAGTTAAATTATCAGAAATAACAACAATAATTGAGTACGAAAAAACCATTCAAGTAGCCAGACTACAACCCTTAAACCAAACAAGGACCGGGGTTGCAATCCTTCACCTGAATGGAAATCCGTCTCAAATAATATGGATAAGGTAATAAGACAATAAACGAAGAGAAGACACAGAACTGCTCCGGGAGCCAGGTTACAACCCTTAAACCAAACAAGGACCGGGGTTGTAACCCTTCGCCTGAACAGAACTAGACTCCTGATCTTTATTGTTAAGGCCATTATAGATAATCATGTTGCTGAAGTAAGATAGAACACGACAAGCATGGCACGGGGTACAAATAAGACAATAACCGAAGGAAAGACACAGAACTGCTCCGGGAGCCAGGTTACAACCCTTAAACCAAACAAGGACCGGGGTTGTAACCCTTCGCCTGAACAGAACTGGTCTCCCGATCGTTATTGTTAAGGCAAGCCTCAATAATCGTGTCTTGTCACGATCTTGCACAAGATTAGGATAAGACTAAGCTGGAATAACTTCATCTAATCAATCACGGCCAATCAAAGTACGGCTTGATACTTTAACTAGCTAGGGTTATCACAGGCCTAGTTACTAGCAAGATGCAATGAGATTATTTCAACAGCCACAAGTCCTGCAGACCATCCAAGTTATCCAGGTCGAATGTCCATTTATGAAGGATGCACCATATGACTGTGTGCTGGAAGTGTGCCCTACTCGTCGGTAGGCTACAAGTCCACTTAATGCGCCCAGATAACGGGATTGCCTGTAGCTGGGAATCTCTTCATGTCTACTGAATTATTCTAGTTTATTACTCTTAGTTAATTACAGTAGGTATCCCTGACCTGGTACTCAGGGATCCCATCCTAGACATGATGCAAGACAATACTGGTTTATTGTGCAAACACAATCATCCACGGTGTCCAGGTTAGGCATTCTTGTCAGGTCATGTCACGTTAGCCGTCGCAACAGCAATTCGAGATAATCATGTCAGGTATGCTTGTCCTGCCATGTCGTGTTCAATTATTATTAACAAACTTATTAAATAAATTCATGATTATCAAGTTCATGACAAAAGGCATAAGGATATAAAATGGGCATAAAATATCTTATAAAATATCAATATACAAGGCTATAGAAGAGCCAAGCTTAAGGAAAATAAAACCAAAGTGACATGCTGACATAAGACCAAGTCAGCCAAGGCCATACGCTCAGTGCAAAAGTCATACGCTCAGGCCAGCCTACGCTCAAGCCAACCTACGCTCAGGACAACCTACGCTCAGGTCAAGCCACGCTCAGGTCAAGCGTATGCAAGTCATACGCTTCCAAAAGGCAGCGTATGGGGTCCATACGACTCCTTGTCAAGAAAGCGAGCGTATGCGAGTCATACGCTCCCAAAAGGCAGCGTATGGACTCCATACGACTCATGGCTATCCAAGTTAGCGTATGCAAGTCATACGCTCCAAAAATGCAGCGTATGGACTCCATACGACTCCTTGTCAAGCAAGCGAGCGTATGCGAGTCATACGCTTCCAAAAGGCAGCGTATGGGGTCTACTGCGCTGCGCTAAAGAGCGCGCACAGCTCAGTGACGCAAGCTAAAAAGCTCGCGCACTGCTCACTGTCTTCTCCAAACAGCAGGAACTCCATGGTTGAACCCTAAGCTTCCAAAGTCCATAACTTGGTCAAAACAAGTCCAAATCCAACTTTCCAAAGGTTAAAATTGGGTAGAAGGAAATTCTCTACCACATGGAACCATCAAAACTTGAAAACAAGGGAATTTAATAGATCAAAACCATAAAAATCCGAAAATAACTAAATTCTAGATCTACAAAAATTTACGCTTCAAAATAGAAAATGACAAGTTCTAATATGGATTAGAAAGTTGCAAAGAAGAGGTTAGAACAATAAAAATGGTAGGTTTCTTCATGAAGCAAGATTGCACTTGCCTAGGCTAGGATTTTCTTGGTTGGTGGTGGAGAGTAATGAAGAAGAAAGGAAATAATGAGGAGAGAGAATGGGAAGAGGTTAATAAATGGGGTTGGTTGTGGTAGGTAGGGGGTTCACCCTTGGTTCATGATGAACCAAGGCTAATCAAGCCTAGCCGAACCAACCCAAGCCAACCCAAACCAAGATAAACCATGGCCAATATGAGATAAAATACGTACACGTATTCTTAAATACGTAATACGAACAACATGCATTACAACTCTACCCACCTTAAAAGAATTCTGTCCTCGGAATTTAATTAAGATGTTAGAGAGACTAGAACAAGCTATACTAATTACATGCAAACTATAACTAGGCAAGCAATCACTCATTCAAGCAAGGAATCGAAGATATGAGGCATAAGGAAGACATTATACCTCATGAGTCAAACAAGTCGGGATACCACGATCGGATATCTTCCTCACGCTCCCACGTTGACTCCCCCAAAGAGTGATGATCCCAAGCAACTCGGACTAACTTGATAGTCTTGTTCTTGAGGATCTTCTCTCTTCGGTCCAAAATAGACACGGGCCTCTCCTCATACGAAAGGTTGGTACCAACAACCAATTCTGAATGTTCCAGGATGTGGCTCGGGTCTGGGATATACCGTCGTAATTGGGATACATGGAACACGTCATGTACCTCGCTTAGCGACGGTGGAAGAGCGAGACGATAGGATACATCTCCTACTCGCTCCAGAATGTCAAACGGTTCTATATACCTAGGACTAAGCTTGCCCCGTACGCCGAAACGAATGACGCCACGGTTAGGCGAAATCCTCAGGAATACATGATCGCCGACCGAAAACTCGAGAGGGCGCCGATGAGAATCGGCCCAATGGCGCTGGCGATCTTGGGCAACTCGAAGATGATCTCTGACTCGCCTGACCACTTCAACTGTCTGGACAATCATTTCTGGACCGAGCATCTGTCTCTCTCCAACATCATCCCAGGCTAGCGGGGATCTGCACTTCCTGCCATACAGCGCCTCGAACGGAGCCATCTGGATACTGGCCTGGAAACTATTATTGTACAGGAATTCCACCAGGTGCAAGTGATCTTTCTATGAACCACCAAAGTCAAGTGTGCAAGACCGCAACATGTCTTCAAGAGTCTGGATCATGCGCTCTGACTGACCATCTGTTTGCGGATGATATGCTGAACTGAACTGGAGATGAGTTCCTAAACTTGCCTGCAGGCTATGCCAAAAGTGCGATGTAAATCTGGAATCTCGGTCCGAGGTGATGCTAACTGGCACATCGTGCAATCTGACAATCTGTCTAAGATACATCGCCGCTAGCTGAGCCATCGACTGACCAACTCTGAATGGAAGAAAGTGAGCCACTTTCGTGAGCCGGTCAACTATAACCCAAATAGCATCTCTACCAGCTAGGGATCTAGGTAATCCAGTCACGAAATCCATGGTCACATGCTCCCACTTCTACTCTGGAATCGGCAAGGGCTGAAGCAGTCATGCCGGTCTCTGATGTTCAACTTTAACTTGTTGGCAAACCAAACACCGAGAGACAAACCGAGCTATCTCTCACTTCATGCCATTCCACCAGAAATGCTGCCGGATATCACGGTACATCTTCGTACTGCCCGGATGGATGGAATACTGCGAACTATGAGCTTATGCCATGACCTCCTGCCGGATATCTCCGCTGGGTACACAAAGACGCTTACCATGTCGAAGTGTACCATCCTCATGAACGCATAACTCTGGTCTTCGTCCCGCCTCACACTCTGTTCTGAGTCGCTGAAGCTTGGAATCTGCCGACTGCGCCATCCGGATCCTCTCGACTATAGTGGACTGAACTTGCATACTGGCCATCAAGGCCACACTGGAAGGGAGAACAACTTCAATATCCATTTTTTGAAGATCTGCTAACAGCTCTGGTTGCGCTGTTAGAAAATAAGCTCCCGTTCTCCTGCTCAATGCATCCGCAACAACATTGGCCTTTCCAGGATGATACTGCAGGTTGATATCATAATCCACAAGTAGCTCCAGCCATCTCCTCTGACGCATGTTAAGATCTTTCTGGGTGAAAACATATTTCAGGCTTTTGTGGTCGATGAAAATCTCCACCCTGTCTCCATACAAGTAGTGCCTCCACAACTTAAGTACAAACACCACTGCTGCCAGCTCCAAGTCATGGGTTGGGTAATTCCTCTCATGATCACGAAGTTGTCATGACGCATAAGCTATTACCTTCCCATGCTGCATCAGAACACATCCTAAACCTCTGCCTGAAGCATCACAGTACACTGAGAATCCTCCGGTCCCATCTGGAAGCGTGAGAATAGGAGCTGTTATCAGGCCTCGCTTTAACTGTTCAAAAGAACTCTGACACTCTGCTGTCCAAGTAAACTGCGCATCCTTGCGGGTCAACTGCGTCAATGGCGCTGAAATTCGAGCAAAATCCAAAACAAACCACCGATAGTAGCCGGCCAATCCAAGAAAACTACGAACCTCTGCAACTGTGCTGGGCACTGGCCATGACTCAATGGCCACAATCTTTTGGGGATCTACTTCTACTCCTCCTATGGTGATGATATGACCCAAGTACGAAATACGATCGAGCCAGAACTCGTATTTACTGAACTTGGCATATAACTGGTGCTCCCTGAGTATCTGAAGAACTATACGGAGATGCTGCTCATGCTCCACCTCACTCTTGCTGTAGACCAGGATGTCATCCAAGAACACAATCACAAACTGATCCAAGTAAGGCATGAAGATACGATTCATGAGGTCCATGAATACTGCCGGCGCATTGGTCGCTCCAAAAGGCATAACAAGGAACTCCCAATGCCCATATCTCGATCTAAAAGCTGTCTTCGGGATGTCCTGCTCTCTGACTCTGATCTGATGATAACCTGAGCGCAAATCAATCTTCGAGAATACTGAAGCCCCCTTGAGTTGATCGAACAAGTTATCTATCCTCGGAAGAGGGTATCTGTTCTTGATTGTCACTGAGTTCAAGGTACGATAATCAACACATAACCTGGACGTACCATCCTTCTTTTTCACAAGAAGCATCGGGGCTCCCCAAGGCGATCCACTAGCACGAATGAATCCCTTGGTTCTAAGCTCTTCAATCATCTTGTACAAGATCTCCAACTCTGATGGCGCCATCCTGTAGACTCTCTCCGATACCGGGGTTGTCCCGGGAATCAAGTCTATGGTGAACTCAATCTTCCGCTCTGGCGGCATACCTGGAAGCTCTTCTGGAAAAACATCTGGGAACTCATCCACTATCCTGGGCAATTGAACTGCTGCTACTGCCATCCGCAATACTGGAGGAGAAGGCTCAACCTCGCCTCGAGAGAAAGAAAACTCCGGCTCTCCTGGAATGCTAAAAACAACCCGACCAATGTGGCAGTCTATCCTAGCATACTGGTCCCTCAACCAATCCATCCCTAAGACTACATCATAATCGGCCATCGGGAATCCTATCAATCTAGCGGGAAACTCTCTACTGCTAACTACGATTCGACACGAGGAAAATACTCTATCGACTCCCATAAGTCCGTTACCATTGAGTATATTGGGCCTTACTGATAACGACTCCGGCTCCAATCCTATCCGTATCGCGAATCGTACAGACATAAATGAATGCGATGCACCAGAATCAAATAAAGCTGAAGCTGGAAAGGTGTTGACGAGAATAGTACCTGCCACTACCTCACCTGGTATTACTTCTTCTTCTCCCATAGTCAAGGCCAGCACTTGACCATGTCCTCTAGGGGCAGGTCCCCTCTGCTGAAAATTCCTCTGCCTGCTCTGGATCAGGGCTTGGGCCTGAGCATACTGCTGCGGTCTCTGCTACTGGAATGCCTGGGCCTGTATCAGCAATGGCCTCGGGAGCGAGTACTGCAACTGCTGCTGCTGCTGGACTGGCGCTGGTCCTCTAACTGAAGGACCAGAGAAAGCTGATGAACTCCCCCTGTTCGGGCAGTTCCCAACCCTGTGGTCCGGGGCACCACAAACCAAGCACAATCCCTGTGCTCTGCGACACTCTGACACCACATGCCCTGGCTTCCCGCAGTGTAAAATCCCACTGCGGAAGACTGCTTCTGCTTCTGTTGCTGAGGGTGCGTCGGGGTAGAATGCTGAACCGACGTCAGCCGAGGCCGCCCGCCTCGGAGTTCCAATAGTTAAACCTCTAGCTGCCGGGGCTGAAGCTGATGATTGGTGCATCTGACTGTGGGACCGCTTCCTACCTCCGGTCCTATCCACGATCCGCTAGGAGGTGTACTCATGCCTCCTAGCCGCCCTCAATACTGCATCGAACGTCTGGTGTTCGAACTGCTCAACAGCTAGTAAAATCTCCAAATGCAGCCCCTGCTGGAACCGCTGGGCCCTATCAAACTCGGTTGCCACCAAGGTGGGGGCAAACCTACTGAGTCTAGAAAACTCAGATGCATAACCAACGACTGTTCTCCCTCCTTGCTTCAGGTTGGTAAACCTCGTCTGCAAGTCATACCGAGCTACAGCATCAAAATACTTCGTCTGGAATCTCTTGCTGAACACTGCCCAAGCAATGGATGCCACTAATCCCTCGGCCTGTACCGCCCACCAACTGCGGGCAAGATCTAACAACTGCAGGCGCACTACGGCCACCTTCTCATTTTCTGGAGTCCTGGCTGCTTCTAGAATCACTTCGGTATCCTGAAGCCAAGCATCCGCGACGATCGCATCTTCGCTGCCGTCGAAGAATGGAGGGTTCAGGCGCTTGAAGCTGTTGGCCGCGCTATTACCCTAATGACCACCCCGGGTCAAAGCATCCGTCATTGCCTGGTGCAAGGCATCTCTACGCCGGTCTTGGGAATCTATCAAGGTCCTGACGAGTCCTACCAAAGTGCCGTCATCATGTTCTACTGGATGAACTGGCTGGACTGGTGGCTCTCCGCCAGAAGGCACGACTCTAGAGGCTACTCCGGAATGCTGGGCTTGATCTCCAGGTTGCTGCTGGTCCGCGGGAGGTGCTCTGCCTTGCTGGTCAGTAGGACCACGAACAATGCCGCTGAAGAAGACGATATAGGGAACAATAAGGAAGGACCAGGATAGATCAACGATACAAGCATATGATCAGAACAAGAATCCAGGGATTCAGAAGATACGAGCAGAGATCAAGGACGAATACTGATTGAGACATCTATTCGGTAAACCCTCATATATCTTGATTTACAAGACCTGCATGGGCCACCACTTAAACCATGTCACGCCCCAGAACCAGAATACTGAAGAGCGGAGGCAGACATAGCCAGCTACGTATAAGAAATAGAATCCATCTCGCTATACGGTCACGGCTGTCTAGATACATAAGGGTTTAACTACAAGCCAACAGTCTCTTAAGGTCATGAACAAGCCTAGTATCTCAATCACAAGCAAGTAAGTAAAAGTCACAAGATGTATGATCATTAAATATACAATAGTAAGGCATCCCAAACATTACATATTCAGTTGATCATGAAGCTAGTCGTTACAAAATGTCAGGACTAGCAAGAGTTTAGTCATACATGATCAACCCTAGGATCTGTTAATCATGTTACAGCCCGTAGGCAGACAGTAAGTAAGTGCAACCGAGCTAAACAGGTGCTCGTCGGCTAAACGCCTCAAAAGAATATTTTTACAAGGGAGTGGGAGAGCAAAATAAAACCCACTCGTTGCCAGGGTTCCGTCTAGTGGCCACCATCTGGCTGGAAGGTTGGTGGATCCTCTGGAGCTGCTCCGATATCTGGCCACACAAAACCAGCTGGGTCAGACCCCAGAAAGAGCAAGTGCCATAAAGGAAGCTTCACTTAGAAACTAAAACCAGCATATAGTAAGGAACATTAAAGTTAAATTATCAGAAATAACAACAATAATTGAGTACGAGAAAACTATTCAAGTAGCCAGACTACAACCCTTAAACCAAACAAGGACCGGGGTTGCAATCCTTCACCTGAATGGAAATCCGTCTCAAATACTATGAATAAGGTAATAAGACAATAAACGAAGAGAAGACACAGAACTGTTCCGGGAGCCAGGTTACAACCCTTAAACCAAACAAGGACCGGGGTTGTAACCCTTCGCCTGAACAGAACTGGACTCCTGATCTTTATTGTTAAGGCCATTATAGATAATCATGTTGCTGAAGTAAGATAGAATACGACAAGCATGGCACAGGGTACAAATAAGACAATAACCGAAGGGAAGACACAGAACTGCTCCGGGAGCCAGGTTACAACCCTTAAACTAAATAAAGACCGGGGTTGTAACCCTTCGCCTGAACAGAACTGGTCCCCCGATCGTTATTGTTAAGGCAAGCATCAATAATCGTGTCTTGTCACGATCTTGCACAGGATCAGGATAAGACTAAGCTGGAATAACTTCATCCAATCATTCACGGCCAATTAAAGTACGGCTTGATACTTTAACTAGCTAGGGTTATCACAGGCTTAGTTACTAGCAAGATGCAATGAGATTATTTCAACAGCCACAAGCCCTGCAGACCATCCAAGTTATCCAGGTCGAATGTCCATTTATGAAGGATGCACCACATGACTGTGTGCTGGAAGTGTGCCCTACTCGTCGGTAGGCTACAAGTCCACTTAATGCGCCCAGATAATGGGATTGCCTGTAGCTGGGAATCTCTTCATGTCTACTTAATTATTCTAGTTTATTACTCTTAGTTAATTACAGTAGGTATCCCTGACCGTGGTACTCAGGGATCCCATCCTAGACATGATACAAGACAATACTGGTTTATTGTGCAAACGCAATCATCCACGGTGTCCAGGTTAGTCATTCTTGTCAGGTCATGTCACGTTAGCCGTCGCAACAGCAATTCAAGATAATCATGTCAGGTATGCTTGTCCTGCCATGCCGTGTTCAATTATTATTAACAAACTTATTAAATAAATTCATGATTATCAAGTTCATGACAAAAGGCGTAAGGATATAAAATGGGCATAAAATATCTAATAAAATATCAATATACAAGGCTATAGAAGAGCCAAGCTTAAGGAAAATAAAACCAAAGTGACATGCTGACATAAGACCAAGTCAGCCAAGGCCATACGCTCAGTGCAAAAGTCATACGCTCAGGCCAGCCTACGCTCAAGCCAACCTACGCTCAGGCCAACCTACGCTCAGGTCAAGCCACGCTCAGGTCAAGCGTATGCAAGTCATACGCTTCCAAAAGGCAGCGTATGGGGTCCATACGACTCCTTGTCAAGCAAGCGAGCGTATGCGAGTCATACACTCCCAAAAGGCAGCGTATGGACTCCATACGACTCATGGCTATCCAAGTGAGCGTATGCAAGTCATACGCTCCAAAAAGGCAGCGTATGGACTCCATACGACTCCTTGTCAAGCAAGCGAGCGTATGCGAGTCATACGCTTCCAAAAGGCAGCGTATGGGGTCTACTGCGCTGTGCTAAAGAGCGCGCACAGCTCAGTGACGCAAGCTAAAAAGCTCGCGCACTGCTCACTGTCTTCTCCAAACAGCAGGAACTCCATGGTTGAACCCTAAGCTTCCAAAGTCCATAACTTGGTCAAAACAAGTCCAAATCCAACTTTCCAAAGGTCAAAATTGGGTAGAAGGAAATTCTCTACCTCATGGAACCATTAAAACTTGAAAACAAGGGAATTTAATAGATCAAAACCATGAAAATCCAAAAATGACTAAATTCTAGATCTACAAAAATCCAAGCTTCAAAATAGAAAATGACAAGTTCTAATGTGGATTAGAAAGTTGCAAAGAAGAGGTTAGAACAATAAAAATGGTGGGTTTCTTCATGAAGCAAGATTGCACTTGCCTAGGCTAGGGTTTTCTTGGTTGGTGGTGGAGAGTAATGAAGAAGAAAGGAAATAATGAGGAGAAAGAATGGGAAGAGGTTAATAAATGGGGTTGGTTGTGGTAGGTAGGGGGTTCACCCTTGGTTCATGATGAACCAAGGCTAATCAAGCCTAGCCGAACCAACCCAAGCCAACCCAAACCAAGATGAACCATGGCCAATACGAGATAAAATACGTACACGTATTCTTAAATACGTAATACGAACAACAGGCATTACAGGCTCAGGTCGTCCAGGCGTCGGAGACTTACCGCGGGTGTTGCGGAGGCGCCGTCCGTGAGAGGCGATGAGGGGCTTTCCATCGTGCGCTCGTGGCGGAGCCGGGCCCGCCAACGGAGAACGGTGCCAGTGCCTGGATACCGGCGTACGGATCGTTCGGCACAGCGGGTCGTCGACGGTCTAGCGCGTCAGGAGGTTAGGTTTAGGGTTAGCCTTCAATTTATTTTTATTTTATTTTTAGGTGTTGGCTGGGCGGCCGATCGGTGTTGCGGCCGGTCGCGGTGACGGCGGTGGGTGTTGAGTTGGTGTCGGTTGTGGTGTTCTGGTGGTGGTCAGGATGGTTGGTGGCGACGATGGCGATGGTGGTGGCTGGGTTCGTTGAATGGTGGCGGGGATGGTGTTGGTTTGGTAGCGGAGGTGACGGGGGTGACAGGTAAGTGGGTGGCCGGTGTCCGGTGGTCGCAGGGTCAGTGGTGGTGGTGGTGACCACAATATTAGGTCGGGTACGACGAGGAGGGAGTCAGAATTGAAAGGGACGGAGGAGACGGGTTTTTGTTGGGACGACGTAGGAAGGAAGTGGTGGTGTCGAGGGTTGCAGCGGGGTTTGAGTAACAGGAAGGGAAAGAGTTAGGTTTAGATGGTCGTGTCAGGATGTTTTCGACACGAGAGGGGGTTTGTATGCTGGATTTGTGTCCGGTTTGTCGGACACGGGGTCGGGAAGAATTGTAATTATAATAGGAATTATGGTGGAAGACAAAAGGTGACACGGATACGATGCACGACACTTGTAGTGGAAATTTGTGGAGAATAGGAATTTATGGATGTGTACCTGCCTATTTATAGGATGTGGGAATACCCAGTTGGATAAGGATTTGACCCAATTTAATTATTTAAATTTAAATTAGGTTCAATCTACAATTTGAATCTAATTTTAGATAATTTAATTTAAATCAATAATTAAATCCAATTTCAAATTAAATTTTCAATTTAAAACTAGATACACTAAACTCAATTTAAAAAGTCTATCTTAAAATTTAAACTATTTAAATTAAATCTAAAAATCTAATCAAAGATTTAATTTGCCACCATAATTGCAAAATATATTTTCCAAAAATACTAATAATAATAAATTTCAAAAATTCATTATTATTTAAAAATAAACTAATAAATAATTACTAGTTATATATGTATGTCCAAATAATATTTACATAAATATACTTTTCTAATATACCATTTTATAGGAAAATTTATTTATTATTATAACTGTGTAAATGAAAGGCTTTATAAATAAAATAACAAACTTGGAAATTTTGGAACGAAAAAAATAATAATTATTATGTATATTCTTTTGAAACCATAAAAATAATATTATTCAAAAATATGTACGCTCGCACATATTTAAACTCGTCGAGCAAATTCAAAAAATAAAATTTTGCGCACGACGTACAATACGACTACGCGGCGTACAATACAAAATTTTAAATTAGTACCAAATTAAATAAAAAATATAGTAGAAATTTAGGGATTTTACACTCATAAATGATACCTTCTCAAACATGCATAACTACATTGCTGCAAGTACTGGCCATTTGCCATATGGTCCAAGTGATCATAGTCAATGGCCAACTCCCATCATGCCCAAAGGGATCCCCTTAGTGTCTAGTATAGCAGGGCAATGCTACTAATGTACTGCAGGGCAATCCAATACCCTGTAGTTGCTAATCCACTGCTATTACTACATGATCTAGCTATTTGAACAATACAAACCCAACAAAGCCAAACAAAGCCAAACATAACCACTTATCCCATATCCCCTCTAACAAACTAATACATTAATATGTACCCTATATTAACCTTATCAGATGATAACAGTCCTAATGTACTAACAATATTCTAACACTCTAATTCCTAATGATACTAAATCATAAAGTTCTGATACTTGATGGTGTACAGGACCCCCCTCCAAACCAGATAAACATCAACTCGTCATGAAACAAGGAAATGTAAGCATATCTTCAATTGAATGCAGTATGGATACAAGGGAGCAGTATAGATACACCTGTAGTCTATTTAAAACTCTTCTTACCTTGCTAACAACAACCAAGACCAATCCATGGCTCGAACAGGGTCCCCAACTCACCTTGCAGTACCAAATAGCTACCTGCATTGCTTACAGGGCTCTTCCAACCCTCACTAACCAATAAACTAATACTGCACTAGTCTAAGACTGTCACTACCCTATTAATGGACTACAATAGAGCTTAAGCAAACCTGGATAAGCCAAACCAAGCCAAGGGAAGGTAAATGACTGCTTGCCACTGCCTAACACACACACACAATACATTAAGCACTCACCCATTCCAATACTGATACTGACACTAGGAACTAACCCCTCCACCCTATAACAACTGATGCAATAGGAGAAATGGGATACAAGACTGAACTAATGTAGGAAATTGGAAAATAAGTAAATATGGGCTGAACAACTAAAATATGAAGGTGATTTATGAATGGGTTAATATCCTATTGATCTGAACAGTAGATACTCATGTATCTATGAATGATATACTGGGCAAGGACCCAATGTAAAGAGGAGTGAACAGGTTTATCATGGCTAAGGCAAGACTGCTATTACTATTGGTGATGGATAGAACAACCAAATAAATGCAGGATTATATATATATATATATATATATATATATATATATATATATATATATATATATATATAAGGATCATTTGAATGCAGGACAAATCATATAGATGTGGGGCTCGGCCAAAATAATGGACTGAACAAATTGCAGATACATGCCTGCATAATTAAGAAATAGGACAATTATAAGGGTGAGGTGAAATAAATGTGGATGAAACTCAAGTATGTAAAGTGAGGGGACTGAATTGCTAATAATAACCATTCCCTTTCCCCTAGTTCATTAACTGAGCAAATGAGGAAATTAACAATGTAATACACAAGAAACATGCTCAGTTGAGCTTTTGAATATATGAATATGACTGAATACAAGGAATGTCCTATACTGGACATCTCTATAGGACTGAACTAATCATCAGAACATCAGGTGATATTCTAGACTGAACATGGTTCAAAGGAGTTCGGATATGAGGTTAGATTGGTAAGTGGACAGATGCAATTGAATGTAGTGAAGTAATTTAATATAGTAGGACAGATGGTCCTTAAATGGGAATATGAACATATGGTCTAACATTGGTCAGATAAGCTAATCAAGGGTGTAGGAACCTGAACATCTAAGAAAAACTCGATTGTTGCAGAGGTTTGATACTCAAATCCTATTCGAACTGTACCTATACAAGTAAAGGAAAGATATGTTGTGGACATAAATCACTAATGAATGCAGAGGGGTTAACATATATGCAGGACAGATGATGTTGGGGGCTATGTTATGTAAATTGGAGGTGGTCTGAACCAATTTGAAGACTAAAAATTAGATGCAAGCAGTGGACAGATATATTAGATGTTCTGCGCAATGGTTATGGATAGAACAATGCAACAGAGAACAAAACACTAAATACTAAAATAGAGCAAATTTTGATGTGGACTAACTTGAGTATGCAGGACAGATGGTCCTTAAATGGGAATCTGAACATATGGTCTAACATTGGTCAGATAAGCTAATCAAGGGTGCAGGAACCTGAACATCTATAGAAAACTCGATTGTTACAGAGGTTTGATACTCAAATCCCATTCGAAATGAACCTATACAAGTAAAGGAAATATATGCTATCGACAAAAATTATTAATGAATGCAAGGGGGTTAACATTTATGCAGGACAGATGGTGTTGGGGGCTATGCTCTACAAATTGAAGGTGGTCTAAACCAATTCGAAGACTGAAAATTAGATGCAAGCAGTGGACATATGTGTTAAAATGTCCTGGATAGTGATTATTGATAGAACAATACAACAGAGAAAAAAACTAAATACTAAAACCCCCATATCCATGTTAACCTACCAAATCCTCTCTTAATCACAAGAAATCAACTAACATAGCCAATACAATCTATTACCAATAGGGAAACCAAATTTTAAACTGAAAAAGAGTATCAAAACCCCTAAGAGTCATTTCATCGAACACTTGGTATGCGTATCCGATATTCAAGTGATACGCACATCAAACGAATCCGAAATTCACCCAACTTCTTCCTAATGAAAGAGGGACCCTAAATGAATGCATCTATATCAAGAGAATAGAAATTTGAATGGTTTAGACGACTCTTACCAATTGAGAGATGGATTCTCAATGAAAGCTTCTAGATCTAGATCTCCACCAAGCTCCAATGATCAAATTGCTCCAAATGCTCCCAAGCTAGACAATAGAGGCTTACTCTCTTCAAGGGAAAGAGTTTGTAATTCGTTTGAGATAATTTTGACTCAATTTGGATGTTGGAGGCAATTTGGAGAAGAACTCAAATTAGGGTTAGGGTTTGTAATGAAAGGGCGAAGAAGAAGGCTATGCATACTATTTATAGCAAGGGAAAGAATGCTAGTGGCCGGCTAAGGGGTTTTATTAGGGTTAGGTTGGGGTGTATTACCTCAAAAGCCTTCCTCTTAGTCATTTAAAGCATTTAGGTCAAACCCCCAACAATCAGAGTCAAGAAATTTAAGATGGTCGTACTCCTTCTAGGTCAAACCCCCAACAATCAGAGTCAAGAAAATTCTATGCAATAACATGTAAATCATGGTCATACTGGTCATGGTTTTATAGTCCCAAATAGGGTCACTACATTATCTAGCAGCAAAAAATATCCTGCCAGGTACTAATAGAATCACACAACAAGAAGAAAAAGAAAAACAGGAAGAAACAGACCTGCTAACAAGTCACCTGTAGCATCGGTGTCCTTGACCGTCAGCACAAAAGCCTACCCCTCTGTCATGACCCACACCCTAGAGTAAGGGCACGAGAAGTGGATACGTCCAGCCTACACTGCAGTGTCGGCAGTAGAACGCTATCCTAGGTCAATCATCTAACAATATATAAGGTACCTGTACAGTATATACACTC
Source organism: Iris pallida (assembly GCA_029216955.1). NCBI lineage: Eukaryota > Viridiplantae > Streptophyta > Magnoliopsida > Asparagales > Iridaceae > Iris > Iris pallida. Next base: position 27,109,478 of record JANAVB010028000.1, on the reverse strand, counting down.
CGAATGAAGGTGACATAGAAAATACAGTCTCAATCACATCTAAGGTAGAATACGATAAAAAAATGGATAGATATGAATGAAATGAAACCACAGGGATACAACCAGATAGAAGTCTAAGTGTCTAAGATAATAAAAATCCAGATAATATCTCAAAATCCTAACAGTCCTCAATACAATAAAAGACATCCTAGACTAAAGAAGTGTCATCCACTGCTAAGGGGTCCTGCTGCTGGTCCAGGTCACAACAGTCCTCTAGGGTAGTCCCGTAATGTAGCTCCCCTTTCCGGAATATTTTTTATTTTTTAATTGATTTAAACGGCAATTTTTAGATTTTTATAAATGATTATTTAGTTAATTATTACGGTAGACGATTTTAGCCATGGTTAAGTTTTGAAGTACCAGACGACCAAGAATCATGGTACGGATAGTGCAGTGACGTGCTTTGACTAGTGTTTAGCCATGGTAGGGGAATGTCGAGCCATAAGAGTGTCCTAACTGAGAAAACCAGGCCAAGTTGCGACTTAACCCTACCGAAGATTTTATTTATTATTTAATTATATTATTGAGTTTTCGGGAACCCGGTTATACCAAACCTGTCCAGATTAGACCCAAGTCAAACCCAAGCCCATGTAGTCGTGTAGTGGGACCAAATACGACCTTGTAGACATGCTCGGTAAGTGCAAGTATTTTGTATATATTTTTGGATTTGGCAATTATTTTCTAAGAATATTAGTTATAGGTAGATTATAGGTATTATTATTATTAAATATCATTTCAGAATATTTATACGATTTTATGGGGCCCAGTGATGGGAGTATATGATATGCCCATCCAGGAGCCACTATTAAATTATTTCAATTACTAGTGGAATTATTATTATTAATATTATTATTGTGATTATTGAAAATAAACTATTTATTATTAGTTATTATAATTTATTCTTTATCAAAAGAATAAATATATGTGTGTATGTGTATTTATAAAAATATATACATGTATATGAGTGTATTTATATATAAATACATAAACGTATTTGTGTGTGCGTAAAAGATAAATATAAGTTGTGTATATAAATATGTGTGTGTGTGTATATATAAATATATATATATAATGTATATATGTATTTATATATAAATATATATTATATATTATATATATATATATATATTTTTTTTTTTTTATTTTATTTTTTTTTATACATAAATAATATATATATATATTATATATATATATTTATATATAAATATATATGTATTTATATATATGTATATGTGTGTATATATATATATGTATATACATGGGAATTTATGTGTATATATGTATCTAAATATATATGTATTAGCTTGTAATAAAAAAGAAAAAAGAAATAGAAAGCAGAGCCTACCCAAAATTCGAGCCCGAACCCTTGGAGCTAAACCCACAGCAAAGCCCAAAGCAGCCTCAGACCCGATCCAAAGCAGCCGATCCCCATATATCAGCAGCGGATTGTATAGACAAGGAGAGAGCCGAGCGGATAGATTGAATACTCAAACCCTAACTCTCCCCACGCCGACAGCTTCCCATCCCTGGGCGATCCATCCCCGATGCCTGGACGCACCTCCGCGCGCCGCCGCCGACGGCCAGGCGCGCGAAACTAGCCGTGCACGTGCAACACAATAGAAGATGGCAGCAACAGTATGCAGCGCCGAGCTAAATTCGCGGTACGAATTCTCCACCCACGTTTACTCGTTTTATAATCTGTAAAATGTTTTGGAAAGCCAATATAACCGAGATCACACTCCAGTAATTAAGTTTTGATGTAGTCACTCGATCTGTCCAAGAGATCGAACCAAAGTTTGGTTAAAACCTGTTCATAAACAAGGGATCGATGCAGCCCAAACCCCCAAGTTCGGAGATAAATCCTGATTAATCTAGTAGTAGTCTTCGGGAACTTGCTGAATAGAAATTATAGACCACATGTAGGGCTTTAAAACCATTCTGGTAGTTTAAATTATCATTTGTTATAAGAAAAGAATTTTGATTGTAAAGTTCAGGAAAAACCTGTTTTCGGAACCCCAAAACCTTCGATACGACGTGCCTCCCGCCATTCCGGGCGACGTGGTCACGAACTGAAAGCATCGAAAGGTGCGTATCGACTTCGTGGTCATGTGGGCTTTGACGGAATTCAAATTGGTCACGTGTGCGCGACGAATTTGATGCGTATCCGTCAAAATTTACCGTATAGTGCACTTTGCAAAATTTTCAATTACTTTGTACACGCTCGTCAGATCGAGACGAAACTTGCGCCAGCAGGACCGTATCATTTTTCTGGTCCTGTATGCCAAGTTTGGTCCAATTCTGAGACAGTTGAATCGTACGTTATTTTGCGGGCCCCACGGTCCTACTCAACGGGCGATTTTGTGTATGTCCTGTCGAAATCCAACTCTGGACATACGGTTGGATTCGTATCGAAAAACTGGATCTGTAGAAATATAGTTTGACGACTTTAGAGACCTTTAACTCTGGCATAATTTTCGGTACAAAGCGGATCCAACGGCGGACATCATTTTTGCCCGAAATTACCGTTTTGCCTCTGTGTCCAGAATTGGACTTAAGGACAGGCAATCCTAGCTAATTTGACTATTTTGAGAATGTTGGTTATATTTATTTCAGCTTTCGGAGACAGTTGTGATGACTTGGACTTTATGACTTGTGATTGGCGATACATTGTTGGTTCTCCATGCAACCCCCATGCAAGTATACCTTGCCAACTTGTACAGTATAATTTATATGCATATTCATCATCTCGTTGTGGGTCTTTTCCTTACATTCGTGATTGCTTGATTCCATGTCTAGTACACTCATCCTGTTATGGTTTTACTTTACATGTTTCTAGTCTCTTGTTTCTTTTCTGTTATGATATTTTTCTACCTGTTACACTGTGTTAGTCTCATACGTATTGCTTGGTAGAGTCGTCTAGTCCCACACCACGATTTTATCGACTTAATTATAACTTGACTTGACTTGACATGACTTGAGTGGGACTTCACTTTGACATTCTATAGATTATGAGTACTTACCTTGACTATGGTCTATAGGATTTTATACTAGGATTGGCTACTGTCTTGGTTGTGAGTACTTGCCTTGACTGCGATTGAGACATTATAGATTGTGAGTACTTGCCTTGACTGTAGTTTATAGCCAGGCATTTCTAGTATGGCTTGCCAGTGTCTTAGGATCCTTGTGTTTAGATCTTGTGTCTTGGTTTATTTTGTCTCTTTGGATGCCCTTGATTGTTCCTTACTTCTTTGTATATTTGTACTGTTACATGTTGGCTTGTATATTATGTATCTTGCTAGTCCTCTGAGGACCTGATGATCTCTTCAGGTTTAGCGATTGCACGGAGTTAGTTAGCAGAGGGGGATGGTAGAGGATTTACGATACAGGTATTCGTTTGTGTTATTTCTTTATTATCTTCTCGTGCTTATTATTCCATACCATGATATACTCTGCTTACTTTATAGACTCATATTATTCTTAGAGTCTAATCGAACAATTTGCTAATGGGCTACAGACCACGACCCATACTTGTTCATTCTTGTTTTATATGATTCATGTGGATTGAGATATACTGTAGATTAGACATGATACCCATGACCTTGACAGCTTATACGTACTCGAGTTGGGATGGAGTCCGCTCGATACGTAGCTGGCTTGCTCATGAGCTCGCGTTCGAAAACCGGGTGCGGGTCGTGACAAGTTTTTGTGGTGGCCCATGCAGGTCAGAGCATATCGTATCGGTTACGTAACTGTACTGGTACGAGCCTGCGACCTTGACTAAACCTTAGAAATCTCAATCCACATTGCCTTGAAAATTCTCCTAGAAATTCTCTACATCCTTGAAAACTCCATACTTGCTCTCGATTATACTTTCTTGCTTTCTGTACCATTGATTCTCGTCCCTTCCTATTCCGAGGTGACGAATGATCGTGCTGTCTAGGATTCATTCAAAAATTTTAAATTATAGTATAATATTGCTTGACTATTGAATGTTGGTTGTTTATAGATATGAGGGAGTATAGATGCCATATGTCTAGATATCTGTCGGTAGAACTGTCAGAAACTAGTTAGAAGACCATAAGACTTTAGTGACCGTATTTTGTGGAGTAGTGTGACCAAAGGTGGGTAGAAATCCTCAAGTATTCAGAGTTATGGAATATTTTGAGAATTAAAATTTGAGGAGGTCAAGGTGATAGTAGATTTTGATTTTTGAGGAATAGTTATGAATTAGAATTTCGAGGACGAAATTATTTTTAAGGTGGGTAGATTTGTAGCTCCCCTTCCCGGAATATTTTTTTATTTTTTAATTGATTTAAACGACAATTTTTAGATTTTTTACAAATGATTATTTAGTTAATTATTACGGTAGACGATTTTAGCCATGGTTAAGTTTTGAAGTACCAGACGACCAAGAATCATGGCACGGATAGTGCAGTGACGTGCTTTGACTAGTGTTTAGCCATGGTAGGGGAATGCCGAGCCATAAGAGTGTCCTAACTGAGAAAACCAGGCCAAGTTGCGACTTAACCCTACCGATTTTATTTATTATTTAATTATATTATTGAGTTTTCGGGAACCCGGTTGTACCAAACCTGTCCAGATTAGACCAAAGTCAAACCCAAGCCCATGTAGTCATGTAGTGGGACCAAATACGACCTTGTAGACATGCTCGGTAAGTACAAGTATTTTGTATATATTTTTGGATTTGGCAATTATTTTCTAAGAATATTAGTTATAGGTAGATTATAGGTATTATTATTATTAAATAGCGTTTCAGAATATTTATACGATTTTATGGGGCCCAGTAATGGAAGTATATGATATGCCCATCCAGGAGCCACTATTAAATTATTTTAATTACTAGTGGAATTATTATTATTATTATTATTATTATTATTATTATGATTATTGAAAATAAACTATTTATTATTATTAGTTATTATTAATTTATTCTTTATCAAAAGAATAAATATATGTGTGTATGTGTATTTATAAAAAAATATATATGTATATGAGTGTATTTATATATAAATACGTAAACGTATTTGTGTGTGTGTAAAAGATAAATATAAGTTGTGTATATAAATATGTATGCGTGTGTATATATAAATATATATATATAATGTATATGTGTATTTATATATAAATATATATTATATAATATATATATGCATATGTGTGTATATATATATGTATATACATGGGAATTTATGTGTATATATGTATTTAAATATATATGTATTAGCTTGTAATAAAATAAAAAAAGAAATAGAAAGCAGAGCCTACCCAAAATCCCAGCCCGAACCCTTGGAGCTAAACCCACAGCAAAGCCCAAAGCAGCCTCAGACCCGATCCAAAGCAGCCGATCCCCATATATCAGCAGCGGATTGTATAGAGAAGGAGAGAGCCGAGCGGATAGATTGAATACTCAAACCCTAACTCTCCCCACGCCGACAGCTTCCCAGCCCTGGGCGACCCATCCCCGACGCCTGGGCGCACCGCCGTGCACCGCCGCCGACGACCAGGCGCGCGAAACCAGCCGCGCATGCGCAACACAGTGGAAGATGGCAGCAGCAGTATGCAGCGTCGAGCTAAATTCGCGGTACGAATTCTTCACCCACGTTTATTCGTTTTACAATCTGTAAAATGTTTTGGAAATGCAATATAACCAAGATCACACCCCAGTAATTAAATTTTGATGTAGTCACTCGATCTGTCCAAGAGATCGAACCAAAGTTCGGTTAAAACCTGTTCATAAACAGGTGATCGATGCAGCCCAAACCCCCAAGTTCGGAGATAAATCCTGATTAATCTAGCAGTAGTCTTCGAGAACTTGCTGAATAGAAATTATAGACCACATGTAGGGATTTAAAACCATTCTGGTAGTTTAAATTATCATTTGTTATAAGAAAAGAATTTTGATTGTAAAGTTCAGGAAAAACCTGTTTTTGAAACCTCGAAAACCTTCGATACGACGTGCGTCCCGCCATTCCGGGCGACGTGGTCGCAAACCGAAAGCATCGAAAGGTACGTATCGGCTTCGTGGTCGTGTGGGCTTTGACGGAATTCAAATTGGTCGCGTTTGCGCGACGAATTTGATGCGTATCAGTCGAAATTTACCGTATCGTACACTTTGCAAATTTCTCAATTGCTTTGTGCACGCTCGTCAGATCGAGACGAAACTTACGCCAGCAGGATCGTATCATTTTTTCTGGTCTGTATGCCATGTTTGGTCCGATTCTGAGACAGTTGAATCGTACATCGTTTTACGGGCCCCACGGTCCCACTCAACGGTAGATTTTGTGCACGGCCCGCCGGAATCCAACTCTGGACATATGGTTGGGTTCGTATCCGAAAACTGGATCCGTAGACATATAGTTTGATGACTTTAGAGACCTTTGACTCTGGCACGATTTTTGGTACAAAACGGGTCCAACGACGGACATCGTTTTTGCCTGAAATAACTGTTTTGCCCCTGTGTCCAGAATTGGACTTAAGGACAGGCAATCCTAGCTAATTTGACTATTTTAAGAATGTTGGTAATGTTTATTTCAGCTTTCGGAGACAGTTGTGATGACTTGGACTTTCTGACTTGTGATTGACGATATATTGTTGGTTCTCCATGCAACCCCCATGCAAGTATACCTTGCCAACTTGTACAGTATAATTTATATGCATATTCATCATCTCGATGTGGTTCTTTTCCTTACATTCATGATTGTTTGATTCGATGTCTAGTACACTCATCCTGTTATGGTTTTACTTTACATGTTTCTAGTCCCTTGTTCCTTTTCTGTTATGATATTTTTCTACCTGTTACACTGTGTTAGTCTCATACTTATTGATTGATAGATTCGTCTAGTCCCACACCACGATTTTCTCGATTTGATTATAATTTGAGTTGACTTGACATGACTTGAGTGGGACTTCACTTTGACATTCTATAGATTATGAGTACTTGCCTTGACTATGGTCTATAGGATTTTATACAAGGATTGGCTACTGTCTTGGTTGTGAGTACTTGCCTTGACTGCGATTAAGACATTATAGATTGTGAGTACTTGCCTTGACTGTAGTTTATAGCCAGCCATTTCTAGTATGGCATGCCAGTGTCTTAGGATCCTTGTGTTTAGATCTTGTGTCTTGGTTCATTTTATCTCTTTGGATGCCCTTGATTGTTCCTTACTTCTTTGTATATTTGTACTGTTACATGTTGGCTTGTATATTATGTATCTTGCTAGTCTTCTGAGGACCTGATGATCTCTTCAGGTTTAGCGATTGCATGGAGTTAGTTAGCAGAGCGGGATGGTAGAGGATTTGCGATACAGGTATTCGTTTGTGTTATTTCTTTATTATCTTCTCGTGCTTATTATTCTATACCATGATATACTCTTCTTACTTTATAGACTCATATTATTCTTAGAGTCTAATTGAACAATTTGCTAATGGGCTACAGACCACGACCCATACTTGTTCATTCTTATTTTATATGATTCATGTGGATTGAAATACAGTTTAGATTAGACATGATACCCATGACATTGACAGCTTATACTTACTCGAGTCGGACTGGAATCCGCTCGATACGTAGCTGGCTTGCTCACGAGCTCGCGTCCGAAAACCGGGTACGGGTCGTGACACGTAATATGTGGAACAGAACGCCTCGGCCTTGTCCTCTGTAATATTTTCAACAGGTCTAGTCAGGACAAGAGCTAGCACAGTACATCTCAACAGATCATAATAGGTTAGAAAATATAAACATGCTAGGTAAGATACACGAAACGGAAAGAACAACCTGTAGTAAAAGAGAGACTGTAAGTAAATAGCTACAATATATAAGAGAACTATCAGTACTAGTGATTCAAAGTACAAGATGGTTATATAAATGACACGATGTTGTACACGATTAATCTACAGAGGTTGTACACGAGTAATCTACAAGATTGAATACATAACCACTTCTACTCCCCCGCCTCAATCAATACAGAAGGATCCAGTCAAGTTATGTTATTGCACACAAAGTATAGTTGTACACGATGATTATGTGAGCACATGAGTATACACGACTTCACACGATTTGTACACGAATAATACGAATAAAAGGAGTACACGATGCTCATGATAAAGTACATGAACATGAAATACCCGATGTATCCGCTAAGGGGATAACATCGTACGACAAGATCCATATAGTACTAATCCGTGTTACCAATGTGTCAACATCAAGTAAAGTTATCTAAAGCAGGAAATATAATCCTAAAATAGATATAAAATGATCAGAGAATGTACTCGCCTGGTATCCTGAATATCTGAAGAGGATATACTGTCCGAGGAGTGGTGTCTGGGTCCTATAGAACAATACAAGTCACTACATGTATAAAATAGTAAAATAGACTGCTACAATACATCTACATGATGTTTGGGGTCAATCTAGGCTAAAGTCAACCTTTTGTCAACTCTAGTCAACTACACTAGTCAAACTAGGTCAACTAGGTCAAGCCTAACCCAAACAAGTCTCACTTAGCCTAACTATGTCTATCCTAGCATCCACATACAATATAAGGCCACACAAGTCATCAACACACATCATTGGTGTATACATGCCATATACATAGGCTATGAGCCATAAGCTATATCACACCTATAGTCTATTTCACACATTTCACACATATTGTATATTTACTAATTTAATATAAATTATCATACACATATATATGCATATACCACATCAAGCATATAGAAAAAATATATATTTATATATACATAGAGTGATATAGAGAGAGGGGTAAATGGCATGTGTGTATGTGTAGGTGTAGGTATGTGCAGGTGTAGGTGGACATGTAATCATGTGTGTGTATTGTCACAATCGGAAACAGTGTTGTAGCTAGGGTGAGTGAGTGAGTGATACAATATTGTATGAATGAGTGTGTGTGCATATGGGATACAATATGACAGTTAACAGTGTAGTGTAATAGGATCTGGAAAACAGTAATAGTTTGGTTAGGGGTGTGTGAGACAATGTGATACAACATGATAGTAGAGTGTATCTCAGGTTTAGGTAGTGTGAATGTAATAGTGTATCTCATAAATTAGTAAAATGGGTGACTGAACAGTGTACAGTGTCTCAGGAAACTGAAATCAAGGCATTGTGTGTGTGTGTGTGTGTACATATACAGAAAACATTGTGTGTAATGGCATAGGGTCATGTGTGTGTAGAGTCATAGTGTAATGCAATGTGTGTGTGTAGAGCTATAACTACTAGGTTGCAGAAAATAGTGTGGTTAAATCTCCGAAAAATCAGTGATGTGTAATCTCAGGAAACAATATTCAAATGACAATTTTTCCTATAACAGTCCCAAGCCAATTTGAAACCCAATAAATCTCCTAGCTAACAGGGAACCAATCATTCAGTAATCTAATACATATGTAATTAAATTAACATGGCAATTTAATCATGAACAACTGTTAAAACACAATTTAAATTCAGAAATCACAAATCAGTAAAATATGTATCAGCGCTAGTAGTCCTAAACCCATTCGAATCCTAGTTCCCAACACCAAACGCATCCCAATACATATTCAGCTATATAACATATGTAAAAACATGTAAATTAACCATTGAAATTGGATTTTAAAACATTCAAAAAAATAGGAATTGATTACTGATACTGCACAGTTTCAGGAAAGAGGAAAAAGTAAATTCAGATATCAAAATTAACCTAAATTATCAATTAAATGGTTAGTAAACCATTACACACCTATGCACGTGTCTCACAAAGTGTACGTGTCCAACCAAGTGGACACATTTGTGTCCAAGACACTAAAACACCACACGAGCACTGAGACTGGACACAGCGTCGTGCACGCATGCACACGTATCCAGCACACGACACAGGCCACGTGGGGACACGTAGTCGTACACACGTGTACGACAGGGGTAGGGCTACCCCACCGACACCCTGCCCTGTGTCCACAACACGTGTCGTGCCGTGTCCAGCCACGTGTCAGTAGCTAAATACGTGCGTGTACAGCCTGTTCGTACGACCAGTACGGGGAGGAGAACTCCTCGCACACTCAACCATTTGAGCTCAGATTTTGGAAGGCTAATGTCAGTCAGTGCCCTGATATTTCCCTAAAAAATGGTGTGTCCTCGTGTCCTATATAGCGAGCACTAGGGCCCGAGTAGCAGGACAGTGCACACGGGTCAGTCACAGCGTGTTCGTGTCCTCGTGTGGATACGACACGACTCTAATACTCCTGACCAAGGACACGAATCAACAAGAAAACCCTAGATCTAGGAATTCAATCAAAAACATTTGCAAAAACAGTAAAAAGAATCGGTTGTGGCATTTCCACAAATACCTAGCCTAGCAAATTGTTATGTGTCCGATACCGACACGAAACCTAATGCAAACGACACCAATCCTTCACTATAGCTAGGGGACACCTAGATCTAGGCTACCATGCAATAAAATCATAATAAAAATAGAATTAGAGGGATTTACCTATAGATTGCAAGGATCAAGAAAAAGCCCCAAATTAAACGATTTCTGTTGCTATCTAAATCCTCCAAATTGTGCTTAGACTGAAATTACTCCCCAAAATCAGTAAGTAGAGGTTGATTAGAAACATATGCAAAAGATTTGGGTCAAAAAGGATTAAAAATAGATTTACTATGAATTTTAGAAAGTGGGGATTTACCTTTCCTTCTAAAAACTTGGTTGAGCACAAAAGAGGCAAGAACAAGGAACGAGGGCATTAAATAGGAGTAGGAAACCTTAGGTGTGGCCGGCCATGGATGGGCTTAGCTAGGGTTTGGGTTCAAGTCATGGGCTATGGGCTTAAGTCACAAGTCATGGAATTAAAAGTCACAAGTCATAAGTCATTTCACTTATTTTTAATCCTTCCTATTGAAACTAGATTCTAGTGACTAAAAATAGGTTAACTTAAGTTAAACTAGGGTCAAATCATTCTAACCAAGTCACCATAGCTAGGGTTAGCTTCTAGGTCAATCTATAAAGTCTCAAAAAGTTAAAGTCACAGATATCAATTACCAATTCAATAAATCAATTAAAATTCAAAATTTCACCAATTGACCAAAATACCCTCAAGCTAAAATGTGGTAGTGACACCCTCTAGGGTATATCCCTTTAATGGTATGGGGCATGGTACAATGCCACAGGTGGCTAGCTCCTATCTCTACTTCAAGATACTCAGGTGACATCCACAATGATATCTCTCTCCACTATACTAGGGTACCACCTATAGGGTATCTATTCTGAAGGCTGATAACAGTACCCATTTATTCATAAACAACTAAGGCAACCTAGCCCATAAGATGTATCTTGGTAGAAAATCAAGTCAACAATGAACACCAAGAATCAAATTCAACAACGAACAAGGAAAGTAGACAGAAACAGTTGGAATCAAAATTTTGAGATAGTTATAATGAGATTCTCAAGGGTCATCCCAGAAATCTTCTCAATTAGTCCTAACTGTGATTGAGTATGAGTATCCTCTCCTTTAAAGCCTATTCTTTATCTCCTATCGCAAGCACGCAATAGTGCAACTAATCATCGCACTACCACGACATCGTACTAATGCGAATATCGACCTGCATGGGCCACCACTAAAAACGTGTCATGATCCACACACGGTATAGGGGCACGAGTTCATAGCAGCGTCCAGCCTACTTCGCAGAATCGGTGGTAGAATACTGTTCTAGGTCGCTAACTAACAACTCACACAATAATATAATATACCTATCATAGGTCTCAGCTCTGAGAGGAGGACAAGTATAAAGATATGATAATACTCAATCACAGTCTAAAGCACGATAAGACATCAAAAAGTCTAAATAACTATAAAACTCAACAAACAACAACTAAAATAATATCTAAAATAAATCTCAAATACAATATCAAATTCTTCACTTATTACAATTCAAGTTTGAAACAAAAAGTCTAAAAACAAGTCCACTAATCTAGTCTCTCTGTCACTCTTGAGAATCGGGACCCAATACAGCTATTCCCACCTCGGATCCATAGAATATAGGACATGTATCCTCAGGGCACACATCTGAAAAATATATCCAGTTAGAATGGAACGAGCTCCTCTAGTAGTTCAAAAAATGACAAAGACTATAAAGCAGTTATAGACAGTAATACTTGATGAATCATAGAATGTCTAAGACATGAATTGAAATAGAACAATAGTTTAGGACAAGGAAAATAAATACAGCAAAACATGAGAGCATGATAGTGAAAACTGCAAATAGAAGTAACTGAACTAGAGCAATGTGATGTGATTCCAGAGAGTACAATGTGAATCAAGTGCGGTTCTAGTATGAGTCCAGTACAAGACACAAACCTTTTGAAATACAGCTTTCGACATATAAACGGCTAGGGATAAATACGGCACATCGCACGCTTGGCAAGCGTACAACGGTTATCTTTCCATATTAGACCAGTAGTGAATATGGCATGTCGTACGCTTGGCCAAGCGACGATGGCTATCTTTCCAGTAGGGGTGGTTCCATATGATTAGGAATGTTTACATGTCTATTTGAGTATTTCCCCGCCCAACAAGTACAAGTGAATCCATAACATGATACTGTAGAAGCATGAAAAATCTCAGCTGATAACATTCCTCCACCGCAGCGCAAATGATACAAAGGCGCATGCCAAGTATTAAAAAGATAATAGAAGATACAGAAAGAAGTTTTTTTTATTATTATGTCTACAAAGATCTAGTACAGATTCATTAAGGAGTTACGTAAAAGGCTAATCCTACTTCTTCTACAAAGGATCGATTACAGATTCAACAAAACCTAGAGGAATCTACAAAGGGTTTAGTCTTCGTCAAAAAGCAGTCCTCCGTCTTCTCGATACGCATACTGGAAGATTGATCCCCATTGAAGCATATTCTGACTTTCTTGTGGGCGCAACCCTCCAAAAGTGCATCATCTACTCGACTGAAGCAAGCAACTTCTTGAAGCAGCGATTGGCCCGGGTTTTCAGAAGGTGCAGAAGGTCTCAAAAGCCCAGAATGGGCAGGGCAGAGCACAACTTGTAGCTCTTCGGGCTGGACATCCATCCACAAGCTAGGTCATCAGGACCTCGAAGACCTCCAAGACGTCACCCAAGTTCGAATATCCTCATGTGAAGCATTCTAGCATGTTCCAAGACTCATCAATAGTTCTACTACGAAGGCGTAGCCCGTTCAAACGAAGGAATCCTCAACTAAAATATGACTTATGCAAGGCTAACCGCCGCTCAAAGCTAAGTCTGGATCCAGTATGGTGGTGAAGGGTGCCAGGAAGAAGTCGTGACTCTTCAGAAGAAACTCCCCCTTTATATAGGGCGGGAGTGGTCCAAAACACAGGCCACATGGCCGACAGTCAAAATTCCCACATTAATGGGATGAACCTAGGACTCAGCATGATAAACATCATTAAATAAAGTTTATTCGACTAAGTCCTACACCATCCTGGGACCCCATAAAATTTTCCAAATAATGGTGGCAATTAAGAGGGAGTCATTCATTAAGGAGCGGTCATTCATTGCTCTTTAAAAGAAGACTTCAAAACCAAGGCCTTCAATCCAGAGACGTAGCTACATTCCTGCACCAACCTTAGGCACAGACTGGTGATGTTTTCATACTACCTTAACACCAACGGTACAGCACTTTGCTCCGACCCAAAAGCTTAACTACATTTCGTTAGAGACTTGGGAGACACAATTTGCCTCCAGCACAAGCCTGACTACTACTCTAAAGCAAAGTAAAATGGTCTATCTGAAGGCGCAACCTACTCGTTGCCCTAAAGCACAGTGACTTTGCCCGAAACACAGCCTATTCGTTGCCCCTAAAAGCACAGAGGTCCTTTTGTCTTCGAAACATAGTCCATTTATCGCCCTAAAGCACAGAGGTTCCGCCATTTCCCAAGCACAGTATACTCATGGCCCCAGAAGCACAGCCAGCCTTACATAAAGCACAAACGACATGGTCCCACCCAATAGGTTTGCTTAAACTGTCTCTCTCAAAGATAAGATTGGGATTGATCAAGTTGATAAATGTAGATTGATTTAAATATCGAACGAAGATTACACAGAATCTAAATCTGAGATAGAATCCTAAGATATGCTTGGCTACATCCGAACAAACAAATCGGCACATGCCACATGTCACCTCCTTCAGTTATTTTAATAGCCAACAGAGATCTCGTTTGAAGGGAATCTCAGCACCTGCCACGTGTCAGTGCCACAGAAGTCTACGTCGTACAAGGATGACAGATTCCTTTATATCTCAAAACCCTAATGCACATCGCATATGTGCCCTACTCCCTATAAATAGAAGAGGTTTTCCTCTAATAAGAGCATCGATTAGGAGAAGAAGATCCATAGAATTGTCAAAATTGTCAACTTCGGCGTCCTTCTGATCGGCAACCCTAGAGTTCCATCAAAGGCACCAAAAAGTCAGAGTAAGTCTCATATCATCATCGGATCATCAACGAAGTAAAGGAGCTACTGTAGTGCTCGATCTCCACCGTCACACTTTCCTAAAAACTTTTGTACTTAGATTTCTTTACATAAGAATCAATTTTACTCTTTTTTTACGTTCATAATACAAAAAGTTCGTTCAACCTTTTGTCATGTCGAACAAGATGGAGACTCTGCTTGGGACTCCCTTCTCCTCCAACGAGAAGGTGGTAACGCAATCTGATGACGACTTACTGGGATCCTCTTAGAAGATGTTGGTCGTACGCTTCGACCAACAAGCTTTTGAAGATCTCCTTTATGAAAAGAAGTAGAGCCCTTCGAAGCAGTTCGTAAAATTGAAGAAGACTCGATTGACCTGGATGACTAAGGCGGTTGCGACGAGCAGCACGACGGAGGGGACCGCACCTCAGACCCTCCTCGTCGATAAAGCCCTAAAGATCCCTTCGACCGCTGACGCCAGCCATCTCTCTCTCATCACATGCTCAAAAAATGCAAAAAAGAGCACGGCTATCCTATGGCAAGTGTGACAAAGGCTCAACACCGAAATGAGCAGATGATGGTTCGCCCACTCGTAGAGGGTGTTACACCGATAAGAACTTCTATCTTCGACAGAATAACCGATCCATCGGGTATGGACGTATTGGATTCCAAACACTACTCATCATCTAATCGTGGTAGGAGGAGATCCAAGGCAGCAGCCGCCCCATGCGATCAAAGTATTATGCCTATGGCGGACCGGAGGCCCGCGTTGACAGTATCATGTACAGCCGATGGAAAGCTATACAAGACCATCCCAAACTCTCCGAAGCCTCGTCTAGCGGAACCCCGTCATCCCTTGAGCACCTACTCGCACTACTCAAGGTCGGGGTTACGTCATCAGCGACTCTCTAATCGAGGAATACTTGGACCTCAACCATAGGAATTCAAAGGAAGAATGCCTTCTCCATCTCTCTTCAACTGCACAAAATGCTACTGTGTACACGAAAAAAGTAAAGGCATGAAGTCTTCATCTGCTTCATGTGAGCATAGGACGAGACAAGAATTCGAGACGTAGCTGGTGTCTAAATCAAGACCCACCTGTACTCAGATTACCATCAACTACTGCTGTTGTCAAGCAGATCCATCACTGCCAAAGAGGAGGTCCATCTTTCAATGGCTGCAACCGAGAACTGGTGAAGAAGAAGAAGAGCTCCGTGTTGCTTTATACAATATTGCTCGGGACTTTTCGTTCCAGAAGAAGCTATCCAAGAAACCCCTTTTCTTGGTTGGCAAGTCCAAATACAGGCCTGGGATAGCAAGAATCCTGTGTCCAAGGAAGGCATGTTCCAACACATACGCTCCAAGGATAGACCATCCTTGCGAGAAATTGGTTTATCGATCGCTGTACCTGATGGGGGTAGCCAGCATACTACGGTATATAATAACCCTTCGTTTCAGCATGACGAAGAGATGTATGATACCGACACTTCTGCGGGCACAAGCAGTTAGAAGACCGGGGGTAGGAACAATATCGAGTCGGAGGACGATCGCAACTTACCCGTCTTTCTATAAGATGATGATCACCAGCACTCCAAACCAGAAAGCGAAAGATCTACCACCCCTTCTACTTACACGCACATAGCATCTTTCCACGTGGCGGCTGATGACAACGAAGAATCAAGCGGAAGTGCTGATCAGCAAAATGCATTAAGGCTCTCAAAGGAAGTCTTAACACATTAAACATATCCATGCAGACTTTAGCCACTGTCGTTCTAGAGATCAAGGACAAATTGGTTCCTATTGCCTCTACACCTATGACTTCGACGGTTCATGATAGGGCTAGTACCCTGCCCGTCATAAACCAAGTTGTACAGTCGTTGGCCACTCCATCGACCATCAATCCAGCAGTATCCAACAAAATATAACAAGCACTCGAGGAGTTATACGCTCTCCACAATGCCAAATAAAAGTGTGCCACACTCCGAAAGATAGGCATCCGACAACCTTATCATGTTGAGTGGGACGATGTGGTTTATCCTCCCAAATATAAACCACAAACTATTACCCCTTATGATACTAAGGAGTCGTCCAGACGATACTTGAGGTACTTTGCCTCAATAATAGGACACCTGCCAAAGGACGATGCCCTTCTCACCAGCATCTTCGTTGGAGCTCTACAGGGAGTAGCCTATGAATAGTTCTACAGTTTGTCCGACAACTGCATTAAATCCTTTGAAGACCTGAAGAATATGTTCCTGGAACGATTCTACAAAGTAGGGCTGGACATAATGATGTCTACTCTCATGGACATCATTCAGAAAGAAAAGGAGCTCGTACGAGCGTACATCAAATGCTTCTGCCAGGCCGCCCTAAGGCTACCTCCAGGCATGGCTGAGCTTATGCTCATGGATTCATGCCACAAGAATATGCTCCTTGCCATCAAACTATGGCACAGTGCTCCCTGCACCAAGTGGACGTCCTTCATTACTGAAGCAGACGTCGGTCAGAAGAAGGCACAGAATGCACAACTCCTGGGTCTGAACTTTCCCTCTATTGAAGATAAAGGAGAGTGAGAAAGAGATGGTAAAGACAAGCAAGCTATGGCCATCAATATTACAAAGGTTCCAGCGCTCGTAAACTCCAAGCCAGCCGAAGCACAGAAGCCGAAGGAAACCTACTCCTTCAGTGATGAAGACACTCTCAAGTTATTTGAGATACTGGCCAAGGGTGGCAGGCTACAGCTTCCACCTCCCAAGTGTCTTGACCAAGTAGGAATGGCTGATAATCCTAAGTACTGCCATTACAACCAGTACATCCACCACTCAACACGCAACTGCTATATTTTGAAAAGACAAATTTAGGGAGTTTTTCGATAGCCGAAACTCAAGACGGCATCCTCTTTATCCAAAAGGCAATGATGGAAGTCGTCAACCTTCCACCCGCCAGGGACAATGCTCAGGGCCTCATCCCCTTCACAACACTGCAAGGTAAAGTAATGTGGGTTCATACAGATCTCACTCCTGACATGACTGTGCCAGTGTCACTATAATATTTCTAGTTTGAGGGTATTTTTGTCATTTTTGGGATTATTTGAATTTATTAGAATTCATTTGAATTTATGGGAATTTTTAGAAATTATTTTAGAATTGTTTGAATGTAGGTTGACTAGGTTGACTTTGACTAGCTTTGACTTTGTAACCTAACCCTAGTTGAGTTGGACTTGGTTAGGTCATGCAACCCTAGTTAGACTAGAGTTGACCCATGGTATGGTTATTTGACTTAAGTTTGATTTAAGTCATAAGCCATGACTTGTGATTAAACCTTAAAGCAATAACTAGCCATAGAGGCCCAAAGCCCATTAACTAGTACCTAACCCTAATCCAATCCCTCGTTGGCCGGCCACCTATGCCCATCCTTGGGATTCCCACTCTATAAGTATCCTCTTAGAAATTAGGGCTAGCCTCTAAGGAAGAACAAGCTTTAGAAAGAGGTATTTTCTCAACTTCTAAAATCCCTAGAAATTCCATTTTAGCTCCTTTTTCCCCCAAACAAATTACAATAGGTTTTAATTTAAGTGTTCTTACTGTTGTTATATTTTATTCTCAGATTCAAATCAATTTGGAGAAGTTTAACTCTCAAGAGGAACACCTCTCTTTAGAGCTTTTTGTGGATTTTGATACATAGAGGTAACTTTCAATATACTCCATGAAATTCTGATTTTATTATATATCTAGGGAGCCCTAGGCCTAACCTAACTGTAGGAATAGGAAACCCTAGAATTTGAGTCCAATTCGTGTCCTATTTGGACATGTATCAGTGTCCTCATTCAACTGTTTGATGAAATGCCCCAATGGGCATTTCGATCTATTGTTTTGAAACTAAATGAATAGGAATTTGTATTTTGGTGTTGCTTATGCGTTTCTTACTGACTAGGGGTATCTCTGTGTCGTGTCATATCGAATTTGACACTTGTACATGCGGGTGCGTGTGCGCGAGGCAGTGCGCGTGTCCTGCCACTCGGGGGCTATTGCTCTTCGGACACAGCACAAGGACATACAAAACTCGACACACACTATGGGGCAATGACTGACACTACGTGTGTCAAGTCTCACACGTCCCCGTGTCGTATCGAGTGAGCACGAGGCTCTGCACTGGTCGGGGCTGACAGTTTCAGTCGGGATTTCTTGACACTGATACGGTTTTCGTATCACTCACTGACACGACTTGGACACGTGTTAGCTAGCCTATTGTGTAGCCCTATAGGTGGTCTACCTAGGTTGGTGTGCATGAGTCCTGGTTTGGACTGTGTCGTGTGCACGATACGCGTACACACGTGCACGATGCGGTACACTGAACAGTGCCTGTATGTACTATTTTGTGTCTGGAATCATTTGGACACGTTTGTGTCCTCTTGTTTGGACACAAATACTTTATATGACACATATACACTGTATATTTTAATTACCAACCTTTTAATTTGTACTTTAATGTGTATTCAATAGGTATTTATCAATTACCCAAATTTCTGAAATAGTGTATTAATTTCCTATTTTCCAGTTTTTAAATATGGATTTTGACATCACTTTTACCTACCTAATACTAATTAATAGTGTGGTTTAAAACCTCATATTGATTCTCCTATATGTTATCTAGCTGTGTGTCGAATTTTGTGTGGTTTGGTGAATTATTGCATTCAAATTGGGGTTGGGAAGGTAAGGACTGAACTGGGTTCAGTTTTCTGTTAATACATGTATTGATTTCCTCTTATTTCTTCCTGCATAGCCTAGTGTGACAGCCCCTATTTCACATCCTTCACTCACTCTCCACATACACACACATCTACACACATGGCCACTCACTCTTCATCACACACACACACACATATTTTACTCATCACTCACTCACAGTCAACACACACACACATATTTCACTCACACCCTCACCTAAATACTTGACAGTTCACACACCCTACACACACACAAGCATTCATATACACACACACAAGCATGCACATACACACACTTTCCACCTTCACTCTCTAAAACACATTGCTCTCTCTCTACACACACACACACACATACACTCTCTATCATATCATGTATGTATATTTATATATATAATATGTATTATAACCTAAAGCAAGGTATGTAATATATATATATATATCTATGAAATGTGAATGTGCCTATACCTATGTATAGGTATATGGGTAAACTAAAGCTAGTGTATTTCTATGTTGTGTTAGATAACATATTAATATATGTAGTATTTTAGATATAGATAATGTCATATAGTCTTGTGTTAGGGTTGGCCTATGGGCATGATATAGCCTATGGCCTATGTGTGTGTCTGTTGCCTAGTAAGTCTAGAATGGTCTTGTATAGCTTTGTTAGACCTAGAATAGACTTGCTAGACTGGTGTAGACTTGTTTGACTTGGTTGACCTAGTTTGACTTCTAGGGTTGACCAGAGTTGACCAAGAGTTGACTTTGGCTTAGATTGACCTAGAATCATGGAGAATGCATAGTAGGACTTCATTATACCATTTTGGACTTGTTGTGACTTGTTCTGTTCTGATTAGGAGCTAGACACCACTCCTCGGATAGTACTTTCATATTGGACACTCAGATACCAGGCGAGTATATTCTCTGATCATTTCATATCCTGCTTAGAATTATTTCTTGTATTAAATTACTTTACTTGTTACTATCACGTTGGTCACACGGATTGGTACTATATGGATCCCTTCTTGAGATGTTATCCTTAGGGAGCATCGGGTACTACATATTCTGTGCGTTTCACTTACATGGCGTATCATTATGCTTTATTGGTTCATTGATCACTTGTGACATATACTCTTCTGATCACAGAGTCTTCTTGAATCCTTATCCTATTTACTGGGTATCCTAGAATCTCCTAGAATCCCCATTTATGGGACATCCATGTATCACCCTTCGGGGGCCTTTGCATGGAATCATAACATAACCTGGTTGGATCCTTGTGTATTGATTGAGGGTACGGGGGAGTAGAAGTAGACATGTGAATACTATCCAAGTAGTGTAGCATCAGAATCTTTCCATAGTGTAGCATCAGAATCTCCTATACCATTTACATGTTTATATTGTACTCTGACTCACTAGCCTCTATTAGTCTCTATTTATAGTAGATATTTCTATTACAGTTCTCTCTCTGTTTATATACTGTATTTCTTTCAGTACCTGTATCTTACTTTACTGCATGATTATATTTTCTAACCTGCTATGAACTGTTGAGATGTATTGTGCTCGCTCCTGTCCTAACTGGACCTGTTGAAAAATTACAGAGGACGAGGAGGAGGCCTGTGTGGATACCTTCTACGGGGAAGCCCTAGACGACACTTGTGAGCTGGACTCTCAGGAGGACCCAGCTCTAGCTGAGGACATCACCCCCATTGCCTAGACTAGCATAGTTAGGCCTTATCTTATTTTATGTTGTCTTGAGACTGTTTAGCTAGACTTTACTTTTGTTCAGAGATTTTGAGTTGTGTATATTCTTTCATATTAAGTAGCTGAGATTTATACTCTGGATATTTGCTGGGATATTATCTTAGACTATTTTATCTTCTGTATTTCCTTGAGTTCTATATCATATCATGCTTTTTTCTTCCTTAGTTGTGATTGACTTCATTTACTGCTATGTCAACTCCATTCGGGGAGTATAAACTGCTTAGTATTATATTGTTAGATGTATGTTGACCTAGGACAGTGTTCTACCGTCGACACTACGGCATAGGCTGGACGTATCCACGTCTCGTGCCCTTACTCTATGGTGCGGGTCGTGACATATTTTTAGTGGTGGCCCATGCAGGTCTAGACTAGAAGTATAGTGGTATTCGAATTAGAGTATCACTACAGCCTACAGTAGGATATAGGACACTAATTTTTAAGGTACTCAATCGCATTAGAAAAAAATTCTTTTATTTCCATCTAAATCATTATTTTTAGCTGATCCTTTTGAATTTTAATTGTCCGTCCTTGTTATATCGCTTCTTTCTCAGAAATTGATACTCTTGTTTGTCTATCTTCAGGATGGTAGAGACTCGATCGCAGCGTACCATTCATGGGGATACTATAGAGAGGACTGCTACCTCTCAGCCAGTACAGCAGGGCCAGGGGACTGCTGCTCCTTCCCCCTCTAATCGTATTGAGACCTCGGCAGCAGCAGCAGAGGGTATGCTTCCACCGGCTCGGAGGTAGGATCCAGTCATCGCAGAGGAGCCCTGTAATGCCTGTTGTTCGTATTACGTATTTAGAATACGTATACGTATTTTATCTTGTATTTGCATATCTCTTTGGTTTGGCTTGGCTTGTTTATTTTGGTTGGGTTGGCTTGGTTCGGTTCGGTTTGTGTGGGTTTGGTTTGGGTTTGGTTTTATATGGTGAACCCCCTACCTACCACCACCAACCCCTTTATTATTAATCCATTCCTTCATTCTCTCTCTTCATAACTCATCTTCTTCTTCCCCTTAATTTCTTCACCTACTAGAGAGAGGGAGAGAGAGGTCTAGGCAAGTGCAACTTGCTTCCACAAGAGAGCTCATTTTTATTGTTCTATTAGCTTCTCCTCGTGTTTCTAAGACACATTAGAACTTGTCATTTTCTATTTCGAGGCTTTAATTTTTGTAGATCTAGAAATTTGTTATTTTCGGATTTTGATGGTTTTGATCTATCAAACTTCTTTGTTTTCAAGTTTTGATGGTTCCATGTTGTAGAGCATTTTATTCTACCCAATTTTGACCCTTGAAAAGTTGGATTTGGACTTATTTTGACCAAGTTATGGACTTTTGAAGCTTTGGGTTCAACTATGGAGTTTCTGCTGATTTGGAGAAGACAGTGAGCAGTGCACGAGCTTTTTAGCTTGTGCCACTGAGCTGCGCGCACTCTTTAGCACAGCGCAGTCGACCCCATACGCTGCCTTTTGGGAGCGTATGACTCGCATACGCTCGCTTGCTTGACAAGGAGTCGTATGGAGTACATATGCTGCCTTTTGGGAGCGTATGACTCGCATACGCTCGCTTGCTTGACAAGGAGTCGTATCGACCCCATACGCTGCCTTTTGGGAGCGTATGACTCGCATACGCTCGCTTGCTTGACAAGGAGTCGTATGGAGTACATACGCTGTCTTTTGGGAACGTATGACTCGCATACGCTTGCTTGCTTGACAAGGAGTCGTATGGACCCCATACGCAGCCTTTTGGGAGCGTATGACTCGTATACGCTCGCTTGCTTGACAAGGAGTCGTATGGAACCCATACGCTGCCTTTTGGGAGCGTATGACTCGCATACGCTCGCTTGCTTGACAAGGAGTCGTATGGACCCCATATACTGCCTTTTGGGAGCGTATGACTCGCATACGCTCGCTTGTTTGACGAGGAGTCGTATTTAGTACATACGCTGCCTTTTGGAAGCGTATGACTTGAGCGTAGCCTGACCCGAGCGTATGTTGACCTGAGCGTATGTTAACCTGAGCATAGCCTGATTACCCTGGATCTTCTATAGCCTTGTATATTGATATTTATTAGATAATTAACGTCCATTTTATATCCTTACGCCTTTTGTCCTGAACTTGATAAACATGAATTTAGTTGATATGTTTGTAATTTGATAATTGAGCATGACGTGATAGTGACCCGTAGTGGTACACTCTTGACATAATGACCTGACATAACCTGATAGTGGCCCGTCGTGGCGCACTCCTGACAAGTATACTTGGCATGATAACCTGACATGATTATCTCGAATAGCTGTTACGACGGCTACCTGACATGACATGACCTGTATAATTAATCCTGGACACTGTGGGCGATTGTGCTTGTACAAATATTCCAGTCCTGTCTTACATCATGTCTAGGAGGGGACTCCTGAGTACCACGGTCAGGAGTACCTACTAAAATGGACTAAGGCTAATAACTAGATTAATACATTAATCATGACGAGATTTCCCAGCTACAGGCAATCCCGTTACCTGGGCACGCCTTAGGATCTTTAGCCTGCCGTCGAGTAGGGCACATTTTCAGCACACTGTCATGTGTTGCACCCTTCAAGCTACCTAAGGGTACATTCGTTTCCTGGACGATGTAACCACCTGAATTCAACCCTAATCTTTTAACCCGGGTAACCTGGATGGTCTGCAGGGCTTGTGGCTGTGGAGTAATCTCACTGCATTTTGTTAGTAATTAGGCTTGTGACAACCCTAGTTAGTTAAAGTATCAAACCGTAATTCTTGCTTGGCCGTGAAGTGATTGGATGGAGTCTAACCAGTCTAGTCTTGCCCTGATCCTGTTCCAGACTATTGAATGACCAGAATGCTTGTATTTATTTTACCGATAAATGGTAAGAATTCCAAGTTCTGTCAGACGAAGGGTTACAACCTCGGTCCTTGTTTGGTTTACGGGTTGTAACCTGGTTATCTGAATAGTTCCATGGTTATCTCGTCGTATATCATCCTGGTGTATTTTCTTTATTTCCTGTTCTTACTTTTATTTATATCTTGTGCTGAATGCTGGTTTTAGCTCTTAAGTGAAGCCTCCTTTGTGGCACTTGCTCTTTCTGGGGTCTGACCCAGCTGGTTTTGTGTGGCCAGATTTTGGAGCAGCTCCAGAGGATCTACCGACTTTCCAGCCAGATGGTGAACACTAGACGGAACCCTGGCAACGAGTGGGTTATTTTTGGCTCTCCCACTCTATTGTAAAAATATTCTTTTGAGGCGTTTAGCCGACGAGCACCTGTTTAGCTCGATTGCACTTACTTACTGTCTGCCTACGGGCTGTAACATGATTAACAGATCCTAGGGTTGATCATGTATGACTAAACTCTTGCTAGTCCTAATATTTTGTAACGACTAGCTTCATGATCAGCTGAATATGTAATATTTGGGATGCCTTATTATTGTATATTTAATGATCATACATCTTGTAACATTTACTTACTTGCTTGTGATTGAGACACTAGGCTTGTTCATGACCTTAAGAGACTGTTGGCTTGTAGATAAACCCTCATGTATCTAGACAGCCGTGACCGTATAGCAAGATGGACTCCATTTTATATACGTAGCTGGCTATGTCTGCCCCCGCTCTCCAGTATTCTGGTTCTGGGGTGTGACATGGTTTAAGTGGTGGCCCATGCAGGTCTTGTAACTCAAGATATGTGAGGGTTTACCGAATAGATGTTTCAATCAGTATTCGTCCTTGATCTCTGCTCATATCTTCTGAATCCCTGGATTCTTGTCCTGATCATATGCTTGTATCGTTGATCTGTCCTGGTCCTTTCTTATTGTTCCCTATGTCGTCTTCTCCAGCGGTATTGTTCGTGGTCCTACCGATCAGCAAGGCGGAGCACCTCCCGCGGACCAGCAGCAACCTGGAGATCAAGCCCAGCATTCCGGAGTAGCCTCTAGAGTCGTGCCTTCTGGCGTAGAGCCACCAGTCCAGCCAGTTCAACCTGTAGAACATGATGACGGCACTTTGGTTGGACTCGTCAGGACCTTGATAGCTTCCCAAGACTGGCGTGGAGATGCCTTGCACCAGGCAGTGACGGATGCTTTGACCCGGGGTGGTCATCAGGGTAACAGCACGGCCAATAGCTTCAAGCGCTTGAACCCTCCGTTCTTCGATGGTAGTGAAGATGCTATTGCGGCAGATGCATGGATTCAGAACACAGAGGTGATTCTAGAAGCAGCCAGGACTCCAGAGAACGAGAAGGTGGCCGTTGTGCGCCTGCAGTTGTTAGATCTTGCCCGCAGCTGGTAGACAGCACAGGCCGTTGGGTTAGCAGCACCCATTGCTTGGGCAGTATTCAGAGAGAGATTCCAGACCAAGTATTTCGATGCCGTGGCTCGGTATGATCTGCAGACAAGGTTTATCAATCTGAAGCAAGGAGGCAGGACGGTCGACGGATATGCGGCCGAGTTTTCCAGACTCAGTCGGTTTGCCCCCACTTTGGTGGCAACCGAGTATGATAGAGCCCAGCGGTTCCAGCAGGGACTTCACCTGGAGATCTTGTTGGCAGTTGAGCAGTTTGAGCATCAGACTTTTGATGCAGTCTTGAGAGCAGCCCGAAGGCATGAGTATACCTCCCAGAGGATTGTGGATAGGGCCGGAGGTCGGAAGAGATCTCACGGCCAGATGAATCAGTCTTCAGTACCGGCCCCGGCAGCCATGGCTTTGACTATTGGAGCTCCGAGGCGAGCGGCCTCAGTAACGTCGGTTCAGCATTCAACTCCGACGCACCCTCAGCAGCAGAAGCAGAAGCAATCTTCCGCAATGGGTTGTTTTCATTGTGGAAAGCCAGGCCATGTGGTGGCAGAATATCGCAAGGCACATGGATTGTGTCTGGCTTGTGGAGCACCAGACCATAGGGTTGGATCTTGTCCGAATAGGGGTGGTTCATCCTTGTCCAACCTTTCTAGCTCTTCGGTGAGAGGACCAGCTCCGGTCCAGCAGCAGCAGTATCTATTGCCGAGGCCCTTGCCGCCTCAGATCTAAGTGTTCCAGCATCAGAACCCCCAGCAGTATGCACAAGTCCAAGCCCAGAGTCAGAGCAGGCAGCGAGGATTTCAGCAGAGGGGACCAGCACCCCGAGGGCATGGTCATGCTATGGTGATGACCGTGGAGGAAGGATTGGCACCAGGAGAGGTAGTGGCAGGTACTATTCTCGTCAACTCCTTTCCAGCTTCAGCTTTATTTGATTCTGGTGCATCGCATTCATTTATATCTGAACGATTCGCGACACGAATAGGATTGGAGCCCGAGTCATTATCAGTAAGGCTTAATATACTTACTGGTAACGGACTTGTGGGAGTAGATAGAGTGTTTTTCTCGTATCGGATCGTAGTTAGCGGTAGAGAATTCTTCGCTAGATTGATAGAATTCCCGATGGCCGATTATGATGTGGTCCTAGGGATGGATTGGTTGAGGAACCAGTATGCTAGGATAGACTGTCACATTGGCAGGGTTGTTTTTAGCATTCCAGGCGAGCCAGAGTTTTCTTTCTCCCGAGGCGAAGTTGAGTCATCTCCTCCAGTATTGCGGATGGCAGTAGCAGCAGTTCAGTTGCCCAAGATAGTCGAGGAGTTTCCAGATATTTTCCCAGAAGAACTTCCAGGTATGCCTCCGGAGCGGAAGATCGAGTTCACTATAGACTTGATTCCCGGGACAGCCCCAGTGTCAGAGAGAGTCTACAGGATGGCATCGTCAGAGTTGGAGATATTGTACAAGATGATTGAAGAACTTAGAACCAAGGGATTCATTCATGCTAGTGGATCGCCTTGGGGAGCCCCAATGCTTCTTGTGAAAAAGAAGGATGGTACGTCCAGGTTATGTGTTGATTATCGTACCTTGAACTCAGTGACAATCAAGAACAGATACCCTCTTCCGAGGATAGACGACTTATTTGATCAACTCAAGAGGGCTTCAGTATTCTCGAAGATTGATTCGCGCTCAGGTTATCATCAGATCAGAGTCAGAGAGCAGGACATCTCGAAGACAGCTTTTAGATCGAGATATGGGTATTGGGAGTTCCTTGTTATGCATTTTGGAGCAACCAATACGCCGGCAGTATTCATGGACCTCATGAATCGCATCTTCATGCCTTACTTGGATCAGTTTGTGATTGTGTTCTTGGATGACATTCTGGTCTACAGCAAGAGTGAGGCGGAGCATGAGCAGCATCTCCGTATAGTTCTTCAGATCCTTAGAGAGCACCAGTTATATGCCAAGTTAAGTAAATGCGAGTTCTGGCTCGATCGCATTTCGTACTTGGGTCATATCATCACTCGCGAAGGAGTAGAAGTGGATCCCCAGACGATTGTGGCTATTGAGTCATGGCCAGTACCCAGCACAATTGCAGAGGTTCGTAGTTTTCTTGGATTGGCCGGCTACTACCGGCGGTTTGTTTCGGATTTTGCTCGAATTTTAGTGCCATTGACCCAGTTGACCCGCAAGGATGCGCAGTTTGCTTGGACAGCAGAGTGTCAGAGTTCTTTTGATCAGTTGAAGCGAGGCCTAATAACAGCTCCTATTCTCACGCTTCCAGATGGGACCGGAGGATTCTCAGTGTACTGTGATGCTTCAGGCAGAGGTTTAGGATGTGTTCTGATGCAGCATGGGAAGGTAATAGCTTATGCATCACGACAACTTTGTGATCATGAGAGGAATTATCCAACCCATGACTTGGAGCTGGCAGCAGTGGTGTTTGCACTTAAGTTGTGGAGGCACTACTTGTATGGAGACAGGGTGGAGATTTTTACCGACCACAAGAGCTTGAAGTATGTTTTCACCCAGAAGGATCTTAACATGCATCAGAGAAGGTGGCTGGAGCTTCTTATGGATTATGATGTCAACTTACAGTATCATCCTGGGAAGGCCAACGTCGTTGTATATGCATTGAGCAGGAGAGCCGGAGTTTATTTCCTAACAGCGCAACTGGAGCTGTTAGCAGATCTTCAGAAGATGGGTATCGAAGTTGTTCTCCCTTCCAGTGTGGCATTGATGGCCAGTATGCAAGTTCAGTCCACTGTAGTCGAGAGGATCCGGGTGGCGCAGTCGGCAGATTCCAAGCTTCAGCGACTCAGAGCAGAGTGTGAGACAGGATAAAGACCAGAGTTATGCATTCATGAGGATGGTACACTTCGACATGGTAATCATCTTTGTGTACCCAGTAGAGATATGAGACAGGAGATCATGGCAGAGGCTCACAGTTCGCAGTATTCCATCCATCCCGGCAGTACGAAGATGTACCGTAATATCTGGCAGCATTTCTGGTGGAATGGCATAAAGCGGGAGATAGCTCGGTTTGTCTCTCGGTGTTTGGTTTGCCAACAAGTTAAAGCCGAACATCAGAGATCGGCTGGACTTCTTCAGCCCTTACCGATTCCAGAATGGAAGTGGGAGCATGTGACCATGGATTTTGTGACTGGACTACCTAGATCCCCAGCTGGTAGAGATGCTATCTGGGTTATAGTTGACAGGCTCACGAAAGTGGCTCACTTTCTTCCATTCAGAGTTGGTCAGTCGACGGTTCAGTTGGCAGAGATGTACCTCAGGCAGATTGTCAGATTGCACGGTGTGCCAGTCAGTATCACCTCGGACCGAGATTCAAGATTTATGTCGCACTTTTGGCGTAGCTTGCAAGAGAGTTTGGGAACTCATCTCCAGTTCAGTTCAGCATATCACCCGCAGACAGATGGCCAGTCGGAGCGCACGATCCAGACTCTTGAAGACATGTTGCGGTCTTGTACACTTGACTTTGGTGGTTCATGGGAAGATCATTTGCACCTGGTGGAATTCTCATACAACAACAGTTTCCAGGCCAGTATCCAGATGGCACCGTTCGAGGCACTGTATGGTAGGAAGTGCAGATCCCCGCTAGCCTGGGATGATGTTGGAGAGAGACAGATGCTCGGTCCAGAAATGATTGCCCAGACAGTTGAAGTGGTCAGGCGAGTCAGAGATCATCTTCGAGTTATCCAAGATCGCCAGCGCCATTGGGCCGATTCTCATCGGCGCTCTCTCGAGTTTTCGGTCGGCGATCATGTATTCCTGAGGATTTCGCCTAACCGTGGCGTCATTCGTTTTGGCGTACGGGGCAAGCTTAGTCCTAGGTATATAGGACCGTTTGACATTCTGGAGCGAGTAGGAGATGTATCCTATCGTCTCGCTCTTCCACCGTCGCTAAGTGAGGTGCATGACGTGTTCCATGTATCCTAATTACGACGGTATATTCCGGACCCGAGCCACATCCTGGATCATTCGGAATTGGTTGTTGGTACCAACCTTTCGTATGAGGAGAGGCCCGTGTCTATATTAGACCGGAGAGAGAAGATCCTCAAGAATAAGACTATCAAGTTAGTCCGAGTTGCTTGGGGTCATCACTCTTTGGGGGAGTCAACGTGGGAGCGTGAGGATGATATCCGATCGCGATATTCCGACTTGTTTGACTCGTGAGGTATAATGTCTTTCTTATGCCTCATGCCTTCGATTCCTTGCTTGCATGATTGATTGCTTGATTAATTGTCTAGTATAGCTTTCCTGTGATTAGTATAACTTGTTCTTGTCTCTCTAGCCTCTTAATTAAATTCCGAGGACAGAATTTTTTTAAGGTGGGTAAAGTTGTAATGTCTGTTGTTCGTATTACGTATTTGGAATACGTATACGTATTTTATCTTGTATTTGCATATCTCCTTGGTTTGGCTTGGCTTGTTTATTCTTGGTTGGGTTGGCTTGGTTCGGTTCGGTTTGTGTGGGTTTGGTTTGGGTTTGGTTTTATATGGTGAACCCCCTACCTACCACCACCAACCCTTTTATTATTAATCCATTCCTTCATTCTCTCTCTTCATAACTCATCTTCTTCTTTCCCATTAATTCCTTCACCTACTAGAGAGAGGGAGAGAGAGGTCTAGGCAAGTGCAACTTGCTTCCACAAGAGAGCTCATTTTTATTGTTCTATTAGCTTCTCCTCGTGTTTCTAAGACACATTAGAACTTGTCATTTTCTATTTCGAGGCTTTAATTTTTGTAGATCTAGAAATTTGTTATTTTTGGATTTTGATAGTTTTGATCTATCAAACTTCTTTGTTTCCAAGTTTTGATGTTTCCATGTTGTAGAGCATTTTATTCTACCCAATTTTGACCCTTGAAAAGTTGGATTTGGACTTATTTTGACCAAGTTATGGACTTTTGAAGCTTTGGGTTCAACCATGGAGTTCCTGCTAATTTGGAGAAGACAGTGAGCAGTGCACGAGCTTTTTAGCTTATGCCACTGAGCTGCGCGCGCTCTTTAGCACAGCGCAGTCGACCCCATACGCTGCCTTTTGGGAGCATATGACTCGCATACGCTCGCTTGCTTGACAAGGAGTCGTATGGAGTACATACGCTGCCTTTTGGGAGCGTATGACTCACATACGCTCGCTTGCTTGACAAGGAGTCATATCGACCCCATACGCTGCCTTTTGGGAGCGTATGACTCGCATACGCTCGCTTGCTTGACAAAGAGTCGTATGGAGTACATACGCTGCCTTTTGGGAGCGTATGACTCGCATACGCTCGCTTGCTTGACAAGGAGTCGTATGGACCCCATACGCTGCCTTTTAGGAGCGTATGACTCGCATACGCTCGCTTGCTTGACAAGGAGTCGTATGGAACCCATACGCTGCCTTTTGGGAGCGTATGACTCGCATACGCTCGCTTGCTTGACAAGGAGTCGTATGGACCCCATACGCTGCCTTTTGGGAGCGTATGACTCGCATACGCTCGCTTGTTTGACGAGGAGTCGTATTGAGTACATACGCTGCCTTTTGGAAGCGTATGACTTGAGCGTAGCCTGACCCGAGCGTATGTTGACCTGAGCGTATGTTGACCTGAGCGTAGCCTGATTACCCTGGATCTTCTATAGCCTTGTATATTGATTTTTATTAGATAATTAACGTCCATTTTATATCCTTACGCCTTTTGTCCTAAACTTGATAAACATGAATTTATTTTATATGTTTGTAATTTGATAATTGAGCATGACGTGATAGTGACCCGTAGTGGTGCACTCCTGACATAATGACCTGACATGACCTGATAGTGGCCCGTCGTGGCACACTCCTGACAAGTACACTTGGCATGATAACCTGACATGATTATCTCGAATAGCTGTTACGACGGCTACCTGACATGACATGACCTGTATAATTAATCCTGGACACCGTGGGCGATTGTGCTTGTACAAATATTCCAGTCCTGTCTTGCATCATGTCTAGGAGGGGACTCCTGAGTACCACGGTCAGGAGTACCTACTAAAATGGACTAAGGCTAATAACTAGATTAATACATTAATCATGACGAGATTTCCCTGCTACAGGCAATCCCGTTACCTGGGCACGCCTTGGGATCTGTAGCCTGCCGTCGAGTAGGGCACATTTCCAGCACACTGTCATGTGTTGCACCCTTCAAGCTACCTAAGGGTACATTCGTTTCCTGGACGATGTACCCACCTGAATTCAACCCTAATCTTTTAACCCGGGTAACCTGGATGGTCTGCAGGGCTTGTGGCTGTGGAGTAATCTCACTGCATTTTGTTAGTAATTAGGCTTGTGACAACCCTAGTTAGTTAAAGTATCAAGCCGTAATTCTTGCTTGGCCGTGAAGTGATTGGATGGAGTCTAACCAGTCTAGTCTTGCCCTGATCCTGTTCCAGACTATTGAATGACCAGAATGCTTGTATTTATTTTACCGATAAATGGTAAGAATTCCAAGTTCTGTCAGACGAAGGGTTATAACCCCGGTCCTTGTTTGGTTTACGGGTTTTAACCAGGTTATCTGAATAGTTCCATGGTTATCTCGTCGTATATCATCCTGGTTTATTTTCTTTATTTCCAGTTCTTACTTTTATTTATATCTTGTGCTGAATGCTGGTTTTAGCTCTTAAGTGAAGCCTCCTTTATGGCACTTGCTCTTTCTGGGGTCTGACCCAGCTGGTTTTGTGTGGCCAGATTTCGGAGCAGCTCCAGAGGATCTACCGACCTTCCAGCCAGATGGTGAACACTAGACGGAACCCTGGCAACGAGTGGGTTATTTTTGGCTCTCCCACTCTATTGTAAAAATATTCTTTTGAGGCGTTTAGCTGACGAGCACCTGTTTAGCTCGATTGCACTTACTTACTGTCTGCCTACGGGCTGTAACATGATTAACAGATCCTAGGGTTGATCATGTATGACTAAACTCTTGCTAGTCCTAACATTTTGTAACGACTAGCTTCATGATCAGCTGAATATGTAATATTTGGGATGCCTTATTATTATATATTTAATGATCATACATCTTGTAACATTTACTTACTTGCTTGTGATTGAGACACTAGGCTTGTTCATGACCTTAAGAGACTGTTGGCTTGTAGATAAACCCTCATGTATCTAGACAGCCGTGACCGTATAGCAAGATGGAATCCATTTCATATACGTAGCTGGCTATGTCTGCCCCCGCTCTCCAGTATTCTGGTTCTGGGGCGTGACAAGCCCTTCCAGCAGCCGCCGCCTACAGGATACGTAGATGTAGCACAGATATTCACATACTTCCAGCAGTTCATGGACCGACAGCAGGCTCGACAGGACAGGGACATGGAGTTGGCCCTTACGACGGTTGCATCTCGACCAGTTGTCCATCAGTCGAGGACACCGGGGATAGAGCAGTTCCAGAAGATGAGCCCTAGAGACTTTCTGGGGACAAAGGGGATACTATATGCTGATGAGTGGATCGAGCATATAGAGAAGATCTTCCGTCTGGCCCAGATACCAGTAGATCTCCAAATTGAGGCCGCAGCTAGCCGGATGCGAGATCTTGCTCGTACCTGGTATCAGTCAGACCCCAGGGTGGGGGTAGCTGGGCAGACTTGGAAGGAGTTCAAGGGCTTCTTCAAGAAGAAGTTCTTTCCAGATTCAGCACTCAGAGCCTTGGAGTCACAGTTAGAGAGCCTAGTCCAGGGGAGCCTTTCAGTGGAGGAGTACGCTGGGGAGTTCGGCCGCCTCGGCAGGTTCGTAGAGGGCTGAAGTGAGACGGTGAAGGCCCAGAGGTTCCGGAAGGGTCTAGTCAAGGAGGTCAAGTCCTTGACCAAGGGCAACAAGGATGCCACATTCGAGGAGATCTTGACGGAAGCCTTGTTGGCAGAGGATGATCTTGAGCTTAGGCTCAAGAGGGGACGAGACCCAGTTGGGGGCAGCAGCAGCGGGGGCCAGTCCAAGAGGTCCCACTTTTAGCATCAACAGCTGATGCAGTTCCAGCCACAGCCGATCCAGTAGAGGCCAGTTCACCAGCAGCAGCCGAGACAGCACCAGCAGGGTCAGAGACAGGGTGTCACTTGTGCCTACTGCAAGAAGCCTGGGCATGTCTTCAATGAGTGCCGAAAGAGGCTGGACCAGTGTCTGGTATGTGGCTCAGCAGACCACCAGATGAGGGAGTACCGCATGGGACGAGCAGCTTAGGGTACAGCAGTCAGAGCTCCACCAGGCCTGCAGAGGGGACCAGTCCTGTAAATACAGCAGCAGAGGTTCGTCCAGCACCAGCAGCAGGACAGGGGAGGCCAGCAGGGGCGAGCTTTCGCCATGGCAGCTGGAGATACAGAGGTGATAGGAGAGCTGATCGCAGGTTCAATTTTTCTCGACTCAAGTCCAACTTTTGCATTATTCGATTTCGGTGCTTCGCATAGCGTCATATCAGTATCTTTTGCGATTAGACACGGTATCGTAGCTGAATCGTTGCCTAGGACTTACAAGATCACGACCGGGGGTGGCATTATCCTCGTGAGTGATGTTTGTGAGGGTCGGAGTATAGTTTTGGGAGGCCGTGAGTTGGAGGTAAGCCTGCTCGTAATGCCAATGCCGAACTACGATATAGTTCTAGGCATGGATTGGTTGAGCAGGCACCATGCCAGTATTGATTGCAGAGGGGGTAGAGTTCTCTTCAAAGCGTCCGGGGAACCAGAGTTCGAGTACTCCAGACGTCAGTCAGAGCAGAGCAACGGAGTTTTCTGTGGAGTCTCGGTCGAAGAGCAGGCAATTCCACACCCCTTGATAGCAGAGTATATGGATGTTTTCCAGAGGAGTTGCCGAGATTGCCACCAGACAGAGACATAGAGTTCTCGTTCGACTTGGTCCCAGGAGCGAAACCCATCTCTCATCATGTCTATCGGGTGAACAACAGTGAGTTGGTGGAGCTGAAGAAGCAGGTAGATGAGCTACAGGACAAGGGCTTCATCCGCTCGAGTTCATCGCCATGGGGTGCACCAGTGTTGTTTGTGCCGAAAAAGGATGGATCAGTACGGATGTGTATTGACTATAGGGCACTCAACAACCTCACGATCAAGAACAAATACCCACTGCCGTGGATCGACGATCTTTTTGACCACTTGAGCGGAGCTCGGGTATTTTCCAAGATTGTTCGGGATATCACCAGGTGAAGGTGAAGGGGGAGGATATTCCCAAGATCGCTTTCAGGACGCGGTACGGGCAGTTTGAGTTTTTGGTTATGCCGTTTGGGCTAACCAATGTACCAGCAGTATTTATGAACCTAATGAACAAGGTGTTCCACCAGTATCTGGATCAGTTTGTGGTGGTGTTTATTGATGACATCTTGATATATTCCAAGACTGAGGAGGAGCACGAGGAGCATTTGAGGATAGTGCTGGAGATTCTCATGAAGGAGCAACTTTACGAGAAGCTCTCCAAGTGTGAGTTCTTCTTGGACCGGGTGGACTTCTTGGGACATGTGGTGACTGGAGATGATATCTCAGTTGACCCCAAGAAGATTGTAGCAGTTGAGGCATGGGCAGCGCCGACTTCAGTTATAGAGATCAGGAGTTTCCTGGGGCTGGCAGGATATTATCGGAGATTTGTGCAGGATTTCTCCCGGGTTGCAGAGCCGTTGACTCGGTTGACCCGAAAGGATGCTGAGTATGTTTGGTCAGAGGAGTGTCTGGCAGCTTTTGATGAGTTGAAGAAGCGGCTTACGACAGCTCCGATTCTGACATTACCTTCAGGATCAGGTGGATTCACTATTTATAGTGATGCTTCAGGGAAGGGGCTGGGTTGCGTCTTGCAACAACATGGGAAGGTGATTGTCTATGCTTCCAGGCAGTTACGTCCCCATGAGAATAACTATCCTACCCACGACTTGGAGCTGGCAACAGTAATATTTACTCTGAAGTTGTGAAAGCATTATCTGTATGGGGAGAGGGTGTAGATCTTCACAGATCACAAGAGCTTAAAGTATGTGTTCACTCAGAAGGAGTTGAACATGAGGCAGCGTAGATGGCTAGAGTTAATGAAGGACTTTGACATCCTACTTCAGTATCACCCAGGGAAGGCCAATGTGGTTGCCGATGTCTTGAGTAGGTATCCGACAGCCATGTGTTTGACTATGGATCGGTATTTGCTTGTAGACTTGGAGAGCCTTGGGATTGAGGTGATCATGCCCGGAGTGCAGATACAGATGTGGGGCATGCAGATTCAGTCAGACTTGGTGGAGAGGATCAAGTTGGCACAGTTTGAGGACGTTGCTCTGTGGTGTCTCTGAGAGCAGGTTCGAGCAGGATTGCTGGAGGACGAGTTTTCTCTTACAGAGGATGGTGCCTTGAGGCACGGTTCCAGGTTATGTGTGCCCAGCAGAGATCTCAGGGAGCAAGTTATGCAGGAGGCCCACAGATCTCAGTACTCTATACACCCGGGTGCCAATAAGATGTACCGAGATCTGAGGGAGCATGTTCGGTGTTCCGGGATGAAGCGGGAGGTGGCTCGCTTCATGGCTAGGTGCTTGGTCTGTCAGCAGGTCAAGGCAGAGAGGCAGAGGCCTGGTGGATTGTTGCAGCCGCTGCCCATTCCCGAGTGGAAATGGGAGCATATCACTATAGACTTCGTATCAGGATTGCCGCAAACACCAGGAAGAAAAGACGCAATTTGGGTCATCGTTGACAGGTTGACCAAATCGGCCCACTTCTTGCCATTCAAGGTGGGTACGTCTACAGAGAGGCTGGCGGAGATGTATATACGGCAGATAGTCAGGATTCATGGGGTTCCGGTCAGCATCGTCTCAGATCGGGATAGTCGCTTTACTTTCTATTTCTGGAGGAGTCTGCAGACCAGCTTGGGCACTCAGCTCAAGTTTAGTACTGCATACCACCCCCAGACGGATGGACAGTCAGAGCGTACTTTTCAGACACTTGAGGATATGCTACGGACGTGCGTCCTGGACTTTGGAGGTTCCTGGGAGGATCATCTTCATTTGGTGGAGTTTGCTTACAACAACAGTTTCCAGGCCAGCATTGAGATGTCACCTTTTGAGGCTCTGTACGGGCGTAGGTGTTGTACACCCTTATCTTGGGATGATGTTGGTGAGCGAGCTTTACTGGGGCCAGAGGTGGTTGTTGACGCAGCCAAGAAGGTAAAGCTCATCAGGGACAGATTTGTGTGGCACAGGACAGACATCGACACTGGGCCGATAGCCACCGGAGGCCGTTGGAGTTTGAGGTACAGATTAGAGTAGGATTAGATCTAGGTTTGATTGTTTATGTTTTATTAATCATGTTTGTTTATTATAATTAATTGAGACATTGCTTGTGATTAGGTCGGAGACCAGGTTTTCTTGAGGATATCTTTGACTCGTGGTATGATACGTTTTGGTGGAGACGGGAAGCTTAGCCCGCACTTCATCGGCCCTTTCATTATCAGCGGAAGAGTCGGTAACGTGGCATACAGGCTAGACTTGCCGTCTGTACTAGTGGGGATCCACAACGTATTCCATGTGTCACAGTTGATACGGTACGTGGCTGACCCTAGCCATGTGCTCGATCATTCAGAGATTGAGGTTGGGCCTTCTCTTAGCTATCCAGAGCAACCAGTGGAGATTCTGGATCGACGGGAAAAGGTTCTGAGGAACCAGGTGATACCCTTGGTACGCGTCGCATGGAGGCATCATTCTCCAGGAAAGTCTACCTGGGAGCGGGAGGATGAGATGCACGAGCGTTACCCATATCTTTTTGGACCGTGAGGTATACTTTCTATCCTTCTCATCAGTTGTATTTTCGTCTTTCAAATTCGAGAACAAAATTCTTTTAAGGAGGGTAGATTTGTCACTACCACATTTCTAGTTTGAGGGTATTTTTTTTCATTTTTGGGGTTATTTGAATTTATTAGAATTTATTTGAATTTATGGGAATTTTTAGAAATTATTTTAGAATTGTTTGAATGTAGGTTGACTAGGTTGACTTTGACTAGCTTTAACTTTGTAACCTAACCCTAGTTGAGTTGGACTTTGTTAGGTCATGCAACCTTAGTTAGACTAGAGTTGACCCATGGTATGGTTATTTGACTTAAGTTAGATTTAAGTCATAAGCCATGACTTGTGATTAAACCTTAAATCAATAACTAGCCATAGAGACCCAAAGCCCATTAACTAGTATCTAACCCTAATCCAATCCCTAGTTGGCCGGCCACCTATGCCCATCCTTGGGATTCCCACTCTATAAGTATCCTCTTAGAAATTAGGGCTAGCCTCTAAGGAAGAACAAGCTTTAGAAATAGGTATTTTCTCAACTTCTAAAATCCCTAGAAATTCTATTTTAGCTCCTTTTTCCTGCAAACAAATTACAATAGGTTTTAATTTAAGTGTTCTTGCTGTTGTTATATTTTATTCTTAGATTCAAATCAATTTGGAGAAGTTTGACTCTCAAGAGGAACACCTCTCTTTAGAGCTTTTTAGGGATTTTGATACATAGAGGTAACTTTCAATCTACTCCATGAAATACTGATTTTATTGCATATCTAGGGAGCCCTAGGCCTAACCTAACTGTAGGAATAGGAAACCCTAGAATTTGAGTCCAATTCGTGTCCTATTTGGACACGTATCAGTGTCTTTATTCAACTGTTTGATGAAATGCCCCAATGGGCATTTCGATCTATTTTTTTGAAACTAAATGAATAGGAATTTGTATTTTGGTGTTGCTTATGCATTTCTTACTGACTAGGGGTGTCTCTGTGTCGTGTCGTGTCGGATTCGACACTTGCACATGCGGGAGCGCGCGCGTGTGCGAGGCAGTACGCGTGTCCTGCCACTCGGGGGCTATTACTCTTCGGACACAGCACAAGGACACGCGAAACTCGACACACACTAGGGGACAATGACTGACACCACGTGTGTCAAGTCTCACGTGTCCCCGTGTCGTGTCGAGTGAGCACGAGGCTCTGCACTGGTCGGGGCTGACAGTTTCAGTCGGGATTTCTTGACACTGATACGGTTTTCATATCACTCACTGACACGACTTAGACACGTGTTAGCTAGCCTATTATGTAGCGCTATAGGTGGTCTACCTAGGTTGGTATGCATGAGTCCTGGTTTGGACTGTGCCGTGTGCACTACACGCGTGCACACGTGCACGATGCAGTGCACTAAACAGTGCTTGTGTGCACTGTTTTGTTTCTGGAATCATTTGGACACGTTTGTGTCCTCTTGTTTGGACACAAATACTTTGTATGACACATATACAGTGTATATTTTAATTACCAACATTTTAATTTGTATTTTAATGTGTTTTCAATAGGTATTTATCAATTACCCAAATTTCTGAAACAGTGTATTAATTTCATGTTTTACAGTTTTTAAATATGGATTTTGACATCATTTTTACCTACCTAATACTGATTAATAGTGTGGTTTAAAATCTCATATTGATTCTCCTATATGTTATCTAGCTGTGTGTCGAATTTTGTGTGGTTTGGTGAATTATTGCATTCAAATTGGGGTTGGAAAGGTAAGGACTGAACTGGGTTCAGTTTTCTGTTAATACATGTATTGATTTCCTCCTATTTCTTCCTGCATAGCCTAGTGTGACAGTCCCTATTTCACATCCCTCACTCACTCTCCACACACACACACACATCTACACACATGGTCACTCACTCTTCATCACACACACACATATTTTACTCATCACTCACTCACAGTCAACACACATACATATTTCACTCACACCCTTACCTAAACACTTGACAGTTCACACACCCTGCACACACGCACAAGCATTCACATACACACACACAAGCATGTACATACACACACTTTCCACCCTCACTCTCTAAAACACATTGCTCTCTCTACACACACACACATATACACTCTCTATCATATTATGTATGTATATTTATATATATAATATGTATTATAACCTAAAGCAAGGTATGTAATATATATATATATATATATATATATATATATATATATATATATATATATATATATATATATATATATAGGAAGCCGAAGCCCCGCCCCCCTGCACCATCGGATCGCGTGGGGCCCGCGTAAGCCCGCGCGATCCAACGGTTAAGGGGGACGGGGGCTTCGGCGGGGCTCCCGATCCGCTCCCATATATATATATATATATATATATATATATATATATGAAATGTGAATGTGCCTATACCTATGTATAGGTATATGGGTAACCAAAAGCTTGTGTATTTCTATGTTGTGTTAGATAATATATCAATATGTGTAGTATTTTAGATATAGATAATGTCATATAGTCTTGTGTTAGGGTTGGCCTGTGGGCATGATATAGCCTATGGCCTATGTGTGTGTTTGTTGCCTAGTAAGTCTAGAATGGTCTTGTATAGCTTTGTTAGACCTAGAATAGACTTGCTAGACTAGTGTAGACTTGTTTGACTTGGTTGACCTAGTTTGACTTCTAGGGTTGACCAGAGTTGACCAAGAGTTGACTTTGGCTTAGATTGACCTAGAATTATGTAGAATGCATAGTAGGACTTCATTATACCATTTTGGACTTGTTGTGACTTGTGCTGTTCTGATTATGATCCAGACACCACTCCTTGGACAGTACTTTCATATTGGACACTTAGATACCAGGCGAGTACATTATCTGATCATTTCATATCCTGCTTAGAATTATTTCCAGCATTAAATTAACTTGTTACTTTTACGTTGGTCACACGAATTGGTACTATATGGATCCCTTCTTGAGATGTTATCCTTAGGGAGCATCGGGTACTATATGTTCTGTGCGTTTCACTTACAAGGTGTATTACTATGCTTCATTGGTTCATTGATCACTTGTGACATATACTATTATGATCACAGAGTCTCCTTGAATCCTTATCCCATTTACTGGGTATCTTAGAATCTCGTAGAATCCCTATTTATGGGACATCCATGTATCACCCTTCGGGGGCCTTTGCATGGAATCATAACATAACCTGGTTGGATCCTTGTGTATTGATTGGGGGTACGGGGGAGTAGAAGTAGACATGTGAATACTATCCAAGTAGTATAGCATCAGAATCTTTCCATAGTGTAGCATCAGAATCTCCTATGCTATTTACATGTCTATATTGTACTCTGACTCACTTGCCACTGTTAGTCTCTATTTATAGTAGATATTTCTATTACAGTTCTCTCTCTGTTTACATACTGCATTTTTTTCAGTACCTGTATCTTACTTTACTGCATGATTATATTTTCTAACCTGCTATGAACTGTTGAGATGTATTGTGCTCGCTCCTGTCCTGACTGGACCTGTTAAAAATATTACAGAGGACGAGGAGGAGGCCTGTGTGGATACCTTCTACGGGGCAGCCCTAGACGACACTTGTGAGCTGGACTCTCAGAAGGACCCAGCTCTAGCTGAGGACATCACCCCCATTGCCTAGACTAGCATAGTTAGGCCTTATCTTATTTTATGGTGTCTTGAGACTGTTTAGCTAGACTTTACTTCTGTTCAGAGATTTTGAGTTGTGTATATTCTTTCATATTCAGTAGCGAAGATTTGTACTCTGGATATTTGTTGGGATATTATCTTAGACTATTTTATCTTCTGTATTTCCTTGAGTTCTATATCATATCGTGCTTTCTTCTTCCTTAGTTGTGATTGAGTTCATTTACTGCTATGTCACCCCCATTCGAGGAGTATAAACCGCTTAGTATTATATTGTTAGATGTATGTTGAACTAGGACAACGTTCTACCATCGACACTGCAGCGTAGGCTGGACGTACCCACGTCTCGTGCCCTTACTCTAGGGTGCGGGTCGTGACAGCCAGCAACATGCCTAGCTAAAGAGAGGAAGGTCAGGACATGTCGCATGGTCTCCTCCTCGGTAGAAAACACCAGGATGATCACTCATTCGGCTATACATCGAGAGGAAGACCAGGCTCCTGAAGAAGAGACACCCTCGCCGACGACCCATTCTACTCCAGATAAAAGCACAAGTTGGACCTTCTCAACCTCCTGTCGCATATAAGCAGAAATAGAAGGAGGTCCACTTCGATAATCCTCTACGAAAGGATTCAACAGTAGGCCCAGTCAAGCCCTGCAACATTAATATACTGGCACAGCTGGCCAACACGTCGGCTAGGTTATCACTCTTCGAGCTTCTCTGGCTCTCCAAAGCGACTCGGGACGCCCTGAGCGAGGCATTGCAGAATACAGAGGCTTACCTAGCACAAGTAAAGCAGTCCTAGGAAGACCCTGCGACATGTCTGCATTGCCATAACGTAGTCGAAGAGATTCCTAACATCACCTTTGTGCAGCATGATATGCTACTAAAGAACAACCGACACAACCAACCTTTATACTACACAG
Organism: Iris pallida; assembly: GCA_029216955.1. Lineage (NCBI taxonomy): Eukaryota > Viridiplantae > Streptophyta > Magnoliopsida > Asparagales > Iridaceae > Iris > Iris pallida. The sequence goes on along the minus strand of JANAVB010028000.1, from coordinate 27,067,805 downwards.
GATACGTGGGTGACATCAAGGTTGATCGCATTTACATCGACCTGGGATCATCGCTCAACATCATCCCTTGAAGTCTGCTCCAAACTTGGGGATCCCGATGTGTAAGCCCCCTGAAATTTAGGGTTTATTTTAAATTTTTTAAATGAATTATTTTTAATATATATTTTATTATAATTATTTTTGATCATTAGATGTACTTTTTTGTGACTTTGACTTCTGAAGCGTCAGAGGCACCAATCTCTGGAAACTCTCTTTATGAGTTTTGTAGTAGACCATATTATCTTTATTTTGGTATAAGGTGTCCCACTTAAACTTGTTCCCTTGTAATCTTTTTGCATCGCACAACTTCGGGTCAATTTAGACCATTTGATCGTTAAATAATTATTAATAAATTTTCTACTTTTATCTTTGATCATCGTATGCACGTTACCGTGACTTTTAATTTAGGAGCACAAGACTAGTCATTTTCTCTAAACTAACTTCTTATTCCATGATCTACTCGAGACACCCTACACTCATGACCTTCGTGTCCCACTCAGACACACCATCTTGTGCTTTATTTGCTTCGTACAACTTTTCTGACACGTGACCTAATTTTAATTCGTCCCACAGAGTCACATTTATTTTCGACTTGAATTGGGGACACCCTTTCGACCCAAACCTGTCAACCCAACATATGGACCTGGCCCACATGAAGCCTACTACCCATATGACGTTTGTGTCCCATTTAGTTTAGCCCCCACATGCTACTTATTTACTTGTGTCCACAAATGACTAAATTAATCCATTTGTTGTACCAAACCTGATTCTGATCCGACCCGGCTCAACAGAATCCAAACCCAAGCTCCATGTTATCCCCTTATGAACACCCCACACAATTCCTCTTTTTTTTATTTAAAATATCTCTTTTTTTTCTATAAATATCTTTCTCTTTCTTTCTAATATATATAATATATACATTATGTATATACAAATGTATTCCTCTCTCTCTCCACAACACATACACCCCCTCTTCCTCCTTCACAGCACAAGACTCCCCCTGTAGAAGCATGAAAAAGAATAATAATTCATATGTGGCCCAGAATTAACATGAAACTCCATGCGGCTCAAAACTTGGGGAGTTTCATGCGGCTCAAAAATCCCTGAGAGCTTCATGCGGCTCAAAGAGCTTCATGCGACTCAGATTGTTTCATGCGGCCAGAAAAATACCACGTGGCCTCATGCGGTTCGAAATAGGCCCATACAGCTGGCCATAATTACTCCGTACAGCTGGCCATTAATGCTCTGACATAAAGTGACAGCTCTGACATGATGGCGCTTACATAAATAAGAGACGCTACATGTTCATAAAAAGAAGAGAGAATCTTCATGATATCGGCCACAGTTCACAAAGTCCAAAGAAAGTTCTCTATACGGATCGTCTGTGTGGCCTTCATGCGGCTCGATTATGAGGCCACCCGCGTGCGGCTCGGTTATGATGCCACCCTCATGAGGCTCGGTTATGAGGCCACCATCATGCGGCTCGGTTATGAGGCTACCCTCATGCGGCTCGGTTATGAGGCCACCCTCATGTGGCTCAGACATGGGGACATTCTTTCATACGACTCGTAATATATTGGCAGTTGGAACACGTGGCAGAAGTTGACTAAGTCTTAATAACTCGAATTTATTGCAACCAACTGATCATAGTAGTTCAGATTTATTTCAACCAACATAACAGTCCAGATTTATTGCAACAAACAGATAAAGATTAATCATAACCAATCCCCAACCGTCCACTTCTCAAGACACAGTTACAAGGATGTGGCCACGTGGCCGTACACCCCACTCATGACAAATTCCTATAAATAGCATAGGATTATTCTTTTGCACACACAAAGTGCAAGATAGAGAGCAAAAAGGCACACACACACAGAGAGAGAGAGAGCACTTCTTCGCCAGAGCTGAGGTTGCGTTCGATCATCCAAGGAGTAAGGCAGAGTTGATAGCACTTTTCCGAGGCTCTACCATCACCCCCCAGAATCCAAATTAAACAATTGTACTTAGATTGCTTTTCCTAAGTTTTGTTCCTAGGCTTTCTTTTGTACAAGCGAGTTTGTAATTGTGAATTAAAGTTCAGTCCTCCCATAAAACTGTTCTGTTCTTTGATAATCAATGGCAAACACGATGGCGACTCTGATGGGGACTAACTTCTCCACTGCTGAGAAGTTGGTGATACAGTCGAACGCAGCCAAACTCGGCTCCACGCAACAGATGCTGGTTGTTCGCTTCGAACATCAAGCATTTGAAGAGATGCTCTTTAACGGAAGCGCTAGCCCGGTCCAGAAGCGAGCTGGCACAAAGAAGGCCCGTAGGGAGTGGAGGCCCAAGACCGTTGCTCCCTTCCAAGCTCTGGAAGAAGTATTCTCTGCTGCCCAAGACGGCGGAGAAGACTCACATGCGGCCCCACTTCAGGCCGCAGAGGACCCTGTTGTTCCCAAGTCTATCAAAGGAAAGCACTACGATGTTGGACTTGCGGGAGAAAATGGAAACTCTGTGCGGTCCAAGAAGAGGCCGCATTAGGGTGACAGCTGCATGAAGGACCATGCGGCTACCAATCCTAGCCGCATGGAGAAGACTCATGCGGCTACCAATTTCAGCCGCATATAGAAGGCTCATGCGGCCACAAACGCCAACCGCATACAGAAAGCTCATGCGGCCGCCAATCTTTACCGCATGCAGGCTGCTTATGCGGCCATCTATCCCAGCCGCATGCAGAATGCTTATGCGGCATCCAATCCCAGCCGCAGGCCATCCACCTTATGCGGCTCAGGTTCAGTCTTTGAATGCCTCTCATGCGGTCCTGACCTCAGATGATCCCAGGATGATATGCCAGACTCTATGAGGCACAACTTGGACTCTTCCTACTATGCGCCCTTGGGTGCTAGAGCGAAGAAGTCTAGGACAGCGCGGGCTCGTCGAGCTCAGTCAGCTGTCCCAACTTCTGACTATCAGGGAGTCCCGCTAACTATTACGCGAGCCTCTGATGGAAAGTTGTACAAAGCTACCCGTGTCCAGCCCCCGACGGCCAACGAACAGGGTGGTCCTCAAAAGTTTTCCAACAATGATCAGGAGCAAGTACTTTTACTAGCCCCACATCAGGGAGCAAACATGATACCAATGCACTCGTGTGCTCGGGACTCCCGGGCCTACGAAATGAGTATAAAGGTTGCTCGTGATGCACTTGACTTGCATTATGTGATCCTTTACAAGTGCAAGGAAAGAGAAGAAACCTTGGTATACAGAGAGTCCTTCCATGGACATCACTGCATTCAAGTCATTATCAACTGCTGCTGCAATAAGACAACAGTACAAGAGGACTGGCAGTCCGTCTTCCAACGACTGTAGCAACCAGGACCGGTCCTAGAACAAAGCTCAGGAGACGAGGCGCTTCCTTTCACCTCCTGTAAATCTGCCCGAAAGGTCCCTACCAGCAAGGGAGGAAAGAAAGTAAATGTTTCCAGCCCGACGATCTCTACTAGCACGGCCCGGAAACTCTCGTCTAAATGGTTGACCACAACCACCACAGGAGGAGTATATCAAGGCACCCGCTCTAAGACGAAAACTTCAACACTTAGAGATTCATCATCTACATCCCTGAAAGTAGCCGAGGCTGGGAGTAGCACTCTCCGGAACATCTACGACAATCCGGTGTTCCAAGAAGATGAACCAAGGGAGACAGTTCCCCCAACAGATGCAACAGAACCAAACGCCCTGGAAACGTCCATGGGTGCCAAGATGAAGCAACCTCCTATGTAGGGGTAGCACTTTTTCCAAGTTCGAACCAGAGGAGAATATTTCTACATACCCCCACAACTTCTCTATTCGGGGGTATGATTCGGAGAGCACGTCTTCTATAGTTCCTTCTACTGCTCCTCATGTGAGAACAGTATTCATGAGTAAAAATGATCAAGACGGTCCTAGTGATCGACAGCGCCTCGACACTCTTGAGGCTATACTTCAAACCTTGGTTAAGTCAGTAGACAAGATCAAGGCGGCTCTACCTGCTCTCCAAGAAAGGACGCCTGGCCAAACGAGCTTGGTTTCCGCCGTCAATGCGGACTCAAACACAACTGCACCAACCCTGGGCGACAATACACCTGGAATGTCGGCTCCTACTGCTGCAGAAGAGGACAGGGAGGCAAGAAGAGAAGTCCATGAGCTCCACACAATGTTTTACGCTCGAGAAAACTCTCAGGACCTCAGGATACGACAGCCGTATCCCACTGCATGGAGAGATGTCCCCTTCCTTCCTCAATACAAACCATTCAGCATCAACCCTTATGACGGGAAGACATCTGCAAGCCGATACATGATCTACTTTTAGGTCACAACAGATCATCTGCCGTATAACGACGCGATCCTTATGCGGTTGTTTATTGTGGCATTGGAGGGGGTCGCATTCGACTAGTATCGCAACTTGCCGGACAACTATATCCATTCCTTTGCCGGCTACAAACATATGTTCTTGGAGAGGTTCTATGAGGTAGGACAAGATGTGACCATGTCAACCCTCATGGACGTTGTTCAAGGAGAGAAGGAGATGACAAGGAACTACATTGAGCGGTTTCGCCAAACCACGATGAAGTTGCCCTCCGGTAACCCGGACTCTTCCTTAATTGAAATTTGTCAAAATAGGCTGCTCCCCATAATCAGCCTCTGGATAGGCAAAAGTCAATTAAAGGACTGGAAGACTTTCATCATCAGCGCCACTAGCACAGAAGCCAAGTTGAAGAAAGCTCGCCAACTGGGATTGCACATCTCGAATGGGGAGGACAAGGGCAAACGCCCTAACACCAACAACAACAATAGCAGTAATTCCTCTAACAATCGAGACAACAAAGGCAAACAGGCTATGGTGGCTGACACAGCCCAGAAGTTCGAACCGAAGCAGGCAAAAAAGTAGTGGCCGCAGATGACTTACTCCTTCGAGGATATTTATGTCAAGCCCATCCTTGACATGCTCTTATAAGGAGACATAATTCAGCTCCCTCCGCCATGGTATGAACCTCGACCTGCAGAGATGGAGAGCACCAAGTACTGTCACTACCATCGCTACGTCCACCATGCTACACAAGACTGCTTCCAGTTGAAGTGGTACATCCATAACCTCATCGACTCCAAGGCTCTGACCATTGATTTTGAGGAGGAGACGGTCGCTGCCAACATGGTGTCAGTCCAATTCGGTAGCTTCCCGTCAATGAGGACCCAAGACGACGTAGTACCCATCCTCCGGACAAAAATGGAGGTCGCTAATCTTCCACCTCCTCGTGACCAGGTTGCTGGGCTGGTACCCCTCACCACATCACGAGGAGAGGTCATGTGGGTCCACCCAGACTTAGTATCGGAAGTAACCCAGACAGCATTACCCTCTACTAGCAAGAAGAAGGACGGAAAAGTCAAGTCCTGCCGCACAATCTCAGCCGACGTCGAGGAAGCGACAACTGTCGTTACCCGGTCTGGTGCACAAACTCAACCTATGTCGGGTAACTCGGCGGAAGAACGTCAGCCGGCAACTGTTGATACCCCAGGACCTTCTCAGTCTCCGCCAAACGATAAGCCTAAGCCAAAGGAGAACCGCTTTGACAAGCCTCTCCGGAAATACACACCTCAAGGACTGGAAAAGCCTTATAATTTTCACATTTTGGCACAATTGGCCAACACACCAGCCAAATTGTTATTATATGAGCTCCTGAGACTCTCCAAAGATGTTCGCGTCACACTGAGCAAAGCACTCCAGAATGCCGACGCATATCTGGCTCAGGTCAAGCTTATAGGGGAAAGCTCATCGACGGATCTTCAGAACAACGCTTGTAGAGGTACAATGCCCAATATTATGTTCACTCCGTAGGACATGCTTATTAAGACCAACCTACACGATCGTCCTCTGTATTATACTAGATACGTCGACGACATCAAGGTGGATTGGATACACATTGATCCCAGTTCTTCAATAAGCATTATTTCGAAGAGCTTGCTTCACCTCCTGCGCATCCCTATGCATCGGCTGACTCCTACCAGCACCGCCATTAGCGGTTTCAATTCCGAAAGAAGCTATCCCATTTGGAAGATTCGCCTGGAGTGCCAAATTGAAGACCTTCAGTCGGAAGTAACTTACTATGTCATAGACGCCGATACCTCCTATAATATTCTTCTGGGGCGTCCGTGGATACATGACTATATGATCTGCCCTCCATATTGCACCAATGCTTCAAATATGTTGACAAGCACAGCTTCGTAAAGACAAAAATTTTCGACATCGATCCTTTCAAAGGGGTCGAATCCTACTATTCGGATTCCTGCTTGTACGAGAAATCAAAGAGGCACCTGATCAAGGAGGATATTCAAGAGCAGATGGAGGCCATTACAGGGCCTGAGGAACCCTTGAGAATCTATCTCCAACCCCGTAAACCAGGCAGGACTGTACCTCTTACAGCTACTCTGTGTAGAGAAGCAACTAGTCTCCCGGTGCTCACTGCACAAAAGGAGCAGATGACAAACACCGAATCCAAAATGTTGCTTCAACACCATACAACCCGGCGGCTAATAGTTTGGCGAAAGCAATCAAAAAAACTATAATTAAGCTTCTCAAGAAGTTCGTGTCCTCAAACAAATGCGACTGGAATAAAAAGCTTGGCGAATGCTTATGGGCGTACCGTACTACAGTCCGAACGGCCACCGGGAATACACAATTCTCTCTGGTGTACGAAAGTGAGGCAGTCCTCCCATTGGAGACTTAAATCCCCTCGCTCCGTATTGCCCTTACTTATCGATTGACGACGGATGATAATTACCGTCGTCGGCTACAAGAGTTGGAGGCCTTAGATGAGAAGCCCCTGCTCGCTCAACAATGAATCAAGCTTTATCAAGCACGCATCTCTGGAGCCTTCAACAAGAGGGTTAAACTCAGAACATTCCAAGTGGGCGATCTCGTTTTGGCAGTTCGGAGGCCGATGGTTATGACTCACAAAACCCTCAGCAAATTTCAGCCAAAGTGGGAAGGCCCGTTTATCACCAAGGCTGTATTCTTCAATGGTTCATACCGCCTCGTAAAGCAAAACGGATAAAAAAGGGTAACAGGTCCACAAAATTTCTGAAATAACCACGTCGATGTAACCTCTGAGTTGTTTCTCTTCCATCACAAATAAACCATCCCGTACGTATAACTTCCACGTCCATATTACCTCTGAGTTGTTCTATGTACCCTTCATAAAGTCCAATCCTGCCACGTCCTCATTACCTCTGAGTAGGAAGACTCCGTTGTAAAACCCTCATGCTTACCACGTCCTCATTACTTCTGAGTAAGTATGTTGGTTTTCTCTCGACTTATTATCCGTACCCAAAACCAGGGTACGCCAAGGATAATAGGCCCACAAATGTCCACAGTTGACCAAAAATGTCCACAGTTGACCACAAATGTCCACAGCTGACCACGAATTCTGTACTAGGTCCCCTAGTACATGCGCTTCTTCTCACATCACCACATGTCCTTGGAGCCCAGCTTTTTCTTGGCATTCTTTCGCCCAATACCAATAACTTCTATGTCCGCCTTACCAACGGAGTCATTCTAGGTATCTCTATCAAACTTATTATCCATACCTAAAACCAAGGTATGCCAAGGATAATAGGTCCACAGAAAGTCCCCCTCTGGGGCAAACATCATAATACCAAAAATACGATACAAACACAACAGATAATGGATGATGTAAATGTAGTCATTCATTGAAAATCAAAAGTACTACATTTTTGGGGACTACGTCCCTGTTAAAATGAAAGAACATCATAAAGAAAGAAAGAAAAAGCCGATCATGGTTCGACAACACATAACTCTCTGAGCCGGTCTTTCAGTTGGGCCGTCGACAACTCAATCCTCCGCTTGGCCCGACGCTCCGCCTCCTGAGTCAACCTCTCTGCATCCTCCAGATGTGCATGTGCCTGCCAGCCGTCTTCAAGTCTCTTCAGGGTACGCTCTAAGGCAGTAGATGCTCGGGTGACCCGACCGTCTTCCTGGAGAATTAGCTCCTTATCTTGGCGAGAAGCTGGGAGCTCAGATTCCAAAGAGGCCAATTTCCTCAGAAGCTGGAGGATCTGCTCCTTCGTGTCGATTATCTCACGAGAGGCGGCCTCTTCCCGAGCAATGCAATTCTCTTCCCGACGGCTTAGTTGATCGTACTGCAGAGATAAATCTCGAAGGTCCTTCATTAAAACAGGCTCGGACGTCTCCCGTACCGCCCTTACCTTTTCCACGGCTGCTATAAGGAAGGCACGCTCCTGATCTATTGCTGAAGACAGATCGACTTGTCGTAGTCTATGAAACTGGGCCACGAGCTGATCAGCTTCCAGTAATTTGGCTCCAAAAGCTCGACCATCCCTGCCCCGCCTGAAAAAGTTTTGAGAAGTTCAATCTGGCCACAGGCACATTGACGGGCCAAGGCAAAAGATGTCCCCCTTCCACAGCAGCTTTAACCCCTCACTTCAGGTGGCGGTAGAAACTGTCAACCACATACTTCGACGACTCATCCAGAACTTCTAAGGAAGACGGCGTCAAAAGAAGAGTAGCTGGCAGAGTTGAAGAAGATGCACCGGAACTTGACGCCCCTGCCACTAGGGAAACAAGTTTCGAGCGATAGGACGCTTGAATAGTGACCATCTCCTCCTCCGTAGCCCGAAGGATCCGGAGACTTGGCAGGGCGAAAAGGTCGACCTCCGGAGCCACATGAACTAAGGAGGGCGCATGGACCATTTCTCTCCGTCCCGGCCGTTCCACTGCCTGTTCTCTCAAACTCGAACCGGCAGGAGGCCCCTCGATATGAGTTGAAGGAGGAGGAGGCATACTTTCTTCCACCATATCCACTCTGGTGACTTCTCCTCCGATGATGTCCGTCGTTGGCAGTGAAGGAGCAGGATCTGTATGTCCGGAGCAACCATCGATCAGCTTAACCCAAAGGATGTGAAGATAGAGCAAATGAACCTCCTCACTAGTCAAGACTTAACTTAGCTTACCAGGGGAGGGTTGCTGAAGCTGAGGCTCATGCACAACCATTGTATCCTCCTCACCAGCGACATCTGAGCCAAATACAGCTGGCTCCTCTGCCCCAGCCGCCCCGGAGGTAGACACAATTGGGTCAGCATTACTCGGCTGGAATTCAGCAACCTTGGGGATGGGTTAAGTAGAGCCCATGTCGCCCTGGGTTGAGATGTCAGCAATAGGAGGAACCTCAGCCATCGTCGAAAGAACCCTGGCAGAAATAATCTCGGCATCATATCACTAATTAATGTGGCTAGAGCCGGGTCGACCTCAGAGATAGTAGCCGGCTTTCGAGAGTCCACTTCTCCTGACGCCTACAAAGAAAAGGAGAATGATCAGATCATAGTGCGTAAAAGAAGAGCTAAAAAAGATGGTTGTAATTTGATTCACCTCCGAAATGGCATCAACATCCTCGCTTCACTCCCTAATGATTGGCCCGCGAGGCTCAACAGCAGCCCGTTTCCGGGAGTAAGTTATGCCACCAACAACGGACCCATGCCTGCTTCGCTTACGGGAAGGACTAGGCGCAACAGGGGCTGATCCACCACTACATCATCTGCAGGAGGAGAAGGCAAGTTATCGGGGTCATCCTCTTCGTCCGCATTGGTGGACTCCGAGTTTGACACATCAACTATGTTCCCCTTCTTTTTTTTCGTCTTGGACCCTTTTGGCTTCTCCTCCAAGCCAGTACCAACAATAAAACTGGTACTTTGGTCAAAATCATGAGAGGGCTTGTTCACCATAATATGGTACAGAGTCGCCAAGTACAAAATTTGCCCTGACTCCCTAGCATCAGGTACAAAGAAGCTGGTGCGGGTGTGAACCGAGTTATAGTAGTGCCAAGCCGGTATGCCGTCGAGAACGCTTCCTTTAAAACCCAGACATGAGCTGGAATTGTCCAAAAACATCTGACTATACCCAAACTGTCGGAAGAACCGACTGGGCAAGTAAGGCTCCAAGAAGACGGAGTTACGGTTGTGATATACCAGGTATGCAGGACAGATGTTCTGCAACCAGAGGAGCATCTTATCGGATAAGAGGTGAGGAGGCCCAGTACCATCAAGATGTACGCCGTTTACTTCTTTATCAGTAAAATGAGGAACATATATGAAAAAGGTGTATATGTCCACTCTCGCAAGTGCCATCCGACAGGCGCGTTTGGTATCGCACTCCCAGGGCATACGACGATACTGGAAGATGAAAGCATCATTGGCAGTTACATCATCTTCTGGACTAGGCCTCACCAAAGACTGGCAATGCATCAATAATCACCCTATCAGATAATATAGGGAACCTCAATTCGTTTAAAGTCTTTCGCCATATCACGGGCAATGACCTTGGACGAGAAAGTACGAAGGCCACGATGTATGCTGCATACCATGGCAGGGAGAAGAGCTAGTATGGTCCCAAAGACCAGTTTTACAGCGGGAAGGATAAAGTTACAGCTGATCCTCTCAATAGAACCAGCCCCTTCCTAGACTACGCATTTTCGCCGCCATACCATTAGAAATCCTGCCAGAAGAGCCTTCTAAGACATCTACAGAGTATCATGATAAAAATAATTAAAAGAGTCAGTTTGTCTTCCAAATCTGTCGCCCGTAGATTTTACCCTCTTGGCGGTCGACACCTGGTTCTGTACTTCCTTCCGGGTTCGGAGACTTTGAGGAAAAACCCGGCCTGAGGTGCCTAGCTTAAAAAGTTAACTAAGCCAGGTTTTTGTATGAGGAAGGTTCGCTTCCGCGCTATCGTCCTTCTTCTTGGACGTCTGTTGGCATGTACTATGGTGACATAGTAGTTCCCGGTATATGGCAACAAAGCCTCGGAACCGCTGCTCCAACTCCTCGAACTCTTTGTTCGTGGGGGTATATGTTTCGAAGACTTTATTTCCCCAGGGCAGCCTGGAGACTTCACGCATCTCGTAAAGAGCGAGTCCCATCTCCCCTCCCGGTGTAAAGAAGGTCCCCGTACGACGATTATAGATTTTAAGAAGAGCTATGAACAACTTCTTGTTTATGGGCAGACCGTAACTGGTGCCCCGAATGGCATGATAGAGGCCAATATTGCACAGGAGATTCTCGTATGTCCGTAAAATTTATGTGGTCAAGTTGATCTACGAAGGGATGGGGTTCATCCAGTTCAGCAGCGCCAACCGACCAAAGGGGTAGGACCCCTTCTGAGCAAGCTGGTTCATAAAGGTGTCAACTTGAGAGAATTGAAAGTTGGGACCCTGCACATTTAAGAAGCTACCCGCGGCCAACCCCATCACGTAGCAGCTGATCGGTGTCTTGCTCGCAACCACTGACCCCAAGTTTCTGTTATAGTGAATGTCACCCACGAACATCCCTTGCCTGCTCGGAGTCAAGGAGTCCACCATTTGTCTATCCATTGACAGCATTTTGAACCACGACAACGGGAAGTGACGCTCCATCTGAGGAATGTGGATCGCCATCCCGTTAGAAGAAAAACTCGAACTTTCAGATATATCTAAAATGTTGGGGTTCTTTACAGTCAGGGCATCCCGAAGAGGAACGTAGGTTTCAGGTGTTGGCCCCCCAATTTCCCCGAATTCATCATGCTCGAGAGAAAGTAGAAGGACTGATTTTTGATATCTCTCAGCCTCTCCTCAGGTTCATCTTTAGGAAATTGGTTCGACACATAATCAACTAAATAATCGAACCTCACACCCACAGCAAATTGGGCTCGACCTACCAAGAGTTCTCCCGCTGGATTGACTAGCAACTTTACTGAAAAAAGACAAAAGAAATAAGTTAGAAGATGGCCAGAGAAAATCACTTAGTGTGTTATGAACTTATGCGGCTCTGTTTGGTGGGGCTGCATACGGCCCAGTTTAAAGAAGCTTATGCTGCTCTGATTAGGTGGGTCTTTATGTGACCCAGTTTAAAGGAGCTTATGCGGCTCTGATTAGGTGGGTCTTTATGCGGCCTAGTTTAAAGGAGCTTATGCGGCTCTGATTAGGTGGGTCTTTATGCGGTCCAGTTTAAAGGAGCTTATACGGCTCTGATTAGGTGGGTCTTTATGTGGCACAGTTGAAAGGAGTTTATGCGGCTATATTTGGTGGGTCTTCATGCAGCCCAGTTCATAGGGTACTTATGCGGCCACGAGATAACTCTCATGAGGCTCGGTCATGAGGTAACTCTCATGTGGCTCAGTCATGAAGGAACTCTCATGCGACTCGGACATGAAGCAACTCTCATACGGTTCGGACATGAGGCATACCCCATATGGCTTGGACATGAGATGTTTATGCGGCCTATACCGCACAGCATATGCAGATTCATCACACCGAACTTGAACAGTTCAATAAAGATGAAGAATATGCCAAAGAGAAAGGCTCGTACATAAAACATGCGACATAGCCATTATGGTTAGGGTTTGAATCCATGCAGTTTTCTTCCAACATTCTTACCGTCAATGGAAGAATGAACGTCGGGGTGAACTGGGATCGCTAATGAGGAGGCAACTCCTTTGCCCTTTGCCGCAACACTAGAGGAAGCCTTAGGAGCCATTGATGACCGAATGAGAAGAATGGACGGCAACTAGGACAAGAAAGCTTGAGAAGAAAGAAGAGAGTAAAGAATCTCTCTTTTTAAAAATTGCTCATATTTATAGGCTAGGGGGCGTGTCAACCGATAGGCGCTTCGAATTTCATGCTGCCTAGAAGATAAAGCCAACCCTTGGGATTCTATTCCCTTTCATACAAAAAAGAATACTCAGAATCATCAAGGCAAATCTAAATATTTAATGCAGACTCTTGGGATCCTATCCAAAAGACGACATTATAATCAAAACAAATCAAGAGCAATTAATGAGACGCCTACGTGGCACAAAGACCAGCATAAGGCCAGAGAAGACTATGCGGCCAGAGAAGACTATACGGCCAGAGAAGTCTATGCGGCCAGAATACGACCAGAGAATCCCATGCGGCCAGAGAAGTCTATGCGGCTTGAAGAGCTTATGCAGACATACCCATGCTTCTTATTTAAAGTATTTCAATTTTACAAATTGAAAACTTTGGAGGGGGTCTTGTAGAAGCATGAAAAAGAATAATAATTCTTATGCGATCCAGAATTAACATGAAACTCCATGTGGCTCAAAACTTGGAGAGTTTCATGCGGCTCAAAAATCCCTGAGAGCTTCATGCGGCTCAGATAGTTTTATACGGCTCAGGAAAAATCCACATGGCCTCATGTGGTTCGAAATAGGCCCATACAGCTGGCCATAATTACTCTGTGCAGCTAGACATTAATACTCTGACACAAAGTGACAGCTCTGACATGATGGCTCTGACATAAAGAAGAGACACGACATGCTCATAAAAAGAAGAGAGAATCTTCATGATATCGGATACAGTTCACAAAGTCCAAAGAAAGTTCTCTATGCGGATCGCTTGTGTGGCCTTCATGTGGCTCAGACATGAGGCCACTGTCATACGGCTCGATTATGAGGCCACCCTCATGCGGCTCGGTTATGAGGCCACCCTCATAGTGACAGTTGGGACACGTGGCAGAAGTTGACTAAGTCTTAACAACTCAGATTTATTGTAACCAACAGATCATAGCAGTTCAGATTTATTTCAACCAACATAATAGTCCAGATTTATTACAACAAACAGCTAAAGATTAATCTTAACCAATCCCCTACCGCCCACTTCTCAAGGCACAGTTACAAGGATATGGCCACGTGGCTGTACACCCCACTCATCACAAATTCCTATAAATAGAATGGGATTATTCCTTTGTACACACACAGAGCAAGACAAAGAGCAAAAAGGCACGCAGAGAGAGAGAGAGAGAGAGCACTTCTTCGCCAGAGCCGAGGTTGCGTTTGATCGTCCAAGGAGTAAGGCAGAGTTGATAGCACTTTCCCGATGCTCTACCGTCACCCCCCAGAATCCAAATTAAACAATTGTACTTAGATTGCTTTTCCTAGGTTAGGACCTCATGCGACTCGGTTATGAGACCACCCTCATGCGGCTCAGACATGGGGACAATCCTTCATGCGGCTCGCAACATAGTGGCAGTTGGAACACGTGACAGAAGTTGACTAAGTCTTAACAACTCAGATTTATTACAACCAATAGATCATAGCAGTTCAAATTTATTTCAACCAACTTAACAGTCTAAATTTATTGCAACAAACAGATAAAGATTAATTTTAATCAATCCCCAACCGCCCACTTCTCAAAGCACAGTTACAAGGATGTGGCCACGTGGCTGTACGCCCTACTCATCATAATTTCCTATAAATAGCATGGGATTATTCCTTTGCATAAACACAGAGCGAGACAGAGAGCAAAAAGGCACACAGAGAGAGAGAGAGCACTTCTTCGCCAGAGCAGAGGTTGCGTTCGATCGTCCAAGGAGTAAGGCAGAGTTGATAGCACTTTTTTGAGCCTCTACCGTCACCCCCCAGAATCCAAATTAAATAATTGTACTTAGATTACATTTCCTAGGTTTTGTTCCTATGCTTTCTTTTGTATAAGCGAGTTTGTAATTGTGAATTAAAGTTCAGTCCTCCCATAAAACTGTTCTGTTCTTTGATAATCAATGGCAAACACCCCCTCTCTCAACCTACCTCTCCCTCTCCTCCTACACACTCTCTCTATAATATCATTCTCTCTCTCTCTCTTTCAAATATCTCTCTCTCTCTAATATACATATATAACTCTCTCTCCCCCTCTACTTACACTCACACATACAACTCTCTCTCTCTCTCTCTCAATCGTACATACAAACCCTCCCCTCAATAGCCGACTATGGCCTCCGTACCGCCACCGCCGCCGCCGCAGCCCGCCCGCCCGACGAGGTAGGTCGGACTTCGGTTCATACACTTGTTCTTCTCTTGGTTAGCACGTTTGTGTTCGTCTCAGCCAGACGAGTCCATTGCCCCTGTTTTCGACACACTCCGACACGCACATACAGAGAAATTCCAAACCCTAGTTCAGATACGACACGAAATCGTGTTGTGGTGACATGAGAGTGACACCATCGCATAGAGAATCACTTGGAGAACAAATTCATGTGTTTCGACACGTATTTTATTGTCGGATTGGGCCGACACGGGCTGGGACACAATCCCGATTGTCCAAACCCACGGGGACACGAGAGAGACGACCGTAGCGGGTCTGTTTCTCGACCCGCTGTTGAACCCAACCCATTACTGGCTTTTACTTTAAGATAAGCCGGCCTCCCTTTTTGTCACAACGACTAAGTCAGCCCCCCTGGTCAGCGCGTGCACGCGTGAGCTCTGCCCTTTTGGCCAAGAGGGTTGGGTTCAAATCCCTCTATTTTATTTGGTTAGGTTTTTGGTGATTTTTGTATATTATTTGTATATATATATTTAGTTATATATATATGTATATGTATAAATTTTGTATATATAATTGTATATACTATATTATACTATTTTTTTGGTATATTCTGAATAGTAATTTCTGTGAAAATTATATTTTATATATTTTGTTAATTAATATTTATACATATATATAGCTTATGTATATATATATATATATCTATATGGTAATATATATATATATATATATATATATATATATATATATATATATATATATATATATATATATTTATATATATATATATATATATATTTTTATATTATATATATATATATATATATATATATATATATATATATAATACATATATAATATATATATTTTTTTGTTTTATATATATATATATATATATATATATATATATATATATATATATATATATATATATATATATATATATATATATATATATGCATATGTATTTTATAAATATATATATAAATATATATATATACATATATATATATATTTTTTATATATATATATACATATATATATATATATATATATATATATATATATATATATAATATATATATATATATATATATATATATATATAAAATACATATGCATATATAAAATTTCTCTCATTAAATTATGAGAAAATAATATTAATATAATATTAGTTTTCCTTGTGTCTTTGATGAACACCTCACATTAATTATACATATATTTAATTCAGTCATTTAATTTTGTCATTTAAATTTATGTAAATAAATACAGTGCCTATACTGTAATACGTATTTATGAATACAGTCCAGATACTGTAATATGTACGTTTTCAATTTCTGTAATTTAAAGTCCTTTAAATTACATGTATTTAAATTTCGTATTTAATTACGATTTTACGTACTTTATGCAAACGACCACTCTAAGTCCAAGCCTAGAATGGGTTGATCGGACTTAGGTGAGCCTATACATATTCAGAGCCTAGTCGAGTCATGTTGGACTTGATTCATGGCTTTGGGCCCCGTATCTGAACTTTCGTTCAATTTCCAATACACAAAAATATATTAAATAATTATTTATTTAATTTTAGAATCTGTGTTTTATGATTTTTGAATTTTAGACAACTTTTTAACGCTGAATATATTCTTAAAAAATTATTATAAAATAATATATTAGTTAATCTAATTTAATATAATTTTTCCATGATTTAAGTTACTATTTTGATATTGTTTGAAAATAGGAAAGCAGAACTCATTTTCAATGTATACTGGTATCCTAATTTTTAATAAACACTTACACTGGATTATAAATTCCAAAAAATTTATAATAAATTACTATAATTAACAGGGATCATTTTGGTACATTATTTTATGTATATTTAAGCTTTTTTCCTATCTTAATAATTATTGGAACACAATGTATAGTCTATTTAATTATTTGATTAATATTGACATGTGTATTTTTGTAGATTTTTGGGGTATTTTAGTATCGGAACATTGCCCTACCTTAGTATAGAGACCTAATTGTTAGTCTAGATGTTATAACACCTCACTTTGGACTACTAGAGCTTCACCTATCTAGTGTCCGATTAGGAGCCGTGTCACACCACTAGTATAAAACTTAATCATAACTTAGAGACTGAGATTGTATATCATTTTGACATGACACCGAACATCTATAGCTACATATTCTTATCATTCCTTTGCTCGAGGTGAGTACCCCGACAAACTTTATTTACTGTATATGATAATGAATTGCGTATGAACCATGTTAATACAATAATTTAAACTAAAAACCATATCTTACTAAGTTTCTATATATCTAGCGTATACTTTACATGCTTTAATTATACTGCACTCAGGATCTTCCACATGCTTTTATACTGCTCTCAGTACCTACCATGCTTTATACTGCTTCCAGTATCTTTCACATGTTTTAAACTGCTCTCGTATATCTTACATGTTAAAACTTGGGTTATGGGAAAACTGATAGTTGAGTACGTGATCATGCCCCCTTCTCGAGTACGTATGTACCGAACAAGGTCGTATTTTATATGTATACCTTGTCATAGGCCATTATCCCATATTTCTGTACGGATGTACACCTATGCTTGTACACTTGTACGTATGTACATTTTATTTACATGTTCCACAGTATATCATACACTATTGACGATCACGTATCTGCTCCAGTTTTAAACAATATATATACATGTGTCGCAATGACAAATGTATTCCTAACATGATAGATTTGTGATATGACATGATTGTGATACAACATGAGATATGACACGATTCTTATTTATTATATCTCTTTTCATTCCATGCTCAATATGTTTAGTTTGTAGAATCATTACTTGCTCCCGTCTTGACAGGATAACGTTGTCGGCATACTTTCGAAGGAAGATTTGGTCTGTGATCTTTTCTATGGACCCATTACAGAGGACCAGGCTTTTGCTCCCGAGGAAGTCCCCGCAGGAAACCTCGCTTGGTAGTCTCGCTTAGATTCTTTTTGGCTTAGTTATTGAACTGTTTAGACTATATCTTGTAGTCACTGGACTTTGTCTCCAGTTTGATACTTTGGAAGTGTATTATTAAGTCTGTACTTATTTTACTTTCGCTTATAGATGCTGTGTTGTGATGAACCTTTTAAATTTGATTAGAACTATTAGCAGCTTAGATCCTTTATTATCTATTCTTAGAACAGCTTACTACGCTTTAACCAAACGTAGGTTGGACATGGCTCGGCCCGGCCCAACAATTTGGGTAGCGGGTCATGACATGTTTTTAGGACGGCCCATGCAGGTCGAGACTTAAGTTGTTTGGTTACGTTATTGTACCAAGCATGCCTACAATTAGGATCTTAGGACAACTTGACAATACTAGGGACAACAAATAGGACACCTAAAGGATTTCTAGGTTGCAACATAGGAAAACTCATCACAGCATAGGACCGTTAAATATATTTAGTATCTTGCTTGAAATTCAGTGGGTTACAATTTTGGCCAAGATAGTACCCTTGGGATGACCCCTAAGGATCTCACTCTAAATCTTACCTCAAAATCTGTTTCCGTTTGTTTCCATTTGATCTTCCTTAATTCGTTGTTAACTTTGATCTTGCATCGTGATAAATTTTGTAGATTGAATTCTGATATATCCTGATAAAGTAAATATCTACTTTAATTATGGAGTTTAGAATTTATCGCAGCCATATTAGCTGGTGTGACAAAAACATAGGGCTTAATTTTGGGTATACTTATCTTAGTTATGGAATTTAGATTTTCTCGTAGCTATAATAGGTTGACGTGGCAAAAATTCTAGATAACATGATTATAGGATGTATAGCTGAGTTATGACTCTATCGTTTATTGCATCTAAGCTTACTAGTGTGGCAAAAATTCTGGCAACATGATTTCAGAAAGACATGTATGGTTATCAGATCATATCTCAACTTGGTTCACTTCGTTATGACTAAATAAGAGATAATAAATTCTTATCATCATTCTTTCCCGTCTTGATTAACTCTATCCTATCTATATCCACAACTAGGATTATAGGTTCTCTAGGACTCTCCAACATGATTTCTTTCATGTTATTTTTTTGGACATAATTATTTTTGTGTTCCATCTTTCCTATAACTTGACTAAACTCTTCTTCATTAACTTCTTGGGTAATTCTTCTCGTCCTTCTCAGTAATTGTTGGAAATGCCTTATAGATTGATCCAAGGAAGGTTCGAGAAATTAGATTTTAACCTTGTATTACGGAATCGAGAGTTTTACGGCCAGAGAAATACTGGCGAGGCAGGACTTCAGATGACGGCATCATGGTTACATATGTTTCACAGATCTTACTTGAACTATACCCTGTGTATTTGATTAATATTTCATGGATTTAGCCAAGATAAGTTCAGGAACCTGTATTATTTGGCATGGCAGCTGTGCACTGCAACCATCCGTCGTATTACGGAACAAAGAAGTTCTTTCAGCCAGATGCACACTGACTTGGCAATAACATCACGTAACCTAATCGCGGAGGTATATGGTTCTCAAGTTTTACCTCGACTATGTCCTATGCATCTCGTTGTCTTTGTACCATTCTTGGAGATATTTTGATAAACTTTCATGTCTTGCTTAACCCTTTAACTTGTTTGGATACTGTTATGGATTGCTCGACCCAGTCTCAGGTCTTGTTATCTTCTATTTAATAGACGACCGAAATATCCAAACCTCGATAACTGATTCTATAGTATATCTATAAATGTTATTGTATGATTGTGATAAGTATATTTCCTAGGGATTGGTTAGTTTAAGCTTATGGGACAAGTACGAGTGACTGGCTGTAGTAGATTTGGAAACCATTAAGAACGATTGTATTGATAGTATAAATTGATGATGGGGTATCTAAGATGGAATAATGAGTTATTATATTGTTGTGACTTTGGATTGAGGATAGAATCTTGTGCTTAGAGTTTGAGGATGGAGCATTCGTAGGACTTTGATGACCAAGTGATTATTGGTTATCTATAAGCAAATTATATATGATTAGAGGGTAGATCGATATATGAAATGATATAGAATAAGTTAGAATGAGATATAATATTGCTTACGAGATAAGAAAGATATCAGTAAAACGACAAAGAACAAGGCAAAGACATATGTACATTGGTAATCAATAAATCGGGAGTTTGAAATTGAGGATTTATATTCGGAAAAATTAAGTAAAAAGAAGAAGTCCCTACGCCAAGGATAAGTATTGAACGTATAATTTCAAGGAGAAGCTATAGAAAAGGATTGAAGACAAATAATGCAAAGGGTCCGTGGATTGATATAATAAGGATACTTAGGATATGATAAGGAAATCAAGTATTTACAATTGAGGTTGGAAATATGGTTGATGATTAAGCATTTTTGGCTTATAAACATACCCAGAGAATGACCTATATTTAGGGTATACATAAAGGTTCCATAATAGTATGTAAGATTCTAAAGGATATATGACATAGTTTATGATAGAAGGACCTTTGTTGAACCTAAACCAAAAAGATTGTAAAGAGAAATAGAAGAGATGATCACAAGGGTAGCTGATTAAGTATCATAACTAGAGCAGCTACATGTTATAGTTTGACCTATTGGATGATTTTAAATTTCGAGGACGAAATTCTTGTAAGGTGGGTAGGATGTAAGCCCCCTGTAATTTAGGATTTATTTTAAATTTTCTAAATGAATTATTTTTAATAAATATTTTATTATAATTATATTTGATCATTAAATGTACTTTTTCGTGACTTTGACTTCTGGAGAGTCAAAGATACCAATCTTTGGAAGCTCTCTTTATGAGTTTTGTAGTAGACAAGATTATCTTTATTTTGGTATAATGTGTCCCACTTAAACTTGTTCCCTTGTACTCTTTTTATATCGCACAACTTCGGGTAAATTTAGGCCATTTGATCGCTAAATAATTATTAATGAATTTTCTACTTTTATCTTTGATCATCGTATCCACGTTACCGTGACTTTTAATTTAGGAGCACAAGACTAGTCATTTTCTTCAAACCAACTTCTCATGCATGATCTACTCGAGACACCCTACACTCATGACCTTCGTGTCCTACTCAGACACACCATTTGTGCTTCATTTACTTCGGGCAACTTTTCTGACACGTGACCCAATTTTAATTCGTCCCACGGATTCACATTTATTTTCGACTTGAATTGGGGACACCCTTTTCGACCCAAAACTGTCAACCCAACATATGGACCTAGCCCACATGAATCCTACTACCCACATGATGCTTGTGTCCTATTTAGTTTAGCCACCGCATGCTACTTATTTACCCGTGTCCATAAATAACTAAATTAATCCATTTATTGTACCAAACCCGATTCTGACCCGACCCGGCTCAACAGAACCCAAACCCAAGATCCATGTTGTCCCCTTATGAACACCCCACACAATTTCCCTTTTTTCTATTTAAAATATCTCTTTTCTTTTCTATAAATATCTTTATCTTTCTTTCTAATATATAATATATATATATATATATATATATCATTTATATACAAATGTATCCCTCTCTCTCCACAACACACACACCCCCCTCTCCCTCCTTCACAGCACAATACTCCCCCCTCACTCAACCGACCTCTCTCTCTCCTCCTAGACACTGTCTCTATAATATCATTCTCTCTCTCTCTTTCATATATCTCTTTCTCTCGCTCTAATAAACATATATAACTCTCTCTCCCTCTCTACTTACACTCACACACACAACTCTCTCTCTCAACAGCACTTACACACCCTCCCCCAATGGCTGACCATGGCCACCGTACCGTCGTCGCCGTAGCCCGCCCGACCGAGGAGGAAGGTAGAACTTCGATTCGTGCACTTTTTCTTCACTTGGTTAGCACGTTTGTGTTAGTCTCGACGAGACGAGTTCGTTGCCCCTGTTCCCAACACACCCCGATACGCACACGCAGAGAAATTCCAAACCCTAGTTCGAACACGACATGGAATCGCGTTGTGGTGACATGAGAGTGACACCATCTCATAGAGAATCACTTGGCGAACACATTCATGTGTTTCGATACGTGTTTCGTTGTTGGATTGGGCCGACATGGGCTGGGACACAATCCCGAGTGTCCAAACCCACAAGGATGAGAGAGAGAGATGACCGTAGCAGGTCGGTTTTCCGACCCGCTGTTGAACCCAACCCATTACTGGCTTTTACTTTAAGATAATCCAGCCTCCCTTTATGTCACAGCGACTAAGTAAGCCCCCCTGGTCAGCGCGTGTGCACATGAGCTCTGCCCCTTTGGCCGACAGGGCTTGGTTCAAATCCCTCTATTGTATTTGGTTGGGTTTTTGGTGATTTTTGTATATATATATATATATATTTATATATATATATATATATATATATATATATATATATATATATATTGTATATATAATTGTATATACTGTATTATACTATTTTTTTGGTATTTTCTAAATAGTAATTTCTGTGGAAATTACATTTTATATATTTTGTTAATTAATATTTATACATATATATAGCTTATGTATGTATGTATGTATGTATATATATATATATATATATATATATATATATATATATATATATATATATTTTTTTATATATATATATATATATATATATATATATATATATATATATATATATATATATATATATATATATATATATACATCGTGTAAATATATAGGTTTTTAATACATATGTATATATGAAATTTCTTTCATTAAATTATGATAAAATAATTTTAATTTAATATTGGTTTTTCTTGTGTTTTTTATGAACACCTCACATTAATTATACATATATTTAATTCAGTCATTTAATTATGTCATTTAAATTTATGTAAATAAATACAGTGCATATATTGTAATACGTATTTATAAATACAATGCCTATACTGTAATATGTATATTTTCAATTTCTGTAATTTAAATTCCTTTAAATTACATGTATTTAAATTCCGCAGTTAATTACGATTTTATGTACTTTGTGCAAACGACCACTCTACATCCAAGCCTAGCATGGGTTGATCGGACATAGGTGAGCCTACACATATTCGGAGCCTAGTCGAGTCATGTTGGACTTGATTCATGGCTTCGGGTTCCGTATCTGGACTTCGGTTCAATTTCAAATACGTGGACAAATATATTAAATAATTATTTATTTAATTTTAGAATCTATGTTATATGATCCTTGAATTTTCAGACAACTTTTTAATGATGAATAAATTCTTGAAAAATTATTATAAAATACTATGATAATTAGTCTGATTTAATATAATTTTTCTATGATTTAAGTTGTTGTTTTGACACTGTTTGAAAATAGGAAACCAGAACTCATTTACAATGTACACTGGTATCCTGAGTTTTAATAAATACTTACACTGGCTTATAAATTCCAAAAAAATTATAATAAATTACTATAATTAACAACATTTGCCTATCTTAATAATTATTGGAACACAATGTACAATCTGTTTAATTATTTGATTAATATTGACTTGTGTGTTTTTGTGGGTTTTTTGGGTATTTTAGTATCGGGACTTTACCCTACCTTAGTGTAGAGACCTACTTGTTAGTATAGATGTTGTAACACCTCACTTTGGACTACTAGAGCTTCACCTAGCTAGTGTCCTATTAGGAGCCGTATCACACCACTAATATAAAACTTAATCATAACTTAGAGACTGAGATTGTATATCATTTTGACATGAAACTGGACATCAATAGCTACATATTCTTATCCTTGCTTTGCTTGAGGCGAGTACCCCAACAAACTTTATTTACTGCATATGATAATGAATTGCGTATGAACCATGTTAATACAGTGATTTAAACTAAAAACCATATCTTACCAAGTTTCTATATATTTAGCGTATGCTTCACATGCTTTAATTATATTGCACTCAGGATCTTTAACATACTTTAATTATACTGCACTCAGGATCTTCCACATGCTTTTATACTGCTCTCAGTACCTACCATGCTTTATACTGCTCCCAGTATCTTTCACATGTTTTAAACTGCTCTCGTATCTCTCACATGTTAAAACTTGGGTTATGGGAGAAACTGATACTTTGGAAGTGTATTATTAAGTCTGTACTTATTTTACTTTCGCTTATAGATGCTGTGTTGTGATGAACCTTTTAAACGTGATATTAGAACTATCACGCCCCAGAACCAGAATACTGGAGAGCGGGGGCGTACATAGCCAGCTACGTATATTGAAATAGAATACATCTCAACTATACGGTCACGGCTGTCTAGATATGAGGGTTTACTACAAGCCAACAGTCTCTTAAGGTTAAGCCTACTGTCTCAATCTCAAGCAAATAATATAATTACAAGATGTTTGACCACCAAATATACAATAAAAGGCGTCCCAAATATTACATATCAGCTGATCATGAAGCTAGTCGTACAAAATGCTAGGACTAGCAAGAGTTAAGTCATACATGATCAATCATAGGATTTGTTAATCATGTTTACAGCCCGTAGGCAGACAGTAAGTAAAGTGCATCGAGCTAACAGGTGCTCGTCGGCTAAAGGCCTCAAAAGAATAATTTTACAATAGAGTGAGCGAAACAAAATAGAAAACCCACTCGTAGCCCGGGTTTCGTCTAGTCGCCACCATCGGGCTGGAGGTTCGGTGGATCCTCGGGTGCTGCTCCGGAATTTGGCCACACAAAACCAGCTGGGTCAAACCCCAGAAAGAGCAAGTGCCACAAAGGAGGCCACAAAATAAGAACAAAAGCCAGCATATCAGAACATAAGAAAATAATTACATAATAAAGACAATTATTAAGGAGAAACCTGGCAGGTGATATACGATGAGATAACCATGGAACTCTTCAGATAACCAGGTTACAACCCGTAAACCAAACAAGGACCGGGGTTGTAACCCTTCGTCTGAACGAAACTTGGTTTCTCCCACCATTTATCGGCAAGATAAAATACAAGAAATCAGGACCTGTAATTAATCATGATTAAGGTAAAGCACGAGTAGTCATGTCATGTCATAACCTTGTACAGGATCATGACAGGACAAGCGGGACTAGACTCCATCCAATCAATCACGGCCAAGCAAGTACTACGGCT
Organism: Iris pallida; assembly: GCA_029216955.1. Taxonomy (NCBI): domain Eukaryota; kingdom Viridiplantae; phylum Streptophyta; class Magnoliopsida; order Asparagales; family Iridaceae; genus Iris; species Iris pallida. The sequence continues at coordinate 27,042,774 of JANAVB010028000.1, read as the reverse complement.
TACTACTTAACTAACTAGGGTTATCACAAGCCTAATTACTAACAAGATGCAAATGAGAATTTCCCAGTCCCAAGCCCTGCAGACTATCCAGTTATCCTTCCGCGGGTTGAGAGTTATAGGTGGGTACATCGCCCGGGAGACAAATGTACCCTTAGGTGACTTAGAGGGTGCAACACGCGACGGTGTGCTGGAAATGTGCTCTACTCGTCGGCAAGCTACAAGTCCAATTAAAGCGCCCAGATAACGAGATTGCCTGTGACTGGAAATTCTCTATGAACTACACTTTGATCTAGTCATTAGCCTGATCCATATTCAGTGTGAATCCCTGACCGTGGGAACCAGGGAGTCACGTCCTAGACATGATGCAAGACAAGACAAGTGGATTGCACAAGCAAGCAAGCAGGAACACCCACGGTGTCAAGTTGATTATACAAGTCAAGTTAGCCGTCGCAACAACATCAAGTCAAGTCAAGTTACAAGTTACAAGTTACAAGTCAAGTCAGGTACAAGTCAAGAGTACGCCGCCATGGGCCACTATCAAGTTATCAAGTATCAAGATTAATCATGTCAGGGTACTTGTCAGGAGTGCGCCACGACGGGCCACTATCAGGTCAGGTTGGTCATGTGAGGAGTGCACCACTACAGGTCACTGTCGTGTTATGCTAGTTCTTGTCATACCATGCCATGTACAATAGTCATTCCAAACATATTAAGTAAAATCAAGTTCATGACAAAAGGCGTAAGGATATAAAATGGGCGTAAAATATCTAACAAAATATCAATATACAGGACTATAGAAGAGCCAAGCTTAGAGAAATAAAACAAAAACTCCAAGAGCCAATGGATTGCGCAAGGGGTCAGGGGGTTGGATTGCGCAGGAGTCAAGTGCGCCAGGAGCCAACTGCGCAGGGGTGAGCTGCGCAGGGTACCAACTGCGCAGGGGTGGATGGCGCAGCAGATGGATTGCGCTGGATCAGGTTGTGCAGGAATGGATGGCGCAGGGTCAGATTGCGCAGGGACGGACAGCGCATGAACGGACTGCGCATGAGCAGACTCTGCATGAACGGACTGCGCATGAGCAGACTGCGCATGAATCCTTGCGCACTCGGGTTGAGCGCAGTTCGCCAAGAGACAAGCTGCGCGGTCGGCGCTGCGCTAAAGAGCGCAGGTCGAGAGAGGGGATGCGCAGTCCAGCACTGCGCTAAAGAGCGCAGGCTGCAGGCTACTACTCTAGGCCGAGAAGAACACCAAGAACACCAAGAATTCAAATTTCTATATCTTTGTCAAATCAAAGCCAAATCTAGATTTTCAAAGTTCTAACTTGAGTAAAATTGAATTCTCTTCCACATGGAAGAATCAAAATCCACAAAAACATAACTTAAATAGATCAAAACCATGTAAATCCGAAAATGTGGAAAACTTAGATCTAGAACAATAGAAACTCCAAATCACAAAATGTCAAGTTCTAATGTTGTTCACTATGGTCTAATCTAGCTAATGGACAAATAAAAAGTAGTTCTCATGTGGTGGCAAGCTGTACTTGCCTATAGGTGATGGTGTTGTGTAGAGGAAGGAATAAGAAGAAGAAATAAATGAAAATAATGAGGAGAGAGAAAAGTAGGTGGGGATTTATGATGGTGGGTTGTGGTGGAATGAGGGTAGAAAATAGGTTAAGGTGTTCCTCTCATGATAACCAAACCAAACCAAACCCTCTCCATAAAATAAACCAAGCCATGTAAAAACCCAATTACGAGAACCAAAATCCGCAAGTCAAGTCAATTACAAGTACATGCCAAAATCTAAGAAAATAAAATACAGGTCCGAAATACGTATAAGCTTGATAAAATACGTATTTCGAATATGGGTGTTACAAATCTACCCACCTTAAAAGAATTCCATCCTCGAAATTTAATCAAGGAGCTAGAGATGTAAAAGCCAGCTATACTATCCACAAGGCTACACTAAGCAAACAATCAAACAATCATACATGCAAGCAAGGGATGGAAAAGCATAAGGTATAAGGAAGACATTATACCTTATGAGTCAAACAGGTAGGGATAACGTGATCGGATATCATCCTCACACTTCCACATTTGACTTTCCCAAGGAGCGATGAACTCAAGCAAAACGAACTAAACTGATAGTCTTGCGCTTGAGGTCTCTCTCTTTGGTCAAACATGGACACGGGCCTTTCCTCATACGAAAAGGTTGGTACCAATAACCGTTTTCGAATGATCTAGGATATGGCTCGGGCCCGGGATATACCGTTGTAATTAGGACACATGAAACAATGACACGTGTCCCGCATAACAACGGCGGAAAGTAAGACAATAGGACACAGATACCTCTCTGCCGAGTCGGGATCTGGGCTTGGGCCAGGGCGAACTGCTGAGGCCTCTGTTGCTGGAAGACTTGAGCCTGAGGCGGCAATGGCCTCGGAGGCTGGTACTACTGCTGAAACACTTGGGCCTGAGGCAGCAATGGCCTCGACAATGGTTACTGCTGCTGCTGGACTGGTGCTGGTCCCCTTACCGAGGGACTAGTCTGGACTGATGAGGAGGGACCGGCTCTATTCGGACAAGACCCTATCTTGTGGTCTGGTGCTCCATAAGCCAAACACAATCCCTGAGCTCTGCGACACTCTGAAACAACGTGTCCTGGCTTCCCACAATGAGTGCAGCCCATTGCGGAAGACTGTTTCTGCTTCTGTTGCTGAGAAAACGTGACCGACGTCACTAAGGCTGCCTGCCTCAGAGTTCCAATTGTCAAGGCCCTGACTGCTGGGGCTGGTTCTATCGACTGGGTCATCTGGCCGTAAGATCGCTTTCGACCTCCGGTCCAGTCCACGATCCTGTGGGAGGTATACTCGTGCCTCCTGGCTGCCCTCAACACTGCATCAAAAGTCTGATGCTCAAACTGTTCCACTGCTAACAAAATCTCGAGGTGGAGCCCTTGCTGGAACCGCTGGGCTCTATCAAACTCGGTCGCCACCAAAGTGGGAGCAAACCGACTAAGCCTGGAGAACTCGGTCGCATATCCATCGACCGTCCTACCTCCTTGCTTCAGATTGGTGAACTTGGTCTGTAGATCGTACCGAGCCACCGCATCAAAGTACTTAGTCTGGAATCTCTCTCTGAATAATGCCCATGGAATAGGGGCCACTAATCCCATGGCCTGTGCTGCCCACCAGCTGCGGGCAAGATCCAGTAACTGTAGACGCACTACGGCTACCTTCTCGTCCTCCGGGGTTCTGGCTGCCTCTAGAATGACTTCAGTATCCTGGAGCCACGCGTCAGCAGCGATAGCATCTTCACTGCCATCGAAGAATGGAGGGTTCAGGCGCTTGAAACTGTTCGCTGTACTATTCCTTGGATGACCGCCTCTGTTCAGAGCATCTTCCACTGCCTGGTGTAAGGCATCTCCTCGACGATCTTGGGAAGCTAACAATGATCTGATGAGACCCATCAAAGTGCCATCATCAGGCTCTGCAGTCTGGACTGGCTGAACTGGCGGCTCTCCTCCAGTAGGTACGATTCGGGAGGCTACTCCGGAGTGTTGGGCTTGATCTTCGGGCTGCTGATCCACGAGAGGTGCTCCACCTTGCTGATCGGCGGGGTCAGGCACATTGCCGCTGAAGAAGACGACACAGGGAAAACAATAAGGAAGGACCAGGACAGATCAACGATACAAGCATGTGATCAGGTCAAGATCCTCAGGGATTCGGAGGATATGAACGGAGATCAAGGACGAATAATGATCGAGACATCTATCGGTAAACCCTCACATTTCTTGATTGACAAGACCTGCATGGGCCACCACTTAAACCATGTCACGCCCCAGAACCAGAATACTGGAGAGCGGGGGCGTACATAGCCAGCTACGTATATTAAAATAGAATACATCTCAACTATACGATCACGGCTGTCTAGATATGAGGGTTTACTACAAGCCAACAGTCTCTTAAGGGTAAGCCTACTGTCTCAATCTCAAGCAAATAATATAATTACAAGATGTTTGACTACCAAATATACAATAAAAGGCGTCCCAAATATTACATATCATCTGATCATGAAGCTAGTCGTACAAAATGCTAGGACTAGCAAGAGTTAAGTCATACATGATCAACCCTAGGATTTGTTAATCATGTTTACAGCCCGTAGGCAAACAGTAAGTAAAGTGCATCGAGCTAACAGGTGCTCGTCGGCTAAACGCCTCAAAAGAATAATTTTACAATAGAGTGAGCGAAACAAAATAGAAAACCCACTCGTAGCCCGGGTTCTGTCTAGTCGCCACCATCGGGCTGGAGGTTCGGTGGATCCTCGGGTACTGCTCCGGAATTTGGCCACACAAAACCAGCTGGGTCAAACCCCAGAAAGAGCAAGTGCCACAAAGGAGGCCACAAAATAAGAACAAAAGCCAGCATATCAGAACATAAGAAAATAATTACATAATAAAGACAATTATTAAGGAGAAACCTGGCAGGTGATATACGATGAGATAACCATGGAACTCTTCAGATAACCAGGTTACAACCCGTAAACCAAACAAGGACCGGGGTTGTAACCCTTCGTCTGAACGGAACTTGGTTTCTTCCGCCATTTATCGGCAAGATAAAATACAAGAAATCAGGACCTGTAATTAATCATGATTAAGGTAAAGCATGAGTAGTCATGTCATGTCATAACCTTGTACAGGATCAGGACAGGACAAGCGGGACTAGACTCCATCCAATCAATCATGGCCAAGCAAGTACTACGGCTTACTACTTAACTAACTAGGGTTATCACAAGCCTAATTACTAACAAGATGTAAATGAGAATTTCCCAGTCCCAAGCTCTGCAGACTATCCAGTTATCCTTCCGCGGGTTGAGAGTTATAGGTGGGTACATCGCCCGGGAGACAAATGTACCCTTAGGTGACTTAGAGGGTGCAACACGCGATGGTGTGCTGGAAATGTGCTCTACTCGTCGGTAAGCTACAAGTCCAATTAAAGCGCCCAGATAACGAGATTGCCTGTGACTGGAAATTCTCTATGAACTACACTTTGATCTAGTCATTAGCCTGATCCATATTCAGTGTGAATCCCTGACCGTGGGAACCAGGGAGTCACGTCCTAGACATGATGCAAGACAAGACAAGTGGATTACACAAGCAAGCAAGTAGGAACACCCACGGTGTCAAGTTGATTATACAAGTCAAGTTAGCCGTCGCAACAGCATCAAGTCAAGTCAAGTTACAAGTTACAAGTCAAGTCAGGTACAAGTCAAGAGTGCACCGCCACGGGCCACTATCAAGTTATCAAGTATCAAGATTAATCATGTCAGGGTACTTGTCAGGAGTGCGCCACGACGGGCCACTATCAGGTCAGGTTGGTCATGTCAGGAGTACACCACTATGGGTCACTGTCGTGTTATGCTAGTTCTTGTCATACCATGCCATGTACAATAGTCATTCCAAACATATTAAGTAAAATCAAGTTCATGACAAAAGGCGTAAGGATATAAAATGGGCGTAAAATATCTAACAAAATATCAATATACAGGACTATAGAAGAGCCATGCTTAGAGAAATAAAACCAAAACTCCAAGAGCCAATGGATTGCGCAAGGGGTCAGGGGGTTGGATTGCGCAGGAGTCAAGTGCGCCAGGAGCCAACTGCGTAGGGGTGAGCTGCGCAGGGTACCAACTGCGCAGGGGTGGATGGCGCAGCAGATGGATTGCGCTGGATCAGGTTGCGCAGGAATAAATGGCGCAGGGTCAGATTGTGCAGGGACGGACTGCGCATGAACGGACTGCGCATGAGCAGACTGCGCATGAACGGACTGCGCATGAGCAGATTGCGCATGAACAGACTGCGCATGAGCAGACTGCGCATGAATCCATGCACACTCGGGTTGAGCGCAGTTCGCCAAGAGGCAAGCTGCGCGGTCGGCGCTGCGCTAAAGAGCGCAGGCCGGGAGAGGGGATGCGCAGTCCAGCACTGCGCTAAAGAGCGCAGGCTGCAGGCTGCTACTCTAGGCCGAGAAGAACACCAAGAACACCAAGAATTCAAATTTCTATATCTTTGTCAAATCAAAGCCAAATCTAGATTTTCAAAGTTCTAACTTGAGTAAAATTGAATTCTCTTCCACATGGAAGCATCAAAATCCACAAAAATACAACTTAAATAGATCAAAACCATGTAAATTCGAAAATAGGGAAAACTTAGATCTAGAACAATGGAAACTCCAAATCATAAAATGTCAAGTTCTAATGTTGTTCACCATGGCCTAATCTAGCTAATGGACAAATAAAAAGTGGTTCTCATGTGGTGGCAAGGTGCACTTGCCTGTAGGTGATGGTGTTGTGTAGAGGAAGGAAGAAGAAGAAAAAATAAATGAAAATAATGAGGAGAGAGAAAAGTAGGTAGGGATTTATGATGGTAGGTTGTGGTGGAATGAGGTTAGAGAATAGGTTAAGGTGTTCCTCTCATGATAACCAAACCAAACCAAACCCTCTCCACAAAATAAACCATGCCATGTAAAAACCCAATTACGAGAACCAAAATCCGTAAGTCAAGTCAATTACAAGTACATGCCAAAATCCAAGAAAATAAAATACAGGTTCGAAATATGTATAAGCTTGATAAAATACGTATTCCGAATATGGGTGTTACAAGAACTGTTAGCAGCTTAGATCCTTTATTATCTATTCTTAGAACAGCTTACTACATTTTAACCAAGCATAGGCTGGATATGGCTTGTAAGATGGGTAGGATGTAAGCCCCTTGAAATTTAGGATTTATTTTAAATTTTCTAAATAAATTATTTTCAATAAATATTTTATTATAATTATTTTTGATCATTAAATGTACTTTTTCGTGACTTTGACTTCTGGAGCGTCAGAGATACCAATATCTGAAAACTCTCTTTATGAGTTTTGTAGTAGACCAGATTATCTTTATTTTGGTATAAGGTGTCCCACTTAAACTTGTTCCTTTGTACTCTTTTTACATCGCGCAACTTTGGGTCAATTTAGGCCATTTGATCGTTAAATAATTATTAATGAATTTTTCACTTTTATCTTTGATCATCGTATGCACGTTACCGTGAATTTTAATTTAGGAGCACAAGACTAGTCGTTTTCTCCAAACCAACTTCTCATGCATGATCTACTCAAGACACCTTCTACTCATGACCTTCGTGTCCCACTCAGACACACTATCTTGTGCTTTATTTGCTTCGTGTAACTTTTCTGATACGTGACCCAATTTTAATTCGTCCCACGGAGTCACATTTATTTTCGACTTGAATTGGGGACACCCTTTCGACCCAAACCTGTTAACCCAATATATGGACCTGGCCCACATGAAACCTACTACCCACATGATGCTTGTGTCCCATTTAGTTGATCCCCAGCATGCTACTTATTTACCCGTGTCCATAAATGACTAAATTAATCCATTTATTTTACCAAACCCGATTCTGACCCGACCCGGCTCAACAGAACCAAAACCCAAGCACCATGTTATCCCCTTATGAACACCCCACACAATTCGTCTTTTTTATTTAAAATATCTTTTTCTTTTTCTATAAATATCTTTCTCGTTCTTTCTAATATATATAATATATATATTATATATATACAAATGTATTCCTCTCTCTCTCTCCACAACACAGACCCTCCTCTCCCTCCTTCACAGCACAACACTCCCCCCTCTCTCAACCGACCTCTCTCTCTCTCTCCTCCTACACACTCTCTCTATAATATCATTCTCTCTCTCTCTCCCTCTAATATACATATATAACTCTCTCTCTCTACTTACACTTACATACACAACTCCCTCTCTCTCAATAGCTCATGCATACGCTCCCCCCAATAGCCGACCATGGTTGCTGTACCGTCGCCGTCGTAGCCCGCCAGACCGACGAGGTAGGTCGGACTTCGGTTCATGCTCTTTTTTTTCACTTGGTTAACATGTTTGTGTTCGTCTCGGTGAGATGAGTCCGTTGCCCTTGTTTCGGATACACACCGACATACACATGCGAAGAAATTCTAAACCCTAATTTAGACACGACACAGAATCGCGTTGTGGTGACACGAGAGTGACACCATCGCATAGAGATTCACTTGGCGAACACATTCATATGTTTCGACAAGTGTTTCGGTGTCGGATTGGGACGACTGTAACACCCAGTTTTCTGAAATTGGGGTATTTTTGAAAATCTATTATTTTTATTAATTATTAATGGTATTTTAGACATGATATGATTTTTGGTGATTTTTAGTTAATTAAAACCATTTTCTAAGTCATGACTTATGACTTTGTGACTTTACTAGTATAACCCTAGTGTAAACCCTAGAGATTTCATAACCTAGAGACTAACCATAATCATGTGAGCCTAGCCATAGGTTTAGAACATCAAATTAGGGCTTTTTAGCCTAAAGGGTATTTTGGTAATTTTCTAGAATTTATTTGGAATTATTTGTATTTATGTGTTTTTATTATTGTCTAATTATTGATTAGTGTCATGTTAGTCCCTAACCTAGTTTAGCACTAATCTAGAGGTTAGCTACTAACCTAGAGGCTTGAGGATAGATATTAGTCTTTGATTAAAGTAGGATAAATATCTAGATATTTCTACATGTGATATTTTGCATGAATTACTCAAAATATCAAAACCTAGGCAAGAAAGTCCTTGCCTTAACCTAGAAGGAAAGCCAAGGAACACCCCCCCTTGCCATGGCCGGCCATGGGGTACCCCCCTAGCCCTACACCATCCTATATTAACCCATCACATTAATTCATGCTTATTTTACATGAATTTTAACCCTACAAAACCCACCACCTTCAAACCTTGATAACTTGATCAATTTTGATCTAAATCACCTCTAGTTTCTTGCATTGGACTCTCCTACACTAGAGGATACTAGTTAGGGCCTGCTATCGAGGATTTGAGGGGCTTTGGGCATCACCAAGAGAAGAGGACACCCCCCTACTTGGTATTTTCTTGAGTTTTCACACAAATAGGTAAATACCCTCAAACCATGTTAATATTATGTTTTCTCTTCATATTTGCATGCATCTAGGTACCAGGGAACTGTAGGTCAAATTTGGTGAAAATTAGAGTTGGTTTGGTGTCCGTATCGGACACGTATCCTAAGCTATAAACCCTTGTTTGATGAAATGCCACAAAGGATTGGTTTTTGTGTTTTGTAAAACAAATTTCATTTTTGGATAGCCCTAGACTTGTAGGTCACAGACCAACTTGACTGAGCACGTTTTCGTGCTGTGTCCGTGTCCAAATTGGACACGAACATACTGTTAAACACCACACTGTGCACACGGCTAAACCCCACTATTTGACACTTCGTGTCGTGTCCACACGTGTCGTGGACACGATACAGGAACTTAGACACATGCCCTGACACCCCACCTATCCTAGGACACGACCACGATACCATAGGTTGCACACACGTGGCCCTAGACTGGCCGACACGCGCGCATGAGACTGTGCACGCTGTCCCGCTACTCGACACTGATTACGGACACGACACAACACGTGGTCACGTGCCACTTAGCACGAGGGTAGGGGCACCCTCTGACAACCTACCCACGAAGTTTCATGCGACCACGTGTCGTATCGGATACGAAATCGCCTCTGCACTGGTCACTCACTGACACTGTAAACACGAACTCGAGGCTCTGATACGCCTCTCTTACTCGGACACGACATGACCCCTACTCGATTCAGGGTACTGGACACTTAGAGTAACCCTAGGCAAATCTACCCACATGACCACGAGACACGTAGATGTGTGTGTCGTATCCTACACACACGCGAACAAGTGCACGAGACAGTGCACTGTGACACGCAAGACACGATTAGGGTTTTTGATACTTTGACACGCCGTGTCGTGTCGTGGTGGACTTCCAGTGACACGCAAGACACGTACACATATGGGGACACACTTACCAACCACTGGATTCGAACCCTAGTTCGGTTTGGGTCATGAAAATGGGTTTACCCTGTTATCGAGTACACAGTCCACATTTTCCAGAATTTGGGATATTCCCAGTTTTTCAAATTCGAATTTCAAAACATATTTTGTTATGATTTATATATGTATATGTGTATTTTTAGTGTATGAATACGTAGTATATATGTATGTGTGTGTGTAGGTGAGATTTGAGGATTTGTAGTTGTGTGTATAAGTAGTTGTGTATGTATATACATATGTATGTATATATGTGTAACTGTGTATGTGTTGGAGGCAATTCCTGGTTCCAGGAATTCTGGGATTTCCCCCCCTCCAGTTCAGTTTCTCTCTCTCTCTCTTTCACTCTTCTCTCATTCACTCCCTCTCTCACTTTCTTCCCTCTCTATATATATGTAATATATATATAAGTTTTGTATATATATATATGTATATATATATGATATATATATATTTGTATTAGATACATAGTGTCATTATATATATATATATAAATGTGAGTGTGATTGTATTATATATAGTATTCACATATTATATATATATAGGTAGTAGATAGATTGTGTATATATATATATATATAGATATGTTATATATATGACTTCTAAATATAGGTTTATATAGAAACCTATAATAACCAGCCTATGGCCTAAGTGATTAGCCTATGGCATTGGGGCTAACCCAATTGACCTAATGACCTAAACACCTACTAGTTTGGCCTAGTTTGACTTTTAGAGTTGATAAGAGTTGACTTTTGACCAGATTGACCTAGAATCATGTAGTATGCATAGTAAACTTCATTTTTACTATTTAGAACACATTGTGACTTGTGTTGCTCTGATCAGGAGCCAGACACCTCTCCTCAGACAGCATATTCTCTACAGACATTCATACAGCAGGCGAGTACATTCTCTGACCATTTCATACTTGCCAGGATTTATATTCTTGCTCTAGATTACTTTACTTGATGCTGACACGATTGTTATCACGGATTGGTACTATATGGATCTTTTCATGAGATGTTATCCCCCTCGGGAGCATCAGATACTTTTGTCACGTGTGTTTCACTTACATCATGTATCTCATGCTTTTATTTTTATGTATCTTCATGTATCAGCTAGTGACTCATGTACTCTCATGATCACCGAGCCTTCATGAATCACTCACGCATCACCCATTTATGGACTTATCACGAATCTTAACATAACTTGAACGGATCCTTGTGTATTGATTGGGGATGGGGGAGTGGAAATAGTCATGTGGATATTACCCCAGTAGCTGTAGTCATGAATCACTTCTAGCTGTAGTCATGAATCTCCTATGCCATTCACATGTCTATATTTTACTCTGACTCAATAGTCACTGCTAGTTCTCTATTATAGTAGATATTTCATTACAGTTATCTCTTTTACTACATGTATCTTCCTTCAGCGTTTCCTGTATTTTACTCTATTGCATGCTTTATATTTTCTATCATACTATGCACTGCGTGAGATGTATTGTGCTCGTTCCTGTCCTGACTGGACCTGTTGAAAATATTACAAAGGATGAGGATGAGGCCCTGGTGTCTACCTATTATGGAGCAGGACTAGATGATACTTATGTTGTGGACCCTCAGCAGGATCCACCTACAGCTGAGGATGTTGCCCCAGTAGTCTAGGCTAGTTTAGCTAGACAGTCTTTTCTGTATTATCATTTTGCCTCACATCTGAGTTGTATTTTGAGATGTTGAGATATATAGACTCTTAGACTTATTGTATTATGAGTTGGCATTCTGATGTTATGTTATCCTAGACACTTGGACTTATTTCATCTATTCTACTGTTCTCTTTGAGTTACTGTCTATCTATCTATCTTTCATTCTTCTACCTAGATGTGATTGAGATTGTTTTCTGTTTGTCACCTCCATTCGGAGAGTATAAACTGTACAGGTACTTTATATTGTTAGATGATTGACCTAGGACAGCGTTCTACCGCCGACACTGCGGCGTAGGCTGGACGTACCCACTTCTCGTGCCCTTACTCTAGGGTGCGGGTCGTAACAACGACACGGGCTGGGACACAATCCCGAGTGTCCAAGCCTACGGGGACACGAGAGAGACAACCGTAATAGGTCAATTTCCCGACCCGCTGTTGAACCCAACCCATTACTGGCTTTTATTTTAAGATAAGCCAGCCCCCTTTATGTCACAGCGGCTAAGTCAGCCCCCCTGGTCAGCGCTTGCATGCGTGAGCTCTGTCCCTTTGGCCGAGAGGGCTGGGTTCAAATCCCTCTATTGTATTTGGTTGGATTTTTGGTGATTTTTGTATATATATATATATATATATATATATATATATATATATATATATATATATATATATATATATATCCATAAATATTGTATATATAATTGTATATACTGTATTATACCATTTTTTGGTATTTTCTGAATAGTAATTTCTGTGGAAATTATATTTTATATATTTTGTTAATTAATATTTATACATATATATAGCTTAAATATATATATATATATATATATATAAAAAAAAAAAAAAATATATATATATATATATATATATATATATATATATATATATATATATATATATATATATTTTTTTTTTATATATATATATATATATATATATATATATATATATATATATATATATATATATGGTTATATATATATATATATATTTGTATATATATATTTTTTATATACATATGTATATATGAAATTTCTCTCATTAAATTATGATAAAATAATATTAATATAATATTAGTTTTCCTTGTGTTTTTTTGAATACCTCACATAAATTATACATATAGTTAATTCAGTCATTTAATTATGTCATTTATGTTTATGTAAATAAATACAGTGCCTATACTGTAATATGTACGTTTCAATTTCTGCAATTTAAATTCCTTTAAATTATATGTATTTAAATTTCGCATTAAATTACGATTTTACGTACTTTGTGCAAACGATCACTCTAAGTCCAATCCTACCATGGGTTGATCGGTCTTAGGTGAGCCTACACATATTCGGAGCCTGGTCGAGTCATGTTGCACTTGATTCATGGCTTCGGATCCCGTATGGACTTCGGTTCAATTTCAAATATGCAGACAAATACATTAAATAATTATTTATTTAATTTCAGAATCTGTGTTTTATGATCTTTGAATTTTCAGACAACTTTTTACTGCTGAATAAATGCTTAAAAAATTATTATAAATACTATGTTAACTAATCTAATTTAATATATGTTTTACATTATTTAAGTTACTATTTTTATACTGTTTGAAAATAGGAAACCAGAACTCATTTTCAATGTATACTGGTGTCCTAATTTTGAATAAATACTTACACTGGATTATAAATTCCAAAAAATTTATACTAAAGTACTATAATTAACAAGGATCATTTTGGAACTTTAATTTATGTATATTTAAGCTTTTTGCCAATCTTAATAATTATTGGAACACAATGTACAGTCTGTTTAATTATTTGATTAATATTGACTTGTGTGTTTTCGTGAGTTTTTGGGGTATTTTAGTATCGGGACTTTACCTTACCATAGTGTAGAGACCTACTTGTTAGTCTAGATGTTGTAACACCTCACTTTAGACTACTATAGCTTTACCTAGCTAGTGTCCTATTAGGAGCCGTGTCATACCACTAGTATAAAACTTAATCATAACTTAGAGACTGAGATTGTATATCATTTTGACAGGACATCAGACATCTATAGCTACATATTTTTATCCTTGCTTTGCCTGAGACGAGTACCCCTACAAAATTTATTTACTACATATGATAATGAATTGCGTATGAACCATATTAATACAGTGATTTAAACTGAAAAACATATCTTACCAAGTTTCTATATATCTAGCGTATGCTTCACATGCTTTAATTATACTACACTCAGGATCTTTAACATGCTTTTATGCAGCTCTCAGTACCTACCATGCTTTATACTGCTCCCAGAATCTTTCACATGTTTTAAACTGCTCTCTTATCTCTCACATGTTAAAACATGGGTTATAGGGAAACTGATACTTTGGAAGGGTATTATTAAGTCTATACTTATTTTACTTTCGATTATACATGCTGTGTTGTGATGAACCTTTTAAATGTGATATTAGAACTGTTAGCAGCTTAGATCCTTTATTATCTATTCTTAGAACAGCTTACTACGCTTTAAGCAAGCATAGGCTAGACATGGCTCAGACCAGCCCAACAATTTGGGTAGCAGGTCGTGACACGATGTACCGTCTCACGACATCAAACACCACCATTAGCGGCTTCAATGCGGGAAAGAGTGAGCCTCTGGGCAAGATCTGATTGAATTGCCAAATAGGTAACTTTCACACTAAGGTTACCTGTTACGTCATCGATGCAGACATAAACTACAACATGTTGCTTGGGCGGCCAGGGATCCATAAGTACATGATCGTCCCCTCAACCCTTAACTAGTGTATGAAGTACGTTGCCAGTGACGCGACCATCAAGACGGAGTTCGATGATATCGTCCTGTTCCGAGGTCTCGAAGCATACTGTACGGATGTCGATCTGTACAAACCACTCCCCTGGGACAATGAGTCCCACGATGTCGATGATGAAGCAAAAGCTGCAGCTGTCACGGAAGGACCCATGAGGGTTCGACTGAAAGGGATGCCACCTAAGACTCAAGCCCCCCTGGTCATTAAACTCCGGGGCAAGGCTCCAGCACGGCCGCCTCCGACGGCATCAAGCCAGGAGCCCCTGTAAATAAAGCTCTCCCAAAAGGCCCCGACACCCTCTTTAAAACCAAAGGATACTCTGGATGCGCCTTCCGCAGTGATCAAATTGAAGCAAAAATCTCCTCTATCTTCTTCTGTAGCAGCTCTTACCCACGAGGAATTACAAAATGATATTTGTGCCAATACAGAGGCACAGTCTTTAGCTGATGTAATCCCTCGGGATAAAATTTTGCTTTTTATAAATAGAAAGTTGTCTTCAAATTACTCTTGTACGCATTGGAATACTAAGCACTTCTTAGACAACGCTCTTTGTACTCTACAAATATAAGTGACAACCGCTAACCTTGTAAACCGAGTTGTCCCCTCCAAAGGCTCCTACTTCCTAGTCTTGCCAAGGAACCCAAAGGAGCAACCTATCATCTTCGGTCGACGGGAACATCCGCAGTGGCCAGCCCAAGGAGAACCGGAACCCGACGACAGCAAGATACATCTTTACCGCTATGCTACTCAAGCCAAATATCTCATCCAGAAGATGGGATACGACCTGAACAACAATAAAGGGCTGAACTACGGCAAAGGTCGGTGGTTTCTCTTACGAGTTCATACTCCGAAGGGGAAGCCTAAGAACTATACTCGCTGGGGGTTGGGGTATATTACTCCTACGACTACTTCGATGAGTTCAAAATCGGAGGCTCCATTACACTCGTATTCTTCTGACTCTTCAACCTGGGATTCTGATACCAGTATAGGCAGGGACCTCCAGAAGGTACTATCCATCAACATAGTTTTTACAGACGATCCTGCAGAGGAAGAAGACCAGGCACTCGATTTCTTCGAAGAAGAGCACTGGGCTCAACACCTTGGCTCTCAATAGGAATGGCATTTCTAACAGCGAGAGCCTCCTACCGAGGACAAAGTCATCCAGATCGACTTAGGGGATGAAACTTCCCCTAAACCCATCTTTGTCAGTAAAAGCTTGATTGAATACGACAAAGATTCTGTTGTACAGTTTGTGTGAGAGTATATAAATGTCTTCGCCTGGAGCTATGAAGATATGTCGGGTTTGGACCCACAAGTCGCCATGCACCGACTCAACATTCTACCTGATGCCAAATTTGTCAAATAACAGCAGCGTAGCTTCCATCCCAATATTATGGACGCCATCGAAGAAGAAGTCGATAAGCTCATTGAGAGTGGCTTCATCCGTGAAGAATAGCACCCTGACTGGGTGGCCAATATCGTGTCGGTTACCAAGAAGAACGGGAAGATTAGAGTCTGTATAGACTTACGGGATCTCAACTCGACCGGTCCAAAAGGTGAATTTCCTCTCCCAATCACAGACTTGATGATCGATAACACTTGTGGCTTCGAACATATATCCTTCATGGATGGCTTCTCAAGCTACAACCAAATCAAGATGTTTCCCGAGGATGAAAAGCATACTTCATTCTGGACTCTGAAAGGGATATACTATTATACGGTTATGCCCTTCGGATTGAAGAATGCGGGCAGAACCTACCAGCGGGCTATGAGTACCATATTCCGCAAACATCTTCGGAAGAAGATGGAGAGTTACGTCGATGACATTGCCGTCAAGAGCAAAGTCAAGTCCAGCCACTTAGACGACTTATGAATAGTGTTCGACATAATACGGGCACACCAACTAAAGATGAATCCGGGCAAGTACTTCCTAGGCATCTCCAGCGACAAGTTCTTAGGCTTCATCATCATGACGAAGGGTATCCATATTGACCAGGAGAAGACGAAGGCAATTCTGGACATGGCTCCCCCGAAGAATCTTTGGGAACTTCGAGGCCTACAAGAACGTCTGGCATACATTAGAAGATTCATAGCAAACCTCTCTGGTCGATGTCATCCCTTCACCAAACTGATAAAAAAGGGGGTCTCCTTTGTATAGACCGAAGAGTGCCAGCAAGCATTCGACAACATCAATAAGTACCTCACCGGTCTCACTATTCTGGTGGCTCCAGTAATAGGAAGAGCTTTTCTTGCCTACGTCTGAGCTATGGATCACCCTCTCGGGCATTACTGGCCCAAAAGAGTGATAAAGATGAGCAGGCCATCTGTTACCTCAGTAAAACCATGATTGGTGTCGAGCACCGGTACAATCCTGTCGAGAAGGAGTATCTTATTTTACTCTTCGCCATTCAGAAAACATGTCACTACGTGATCGGACAGACGATCACATCGTCTCCTGAATCAACCCCCTCAGGGTCCTCATGACCAAACCAGGGGCTTTGAACTCGAGGTTAGCCACCCGGGCCATACTCTTAACTCCTAATAACATGGTGTTCGTCCCTCAGAAGGTAGTTAAAGGCCAAACATTCGCCAATTTCCTGGCAGCACACCCTATTCCAGAGACGTCAAATCTCTACGATGACATCCCAGATGAAGTCTTAGAATCTAATGTTGTCTCAGACAACCCCATAAGGCAATTGTTCTTTGATGTTACTTCAAGGATAGGACCCAAGGGTGAGATTATAGCGGGAGTGGGGATTGTTCTTATTACTCCCGACGGCCTGATCATCTATCATACCTACTCCCTCGGTGAGTCATGTACCGACAACGTTGCTGAGTCCAACGCCCTCATCACAGGGCTATAACTCGCTAAACAGTTGGGAGTTGACTACATCGAAGCCTATGGGGACTCGCAGCTAATTATTAGCCAAGTTCGAGAGCAATATGAGGTCCATCATGAGGACCTAATCCCCTACCATCAGGCGGCCATCGACATCATCTCCACATTCACAGGTTTCTTTATAGAACATATGCCATATTTACAAAATTGGAGGCTGACACCCTCGCCGATCTCACCGCCTCTCTCGCAGCTCTGGGAAGATCACAATACACCGTTATAGTGATGGAAAGAGAACTCGTCTGTCCGAAGAATGTTCTGCACAAATGACAAAGTTACTCAGTCCAGGCATAGGCTAATGTAGATGTACGAGACTGGTGTTTCCCATTTATCGACTAGACGGTCTTCGGGATTCTACCCGAAGACCCGAAGGAGACGGCTTCCGTCAGAAGACGTTCACTCTGATTCTCCTATGACACAGCTACAAAAATGTTGTACCGTCGTTCTTATGATGGAATCCTCCTCTGATGCCTATCCCAGACAGAGGCGTAGGAAGCGCTCCAAGAGGCACACGATGGGACCTGTGGAGCTCATCACCCCGGGCCCAAGTTGCAATGGGCTATTACTGGCCCACTATGATGGCAGATGTCGTAGAATATGCGAAGAAGTATCGGGAATGTCAGTTGCATGCAGACTTTATTCATCGACCTTCGGAGCATCTACACCCTACTGTGGCCTCCTGGCCATTTGAAGCATGGGAAATGGATATCGTGTCACACCCCAGAACCAGTATACTGGAGAGCGGGGGACAGACATAGCCAGCTACGTACATTGAAGTATAATCTACCTCAATATACGGGCATGGCTGTCTAGATGCATGAGGGTTTATCTACAACCCAACCGCCTCTTATGGTCATGAACAAGCCTAGTGTCTCAATCTCATGCAAGTAAGTAAATGTTACAAGATGTTAGATCATCAGACATACAAAGTAAGGAGTCCCAAACATTACATATTCAGACGATCATGAAGCTAGTTATACAAAATGTGAAAACTAGAAAGAGTTTCAGTCATACATGATCAACCCTAGGATTTGTCAATCATGTTACAGTCCGTAGGCAGACAATAAGTAAAGTTGCAAACGAGCTAACACTTGCTCGGCGGCTAAACACCTCAAAAGAATATTTTTACAAGGGAGTAGGAGAGCAAAATAAGAACACACTCGTTGCCAGGGTTGTGCCTAGTGGTCACCATCTGGCTGGAAGATAGAAAGATCCTCGGGAGCTACTTCGAAATCTGGCCATACTAAACCAGCTGGGTCAGACCCCAGAAAGAGCAAGTGCCACAAGGGAGGCTTCACTTAAGAACTAAAACCAGCATATTAGCACATGAGACATAAATGATAATAACAGACATGAGTTAGGAAAAACAAGGTGATAAACGATAAGACAACTAAGGGACTGTTCCGGTAGCCAAGTTATAACCCGTAAACCAAACAAGGACCGGGGTTGTAAGCCTTCACCTGAACAGAGCTTAGTCTTCGACCAATTATCGACAAGAGTAAACATAAACAGTAAAATGCTAAAGTAATCATAGACTGACATTGCTTAGATAAGACTAGACTGGACTCCATTCACCATTCACGGCCAAGCAATGAGTACGGCTTGATACTTTAACTAACTAGGGTTATCACAAGCCTAGTTACTAGCAAGATGCAATAAAATGTTCCAGCAGCCACAAGCCCTGCAGTCTTAATCCAGGTTATCCAGTTGCATGTTGAGAGAGTTGGATTAGGTGACTTGGGGGTGCAACACATGATAGTGTGCAGGAAATGTGCCCTACACAACGGCAGGCTACAAGTCCAATTAAAGCGCCCAGATAACGGGACTGCCTGTAGCTGGAAAATCTCTTCATGGACTACTTGATCAATCTAGTTATTATCCTAGTCAGATTCAGTATGAATCCCTGACCGTGGTAACCAGGAATCTATATCCTAGACATGGTGCAAGATGAGACATGTAGCTTATATAAGCACAAACACCTACGGAGTCAAGACAAGAGTTACTTAGCAAGTCGAGATAGCCGTCGCAACAGCATATCAAGATTTTCATGTTAGGTTACTTTGTCAAGTCAAGAGTGCGTCACAACGGACTACCATCAAGAATTATCATGTCAAGTTACTTGTCAAGAGTGTACCACGACGGGTCACTATTAAGAATTATCATGTTACTTGATACTTGTTAAGTGTGCACCTTAACAGGCCACTATCGTGTTCTATTATTACATTATCATGAATGAGAAAAACTTGCATAAAATAACTAGTGACATATTCTTGAAGCCAAGGAAAAGATCTACAACTTTCATGTTTTGAGTTTTTTAAGATTTTAGCTACAAAATAGCCCAAACAGACAAAAACAGTCATTTGGAGTGACCTGCATGCAAGTTGTGTGGGCAAAATCGCCCACGACGTACGTTGCGTGGAGCACGGCCCACGGGCGCACGACAAAGAAGTGCACGGGCGTGCGGCCGCGCAAGTTGCGCATTGCGTACGGGCAAAAATTGCCCACGATGTACGTTGCGTACAAGCGCGACGCACGGGCGCGCTGCAAAGAATTACGCGGGCACGCGACACGCAAGTTACGCATTGTACGCGGGCAAAATCGCCCATGGTGCACGTTGTGCGCGAGCGCACTGCAGAGAAGTGCGCGGGTGCATAGCGCACAAGTTGTGCATTGCGTGCGGGCAAAATCGCCCACGGCGTACATTGTGTGCAAGCGCGGTGCACGGGCCCGCGGTAGAGAAGTGCGCTGGCGTGCGACAGTGAAGACACTGCGCGCAACACTGTTCATCATCCCGACAACACCAAAAGGTTTGGGGAACCCATGAACACGAAAATGACATAAGTTTCTCATACGAAGTCAAAATAAAGCGGTTCAAAAGCCAAAATTGGGTAGAATTAAATTTCCTACAACATGGAACCATTAGTTCTCGAAAATAACCAAGTTTTAGAGATCAAAACCAAATAAAACCAAAAAAATTACCAACTTAGATATACAAGAATCTATCCATCAAACCCAAAAATGTCAAGTTCTAAAGAGGCTTAGATTCAAGTGAGGAAGAGAATTGAACAATAAAACTTGAGATCCATCATGAAGCAAGTTGCACTTGCCTAGGCTTGGTAGGTGGGAGGAGTAAATGTAGAAGTAAATGTAAAAATAGAGGAGAGAGAAGGAGTTGACTTATATAGCAACCCCTCTCATCTCATCCTAAAATAAACCAAACCAAGCCAAGCCAAGTCATGTTGAACCAAGTTGAACCAATCAAGTCAAAATTAAACCAAGGCTAAGCTAAGCAAGATAAGTCAAAATACGGGCCACCTGAAAATTGTTAGAAATCCATATATGTATCCTAAAAAATACGTATAACGTGAAACATGAGTGACAACTCTGCCCATCTTAAAAGAATTTCGTCCTCAAAATTTAATCAAGAGGCTAGAGGTATCGGGACAAGCTACACTAATACTGGCAATCTGTGACTAGCAGTCAACCAAGCAATCATTCATGCTAGCAAGAAAGTAAAAGCATATGGCAGAAGGAAGACATTATACCTTATGAGTCAAACAAGTGTGGATATCGCGAGCGGATATCATCTTCACGCTCCCACGTTGACTAACCTAAAGAGTGATGACTCCAAGCAACACGGACTAACTTAATATTCTTGTTCTTGAGTATCTTCTCCCTTCGGTCCAATATGGATACGGGCCTTTCCTCATACGAAAGGTTGGTACCAACAATCAATTCCAAATGATCAAGGATATGGATCGGATCCGGGATGTACCGTCATAATTGGGATATATGGACTACGTCATGTACCTCACGTAACGACGGTGGAAGAGCGAGACGATAGGACACATCACCTACTCGTTCGATAATATCAAACGGTCCTATGTACCTAGGACTAAGCTTTCCCCATACGCCGAATCGAATGACGCAACGGGTAGGCGAGATCCTAAGGAATACATGGTCGTCGATAGAAAACTCAAGAGGGCGCCGATGAGAATCGACCGAATGGCACTGACGATCTTGTGCAACTCGAAGATCATCTCTAATTTGTCTGACCACCTCGATTGTCTGCGTAATCATCTCTGGACCAAGCATCTGTCTCTCGCTGACATCATCCCAAGCTAAAGGTGATTTGCACTTCCTTCCATATAGTGTTTCAAAGGGTGCCGTCTGGATACTGGCCTGGAAAATGTTATTAGAGGAGAAGTCCACAAGATGTAGGTGATCTTCCTATGAACTATCGAAGTCGAGTGTACAAGATCGTAACATATCTTCAGGAGTTTGTATCGTGCATTCTGACTGACCATCTGTCTGCAGATGATAAGCTGAATTGAACTTGAGACGAGTCCCCAAGCTCTCTTGAAGACTCTGCCAAAAGTGTAATGTGTATCTTGAATCTCTGTCGGATACAATACTGACTGGTACTCCATGCAACCTGACTATCTGTCTGATGTACATTTCTGCTAGCTGATACGTCGACCGACCAATCCAAAAAGGGAGAAAATGAGCTACCTTCGTGAGACGATCAACGATAACCCAGATAGCATCTCTCCCATATGAAGATTTAGGTAACCCAGTAACAAAATCCATGGTAATATGCTCCCACTTCCATTCTTGGATCGGTAAAGGTTGAAGAAGTCCAACTGGTCTCTGATGTTCAGCTTTAATTTGTTGGCAAACTAAACAACGAGAGACAAACCGGGCTATCTGTCACGCCCCAGAACCAGAATACTGGAGAGCGGGGGCGTACATAGCCAGCTACGTATATTGAAATAGAATACATCTCAACTATTCGGTCACGGCTGTCTAGATATGAGGGTTTACTACAAGCCAACGGTCTCTTATGGTCAAGCCTATTGTCTCAATCTCAAGCAAGTAATATGATCACAAGATGTTTGACCACCAAATATACAATAAAAGGCGTCCCAAATATTACATATCAGCTGATCATGAAGCTAGTCGTACAAAATGCTAGGACTAGCAAGAGTTAAGTCATACATGATCAACCCTAGGATTTGTTAATCATGTTTACAGCCCGTAGGCAGACAATAAGTAAAGTGCATCGAGCTAACAGGTGCTCGTCGGCTAAACGCCTCAAAAGAATAACTTTACAATAGAGTGAGCAAAACAAAATAGAAAATCCACTCGTAGCCCGGGTTCCTTCTAGTCGCCACCATCAGGCTGGAGGTTCGGAAGATCCTCGGAAGCTGCTCCGAAATCTGGCTACACAAAACCAGCTGGGTCAAACCCCAGAAAGAGCAAGTGCCACAAAGGAGGCCACGAAATAAGAACAAAAGCCAGCATATCAGAACGTAAGAAAAGAAATGGAAGAAGGTACAAATAAATAAAGAGTGCAACAGGACAATAAACGACTAGTGACGTGGAACCATTCCGGGAGCCAGGTTACAACCCTTAAACCAGACAAGGACTGAGGTTGTAACCATTCGCCTGAACAGCACTCTGTCTCTACCCATTTATTGTTAGAGATAAGTAAAACAAGCATGTCCAAGAGTAGCCAGGTACAGGGACTAGACAAGACTTAGACAAGGCTGGACTCCATCCATTCACAAGCGGCCAAGCAATTACTATGGCTTACTACTTAACTAACTAGGGTTATCACAAGCCTTAATTACTAACAAGATGCAAGTGAGAAATTCCCAGTCCCAAGCCCTGCAGAACATCCAGTTATCCTTCCGCGGGTTGAGAGTATGGTTGGGTACATCGCCCCGGAGACGATATACCCTTAGGTGACTTAGAGGGTGCAACACATGACAGTGCGCTGGAAATGTGCTCTACTCGTCGGCAAGCTACAAGTCCAATTGAGAGCGCCCAGATAACGAGATTGCCTGTGACTGGAAATTCTCTATGAACTATAGTTTGATCTAGTCATTAGCCTAATCCATATTTAGTATGAATCCCTGACCGTGGGAACTAGGGAGTCACGTCCTAGACATGATGCAAGAAAAGACAAGTAGATTACACAAGCAAGCAAGCAGGAACACCCACGGTGTCAAGTTGATTATACGAGTCAAGTTAGTCGTCGCAACAGCATCAAGATAAATCATGTCAGGGTACTTGTCAAGAGTGCGCCACGACGGGCCACTATCATGTCAGGTTGGTCATGTCAGAAGTGCACCACTACGGATCACTGTCGTGTTATGCTAGTTTCTTGTCATACCATGCCATGTACAATAGTTATTCCAAACATATTAAGTAAAATCAAGTTCATGACAAAAGACGTAAGGATATAAAATGGGCGTAAAATATCTAATAAAATATCAATATACAGGGCTATAGAAGAGCCAAGCTTAAAGAAATAAAACCAAAACTCCAAGAGCCAATGGTTTGCGCAAGGGGTCAGGGGTTGGATTGCGCAGGGTGTCAGCTGCACAGGGTGCCAAGTGTGCAGGGGCACAGGGCGCAGGGGCAGATGGCGCAGGAATGGTTGGCGCAGGCTGCAGATTGCGCAGTCTTAGACTGCGCAGGCAATGGATGGCGCAGGATGCAGACTGCACAGGCTTAGACTGCGCAGGCAATAGATGGCGCAGGACGCAGGTTGCGCAGGGGTCAAGCGCGCAGGAGCCGATGGCGCAGGGTTGGTTGCACAATCGGGCAGAGGCCAGGCTGTGCAGTCAGCGACTAACGCTAAAGAACGCGACGCGGAGGAGGCTGCACGGTCAGTGCTGCGCTAAAGAGCGCAGACTGTAGATCTTCTTCTCCAGGCCGAGAGGAACATCAAGAACACCCAAAATTCAATCTTCCATATCTTGGTCAAATCAAGGCCAAATCTAGATTTTCAAAGGTCTACTTGAGTGAAATTGAATTCTCTTCCACATGGAAGCATCAAAACCCACAAAAATCCAACCAATATAGATCAAAACCATGTAAATCAAAAAATAGTTAAAACCTAGATCTAGAACAATGAAGACTCCAAATCACAAAATGTCAAGTTCTAATATTGATCACCATGGCCTAATCTAGCTAATGAACAAATAAAATATAGTTCTCATGTGGTGGTAAGGTGCACTCGCCTATGGGTGGAGTGTTGTGTAGAGGAAGGAAGAAGAAGAAGATGGAGAAATAAATGAGAGAATTATGGAGAAGAGAGAAAAGTAGGTGGAGTTTTAATGAGGGTGGGTTGTGTTGTGTTGAGGGTGGAGTGTAGGTTAAAGTGCTCCAATGCATTCTAAACCAAACCAAACCAATTCTCCTCCACAAAATAAAACCAAGTCATGTAAAAACCCATTTTACGAGAACCAAAATCTGCAAGTCAAGCCAATTACAAGTACATACCAAAATCTGAGAAAATAAATACAGGTCTGAAATACATGCAAGCTTGACAAAATACGTATTCTGAGATATGGGTGTTACAACTCCACCCACCTTAAAAGAATTCTGTCCTCAGAATTTAATCAAGGGGCTAGAGAGACAAGGACAAGCGATATTAATCACATGCAAGCTATAACCAGACAAGCAATCAGACAATCATACATGCAAGCAAGGGATGGAAGACATAAGGCATAAGGAAGACATTATACCTTACGAGTCAAACAGGTAGGGATATCGCGATCGGATGTCATCCTCACGCTCCCACGTTGACTCACCGAGAGAGTGATGACCCCAAGCAACACGGACTAAACTAATAGTCTTGTTCTTGAGTATCTTCTCTTTTCGGTCCAATATAGATACGGGCCTGTCCTCATACGAAAGGTTGGTACCAACAACCAGTTTCAAATGGTCCAGGATATTGCTCGGGTCCGGGACGTACCGTCGTAATTGGGACACATAGAATACATCATGCACCTCACTTAGCGACGGCGGAAGAGCAAGACGATAGAATACATCTCCTACTCGCTCCAGGATATCGAACGGCCCTATATACCTAGGAATAAGCTTTCCCCGCACGCCAAAGCGAATGATGCCGCGGTTAGGCGAGATCCTAAGGAATACATGGTCGCCGATAGCAAACTCCAGGGGACGTCGATGAGCATCGGCCCAATACCGCTGGCGATCTTGGGCAACTCGAAGACGATCTCTGATCCTTCTGACCACTTCAACTGTCTGGGCAATCATCTCTGGACCAAGCATCTGCCTCTCTCCGACATCATCCCATGCTAGCGGGGATCTGCACTTCCTACCATACAGAGCCTCGAACGGAGCCATCCGGATACTGGCCTGGAAACTATTATTGTACGAGAATTCCACAAGATGTAGGTGATCTTCTCACGAACCATCGAAGTCAAGGGTACAAGACCTCAACATGTCTTCAAGAGTCTGGATTGTGCATTCTGACTGACCATCTGTCTGCGGATGATATGTCGAACTGAACTAGAGACGAGTTCCCAAACTCTCTTGTAAGCTACACCAAAAGTGCGATGTAAACCTTGAATCTCGGTCCGAGGTGATACTGACGGGCACACCGTGAAGCCTAACAATCTGCCTGAGGTATATCTCTGCCAACTGAGCCGTTGACTGCCCAACCCTAAATGGAAGAAAATGAGCCACCTTCGTGAGCCGGTCAACTATAACCCAAATAGCAACTCGACCAACTGGGGATCTAGGTAATCCAATCACAAAATCTATGGTCACATGCTCCCACTTCCATTCTGGAATCGGCAAGGGCTGAAGAAGTCCAGCGGGCCTCTGATGTTCAGCTTTAACCTGCTGGCAAACCAAACACCGAGAGACAAACCGGGCTATCTCCCTCTTCATGCCATTCCACCAGAAGTGCTGACGGATATCACGGTACATCTTCGTGCCACCGGGATGAATAGAATACTGTGAACTATGAGCTTCTGCCATGACTTCCTGTCTGATATCTCTACTGGGTACACAAAGACGAGAGCCGTGTCGAAGTGTACCATCTTCATGAATGCACAACTCTGGCCTTCTTCCTACCTCACACTCTGCTCTGAGCCACTGAAGCTTGGAATCTGTAGACTGCACCACTCGGATCCTCTCAACTATGCTGGACTGAACCTGTAGACTGGCCATCAATGCCACATTGGTAGGAAGAATCACTTCAATTCCCATCTTCTAAAAAATCTGCCAATAACTCTGGTTGCGCCGTCAAGAAATAAACTCCGGCTCTCTGGCTCAACGCATCTGCTACAACGTTGGCCTTCCCCGGGTGATACTGCAAATCCACATCGTAGTCCACCAATAGCTCAAGCCATCTTCTCTGCCGCATATTAAGGTCCTTCTGGGTGAAAACATACTTCAGGCTCTTATGATCAGTAAATATCTCCACTCTATCTCCGTACAAGTAGTGCCGCCAAAGCTTAAGTGCAAACACTACTACTGCTAGCTCCAAGTCATGGGTCGGATAACTCTTCTCATGGTCACAAAGTTGGCATGATGCATAAGATATTACCTTTTCATGCTGTATCAAGACACACCCCAATCCTCTGCCTGAAGCGTCGCAATAAACTGTGAATCCTCCGGTCCCATCTGGAAGTGTGAGAATGGGAGCCGTTATCAAACCTCGCTTCAACTTCTCGAATGATTCCTGACACTCTGCTGTCCAAACAAACGGCACAGCCTTGCGAGTCAACTGGGTTATCGGTGCTAAAATCCTTGCAAAATCTGAAATGAATCGCCGGTAGTAGCCGGCCAATCCAAGGAAGCTGTGAACTTCTGCTACTGAGCTGGGTGCTGGCCAAGATTCGATAGCCACAATCTTCTGGGGATCCACTTCCACTCCTCCTCGAGTAATGATGTGACCCAAGTACGAAATGCGATCGAGGCAGAACTCGTATTTACTGAACTTGGCGTACAACTGGTGCTCCCTAAGCGTCTGAAGGACGATTCTGAGATGCTGCTCATGCTCAACTTCGCTCTTGCTGTAGACCAGGATATCATCTAGGAACACGATCACAAACTGATCCAGGTAAGCATGAAAATGCAATTCATGAGGTCCATGAATACAGCTGGCGTATTGGTCGCTCCAAAGGGCATAACAAGGAACTCCCAATGCCCATACCTCGATCGAAAAGCTGTCTTCAGGATGTCCTGCTTTCTGACTCTGATCTGGTGGTATCCTGACCGCAAGTTTATCTTCGAGAATACTGAAGCCCCTCTGAGTTGATCAAACAAGTCATCTATCCTCGGGAGAGGGTATCTGTTCTTGATTGTCACTGAGTTCAAGGTACGATAATCTACACATAACCTAGACGTACCATCCTTCTTTTTCACAAGAAGCATCGGGGCTCCCCAAGGCGATCTACTTGCACGAATGAATCCCTTGGTCCTGAGTTCTTCAATCATCTTGTACAAAATCTCCAACTCTGAAGGCACCATTCTGTAGACTCGCTCTGATACTGGTGCTGTTCCGGGGATCAAGTCTATAGTGAACTCGATCTTCCGCTCTGGCGGCATTCCTGGAAGTTCCTCTGGGAAGACATCTGGAAATTCTTCAACTATCCTGGGCAACTGTACTGCTGCTACTGCCATCCGCAACACTGGGGATGATGGTTCCACTGCGCCTCTGGAAAATAAAAACTCTGGCTCTCCTGGAATGCTGAAAACAACTCTGCCAACATGGCAGTCTATCCTAGCATATTGGTTCCTCAACTAGTCCATGCCTAAGACTATATCATAGTCTGCCATAGAGAATTCTATGAATCTAGCGGGGAACTCTCTACCGCTAACTACGATCCGACACGAGGAAAACACTCGATCTACTCCCACAAGACCATTACCAGTAAGTATATTGAGCCTCACTGATAATGACTCGGGCTCCAATCCTATCCGTGTCGCGAATCGTGCAGACATGAATGAATGCGATGCACCAGAATCAAATTATACTGAAGCTGGAAAGGAGTTGACGAGAATAGTACCTGCCACTACCTCACCTGGTGCAACTTCTTCTTCCATAGCCATCATCATGGCCTGACCTCTAGCTGCGGGTCCCCTCTGCTGGAAACCTCTCTGCCTACTCTGCACTAGAGCCTGGGCACACTGCTGCTGGAATGCCTGGGCCTGAGGCAACAATGGCCTCAGGTACTGCTGCTGCTGTATGGGTACTGGTCCCCTAACTGATGGACTGGTTAGGTTGGAAGAGGAAGAACTACCCCTATTCGGGCAGGCTCCTATCTTGTGATCTGTCGCTCCACAAGCTAGGCACAATCCTTGCGCCCTACGATAATCTGCCACAACATGGCCCGACTTCCCGCAATGTGAACATCCCATTGCGGAAGTCTGCTTCTGCTTCTGCTGATACGGGTACGTCGGGGTCGAATGCTGAAACGACGTTACTGAGGCCGCCCGTCTCGGAGTTCTAATGGTCAATCTCCTAGCTGCCGGGACTGGAGCTGATGATTGGTGCATCTGACTGTGGGACAGCTTCCTGCCTCCGGTCCTATCCACGATCTGCTGGGAGGTGTACTCATGCCTCCTAGCTTCCCTCAATACTGCATCGAATGTCTGGTGCTCGAACTGCTCGACTGCCAACAAGATCTCCAAATGTAGTCCCTGCTGGAACCACTGGGCCCTATCAAACTCGGTCGCCACCAAGGTAGGGGCATACCTACTGAGCCTAGAAAACTCAGATGCATAACTGTCAACTGTTCTGCCTCCTTGCTTCAAGTTGGTAAATCTGGTCTGCAGGTCGTACCGAGCCACAGCATCGAAATACTTCGTCTGGAATCTCTCTCTAAACACTGCCCAAGCAATGGGTGCCTCTAATCCCATGGCTTGCGCTGCCCACCAACTGCGAGCTAAGTCCAACAACTGTAGGCGTACCACCGCCACCTTCTCATTCTCAGGTGTCCTAGCTGCTTCCAGAATCACCTCGGTATCCTGAAGCCAAGCGTCCGCGGTAATCGCATCTTCGCTGCCGTCGAAGAATGGAGGGTTCAAGCGCTTGAAGCTGTTGGTTGCGCTATTCCCTAGATGACCGCCTCTGGTCAAAGCATCTGCCACAGTCTGGTGCAAGGCGTCTCCACTGCGATCTTGAGAAGTTATCAAGGCTCTGATGAGACCTACCAAGGTGCCATCATCCGGCTCGGCAGGCTGAACAGGCTGAACTGGGGGCTCTCCTCCAGCAGGTATAACTCTGGAGGCTACTCCGAAATGCTGGGCTTGATCTCCAGGTTGCTGGTCTACGAGAGGTGCTCCGCCTCGCTGATCGGTGGGGTCAGGTACAGTGCCGCTGAAGAAGACGACACAGGGAAAACAATAAGGAAGGACCAGGACAGATCAACGATACAAGCTTGTGATCAAGTCAAGATTCTCAGGGATTCAGAGGATATGAACAGAGATCAAGGACGAGTACTGATTGAGACATCTATCGGTAAACCCTCACATTTCTTGATTGACAAGACCTGCATGGGCCACCACTTAAACCATGTCACGCCCCAGAACCAAAATACTGGAGAGCGGGGGCGTACATAGCCAGCTACGTATATTGAAATAGAATACATCTCAACTATACGGTCACAGCTGTCTAGATATGAGGGTTTACTACAAGCCAACGGTCTCTTATGGTCAAGCCTATTGTCTCAATCTCAAGCAAGTAATATGATCACAAGATGTTTGACCACCAAATATACAATAAAAGGCGTTCCAAATATTATATATCAGCTGATCATGAAGCTAGTCGTACAAAATGCTAGGACTAGCAAGAGTTAAGTCATACATGATCAACCGTAGGATTTGTTAATCATGTTTACAGCCCGTAGGCAGACAGTAAGTAAAGTGCATCGAGCTAACAGGTGCTCGTCGGCTAAACGCCTCAAAAGAATAACTTTACAATAGAGTGAGCGAAACAAAATAGAAAACCCACTCGTAGCCCGGGTTCCTTCTAGTCGCCACCATCGGGCTGGAGGTTTGAAAGATCCTCGGAAGCTGCTCCAAAATCTGGCCACACAAAACCAGCTGGGTCAAACCCCAGAAAGAGCAAGTGCCACAAAGGAGGCCACGAAATAAGAATAAAAGCCAGCATATCAGACCATAAGAAAAGAAATAGAAGAAGGTACAAGTAAATAAAGAGTGCAACAGGACAATAAACGACTAGTGACGTGGAACCATTCCGGGAGCCAGGTTACAACCCTTAAACCAGACAAGGACCGAGGTTGCAACCATTCGCCTGAACAGCACTCTGTCTCTACCCATTTATTGTTAGAGATAAGTAAAACAAGCATGTACAAGAGTAGCCAGGTACAGGGACTAGACAAGACTTAGACAAGGCTGGACTCCATCCATTCACAAGCGGCCAAGCAATTACTATGGCTTACTAGTTAACTAACTAGGGTTATCACAAGCCTTAATTACTAACAAGATGCAAGTGAGAAATTCCCAGTCCTAAGCCCTGCAGACCATCCAGTTATCCTTCCGCGGGTTGAGAGTATGGTTGGGTACATCGCCCCGGAGACGATATACCCTTAGGTGACTTAGAGGGTGCAACACATGACAGTGCGCTGGAAATATGCTCTACTCGTCGGCAAGCTACAAGTCCAATTGAGAGCGCCCAGATAACGAGATTGCCTGTGACTGGAAGTTTTCCATGAACTATAGTTTGATCTAGTCATTAGCCTAATCCATATTTAGTATGAATCCCTGACCGTGGGAACCAGGGAGTCACGTCCTAGACATGATGCAAGACAAGACAAGTGGATTACACAAGCAAGCAAGCAGGAACACCCACGGTGTCAAGTTGATTATACGAGTCAAGTTAGCCGTCGCAACAGCATCAAGATAAATCATATCAGGGTACTTGTCAAGAGTGCGCCACGACGGGCCACTATCATGTCAGGTTGGTCATGTCAGGAGTGCACCACTACGGATCACTGTCGTGTTATGCTAGTTTCTTGTCATACCATGCCATGTACAATAGTTATTCCAAACATATTAAGTAAAATCAAGTTCATGACAAAAGACGTAAGGATATAAAATGGGCTTAAAATATCTAATAAAATATCAATATACAGGGTTATAGAAGAGCCAAGCTTAAAGAAATAAAACCAAAACTCCAAGAGCTAATGGTTTGCGCAAGGGGTCAGGGGTTGGATTGCGCAGGGTGTCAGCTGCACAGGGTGCCAAGTGCGCAGGGGCACAGGGCGCAGGGGCAGATGGCGCAGGAATGGTTGGCGCAGGCTGCAGATTGCGCAGGCTTAGACTGCGCAGGCAATGGACGGTGCAGGATGCAGACTGCACAGGCTTAGACTGCACAGGCAATGGATGGCGCAGGACGCAGGTTGCGCAGGGGTCAAGCGCGCAGGAGCCGATGGCGCAGGATTGGTTGCACAATCGGGCAGAGGCCAGGCTGCGCAGTCAGCGACCAACGCTAAAGAGCGCGGCGCGGAGGAGGCTGCGCGGTCAGTGCTGCGCTAAAGAGCGCAGACTGTAGATCTTCTTCTCCAGGCCGAGAGGAACATCAAGAACACCCAAAATTCAATCTTCCATATCTTGGTCAAATCAAGGCCAAATCTAGATTTTCAAAGGTCTAACTTGAGTGAAATTGAATTCTCTTCCACATGGAAGCATCAAAACCCACAAAAATCCAACCAAAATAGATCAAAACCATGTAAATCCAAAAATAGTTAAAACCTAGATCTAGAACAATGGAGACTCCAAATCACAAAATGTCAAGTTCTAATATTGATCACCATGGCCTAATCTAGCTAATGAACAAATAAAATATGGTTCTCATGTGGTGGCAAGGTGCACTTGCCTATGGGTGGATGTTGTGTAGAGGAAGGAAGAAGAAGAAGATGGAGAAATAAATAAGAGAATTATAGAGGAGAGAGAAAAGTAGGTAGAGTTTTAATGAGGGTGGGTTGTGTTGTGTTGAGGGTGGAGTGTAGGTTAAAGTGCTCCAATGCATTCTAAACCAAACCAAACCAAACCAAACCAATTCTCCTCCACAAAATAAAACCAAGTCATGTAAAAACCTATTTTACGAGAACCAAAATCTGCAAGTCAAGCCAATTACAAGTACATGCCAAAATCCGAGAAAATAAATACAGGTCTGAAATACATGCAAGCTTGACAAAATACGTGTTCTGAGATATGGGTGTTACACTATCTCCCTCTTCATGCCATTCCACCAGAAATGCTGGCGAATATCACGATACATCTTTGTACCGCCAGAATGAATTGAATACTGAGACTGTGAGCCTCTACCATGATCTCATGTCTAATATCACTACTAGGTACACAAGGACGCCTTCTATGTTGGAGTGTACCATCTTCGTGAATGCATAACTTTGGTCTTCGTCCTGCTTCATACTCTGCTATAAGCCACTGAAGCTTAGAATCTGTTGATTTTGCCATCTTGATCCTCTCAATTATGTTGGACTGAACTTATACGCTGGCCATCAATGCCACATTGGTAGGAAGAACTACTTCTATTCCCATCTTCTGAAGATCTGCTAATAACTCTATCTGTGCTGTTAGAAAATAAGCTCCTGCTTTTCTACTCAATGCGTCTGCAACTACATTGGCCTTCCCAGGATGATACTGCAGGTTGATGTCATAATCCACCAGTAACTCTAGCCATATTCTCTGAAGCATATTGAGATCCTTCTGGGTAAACACATACTTAAGACTCTTGTGGTCGGTGAAAATCTCCACTCGATCTCCGTACAAATAATGCCTCTACAACATGAGTGCAAAAACCACCGCTGCTAATTCCAAGTCATGGGTTGGGTAATTCCTCTCATGATCACAAAGCTGACGTAACGCATAAGCTACTACCTTACCATGCTGCGTCAAGACGTATCCCAATCCTCTACCGGAAGTATCACAATAAACTAAAAATCTTCCAATCCCATCTGGAAGCGTAAGAATAGGAGCCGTCATCAATTTTCGCTTCAACTTCTCGAATAAACTCTGACACTCTGCTGTCCAAGCAAACTGCACTTCCTTGCGGGTCAACTGCGTCAATGGTGCTGCAATTCGAGCAAAGTCTAATACAAATTATCGGTAATAGCCGGCCAATCCTATGAAACTCCGAACTTCTATGATGGTGCTAGGTACTGGCCATGTCTCTATAGCCACTATCTTTTAGGGGTCAACTTTCACTCCACCTCTGGTGATGATGTGCCCAAAGTACGAAATACGATCAAGCCAAAATTCTTACTTACTGAACTTCGCATACAACTGGTGCTCTTTGAGAATCTGAAGAACTACACGAAGATGCTGCTCATGTTCTGCCTCATTCTTACTATAGACTAAGATGTCGTCTATGAACACTATCATGAACTGATCCAAATAGGGCTTGAAGATACGATTCATGAGATCCATGAATACGGCCGACACATTGGTCGTTCCAAATGGCATAACAAGGAACTCCCAATGTCTATATCTTGATCTGAACGCTGTCTTCGGGATGTCTTGCTCTCTGACTCTGATCTGATGGTACCCTGACCGCAAGTTAATTTTTGAGAATACTGCTGTCCTACTGAGTTGATCAAATAAATCATCTATCCTTGGTAGGGAATATCTGTTCTTGATTGTTACAAAATTTATGGTACAATAATCAACACATAATATTGACTTACCATCCTTCTTTTTCATAAGAATCATCGGGGCTCCCCAAGGTGATCCACTAGCACGAATGAATCCCTTGGTTTTGAGTTCTTCAATCATCTTGTACAGGATCTCCAACTCTGATGGTACTATTCTGTAGACTCTCTCTGACACTGGTGTAGTCCCTGGAATCAAGTCGATAGTGAACTCTATTTCTCTCTCCGGTGGCATAGCTGGAAGCTCTTCGGGAAACACATCAGAAAACTCTTTTACTACTCTGGAAATTAAACTGCTTCTGCTACTGCCATCCGTAATACTGGTGGATAAGGTTCTACTTCGCCTTTGGAAAATAAAAACTATGGTTTGCCTGGAATACCAAAAATAATCCTGCCAATATGGCAATCTATTCTTGCATATTGATCCTTCAACCAATCCATTTCTAGGACCACATCATAGTCGGCCATCGAAAATTCTATCAATCTAGCGAGAAACCCTCTACCGCTAACTACGATTCGACACAAGGAATAGACTCTATCTACCCCTACATGACCGTTACTTGTAAGTATATTGAGTCTTACTGATAATGACTCGGGTTCCAGTCATATCCGTGTTGCGAATCGTGCAGATATAAATGAATGTGATGCACCCAAATCAAATAATACTGATGTTAGAAAATAGTTGACGAGAATGGTACCTGCCACCACCTCACCTGATGCCAATTCTTCTGCTACGATCAGAGCCATACCCTGACCTTGTCCTCTTGGTGCTGGTCCCCTCTGCTGGTGACCTCTCTACCTGCTCTGAATTAGAACCTGGACATACTACTGAGCCTGAGGCAGAACCGGCCTCGGAGCCTGGTACTGCTGTTGTACTGGTGCTGGTCCCCTAACCGATGGACTGGTGAGGTTTGATGATGATGAACTGGCTCTATTCAGACAGGAACCTATCTTGTGATCCGGTGCCCCACAAGCCAAGCACAATCCCTATGCTCTACGACACTCTGATACTATGTGCCCTAGCTTCCCACAATGAGTGCAGCCTATTGCGGAAGTCTGCTTCTACTTTTTCTTCTGCTGCTGAGGATACATCGGTGTCGAGTATTAAACCGACGAAACTGTGGTCGCTCTCCTAGGAGCTCCAATTGTTAAAGCCCTAGCTGTCGGAACTGGTACTGATGATTGGGACATCCGCCCATGAGACCTCTTTCGTCCTCCACTTCCATCTACAATCTTTTGAGAAGTATACTCATGTCTCTTCGCTGCTCGTAAGACGGCATCAAGTATCTGGTGCTCAAACTGCTCCACTGATATGATAATCTCTAGGTAGAGCCCCTGCTAGAATCGCTGGGCTCGATCCAATTTGGTTGCCACCAAGGTAGGAGCAAACCGACTGAGCCTAGAAAACTCGATCGCATATCCATCGACTGCTATGCCCATCTGCTTAAGATTAGTAAATCTTATCTGCAGATCATTCCGAGCTACTGCGTCGAAGTACTTGGTCTGGAACTTTTTGCTGAATACCATCCAGGCGACAGGCGTCGGTAATCCAACTGCTAGCATCGTCCACCAACTGCGGGCTAAGTCTAGTAACTGCAGGCGCACAACGGCCACCTTCTTCCCCTCTGGAATTTTAGCTGCTTCCAGGATAACCTCTGTGTCCTGAAGCCATGCATCAGCAGCAATAGCATCTTCACTGCCGTCAAAGAAAGGAGGGTTCAGACGCTTGAAGCTGTTGGCCGCGTTATTTCCTTGGTAACCAACTCTGCCTATAGCATATTGTACTGTCTGGTGCAGGACATCGCCCCGACGATCTTGAGATGCAAGAAATTTCCTAATGAGTTCCACCAGGATTCCATCGTCAAGATCTGCAAGCTGGACGGACTGAACTAGTGGCTCTTGACCCCCGGTAGGTATGACTCTGGAGGCTACCCCTAAATGCTGGGCTTGGTCTCCAGGTTGCTGCTGGTCCACTAGAGGTGCTCTGCCTTACTGATCGGTAGGACCAGGAACAATGCCGCTGAAGAAACGACATAGGAAACAATAAGGAAGGACCATGATAGATCGAGGATATAAACATGTGATCAGGTCAAGATTTCGGAAAGATTAGAAGACACGAGTAGAGATCAAGGGCGAGTGCTGATTGAGACATCTATTCAATGAAACCCTCATACATCTTGATTTACAAGACCTACATGGGCCTCTAATTAAACCGTATCACGCCCCAGAACTAGAATACTGGAGAGCGGAGGACAGACACAGCCAGCTACGTACATTAACGTAATCTACCTCGATATACGGTCATTGCTGTCTAGATGTATGAGGGTTTATCTATAAGCAAACAGTCTCATATGGTCATAAACAAGTCTAGTGTCTCAATCTCAAGCAAGTAAGTAAATGTTACAAGATGTTAGATCATCAGACATACAGAGTAAGGCATCCCAAACATTACATTTCAGATGGTCATGAAGCTAGTCATACAAAATATGAAGACTAGGAAGATTTTCAGTCATACATGATCAACCCTAGGATTTGTCAGTCATGTTACAGCCCGTAGACAGACAGTAAGTAAACTTGCAAACGAGCTAACACTTGCTCGACGGCTAAATGCCTCAAAAGGATATCTTTACAAGTAAGTAGGAGAGCAAAATAAGAACCCACTCGTTGCCAGGGTTGCGCCTAGTGATCACCATCTGTCTGGAAGACAAGGAGTTCCTCGGGACCTACTCCAAAATCTGGCCATATAAAACCAGCTGGGTCAGACCCCAGAAAGAGCAAGTACCACAAGGGAGGCTTCACTTAAGAACTAAAACCAGCATATTAGCACATGAGACATAAATAATAATAACAGACATGAGTTAGGGAAAACAAGGTAATAAACGATAAGACAACTAAGGGACTGTTCTAGTAGCTAAGTTACAACCCATAAACCAAACAAGGACCGGGGTTGTAACCCTTCACCTGAACAGAGCTTAGTCTCCGACCAATTATCGACAAGAGTAAACATAAACAGTAAAGTGCTGAAGTAATCATAGACTGGCTTTGCTTAGATAAGACTAGACTGGACTCCATTCATCATTCACGGCCAAACAATGAGTACGGCTTGATACTTTAACTAACTAGGGTTATCACAAGCCAAGTTACTAGCAGGATACAATGAGATATTCCAGCAGCCACAAGCCCTAAAGTCTTAATCCAGGTTATCCAGTTGCAAGTTGAGAGAGTTGGATTAGGTGACTTGGGGGTGCAACACATGACAGTATGCTAGAAATGTGCCTTACTTGACGGCAGGCTACAAGTCCAATTAAATCGCCCAGATAACGGGACTGCCTGTAGCTGGAAAATCTCTTCATAGACTACTTGATCAATCTATTCATTATCCTAGTCAGATTTAGTATGAATCCCTGACCGTGTTAACCAGGAATCTATGTCCTAGACATGATTCAAGATGAGACATGTAGCTTATACAAGCACAATCGCCCACGGTGTCAAGGCAAGAGTTACTTGGCAAGTCGAGATAGCCGTCGCAACCGCATATCAAGATTTTCATATTAGGTTACTTTGTTTAGTCAAGAGTGCGTCACAACGGACCACCATAAGAATTATCATGTCAAGTTACTTGTCAAGACTGTACCACGACGGGTCACTATTAAGAATTATCATGTTACTTGATACATGTTAAGAGTGTGCCTTAATAGGCCACTATCGTGTTCTATTCTTACATTATCATGAATGAGAGAAACTTGCATAAAATAACTAGTGACATATTCTTGAAGTCAAGAAAAAGATCTACGACTTTTATGTTTTGAGTTTTTCAAGATTTTAGCTACAAAATAGCCCAAACAAGCAAAAATAGCCATTTGGAGTGACCTGCGCGCAAGTTGCGTGGGCAAAATTGTGCACGGCGCACGTTCTGCGGAAGCACGACGCACGGGCGCACGACAGAGAAGTGCGTAAGTGCGCGGCGGCGTATGTTGCGCATTACGTACAGGTAAAATCGCCCACAGCGTACTTTGTGCGCAAGTGCGGCATGAGGGTGCACGACAGAGAAGTGCACGGGCGTGCGGCGCGCAAGTTGCACATTGTGCGCGGGCAAAATCGCCCACGGCGAACGTTGTGCAAGCACGGCGCACGGGCGCACGACAGAGAAGGCGCGGGCATGCGACGCGCAAGTTGCGCATTATGCGCAGGCAAAATCCCCACAACGCACGTTGCGCGCAAGCACGACGCACGGCGCGTGGGCATGCGACAGAGAAGTACGCGGGCGCGCGACAGTGAAGACACTGTGCGCGGCACTGTTCATCGTCCCGACAGCACCAAAAGGTGTGGGGAACCCATGAACACGAAAATGGCATAATTTTCTCATACGAAGTCGAAATCAAGCGGTTCAAAAGCCAAAATTGGGTAGAATTAAAAATCCTACAACATGGAACTATTAGATCACGAAAATAACCAAGTTTTAGAGATCAAAACCAAGAAAAACCAAAAAAGTTACCAATTTAGATCTGTAAGAATCTATCCATCAAACCCAAAAATGTCAAGTTCTAAAGAGGCTTAGAATCAAGTAAGAAAGAGAATTGAATAATAAAACTTGAGATCTATCATGAAGCAAGTTACACTTGCCTATGTAGAAGCATGGAAAAGAACATGATTGCCCATGCGGCTCAGAACAGGAAACCCCATGCGGCTCAAAAACAGACAAGCTTCATGCGGCTCAAGAGCATCATGCGGTTCAAAAGTCACCAGCTTGGACATGCGACTCAAGCAACACCACGTGGCCTTCTACCATTCGCTTCTACAATTTGCCATTAAGCAAAGGCCCTATTTAATGCCCTGACATAAAGGAGAACTGACGGCTCTAACATCAAGCTGCAATAATGACTCTGTCATAATGACAGACCCTTAGAAAAATGAAGGAAATCTCTAACACGATCCCTCAAACCCCAAAATACCTTCATGCGGTCTTGACACGTGGACAGTCGCATGCGGCTCAGGCAGAGGCCATCTCATGCGGCTCAGGCAGAGGCCACCCAATACGGCTCAGGCAGAGACCATCTCATGCGGCTCAGGGAGAGGCCACCTCATGCAGCTCAGGGAGAGGCCACCTCATGTGGCTCCGGCAGAGTCTACCCTATGCGGCTCACTGAGAAGCCATCTATCATGCGGCTCAGATCATCTCCATACGGTTCAAATATTCAGAGGCCACGCCCAAGCAGCCTTGACACGTGGCCCGTCTTATAATAGGACACGTGGCATCAAATCGATCAAGATTCATCAATAAATCCCAACAACCAGGTTTAGCGCCATCCTCATAATTACTGGGCTCAAATCAGATTATTTGCAATCATGCAAATTGAACACGTAGCGGGAGATCCGAATTTGGCATAACAAATCATGAAGATTTATGGCAATCATTATTAATTGCCCACAGAGATTTGATGCAATCCACATTATTTTTCTAGATTTGCTACAATCAGAATTAATGGCCCAGATTAATTGATCTCTAACCGCCGACTTCTCAAGGAGGTAATCATTGCAAAACCTAATGATCACATCCCATTCCTATAAATAGGAAGGTGTCATTCCCTTACAGAGAGGACTTTTCTAGAGCAGGAGAGCACCTGGAGAGATCTGAAAAGAGAGAGCAGAGAGACCAAGGCACACACAGAGGGCATCCTGAGAGCATTTCTTCCCCGGAGCCAAGGCTGCATCCGATCGTCCAAAGAGTAAGGCAGAGCTGCCGTCGCTTTCCCGAGCCTCTACCGTCACCCCCCAGAATCTAAAATAAACAATTGTACTTAGACTGTTGTACCTAAATTTTTGTCCCTAGGCTTTCTTTGTACAAGCGAGTTTGTATTATGAAGTAAAAGTCCAGTCCTCCGATATAATTGTTCTGTTCTTTTATAATTAATGGCAAACACGATGGCGACTCTGCTGGGGAAAAACTTTTCCATGGCTGAGGAGTTGGTGACGTAATCGGATACAGCCAAACTTGGCTCCACACAATAGAAGATGGTCATCCGCTTCGACCAACAGGCGTTTGAAGAAATGCTCTCCGACGGGAGCGCTGGCCCGGTCCAGAAGCGAACCCGCATAAAGAAGGCTCGTAGGGAGTGGAGGCCAAAATTATTTGCTCCTTTCCTTACTCTGGACGGATTACTCTCTGCTGCCTAAGACGGCGAAGGCAACTCTCATGCGGCCCCACTTCAAGCCATAGAAGACTCTGCTGTCCCCAAGTCCGACAGAGGAAAGCACTACGATGCTGGACTTGCAGGGGCAAAGTGTGATTCTATGTGCTCCAGGTAGAAGCCGAACAAAGGCACTAACCGTAGGCTGAACATTCATGCGACCAAACTTGCCAGCCGCATGCATGACATCCATACGGCCGAAACTGCTAGCCGAATGCATAACACTCATGCGGCTAGGATTTCCAGCCATATGGAGAAGACTTATGAGGCTGAGACTTCCAGCCGCATGAAGAAAGCCCATGCGGCTATGACTACCAGCCGCATGAAGACTGTTGATTCCAGCCGCATGTCGCCTGCTCCACGCAGCTCAGTCTTCGATCACCTCTCATATGGTCCTGATCTCTCATGCCTTCGAGAAAACATGTCTGACTCTCTCCAGCTCCACTTAGACTCTTCCTATTATGTTCCTTCATGTACTAGAGTGAAGAAGTCTAGGGCAGCGCGAGCTTGGCAAGCTCAGTCCGCTGTCCCGACCTCTGACTATTCGAACGTTCCACATACTGTTATGCGGGCCTCTGATAGAAAGTCGTACAGAACCACTCGAGTCCATCCCCCGGCGACAAACGGACAGAGTGGTTCCCAAAAGTCTCCCAAAATCTGCGGAGCAAACATGGTCATTCCGGACCCATCTGACTTGCGTGAGACTATCCTCCACAAGCGCAAGAAAAGAGAAGGGGGCTCGGGGTACAAAGAGTCCTCCCACGGACGTCACTGTACCCAAGTCATCGTCAACTGCTGTTGCAATAACGCGACGATACGAGAAGACCGACAGTCCATCTTCCA
The DNA here is from genome assembly GCA_029216955.1 of Iris pallida. Taxonomy (NCBI): domain Eukaryota; kingdom Viridiplantae; phylum Streptophyta; class Magnoliopsida; order Asparagales; family Iridaceae; genus Iris; species Iris pallida. The sequence goes on along the minus strand of JANAVB010028000.1, from coordinate 27,001,912 downwards.
AAGACTGCAACAACCATATTCAGATGATGAGGCACTTTCCGTCGTCTCCTGCAACTCTGCTCAGAAAATCCTTGCCGATGGGAGAAGGAAGAAGATAAACGTTTCCAGCCCGAAGATTTCAACCACTATGACTAAGAGACTGTCGTCTTAGTGGTTGCCCACCACCGGAGTTTTCCAAAGTACCCATTCAAAGGCGAAACCTGCTACAGTAGGAGATTTATCATCCACATCACTGGGGGTTGCTGGAACTGGAGGTAGCACTCCTCCGAACCTCCACAACAATCTAATATTCAAAGGAGACGAGCTGGGAGAAACAACTCTCCCATTAGATGCAGCAAATCCCGACGTCCACGAGGACGTCCATAATTCCCAAGATAAGGCGAACTCGAAAGCTGGGGTCACTATTCCTTATGAGTCCGAATCGAAGGAGAACATTCCCACATACCCCAATGACTTCTCAGTACAGGGGTATGATTCGGAGTGTACGTCATCCACCGTCCCTTCCACTTCTACTCATATCAGGACGACATTTATGACAGACAGCAACCAAGAAGGTCCCAATGATCACCAACGCATCGACACTCTAGAGGCCATACTACATGCATTGGTCAAATTTATGGACGAGATCAAAGCGGTCCTTCCAACTCTGCAAGAAGGGGTACTTGGCCAAACAAACTTGGGTCCCACGGTCAATGCATTCTCGAACTCAGCGGCACCAAACCTGGGCAATAATCATTCTGAAATGACGGCTCCTACCGCTGCAGACGAGGCCAGGGAGGCAAGAAGAGAGGTCCAGGAGCTCCGGGCCATGTTCCACGCCCGAGAAAATTGCCAAGACCTCAGGATACGACAACCGTATCCCGCTGCGTGGAGAGATGTTCCCTTCTCACCAAAGTATAAACCATTCTACATCAATCCATATGATGGAAAGACCTCCGTAAGTCGGTACATCACTTACTTCGAGGTTACCACCGACCATCTACCCCATGACGATGCCATCCTTACACGATTATTCATCGGGGTATTGGAAGGGGTTGCCTTCGACTGGTACCGTAACCTGCCAGACAACTGCATCCACTTCTTCGCCAGCTTCAAGCGCATGTCCTTGGAGAGATTCTATGAAGTAGGACAGGACATCACAATGTCCACCCTCATGGACGTCGTTCAAGGAAAGAAAGAGCTGACAAGGAACTATATTGAGCGGTTCTGCCAAATCGCCATGAAGTTGTCGTCTGGTAATCCGGATTCCTCCTTAATTAAAATTTACCAAAAGAGACTGCTCCCAACAATCAGCCTCTGGATGGGTGAAAGTCAATTTAAGGACTGGAAGACGTTTATCATCAGTGCCACTAGCGCTGAAGACAGGTTGAAGAAGGCTCGCCAACTGGGATTGCACATCTCGGAGGGAGAGAACAAGGGCAAGCGTCCTAATACCAACAACAATAATGGGGGTAGCTCCTCCAACAATCGGGACAACAAGGGCAAGCAAGCTATGGTGGCCGATACAGCCCAGAAACCTGAGTCAAACTCGGCAGAAAAGTAGTGGCCTCAGGTAACCTATTCCTTCGAGGACGGCCATGTCAAGCCCATCTTAGACATGCTCATCCAAGGGCGACGAATTCATCTCCCTCCTCCCAGGCGGGAACCTCGGCCGGCAAAAATGGAGAGCCCAAAGTATAGCCATTACCATCGCTACGTCCACCATGCTACACATGACTGCTACCAACTAAAGTGATACATTCAATATCTCATCGATTCGAACGCTCTGGCCATTGATTTCGATGAGGTAACAGTGGCAGCCAATATGGTGTCAGTACAATTCGGCAGCTTTCCTCCAACGAAGGCTCAGGACGGTGTGATACCCATCCTTCGGGCGACAATGGCGATTGCTAATCTTCCACCTCCTCGAAATTAGATTGCGGGTCTAGTGCCCCTCACCACATCACGAGGGGAGGTTATGTGGGTCCATCCAGAATTGGTATCTGAAGTGACTCAGTCCATACCACCCTCCATTGGCAAGAAAAAGAATAGAAAAGTCAGATCCTGTCACACAATCTCGGCAGATGTCGAGGGAGCCGTAGCTGTCGTTACTCGGTATGGTTCTCAATCCCTACCTGTGCCACATAACTCGGTTGAAGAACATCAGCCGGCTACTGCTGACACTCCGGGACCTTTCCAACCTCCGACGACCGACATGCCTGCCAAAGGAGACTCGCTTTGACAAATCTCTCCAAAAAGAGACACCTCATGGGCTGGAAAGGCCGTACAACTTTGACATCTTGGCACAATTGGCCAACACACTGGCCAAATTATCATTATACGAGCTCCTGAGACTCTCTAAGGATGTTCGTGCAGCTTTGAACGATGCACTCCAGAATGCCGACGTATATCTAGCTCAGGTCAACCTCACGGGAGAGAGCCCGCCTACAGATCTCTAAGACAACGCTTGCACAGGAGCGATGCCCAACATTGTCTTCACTCCACAGGACATGCTCATCAAAACCAACCTACACGATCGACCGCTATATTACACTGGATACATCGGCGACGTAATGGTGGATCGGATGCACATTGATCCTGGTTCTTCCATAAGCATCATCCCGAAGGGTCTGTTACATCATCTCCGCATTCCTATGCATCGTCTGATGCCAACAAGTATCGCCATCAGCAGTTTTAATTTGGGCAAGAGCTATCCGATTGGAAAGATTCGCTTGAAGTGCCAAATTGGTGATCTTCAGTCAGAAGTAACCTGTTACGTCATAGATGCGGACACTTCCTACAATATCCTCTTGGGGCGCCCTTGGATACACGATTACACGATCGTCCCTTCCACGTTGTACCAGTGCTTCAAGTATGTCGACAAACACGGCTTCGTGAGGACATAATTTGCCGACATCGATCCCTTCAAAGGGGTCGAGTCCTACTACTCAGACTCCTACCTATACGAAGAGTCAAATAGGTACCTTGGTGAAGGAGATATGCAAGCTCGTACTGAGACGACCACAGGATCAGAAGAACCTCTGACGATCCACCTCCAAGCTCGTAAACCTGGCAAGTCCGCACCCCTTACGGCCGCTCTGCGTAAGGACGCAATCAGCCTCTCAGCACAAGAAGGGCAAATGATAATCCGGCTGCCAAGGTCCGACCAAGCGCCAAGACCCACAACGGAGCTACTGACAATTAGACTACCTAGAGTCGGCCAGCCACAAACGGGGAAGCTCAATCCCTCCGACAAACCAATGACGATACGTCTTTCCAAGAAGAATCGTCACCCTGATGTAAAGTCGGAGGCTTCCAGCGAGCCAACCACTCCCTGCCCAGCATCGAGTACCAAACTGGGGGTCGCTAGGTTGCCAACAACTCCACGTTCTGCTCTACCAGCAGAACTTCTGATGATCAAGTTGCCCAAGTCATCCTTTCAGTCTTCATTTATGCAGGGGGTGACCGAAGAAGAACCAGAACTGGCCAAGTACGTGGCTTCTCACACCGATATTCCATCCGCAGATGATGTAATCCCGCTAGAAAAGATACCTTACTTCATCAATAAAGGGCTATCTTTGAACTACACCAAGCTTAATAAGCTTTGTATAATGTATGCTATAGAATACGGTATAGGCGCTCGCCTACACACATAGGTGACAAATGTTTACACCACAAATTAGCTCACTCTTGCGGAAGACTCTTACTGCATAATCGAAGGAGGGGATCATCCAATCATCTTCGGTCGAAAGAATGATCCACAGCCCTTCACAATGGAAGAAGTCGACCTCGAATCAGATGCCGGGAGGCTGCCTCTCTATCTATATAGCTCCCAATCCAAATATCTTATGCAAAAACAGGGGTATGATCTGGAGACTATGCCAGGTTTAAAGTACGGCACTGGTCGACGATTACATTTAAAATCACCAGTCCCAGCTGGCAAACCACAGGACTACTACAACAAGACCCGATACGGGCTGGGATATGTCATACCTACAACGACCCCTGAAAGCTCAGATGAGGAATGCGATTGGCAGTTACACTCAACCGGATCACCAACTTCTGATTGGGATATCAGCATCGGGGATGTATTTAGGCAGGTCTTATCTGTCAATATAGCGTTCGCTGATGTTTACGAAGAAGGTGAAGACTTTCCTGAACTCCTCGAATTAGAGCCGTGGGCTCAACAGCTGGATGCGCAATTGGAGAAGCTGTTTGAATAAAGAGAGCCTTCTGCTGAAGATGAGGTCATGCAAGTGGATCTAGGCAGCGACTCTTCTCCAAAACCAATCTTCGTTAGTAAAATCCTGACAGACGAAGAGCGAGAATCACTACTGGAACTCGTCAAAGAATATATTGATATGTTCGTCTGGAACAATGAAGATATGCCAGGGTTAAATCCTGATATTGCTCTTCACAAACTAAATATTCGGCCAGATACAAAGCCAGTCAAACAACAACAATGACGCTTCGGCCCAGGCATCATGGATGCAATCGAAGCCGAAGTTAACAAACTGATAGCCAGTGGCTTCATTTGTGAGGAGCAACATCCAGACTGTGTCGCCAACATAGTACCGGTCCTCAAGAAGAATAGAAAGATTCGAATCTGCATCGACTTTCGCAATATGAACGAGGCATGCCCCAAAGATGAGTTCCCCCTCCCTATCACAGACATCATGATTGACAACACCTGCGGCTTCGAACGTATGTCGTTCATGGATGGCTTCTCGGGGTACAACCAAATTAAGATGTCTCCCGACGACGTAAAGCATACATCGTTCCGAACACCATAGGCACGTTCTGTTACATAGTCATGCCTTTCGGTTTAAAGAACGCTGGCGCCACCTATCAGAGAGCTATGAGCATCATCTTCAGGGATCATTTGTGCAAGACCGTGGAGTGCTATGTTGATGACATCACTGTCAAAAGCCGCTCTAAGTGTTACGACCCGTACCCTAGAGTTAGGGCACGAGAACGTGACAACGCCCAGCCTACGCCGCAGTGTCGGCGGTAGAACGCTGACCTAGGTCTCAATGCATCTAACAGTATAAGACTAAACAGTTTATACTCACCGAATGGGGGTGACATAGCAGATACAGACTCAATCACATCTAAGGTAGAGCATGATGAGGATAGATAAAACATGAAATCCAAAAGAGATACAGGAGATAGAAGTCTAAGTGTCTAAGATACATAAACCCAGAAATACATCTCAAAGCTCAATACAGTAATCCATAGAATAAATACAACTCAATACAACTGAAATAACTAACTATACAACCTCTACTGTGTCTCCTTTAGGCTAGCAGGCAACCTCCAGGCTATCTGTAAAATTTATCAACAGGTCCAGTCAGGACAGGAACGAGTACAACTCATCAAGAAATCCCAATTAAATGACAGAGAACTATAAAGCAGTTATAGACAGATTTATTGATGAATATGGCAGTTTTATACAGGTAATGATGTAGAGAAATAGCAAAGGTACAAGAAAAGTAAGGTAATGAAATAAAAGAAGAATGATGGCAAAGAAGACTGCAAAATAAGATCTAGCTGAACTAGGGTAACATGTTATAAGTCCAGTTTGTACAATATAAGTTGAGTGTAATCCCAATATGAGTCTAATACAATTTGAGTCTAATAAATAATTCTTGTACATGATGATTCTAGTAGATGATTTTTCTCAATGATTTGAGTAAAGTAATTCTTGTAAGATTCTTGTACACTAATCCTTGTAGGTGATTCTCGTAATGAGTACGGCACATCGTACGCTCGGCCAAGCGGTGATGGCTATCATTCTTGTTTGGTGATTCTTGTTGAATACGGTACATCGCATACCGGCCCAGCAGTGATGGCTATCATTCTTGTTTGGTGATTCTTGTTGAATACGGCACATCGTACGCTCGGCCAAGCGGTGATGGCTATCATTCTTGTTTGGTGATTCTTGTTGAATATGGCACATCGTATACCGGCCCAGCAGTGATGGCTATCATTCTTGTTTGGTGATTCTTGTTGAATATGGCACATCGCATACCGGCCCAGCAGTGATGGCTATCATTCTTGTAATGATGATTCTTGTATGATTTTTATATTTAATACTTGTAGGTGTTTCGAGTAGATGAGTCTTGTGAGTGATTCGAGTAATAGGGTTAGACAAATCAAGTACATGTATTACGAGTAAATGAATCTAAAATATTAATACATGTTGTGATAGAGAATCAAATAGAACTATACTAGAACTGAATCACAGTAATCATCAAATAATGAAAGAACTATCAGAGAATGTACTCGCCTGATGTCTGAATGTCTAAAGTAAATATACTGTCCAATGAGAGGTGTCTGGCTCCTAATCAGAACAGCACAAGTCACAACAAGTCCAAAATGACAATATAAAGTTCTACTATGCATTCTACATGATTCTAGGTCAATCTAGACCAAAGTCAACTCTTGGTCAACTTGGTTAACCCTGAAAGTCAAACCTAGGTCAACTATAGTCAAACTAGGTCAAATTAGGTCATGTCCTAACCCAGCAAGTCTTACTAGGCCTAACCAAGACTATCATAGCAAGCACACATCAATACAAGGCTATATAAGCCAACATACACCCAACTCTATATAGCATGTAATTATTCAATACTCAAATAGGCAAGAATTCACATTGGATATACACTAGGTAATCTATTACTTTAAGCTATATATGTCTACACATATATATATACACATGCATATATTGGTATTCAACATTAGGTCTGTAATCATGGTATTTCAAATGGTTATATAAACTTATATATTATAACACAATATGCTAACATATATATAATATACATACATAGCTAAGTTAACTATATTTATAAATACTTATTTAAGAGACTATGTGTGTGTATGTGAACATGGCAAAGGGGCAAGTGAGGGTTAAATGGGCATACATAGTGTATACATATCAAAGAGTGTCAAAGTGTAAGTGAACAATGTGTCAAGTGTGATAGTGTCAATATAGTGTAAGGGGGTACATGAGGTAATATAGGATATGTGTTAACATAGAACATTACATCTCATTAACTTGTATATTACATACATTACATCAATTATTACATTACATTCATGCTTGCATTCATTCATCATTCATTTATTCTCTTGCACCACTATATGTACCATACATTACATACTATGGAACCTACATATTCATTACAAGCCATACTTATACATGCTTACATTAGATAGGATACTTACACCTCATACATCATTTATTTAAACATTTACTCATGCTTGCATTCTCTATTTAATTACATAATATATATACATTAACATGGGTTAAAATTAAATAGAACATTATATTACACACAAGGGTGCACAAAATGCATATGTCGAATAGTAACTCCTACTAATAATCAATACTGTACCATCTCAGCATGAATTAAAATTTAGGATTAAAGTATGTTATAGATCTATGTGTTAGCTTTCCGAAACTTTAAACGGATCGCGTTTTCATTTTCGGAAACTCCCGGAATCGCAAAAACACCGAGAACGCGTTTGTCTTTCGTACAGCTGACACTCAAATAATTCTCCAGAAAGTTACAAAAAGAATTAGGCCTACTAATACATGTTTTTGGAAATCTAACTTCAATACGCTTCTTTTAAAAAAAACAGGAGATTAAACCGAGTTTTGAGCTAGAAGTTATGACATTTCTAAGTTAGGGCTGAAATTAAAAACGTGGATAAAAATTATGACGGATTTGGGTAGTTTGAGACAAAAGAACACAAGTATATAACATAATATATCAAGAACTCACTCTTTACACTAATATATATATATATGAGACACTATAGAACACATCTCCAGTACAAAAATATGAGATTAAACATGTAATAATTCATTCATACATAACAACAACACATAGTGTGTCCAAATTGGGGTTTTCCCATATGGACACAAACACAACACAAAGAACACTCCTATGACCTCCAAATGGACACAAATGGAGATACAACCATGGGGTCATTCCTATGGGTTCAAAATAGACCTATATGCATGAGAAAATAAAAAAGAGAAGGGATTTATACCTCCCGGTAGATCGAATCGAAGAAAAACCTTCCCGGAGCGACACCGACACGTAGAGATTCCAAAAGGACACGAACGAGCTCCGAATCCTCCCAAACTTGGGTAGCTTCCTCCTTGGCTAGAATGGAGAAGGAAAGAAGAAGATTTGGTGGCGAAATGGAAGGATTTGGTGGAGAAATGGAAGGATTTGGTGGAGAAATTGCTAGGGATTGCTCTCTAGAAATTTGGGGAAGAACAAGAGAGAGAGTGTGGATGAGAATAATGAAATGAACTTGAGCCTATCATCTCCCAAGGTGGCTGGCCATATGGGGCTATTTGTCTTATTATGGTAAGGTCCAAAATGCCCCCACTAACCTATTCTATGAGTATTAGGAAAGGGCTAATTGGTTGGGGCTAAATTAGTCATTCTAAAGTCTCTAATCACACTAACCTTATCCATAATAATTAGTCTAACTACTAACTAAAATTAATATCATGTGGACTAAAATTAATATCATGTGGGCCATGCCTAACTAGTATGTGGGTCCACTAAAGTCAACACTACCTCCGGGTCCCCGTTTCAAGTCGGATTGAGCTGAAATTCGAACCCGACTCAAATAATCCCAAAACAATATCATAAATAATAAAATAAATTTTAAAAATATTTCAAAAATACAAAATAACAAAAATACCCCTGTTCCTGAAAACTGGGGGTGACAAATTCCTCCAAATTAAAACCAAACAATAGTAAAATGTCAAAATCACAAGTCATAATTTTAAATAGTTTAAAAATAATTAAAATCACCAAAAATCATAATATGAAATAATAATCAATAAATAATAATTATAATTACAAAATTTCAAAATTACCCTCATCTGGAAAACTGGGTGTTACAATCCTACCCACCTTATAAAAATTTTGTCCTCGAAATTAAGATGATCGCACCCCCTTCTATGTCAAACATAGTCAAGGGTCAATCACTAGTCAATTTCTCAACATCCAAGTACTTGGTCATCAACTGGTCAACTTCATAGGGTTTTACCTGTGCTAGCTATCTAGGTGTTGGCAACTAGAATTTAGCAAAAGGAAAACTCTATAATAGACTAGCTCTTAACTTCCCAATCCTATCAAGTCACCTATAACTAAATACCTACAAGCTAAGTACATGAATACCAAATACCATATATATATATATATATATATGCTCAAGAACAACAACCCATTACATATATTCTAAGTATATCATCTATATATATATATACATGACAGATCAACCAAGGGTTAAGGCAGACTAAACTTATAAGGGTCTGAAACAATGCTTAGAACTAGGCTAAGGATGAATGGTCTGAATCAAGGGGACATGGTATCTAGTGAAGGGTCTGCACACTGCCTATAAAGGTGATCAACACAAAGGAACTCAACACGAAGAGAACTTAACTAAAATGAAAAACTGAACCAAGTATAGGCTAAACAACATGTTTATAACCCTACACAACAATGATTTATAGATACCAACTAACCTATATCCCATATGCCAATATCATCTGCAATCTATCTATGCAAATAGACATCTCGGTCTTAGGTAAAACTACAACTATACTCAAAGACAGGCTCTGGTCATGGGTGCTTCACTGGAAAAGGTAAGAAAAAGTAGTAATAATCATCAAGGCTGTAAGGCATACTAACATCCTATGTGTAACTGGTTGGTATTATAGATAACAGGAGAATTATCTGCAATGGGTTACTATTCTAACACCAATGCTAACTATCACCTCTAGGGTACAGACACTCTACAAGTCATCATACCATTATACTATGAAGGAACTACCTATGAATAAGATCTACAAAACTAAATATCCCTACTCCTAAGTCATTTATAACAATCAAAAGGGTATGATGTTTAAACCTTCTCAAGATACAATCTGTTAATCATATGCGTCTGTCCAAAATCATGTTGTCCAGAGTCTTCATCATGCTAGTGAGCAAGGCTACGATAATCACAGAGTCCTTGACTAAGGTACGTACCTCTAGGTTCATGGTATTTAAAATTTTTGTACTGTCGCATGCGACGACGAAAACCTTAAATTCCCATACCCGAGAATACATCCAAAATCTGACTACATGTCCTCACTATGCCAACTAACACGACTATAGAGGATTCTAGATTCCATAATTTAGGCGACCTAGCCCATATGATTTTCTCAGAATAAAAAAAATAAACACAACAAAAGAGTAACATGACAAAATTAATCAATCAACAAGGAACAGATAGAATCGGATTTCAAGGTAATTATAAAAGACAATTGCGGGAATGGAATTGAGAAGAACGGAACTTGCAGCAAGATCTCCAATGGTCTGCGCATCCTTGACTGTCCTGACGATAGCTCGCCCTGCTAGTTTTCCCTGGTCTGCTGCTGATGCTGCATGAATCACCGCTGTTGAGAGAAATCAGAAATGATGAGAGAAAATATCTGTACAGATAGAGGTGCACCTCCAATATAGCAGAAACACCAACCTGATTCGGCACAACAAGAGCTGCGGTCTCGAGGCCCTGATGAACAGGACGAGAGGTGGCCAGCCTCTCGATAGTATCCCCCGAACCAGAGTGATGAAATCGTCTTCATAACCATCATGAAGACGGGTCAAACCAAAAAGCAATTACTGAGAATGAAGCGAAAAAAATCAAGGGAGGACAGTTTATATTCAAGGAAAATCAATAAGCAGCAATTGGATAAAAGGAATCTGATTAAGAGTTTTTTCTAATGTGATTGAGTACCCCAAAAATAATCCTAATCCTACTGCCGACTGTAGTGATACTCTAGTTCGAATACGACTACATAAACTCGACCTGCATGGGCCACCACTAAAAACGTATCATGACCCGTACCCTAGAGTTAGGGCACGAGAACGTAACAACGCCCAGCCTACGCCGCAGTGTCGGCAGTAGAACGCTGTCCTAGGTCTCAATACATCTAACAGTATAAGACTAAACAGTTTATACTCCCCGAATGGGGGTGACATAGCAGATACAGACTCAATCACATCTAAGGTAGAGCATGATGAGGATAGATAAAACATGAAATCCAAAAGAGATACAGGAGATAGAAGTCTAAGTGTCTAAGATACATAAACCCAGAAATACATCTCAAAGCTCAATACAGTAATCCATAGAATAAATACAACTCAATACAACTGAAATAACTAACTATACAACCTCTACTGTGTCTCCTCTAGGCTAGCAGGCAACCTCCAGGCTATCTGTAAAATTTATCAACAGGTCCAGTCAGGACAGGAACGAGTACAGCTCATCAAGAAATCCCAATTAAATGACAGAGAACTATAAAGCAGTTATAGACAGATTTATTGATGAATATGGCAGTTTTATACAGGTAATGATGTAGAAAAATAGCAAAGGTACAAGAAAAGTAAGGTAATAAAATAAAAGAAGAATGATGGCAAAGAAGACTGTAAAATAAGATCTAGCTGAACTAGGGTAACATGTTATAAGTCCAGTTTGTACAATATAAATTGAGTGTAATTCGAATGTGAGTCTAATACAATTTGAGTCTAATAAATAATTCTTGCACATGATGATTCTAGTAGATGATTTTTCTCAATAATTTGAGTGAAGTAATTCTTGTAAGATTCTTGTACACTAATCCTTGTAGGTGATTCTTGTAATGAGTACGGCATATCGCACGCTCGGCCAAGCGGTGATGGCTATCATTCTTGTAATACGGCACATCGCACGCTCGGCCAAGCGGTGATGGCTATCATTCTTGTTTGGTGATTGTTGTTGAATACGGCACATCGCATACCGGCCCAGCAGTGATGGCTATCATTCTTGTTTGGTGATTCTTGTTGAATACGGCACATCGTACACTCGGCCAAGCGGTGATGGCTATCATTCTTGTTTGGAGATTCTTGTTGAATACGGCACATCGCATACCGGCCCAGCAGTGATGGCTATCATTCTTGTTTGGTGATTCTTGTTGAATACGGCACATCGCATACCGGTCCAGCAGTGATGGCTATCATTCTTGTAATGATGATTCTTGTATGATTTTTACATTTAATACTTGTAGGTGTTTCGAGTAGATGAGTCTTGTGAGTGATTCGAGTAATAGGGTTAGACAAATCAAGTATATGTATTGCGAGTAAATGAATCTAAAATATTAATACATGTTGTGACAGAGAATCAAATAGAACTATACTAGTACTGAATCACAGTAATCATCAAATAATGAAAGAACTATCAGAGAATGTACTCGCCTGATGTCTGAATGTCCAAAGTAAATATACTGTCCAATGAGAGGTGTCTGGCTCCTAATCAGAACAGCACAAGTCACAACAAGTCCAAAATGACAATATGAAGTTCTACTATGCATTCTACATGATTCTAGGTCAATCTAGACCAAAGTCAACTCTTGGTCAACTTGGTCAATCCTGAAAGTCAAACCTAGGTCAACTATGGTCAAACTAGGTCATGTCCTAACCCAACAAGTCTTACTAGGCCTAACCAAGACTATCCTAGCAAGCACACATCAATACAAGGCTATACAAGCCAACATACACCCAACTCTATATAGCATGTAATTATTCAATACTCAAATAGGCAAGAATTCACATTGGATATACACTAGGTAATCTATTACTTTAAGCTATATATGTCTACACATATATACACATGCATATATTGGTATTCAACATTAGGTCTATAATCATGGCATTTCAAATGGTTATATAAACTTATATATTATAACACAATATGCTAACATATATATAATATACATACATAGCTAAGTTAACTATATTCATAAATACTTATTTAAGAGACTATGTGTGTGTATGTGAACATAACAAAGGGGCAAGTGAGGGTTAAATGGGCATACATAGTGTATACATATCAAAGAGTGTCAAAGTATAAGTGAACAATGTGTCAAGTGTGATAGTGTCAACATAGTGTAAGGGGGTACATGAGGTAATATAGGATTTATGTTAACATAGAACATTACATCTCATTAACTTGTATATTACGTACATTACATCTATTATTATATTACATTCATGCTTGCATTCATTCATCATTCATTTATTCTCTTGTACCACTATATGCACCATACATTACATACTATGGAACCTACATATTCATTACAAGCCATACTTATACATGCTTACATTAGATAGAATACTTACACCTCATACATCATTTATTTAAACATTTACTCATGCTTGTATTCTCTATTTAATTATATAATGTATATATATTAACGTGGGTTAAAATCAAATAGAACATTATATTACACACAAGGGTGCACAAAATGCATATGTCGAATAGTAACTCCTACTAATAATCAATACTGTACCATCTCAGCATGAATTAAAATTTAGGATTAAAGTATGTTATAGATCTATGTGTTAGCTTTCCGAAACTTTAAACGGATCGCGTTTTCGTTTTCGAAAACTCCCGGAATCGCGAAAACACCGAGAACGCGTTTGTCTTTCGTACAGCTGACACTCAAATAATTCTTTGGAAAGTTACATAAAGAATTAGGCCTATTAATACATGTTTTTGGAAAGCTAACTTCAATACGCTTCTTTTAAAAAAAAAAGGGAGATTAAACCGAGCTTTGAGCTAGAAGTTATGACATTTCTAAGTTAGGGCTGAAATTAAAAACGTGGATAAAAATTATGACGGATTTGGGTAGTTTGAGACAAAAGAACACAAGTATATAACATAATATATCAAGAACTCACTCTTTACACTAATATATATATATATGAGACACTATAGAATACATCTCCAATACAAAAATATGAGATTAAACATGTAATAATTCATTCATACATAACAACAACACATAGTGTGTCCAAATTGGGGTTTTCCTACATGGACACAAACACAACACAAAGAACACTCCTATGACCTCCAAATGGACACAAATAGAGATACAACCATGGGGTTATTCCTATGGGTTCAAAATAGACCTATATGCATGAGGAAATGAAAAGGAGAAGGGATTTATACCTCCCGGTAGATCGAATCGAAGAAAAACCTTCCCGGAGCGACACCGACACGTAGAGATTCCAAAAGGACACGAACGAGCTCCGAATCCTCTCAAACTTGGGTAGCTTTCTCCTTGGCTAGAATGGAGAAGGAAAGAAGAAGATTTGGTGGCGAAATGGAAGGATTTGGTGGAGAAATGGAAGGATTTGGTGGAGAAATTGCTAGGGATTGCTCTCTAAAAATTTGGGAAAGAACAAGAGAGAGAGTGTGGATGAGAATAATGAAATGAACTTGAGCCTATCCTCTCCCAAGGTGGCTGGCCATATGGGGCTATTTGTCCTATTATGGTAAGGTCCAAAATGCCCCCACTAACCTATTCTATGAGTATTAGGAAAGGGCTAATTGGTTGGGGCTAAATTAGTCATTCTAAAGTCTCTAATCACACTAACCTTATCCATAATAATTAGTCTAACTACTAACTAAAATTAATATCATGTGGACTAAAATTAATATCATGTGGGCCATGCCTAACTAGTATGTGGGTCCACTAAAGTCAACACTACCCCCGGGTCCCCGTTTCAAGTCGGATTGAGCTGAAATTCGAACCCGACTCAAAAAATCCCAAAATAATATCATAAATAATAAAATAAATTTCAAAAATAATTCAAAAATACAAAATGACAAAAATACCCCTGTTCCTGAAAACTGGGGGTGACAAATTCCTCGAAATTAAAACCAAACAATAGTAAAATGTTAAAATCACAAGTCATAATTTTAAATAGTTTAAAAATGATTAAAAATCACCAAAAATCATAATATGAAATAATAATCAATAAATAATAATTATAATTACAAAATTTCAAAATTACCCTCATCTGGAAAACTGGGTGTTACACTAAGAAAGATCATCTGCATGATCTAAGGACAGTGTTCGACCTAATACGAGCGCACAAATTGAAAATAAACCCTACGAAATCCTTTCTGGGCGTATCCAGCGGGAAGTTCTTGGGTTTCATCACTACCTCCCAGGGTATCCACGTAGACCCTGAGAAGACAAAGGCAATCATGGAGATGGGTCCTCCGAGGAATCTCCGAGAACTCCGAGGCCTCCAAGGGAGGTTAGCTTACATCAGGAGGTTCATTTCCAACCTCTCCGGGCGATGTTAGCCATTCACCCATCTTATGAAGAAGGGCTTCTCATTCATATGGGATGAAGAATGCGAACGCGCCTTCGACAGCATCAAAGAATATTTGTCGAACCCTCCAGTCCTGGTGGCCTCAGTTGCTGGAAAACCATTTCTGCTCTATGTACGAGAAATGGAGCATTCCTTCGGCGCTCTGCTAGCACAAAACAACGATGCAGGCCATGAGCAAGCTATATATTACCTTAGTCGAATGATGATCGGGCCAGAGCACCGATATACCGCCGTAGAAAAGGAATGCGTCACCCTGGTGTTCGTCATTCAAAAGATGCGGCACTATGTCACGGGGCAAACCATACATGTGATATCACGAGTCAATCCCCTCAGGGTCCTAATGACGAAACCAGGGGCACTCAGCTCTCGCCTCGCTACATGGGCAATATTACTGTCTCCCTACCATATGATCTTCGTCCCACAAAAGGCTGTTAAAGGTCAAGCTCTGGAAGACTTTTTAGCAGCCCACCCAGGCCCGGAGTCGGCCAGAATATACGAAGACATCCCAGATGAGGTCGCCGACTCGTATGCAACCTCTCGCGATGATATGTGGCGAATGTTCTTCGACGGTGCCTCAAGGACCGGACCTAAGGGAAACATCATCGTCGGAGTCGGGGTGGTGCTAATTTCTCCTTCCGGACTGGTGATCAATCGTGCTTACTCCCTCACGGAACCTTGCTCTAATAATGTGGCCGAGTACAATGCGTTAGTCATTGGCCTTCAACTTGTAAGAGAGCTGGGGGTAGAATATCTTGAAGCATATGGCGATTCATAGCTAATCGTCAATCAGATTCGGGGTTCATACGAGGTTCGCCATGAAGACATGATCCCCTATCACCAAATAGCGATCAACATCATCTCGTCATTTGAAGGGTTCTTCATTGAACACGTTCACAGACTCTAAAATATCGAAGCCGATGCCTTACCTGGCCTTGCCGCTTTCCTAGCAGTTCTGAACTATGTTCATCAATCGGTGGATGTGATAGGCCATGAACTGGTCTGTCCTAAGAACAACGTTCAATTCGTGGCAAGTTATTCCGCTCAGATGATCGACGAAGCACCAGACTGGAGACAACTATTCATTGACTTCGTAGTTTACGACATCCTGTCCGAGAACCCAAAGGAAGCCACCTCTATCAGAAGGCGTTCTCTCAGATTCTTCTACGATACAGAGACGAAAATGCTGTATCGACAATCCTACGATGGATTATTGCTTTGGTGTCGGTCAAATGCAGAAGCCAAGGAAGCCGTACGCGAAGCTCATGACGGTGTCTGCAGGGCCCAACAGCCTGGCCCAAAATTGTAAGATCGTCTTTGACGAATGGGCTACTACTGGCCCACGATGGTAGCAGATGCGATAGACTATACAAGAAAGTGCAAAGCCTGCCAAGTCCATGCAGACTTCATCCACCAGCCACCCGAATTTCTATATCCGACAGTGGCATCCTGGCCATTCGAAGCATGGGGAAAGTATATCAACGGTCCGATCACTCCACCTTCTTTTCGAGGACATCGCTTCATACTCGCCATCACAGATTACTTCTCAAAATGGGCAGAAGCTGTTCCGCTAGCAGAAGTGAAGACTTCGAACGTGATCAGCTTCCTCAAGCATCATGTCATCTATCGCTTTGGACAGTCCCGAAGGATTATCCACGATAATGGTCCACAGTTCGTAAGCCATGCCTTCTATCGATTCTGCGACAAACATCGAATTCAGAATTTTGCTTCGACGCCATACAATCCGACAGCAAATGGGTTGGCAGAAGCATTCAACAAAACAATCATCAAACTTCTTAAGAAGTACGTGTCATCCAACAAATACGACTGGAACGAGAAGCTTGGTGAATGCCTATGGGTGTACCGTACCACAGTCCGAACAGCTATAGGGAACACACCATTCTCCCTGGTGTACGGGAGTGAGGCAGTTCTCCCATTGGAGACTCAAATACCCTCGCTCCGTATCCCTATCACTTACTAATTGACGACAGACGACAACTATCGTCGCCGACTACAAGAGTTGGAGGCCTTAGATGAAAAGCGCCTCTTGGCTCAGCAACGAATCGAGCTATACCAAGCACGCATCTCCGGAGCCTTCAACAAGAAGGTTAAAATCAGAACATTCCAAGTAGGCGATCTCGTTCTGGCAGTTCGGAGGCCGATGGTCATGACTCACAAAAGCGTCGGCAAATTCTAGCCAAAATGGTAAGGTCCATTTATCATTGAGGTCGTATTCTCCAATGGTGCTTACCACCTCGCAAAACAAAATGGAGACTTTCTCATGTTGTCCGTTAACGACAAGTTTCTGAAGAAATATTATGTCTAAACGATATTCTCCCAATTCCAAATTATTGAGTTATGTACCCACCCGTACCGCTGAACTCACATCCTCCAGTAATTCCAGATTGCTGAGTTATGTACCCGCCGGTACCGCTGAACTCATATTCCAAATTCTAGATTATTGAGTTATGTACCCACCGGTACCGCTGAACTCACATTCACAAAATCCCAGATTGCTGAGTTATGTACCCTCTGGTACCGCTGAACTCACATTCTCCAAATCCCAGATCGTCGAGTCATGTATGCTTTCGTACCACTGAACTCACATACCGACTCCAACTCTTCCAGATCATCGAGTTATGTACACGCGGGTGCCTCTGAACTTACATTCCGGTCACTCTTTCTGATAGTAAGTCATGTATGACCATACATCTGAACTTATTTCTCTGAAAGATGTCCTCCCTCATGATCCACTACCCGCACTCTCAGTGTACAAAATGGGTAACAGATCCACAAGATTTCCAAAACGACCACGTCGATGTTACCTCTGAGTCGTTTCACTTCCGCCAAAAACAAATCACCCCTATATATAGAACTTCCATGTCCTCATTACCTCTGAGTCGTCCTATGTACCCCTTCATGGAGCCCACTCCTGCCATGTCCTTATTACCTCTGAATGGGAAGGCTCCACCGAAGAAACCCTCATATTTGCCATGTCCTCATTACCTCTGAGTAAATATGTAGGTTCACCCTCGAAATATTATTTGTACCAAAAAAAAGCCCACGGTATGCTAAAGATAATAGGTCCACAAATGTCCTCTGTTGACCACAAATATCCTCCGTTAAGTCCACTCCTGTCATGTCCTCATTACCTCTGAGTAGGAAGACTCCGCGATAAACCCCCATACTTGCCATATCCTCATTACCTTTGAGTAAGTATGTTGGTTTTCTCTCTCGTCTTATTATCCGTATCCTGAACCAGGGTACGCCTAAGATAATAGGCTAACAAATGTCCTTTGCTGACTACAAATGTTGTACTAAATTTCCTAGTACATGCACATCATTCCTCATCATGCCCCGGGAGCCCAGCTGCTCCATGGCATCCTTTCTCCCGATACCAGGAATGTCCATGACCACCTTACCGTAGAATTATTCTAGGTACCCCCATTAAACTTGTTATCCATACCTAAAACCCAGGTATGCCAAGGATAATAGGTCCATAAAAAGCCTCCCATTGGGACAACTACTATGAGCAAAGAACAGAGCGAATGTATCCCATTCAAAATCGATGACATTCATATGACTACGTCTCATTAGCAAGCCAGAAAAGTTCTCTATTATTTCATTCAGATAAGAAAGGAAAGAGATTACATCGATGTCTAAAAGAAATAAGACATAAACCGCAGCTAAAGACAGACAGAAGTATCAAAACAAAGACGGACATTTGTGAGAGCCCACGAATCCTAGTTGCGGGGACGCATATACCAATCCCTCAACCATTTTGCATATGAAGGATGAACTTGAGCAAGATCTTCGTCCGAAATAGGGGGGTCAGAACTCCCAGTACTACCGTCTTCAAACTGGGGCTCCTCCTTTACAGCAATGGGCGCCAGTTCTCCTTTCTGTTCCTCCGCTTCTGGTGTTACCTCCTCCTTAACAAGCGATGATTCTTGTTTGAAAGAGGGCAGCAACTCTTCCTTCACAATGATCTCAGCCTTCGGCAGGGTTGCTGCAAGAATCAAAGATAAAAAGAAACAAAGTCAAAGGATGGTCAGAGCCTTACGCATGGGACTCATGCGGATCTGATCGACAGGTCATTATGCGATTCGGTTTACGAAGTGCTCATGCGGCCCACTAAGACAACTCCCATACGGCTCGGACATGGGGTATACCCCCATACGTCTCGGTTATGGGACATGTATGCGGCCTATACAACTCAAAACAGTTTGCATTAAAGGCTTGTGTATACAACATACAACAGAGCCGTCGTCAGGGTTTCGAAGAATATGACTTTCCCAAATCCCTACCCTTAACAGCAGGACAAACGTCGAAGTGAGCTTCGGGTGCTGCAGTCGACGAAGACGCCGCCCTCTTATCCTTCGTCGCAACAGTCTTCTTGGGAGCCATCGGTGATCGAAGAAGAGGAAGACAATCGGGGCAGAAAAGGTTTGAATTGAAGGAGAGAGTAAAGAAGTTTCTTCTCTTAATTCCTCTTATTTATAGGAGGACAAAAGATGAGGGGGGCACGTAGACCAATAACCGCTTCGGGTCGTGTGCTACAGGCAAAACAAACCCGACTCCTCGGATTTTGCCCCCTCTCTCATAAAGGAGATTCACCCAGGGCATAAAATCCAAAGATTTAATGAACCGACCCTTGGGATTCTCCCAAAGACGACTCTAAAACGAATTAAAGGCAATTAATGACACACACACGTGGCAGGGAGCCCATACGGCTAGACAGGCCATGCGACAAAGAGGTTCATGGGGCCAGAGCACCCTATGCGGCCAGCGGAGCTCACACAGCCATGCTTCTTATTCAAAGTATTTCAATTTTACAAATTGAAAACTTTGAAGGGGTACTTGTAGAAGCATGGAAAAAAACATGATTGCCCATACGGCTCAGAACATGAAACCCCATGCGGCTCAAAAACAGACAAGCTTCATACGGCTCAAGAGCATCATGCGGTTCAAAAGTCACCAGCTTGGACATACGGCTGAAGCAACTCCACGTGGCCTTCTGCAGTTCGCTTCTACAATTTGCCATTAAGCAAAGGCCCTATTTAATGCCCTGACATAAAGGAGAACTGACGGCTCTGACATCAAGCTGCAATAATGACTCTGTCATAATGGCAGACCCCTAGGGAAACGAAGGAAATCTCTGACACGATCCATCAAACCCCAAAATCCTTTCATGCGGCCTTGACACGTGGACAGTCGCATGCGGCTCAGGCATAGGCCATCTCATACGGCTCAGGCAGAGGCCATCTCTTACGGCTTAGGGAGAGGCCACCTCATGCGGCTCAGGGAGAGGCCACCTCATGCGGCTCAGACAGAGTCTACCCTATACGGCTCAGTGAGAAGCCATCTATCATACGGCTCAGATCATCTCCATACGGTTCAAATATTCAGAGGCCACGCCCAAGCAGCCTTGACACATGGCCCGTCTTATAATGGGACGCGTGGCATCAAATCGACCAAGATTCATCAACAAGTCCTAACAACCAGGTTTAGCGCCATCCTCATAATTACTGGGATCAAATCAGATCATTTGCAATCATGCAAATTGAATACGTGGCGGAAGATCCGAACTTGGCATAACAAATCATGAAGATTTATGGCAATCATCATTAATTGCCTACAGAGATTTGATGCAATCCATATTAATTGCCTAGATTTGCTACAATCAAAATTAATAGCCCAAATTAATTGATCTCTAACCACCGACTTCTCAAGGAGACAATCATTGTAAACCCTAATGATCATACCCCATTCCTATAAATAGCAAGGTGACATTCCCTTGCAGAGAGGACTTTTCTAGAGCAGGAGAGCACCTGGAGAGACCTGAAGAGAGAGAGCAGAGAGACCAAGGCACACACAGAGGGCATCCTGAGAGCATTTCTTTCCGGAGCCAAGACTGCATTCGATCGTCCAAGGAGTAAGACAGAGCTGCCATCGCTTTCCCAAGCCTCTATCATCACCCCCCAGAATCTAAAATAAATAATTGTACTTAGACAGCTGTACCTAGGTTTTCATCCCTAGGCTTTCTTTGTACAAGCGAGTTTGTATTGTGAAGTAAAAGTCCAGTCCTCTGATATAATTGTTCTGTTCTTTTATAATTCATGGCAAACAGCCTAGTCTTGGTAGGTGGGAGGAGTAAATGAAGAGGTAAATGTAAAAATGGAAGAGAGGAAAGGAGTTGACTTATATAGCAACCCCTCTCATCTCAACCCAAAATAAACCAATCCAAGCCAAGCCAAGTCATGTTGAACCAAGTTGAACCAATCAAGTCAAAATTAAACCAAGGCTAAGCTAAACAAGATAAGTCAAAATACGGGCCACCTGACAATTGTTAGAAATTTGTATACGTATTCTGAAAAATATGCATACCATACGATCATGCGAACACTAACGGAAAACACACCGTTTACATGGTCTACGAAAGTGAAGCGATTCTTCCCTTGGAGATTCAAATCTTGTCCTTACGGGTAGCTATCACCAATCAACTGATTGACGAAGATAACCCGCACAGGCGGTTACAAGAGTTGGAAGCGTTAGATGAAAAATGCTTGCTAGTACAGCAAAAAATCGAGCTTTACTAAGCTCGTATTTCTGGGGCCTTCAACAAAAAAGTCCGAAAAGATAGTACCAAGTGGGCGACCTCGTCTTATCAGTGCGTAGGCCGATGGTGATGACTCATAAGACAGCTGGGGAGTTCGAGCCCAACTGGAAAGGACCGTTCGTCATAGAAACGTTATACTCCAACGATGCTTATCGACTAGCCAAACCCAATGGTGACTTGCTAATGATCCCCATCAACGACAAGTTCCTATAGAAGTATTACGCCTGGAGATAAAACCGGCATAGGCTCTCGCATCTCCTAAGAGTGCCTTTGGGTTCTAGTAAGGGGATTCCCTTCTTCTATATCTTCCCTCTAGTAGATGAAGCACTTCACGTCCATATTAACTCTAGATTGCTCCTCTACACCCCGACGATGCGGCTACCACGTCCATATTATCTATGAGTAGTCGTTCTCTCCGTA
Source organism: Iris pallida (assembly GCA_029216955.1). Taxonomy (NCBI): domain Eukaryota; kingdom Viridiplantae; phylum Streptophyta; class Magnoliopsida; order Asparagales; family Iridaceae; genus Iris; species Iris pallida. Next base: position 26,979,658 of record JANAVB010028000.1, on the reverse strand, counting down.
TTGATCCCATATGGCTGTCTAGAAAACGGTTCTCATTCATACTACCTCAAAATTGTTGTTCTACATCCCAACGAAGATTAGGCCTACCATGTTCATATTACCTCTGGTTAGGTATGTCTTTTATAATGACCCCTTGTAATGTTGAAGAAAAAAAATAAGGGAACAAAAGAGTTCCTATACAAAACAAGAATCTAAAACATCACCAAGCACGTACGCTCATGCCACATGTTTATGCTTTTATTCAAAGTATCCCGAGCTTGGCTCAAGTTCGAAATACTTTGAAGGGGGTATTTTAACGCCCCAGAACCAGAACACTGGAGAGCGGGGGCATACATAGCTAGCTACGTATATTGAAATGGAATCCACCTCGCTATACGGTCACGACTGTCTAGATACATGAGAGTTTAACTACAAACCATCAGTCTCTTATGGTCATGAACAAGCCTATTCTCTCAATCTCAAGCAAGAAATAGCAGTTACAAGATGTTAGAGCATCAAATATACAATAGTAAGGCGTCTCATACATTACATATTTGGATGATCATGAAGCTAGTCGTACAAAATGTGAAGACGAGCAAGAGTTTTAGTCATACATGATCAACTTTAGGATTCGTCAATCATGATACAGCCCGTAGGCAGACAGTAAGTAAAGTGCAATATGAGCTAACACGTGCTCGCCGGCTAAACATCTCAAAAGAATATTTTTACAATCATGTAGGAGAACAAAAGGGAAACCTACTCGTTTCCTTGGTTACGCCTGGTAGTCACCATTTGGCAGGAAGGTAGGAAGATCCTCTGGAGCTACTCCGGTATCTGGCCATACAAAACCAGCTGGGTCAGATCCCAGAAAGAACAAGTACCACAAAGGAGGCTTCACTTAAGAACTAAAACCAGCAATTAGCATAAAACATAATAACATATTAAAATTGGAGATATGGAAAAATCATGAGGATATACGATGTGATAACCATGGGACTATTCAGATAGCCAGGTTACAACCCTTAAACCAAACAGGGACCGGGGTTGTAACCCTTCATCTGAACGAAATATAGTTTTCTACCATTTATCGATAAAATAAAGCACATGCAATCAGGTCATGTTACAATCTTGTACAGGATCAGGACAAGACTAGACTGGGTTAGACTCCATCCAATCGATCGCGGCCAAGCAATGAGTATGGCTTGATACTTTAACTAACTAGGGATATGACAGGCCTAGTTACTCGCAAGATGTAATGGGATATTCCAACAGCCATAAGCCTTACAGACCATCCAGGTTATCTTGGTCGAATATTCGTTCATGAAGGGTACAACACATGATAGTGTGCTAGAAATGTGCCCTACTCGTCGGCAGGCTACAAGTCCACTTGCGCGCCCAGATAACGGAATTGCCTGTAGCTGAGAAATTTCTTCATGACTACTGGGTTATTCTAGTTATTAGCCTTAGTCAATTTCAGTAGGTACCCCTGATCGTGGTACTCAGGGGTCCCTATCCTAGACATAATGCAAGAAAGTATTGGTTCATTTGTACAAACACAATCGTCCACAGTATCCAGGCCATTCATTCTTGTCATGTCATGCTAGTCGTCGCAATAGCATTCAATAGTTCCCATCATGCTTAATTGTCATGTCTTGTCATGTCATGTCATGTCAATTCACTTGTTATACCGTGCCATATACAATTATCAGTCCAGTCATGTCAATCAATTCATGATTATCAAGTTCATAAAAAAGTGCAAGGTCACAAAGACAATCGGGAACACAAATGGGAGCTCAAGACTCTACGCTAGTGAACCTCTACGTTAGGCCAAGAGGCCCCATGTGTAAAAATGGCTTTACGCGAGCAAAACCAAGGAAAGACCGCTTCTATACGAGCGGGAGCCCTTCGTGAGAGGGAATTCTATGCGGGCAAGGCTCTACGCTAGCAAGCACCCTATGCAAGCAAAACTTTACGCGCACGAGCACCCAAGTGAAACTCTACGCACGCAAGGCTCTACGCGAGCGAGGGAGAGTCTACGCGAGCACGAGTGGCCCCCCGCGTAGAGTTCAAGTAAACGCGGCATAGAAAGGATTATGCTGGCACGTAATACGTGTGCATAAAGGGAACACTATGTTGACACATTTAAGACGTGTGCGTAAAAAGGAGAAACACTATGCCAGTACGTTAAAACGTGTGCGTAAAGGAGGAAATGCTACGCTGGCACGTTAAATGTGGACGTAAAACTAAATACTACGCTAGCACGTAAGAACGTGTATGTAAAACTTTATCTTCTTCCCAAGGTCAAGACAAACAGGCGTAAAAGCTCGAGAGCTCAAGAAAGCCCCATCTCGATCAAGACTTGATGAAATCCAACCATTCCAAAACCAAACTTGCGTAACATTAGAATGCCTTCTACATAGAACTCTTAATTTTTGAAAATAAGCCAGTTTAGTAGATCAAAACTGAGAAATCCGAAAATACAACAACTTAGATCTACATGGAATGAACGAATAAAACTAAAAATACTAAGTACAAAAGTGTCTTAGAATCTCGTGAGAAAGGCAATAGAACAATAAAACTTGAGTTCCTCCATAAAGCAAGTTGTACTTGCCCACGGTGGTGCTCGATGGAGAAGAAATGAGAAAAAAAAGAGTTATGAGGATTAATGGAAGAGAGAGAGGGAGGTTATGCGGCTTATAAAGGAAGAAAGTGGGTGGTAGGTTGAGGTTTGCATATAAACCCAAACCGAGCCCAACCAAGCCGAACCCAACCGAACCCTATGCAGGCCAAGGCCAAGATAAACCACATGAACCAGAAAATTTAACTAACCCATGCCAATACAAAACCCAAGACTAGTCAGTCAAGACAAGTCGAACCAGGATGAACCCAAAATAAACCAAGGTAAGATTAAACCAGGATCAAGCTAACCAAGACAAGTCTAATTACAGGTCGGGATTCCACACACGTATACCAAAATATGTAATATGAACTACGGGCGTTACAACTCTACCCACCTTAAAAGAATTTCGTCCTCAGAATTTAATTAAGAGGCTAGAGAGGCAAGGGCGAGCTATACTAAGAAATCAATCAAACAATCAATCATGCAAGCAAGGAATCGAAGGCATGAGGCATAAGGAAGATATTATATCTCACAAGGCAAACAGGTCAGGATATCTCGATCGGATATCATCTTCATGCTTCCACGTTGACTGGCCTAGAGAGTGATGACCCCAAGCAACACGGACTAAACTAATAGTCATGTTCTTGAGTATCTTCTCTCTCGGGTCCAATATGGATATGGGTCTCTCTTCATACGAAAGGTTGGTACCAACAACCAATTCTGAATGATCAAGGACATGACTCGGATCCGAGATATACCATCGTAATTGGGATACATGGAAGACATCATGCACCTCATGCAACGACGGTGGGAGAGCGAGACGATAAGACACGTCTCCTACTCGCTCGAGGATATCGAACGACCCTATATATCTAGGACTAACTTTTCCCGTATGCCAAAATAAACGACGCCATGGTTAGACGGGATCCTAAGGAATACATGGTCGTCGACAAAAAATTCAAGGGGACGCCAATGAGAATCGGCCTAATGGCGCTGGCGATCTTGTGCAACTCGAAGATGATCTCTGACTCTTCTGACCACCTCAACTGTCTGAGTAATCATTTCCAGACTGACCATCTACCTTTCTCCAATATCGTCCCATGCTAGCGGGGATCTGTACTTCCTACCATACAGTGCCTCGAACGGTGCCATATGGATACTGGCTTATAAACTGTTGTTATACGAGAACTCCACCAGGTACAGGTGATCCTTCTACGATCCAGCGAAGTAGAGTGTACAAGATCTCAATATATCTTCTAAGGTTCATTTGGTACGCTCTGACTGACTATCTGTTCGCGGATGATAAGCTGAGCTGAACTGGAGGTGAGTTCCTAAACTCTCTTGCAGACCGCACCAAAAGTGTGACATAAATCTTGAATCTCTGTCCGAGGTGATACTGACTGGAATACCATAAAATCTGACAATCTGCCTAAGGTACATCTCTGCTAGCTGAGCCGTCGACTGATCAACTCTGAACGGGAGAAAGTGAGAAACCTTCATGAGTCTGACGACTATAATCCTGATAGCATCTCTCCCAGCTGGGGATTTAGGTAACCCAGTCACGAAATCCATGATGATATGCTCCCACTTCTATTCTGGAATCGACAAGGGCTAAAAAAGTCCAGCTAGCCTCTGATGTTCAGCTTTAACTTGTTGGCAAACCAAACACCGAGAGACAAACCAGGCTATCTTTTTCTTCATGCCATTTCACCAAAAGTGCTGATGGATATCACGATACATCTTCCTGCAACCGGGATAAATGGAATACTGCGAACGGTGAGCTTCTGTAATGACTTCCTGTCTGATATCACCTCTAGGTACACATAGACGCTTCCCATGTCGAAGTGTACCGTCCTTATAGATACATAACTCTAGTCTTTGCCCTGCTACACATTCTGCCCTAAGCCGCTGAAACTTAGAATCTGTTGACTGAGCTAACTTGATCCACTCAACTATACTGGACTATACTTACAGACTGGCCATCAATGTCACACTGGTAGGAAAGACCACTTCTATACCCATCTTTTGAAGATCTGCCAATAACTCTGGCTGCACTGTGAGGAAATAAACTCCGGCTCTCCTGCTCAACGTATCTGCTACTACATTGGCCTTCCCTGGATGATATTACAGGTTGACGTCATAATCCACAAGTATCTCTAGCCACCTCCTCTGATGCATATTAAGATAATTCTGGGTGAACACATACTTCAGGCTCTTGTAGTTGGTGAAAATCTTCACCCTATCTCCATACAAGTATTATCTCCAAAGATTAAGTGCAATTACTACTGTTGCCAACTCCAAATCATGGGTTGGGTAATTCCTCACATGATCACGAAGTTGACGTGATGCATAAGCTATTAACTTCCCATGCTGCATCAAAACACTGCTAAACCTCTGCCTGAAGTATCACAATATACTAAAAATCCTCCGGTCCCATATAGAAGCATGAGAATGGTTGCCGTCATCAAGCCCCGCTTCAACTTCTCAAAAAAATCCTGACATTCAGATAGCCACTATCTTCTGGGGATCTAAAAGTCGAGCAAAATCTGAAATAAATCGCCAGTAGTAGTCGACCAAGCCAAGAAAGCTATGAACTTTTACCACTATGCTGGGTACTGGCCATGACTCAATAGCCACTATCTTCTGGGGATCCACTTCTACCCCACCTCTGGTAATAATATGACCCAAGTACGAAATGCGATCGAGCCAAACCCGTATCTACTGAACTTTGCGTACAACTGGTGCTCTCGAAGAATCTGGAGGACAATTCTGAGATGCTGCGCATGCTCCGCTTCACACTTATTATAGACCAGGATATTATCTATAAACACAATCATGAACTGATCCAAGTATGGCATAAAAATACGATTCATGAGGTCCATAAATACAGTCGGCGCATTGGTTTTTCCAAATGGCATAACAAGGAACTCCCAATGCCCATATCTAGATCTAAAAGCTGTCTTCGGGATGTCCTGCTCTCTGACTCTGATCTAATGGTATCCTGATCGCAAGTCAATCTTCGAGAATACTGCTGCCCCCTTGAGTTGATCAAACAAGTCATCTATCCTTGGGAGATGGTATTTGTTCTTGATTGTCACTGAGTTCAAGGTACGATAATCTATATATAATCTCGACGTACCATCCTTCTTTTTTACAAGAAGCATCGGGGCTCCCCAAGGCGATCCACTTGCACCAATGAATCCCTTGGTCCTAAGTTCTTCAATCATCTTATACAATATCTCTAACTCTGACGACGTCACCCTGTAGACTCTCTCCGATACTGGGGCTGACCCTGAGATCAAGTCGATTGTAAACTCGATCTCTCGCTCTGGCGGCATTCCTGGAAGCTCCTCTGGAAAAACATCTGTAAACTCCTTGACTATCCGGGGTAACTGTACTGCTGCTACTGCCATCCGCACTACTGGAGGAGAAGGTTCAACTTCGCCTCAAAAAAAGGAAAACTCTGGCTCGTCTAGAATGCTAAAAACAACCCTGCCAACATGGTAGTCTATCCTAGCATACAGGTTCCTTAACCAATCCATCCCTAAGACCATATCATAATCGGCCATCGGGAACTCTATCAATCTAGCGGGAAACTCTCTAACGCTAACTACGATCCGACACGAAGAAAATACTCTATCTACTCCTACAAGACCGTTACCTGTAAGTATATTGAGCCTTACTGATAATGACTCGGGCTCTAGTCCTATCCGTGTCGCAAATCGTACAGACATGAATTGTAAACCCCCATAATTTATATTTTATTTTTTTATAATTTAATTAATTTATGTTAGGCATTTCATTATTTATGGATTATTTACTACTAGTTTATTAGTATAATTAATGTATGTGTGTATATATATTATTATATATGTGCATGTTAGTATTTCCATTAAATAAGGAATATAATTAAATCTAGGATTTTTAGGAATTTATTTGTAATTTTTGTGATAATTTTGCTAGCTAAAAGGAAGATATATATATATATATATATATATATATATATAAAAAAAAAAAAATAAAAAAAAAAAAAAATATATATATATATATATACTTAACTTAAAAAATATATATATATATATATATATATATATACACTTAACTTTCGGATAAAGAAAAGAATAGTAAAAAAGTAATAATAATAAGGCCACCCACTTAAGTGGGCGGGCCCCCCCACCAAAAATCCACTGTAGCAAAAAGTAACCCCCGCGTGCGCGCGTATATGCACCAGCACCCGAGAACCTGTGAGAAATTATTAATCCAAATTCTATTAGCATTAGGAGTGGACCCGGCTTGTTATATATATAACTTTTTCCACAAACCTCAAAACCCTAAACTTTCCAAAACGAAAGTTGCGGCTGATCATACCCTCTTCGCCTACGAGTTTGTTTCACCAGCGATGGAGTTTTGTGTGCGATGAACGGAGCATCGAAAGTCAGTCCCGCGTCACCCACGGAGCAGTTTTCTCACTCAAGGTATCCTACTTCCCTACGACGTAATCTTTTACTCGTAGCATCGATTTTCGATCCGTAAGATTTTTTGGAAATTAGACTTGACCCTCTTCGAGATCCTCCAGGTGGATTTCGAAACAACCCATCAACTTGCTCAAAAAATCGAGACGAAGTTAAAGAAAAACCTGTTTTATGTAATACTAAAAAGTGTTGTAAAATGACAACTTGTCGGCCAATTTTCTTGCTGTACAGTAAAGAATTGTAGAGGCTAATTGAAAACAGTAAAAGACAACATAATCGAGATCGCAAAGCATCTTCTGGGTCATCGTTTCAATTAACGTGCAAAAAGTAAATTGTTGTTAAAGTTGAGGAAAAACCTGTGTTAATTTATATTAATTTTCTGAATTTTGTCCGATATGGAGTCAGTCCCGACAAACCGGGCGACGTGGTCGCCCGCTATACACATCGAAAGATGCATATGGATGTTGCCGACGTATGGGAACTAACGGAACTCAGTTTCGTCGTGTGTATGCGACAAAATCAGTCCATATCCGTCAAGATACCCCCGTATCGCTAATTTGCAAACTTCGTCCTAACTTCGTGTACAGTCGTCGATTCGAGATGAAACTTGCACCAACATGTTTGATTGAAATTTTGGTCCTGTGTGCCAAGTTTGGTTCGATTCTGAGAAGGTCGAATCGGAACCCTTTTTGGCGGGCCCGCGACCCACTCAAACGGGCAATTTTGTACACAACTCATCGGAATCCAAAACTGGACATACCGTTGAGTTTCTCTCCTCAAACTGAATCCGTAGACATGTAGTTTGATAACTTTGAAGACCATAGACTTTGGCACGCATTTTGGTGCAAAGCGGGTCTAACGGCGGACATTATTTTGACCCAAAATTACGATTTTGCCCCTGTACCAGAATTAGACTTATTGACAGGCGTTTCCTCGGTATATCTTTTACGCCGAGTATATTTTTGATGTTTGTTTCAGCGTCCAGAGTTGTTTGGAGATTATGACGTTTCTTGGCTGACATTGTGATTACCTGGACTTGCCACTTTGCACCATCAGGCAAGATACCTTGCCACCCTACTCTGTGATTATTATATTCTTATTTTCAATTGTTATTTTTAGCATTTCTTATTTCTTGATATTTAAACTGTGCTTCCAAGTCACGCTTGGGTGCAAGCGACTCTATCGATCGTTTTTTATGCTTTTATTTGTTTCTCTTACATTGACTTAGTCTAGTGACCTCCCATTGATGATGAGGTATTGGTATATCTCATACGGCCTTGACACTTGCTTACCACGTGTTGTGAGTCACATGTAGGATACGTACCCGCGTAGTCAGCTGGCCACCGATACGTTTGGAGCGTGCGACGGATAGGAGTAACTGCCAATATAATTGCATGTTAGAAGAATTGGCGGTTACTAGAGGTTCATATCAGTCATGGAGATGATGATACTAAGTATTGGGTGGGGAGAACAATACCTGACGTATGGGCTTCTTTGCACTTCCCTGATTAACTGTGCGCTCCTCTGGAGACGCAGGCTCCAGGCGCCCCCTGACGTTTCCCAGAGTGTTATGGACGTAGCCCTTGTACATGGTGCCCTCTGACGCATCTAGAGCGTTATGGACATAGGCCCCTGGTGCTCTCTACAGGAACTATGCCGATCCCATTTACAGCCAGGGCTCATACGTCGAAGGATTGTATCTCAATCGTATATTCACAGTAGAATGGTCAGGAGCCCGATTGCATGTATACCTTTTTCTCTAATTATATTATCACAGTTTATATGGCATGGTGTTTTCTTTTATCTTGCTACGTTCCTCTGAGGACCTGGTTATCTCTCCAGGTTAAGACGATTTTCCACAGGAGTACGGAGCGATGTTAGAGCTATCCGACATTGATGACGAGGCAGTCCCTACTGATTTGTAGTCTGTTCTTTATTTGAGACATTAGTAGACATTATTTTTAAATCTCTTTTCTTTCTATTTTGCGGAGGTTGGACTCCGATCTTGTGAGACTATTTTTCATAGCTGTTTGTAGTGAGCATGTTCGCCCGGCTATCTTTTGATACTCTTATTTATTTATTTGGACTCTATTATCTTCTGTGTTGAGCTGTGATGAGATTGTATTATATTATTCTGGCCTGCAATTATTTTACTTACAGCTTATGTGCATATATATATAAGGATTCCATATTTTGGTGTATTCTACGTACATGTGCAGCTGGCATGTTCACGTGCTTGGTCCTATGTATTTTGGGACTGGGGTGTTACATATTTTTGTGGTAGCCCATGCAGGTCAATGTTAATATTATTGGGTTACATGATTGTGCCCAACGAGCATGTATATAGGAATAGGAATATCTCATCCAGAACTACTACTACCTCTTGACTTCCAATCTTTTCGAAACTTCCTTGATTATTTAATTTACCTCATATCTAATCTTCCATAATATCAACTTATCTCTCTCGTGCCCATAATATGCATTTAAGAAGCGGACGCACTTCTGCCTTGGCCCTCACATCTGGTGAAGAGGCTACTCCGGAGGGACATAATTCTTCCATGACTCCAGCGACACCATACCAGCCAGGACAGTCGTAGCCTACTACGACACCGACGACGGAGTACCCAAAGATCGTAGCACCCCCAGGCAGCCAGGCTGGACAGACTACTACTATGCCATAAGAAGGGAATGTACCACTGCCTCCAACACCACCATTCCCTCAACAGTTTCCCCTACAGTTTATGTATGCCATGATGCAGGCTCAGTGGCAGCAGACTGAGCTGATGAGACAGACGATGATGGTAGCATTAGCTAGACCTCCACCACCACCTCCAGTACCAGCACCAGCACCAGCATCAGTACCAGCTCTGCATTTTTATGAAGGCTCTATCAAGAATTTCACAAATATGAACCCCAAGGCCTTTAGAGGAACGAAGAAGCCATTAGAGGTGTCACAGTGGCTTATTAGTATAGAGAAGCTACTGAAGGCATCCCAGTTGCCAGTTCGAGATTGGATGACAGCAGTGGACCTACTGTTAGAAGATAATGCTCACCACTGGTGGAAGACGGAAGAGAGATGATTAGGCACTGGGATCACCTGAAAGCAGTTCTATGATGCGTTTTATGAGAGGTTCTTCCCTTTTCATGTCAGAGATGGTCTCTATGACCAGTTCCTTCATCTAAAGCAAGGAAATATGACAGTCGATGAGTAGGACTCAGAGTTCAATCACCTGAGTCACTTTGGTGCGAGATTGATTCCGACGGAGTTAGAGAATGCGAGAAGATTTCACCAGGGGCTTACACCAGAGCTCAAGTCTTATACGACTATCCAGTCTCGAGTCACCCATTCAGCTGTCCAAGAAGAAGCTCGTGCTCAGGAGATTCTTCGTAAGGAGCAGCAGCAGTCCTCGAGACGTCATATACCGACAGTTACACCAGCCCGAGCTACTCAGTGTGGACCTATTAGGAGGGCCACAAGACAGTTCCAGCAGAGGCCCTCACCTTATCAGAAGCCCGTTTGCCATTACTGTGGAAAGCAAGGACATCTCCAGAACGACTGCAGGACTCGCCTTGGATTGTGCTTGAGATGTGGATCCAATCAGCACATGCTCAAGGACTGTCCGGATAGTACATGCTCGGCAGAACCCGAGGCCTACAGCCCCAGCTCGTCCAGTACCACAGCCTGTAGCAGGAGCACCTCGTCCACCATTGCCTCCTCAAGGCGTAAAGTACAACAAGGCTAGAGCTCAGGGTCTAGGATATAATTATGGGGAGGTATTCTCACTTGCTATTGAGGATATAGAGACAGAGGCAGAGGTTATAGCAAGTATGGTTTTAGTTGCATATTTTTCTGCTATTACATTATTTGATACTGGAGCCACTTATTCATTTATAGCCACTAGTTTTGCCACTAGACACAACATTCCTATCATACCCTTAGCTAAGAATATTAAAATCCTCACTGGAGGAGGAGTTGTACCTGTTTTTAGTATTTGTAGACTTTGTCCTGTAGTGATAAGTGGCAGAGAAATGATGGCACGACTTCTTGTATTCCCTATGCCGACATTTGATGTGGTTCTTGGAATGGACTGGTTGAGCCAGCATTTCGCTCTCATAGACTGCCATTAGAGCAGAATTATCTTTAGACCACCGACTGCGGAGGAGTTTGAGTTTACCAAAGAAGATGGAGAGAGTTGTGATGCACCCGCATCGTGGACTCATATGATGATGCATGACACCCCTCAGCACCCTATTATCACCGAGTTCGAGGATGTATTCCCCGAGGAATTACCAGGACTGCCACCTGACCAAGATATTGAGTTTTCTATTATGCTTATTCCGAGAGCCGAGCCTATCTCATCTCGAGTTTATCGGCTAGCGCCCAAAGATTTGGTAGAGATGAAAACGCAGATTGATGACTTATTGGAGAAAGGCTTTATTCGTGCCAATGCGTCACCGTGGGGAGCACCCATTCTTTTTGTACCTAAGAAAGACGAGACAGTGCGCATATGCATCGACTACAGAGCAATGAATACAGTGACGGTGAAGAAAAAGTATCCCTTGTCGCGTATAGACGATCTATTTGATCAATTGAGTAGAGCAAAAGTATTCTCCAAGATTGACTCACGATCGGAATATCACCAGTTGAAGGTTCGGAAGGAAGACATTACAAAGACAGCTTTCGATCAAGGTATGGACACTACGAGTTCTTGGTCATGCCTTTCGGTTTGACCAATGCTCCTGCAGTCTAAATGAATTTAATGAACAAGATCTTTCACCCGTACTTGGACAAATTTGTAGTAGTCTTTATAGATGATATCTTGATTTACTCTAAGAGTCAAGAGGAGCACGAGCAGCATCTACGGATAGTTTTGGAAACATTAAAGAATGAGTGACTTTTCGTGAAACATAGCAAGTGTGATTTCTTTCTCAAGGAGGTATCATTTCTTTGTCATATTGTTACAGATGATGGTATATCAGTGGACCCAGAGAAGATCATAGCAGTCAAATCATTGCCCGCTCCCACATCAGCTTCAGAGGTGAGAAGTTTCCTCGGACTTGCGGGTTACTACCGACGGTTCGTAGAAGATTTCTCTCGAATAGTGGGGCCTATGAATCGATTAACTTGCAAGGATCAGGTATTTTTATGGACAGACGAGTGTCAAGCCACATTTAATGAGTTGAAGAAGCGATTGACCATAGCACCGATCTTGACACTACTATCGGGCCCGGAAGGATTTGTGATATACAACGACGCATCCGGGAAGGGATTAGGATGTATGCTGATGCAGTATTATCGTGTAGTAGCATAGGCATCGCGACAGTTGAGGGTGCACGAGAAGAATTATCTGACCCACGATCTAGAGCTCGCAGCGGTTATCTTTGCTTTGAAGCTATGGAGGCACTACTTGTACGGTGAGAAGGTTGATATCTACACTAATCATAAGAGCCTCAAGTACGTGTTCACACAGAAAGAATTGAATATGTGATAGTAACGTTGGTTGGAGTTGATGAAGGATTACAAGATCGAGCTACATTATCATCCGAGCAAGGCTAATGTCGTGGCAGATGCTTAAGCCGTAAGCCTATGGCACATTTTTTGACTACACAGAAGGAATTGATTAGAGACTTGGAGCAGCTTGGTATTGAGATAGTATTGCCTGGAGCAGACGGTGTATTAGCCAACCTCCAAGTGGAATCATCATTGGTAGAGCACATCAAGACAGCATTGTCCAATGATGCTACATTTTGATGGCTCAAAGAGAGGACTGAAGCAGGAGAGCAGACAGGATTGAGGATCCACCCCGATGGGACATTGCGATGTGGTGATCGCATTTATGTTCCCAATGGAGAGCCACGGCAGGAGCTTATGGCAGAGGCTCATAGTTCGACATACTCCATTCATCCCGGAGGAACCAAGATATACCGCGACTTACGACAGTATTATTGGTGGCACGGAATAAAGCGGGAAATAGCTCATTTCGTTGCCAAGTGTTTGGTATGTCAACAAGTGAAGGCGGAGCACCAGAGGACGGCCGGATTATTGCAGCCGCTACCCATTCCCGAGTGGAAGTGGGAGCACATCACTATGGATTTCGTCACGGGTTTTCCTCGGAGTCCTATGGGACGTGACGCAGTGTGGGTGATTTTTGATTGACTTACAAAGTCAGCCCATTTCTTACCTTTTAGAGTGGGCCAGTCGACAGAGGTATTGGCAGAGATATATATGGATCAGATTGTGAGATTACACGATGTGCCTGTTAGTATTGTGTCAGACCGCGACTCAAGATTTACCTCACACTTTTGGAGGAGCATACATGAGAGTTTGGGCACCCGATTGATGTTTAGCATGGCATACCATCCTCAGATAGACGGCCAGTCGGAGCGTACTATTTTGACACTAGAAGATATATTAAGAGCATGTATGCTTGACTTTGGTGGTTCATGGGAGGACCATCTTCATTTTGTTGAGTTTTTCTACAATAATAGGTATCAAGCGAGCATTCAGATGGCTCCGTTTGAAGCATTGTATGGTAGGAAGTGTCGGTCTCCTGTTTGTTGGAGCGACATATGAGAGCGACAGCTATTGGTCCCGAGTTAGTCTTGAGCACAGTGGAGACAGTGAAGAAAATTCAGGGCCACCTGTGACCAGCGCAGGATCGTTAGAAGCAGTGGGCAGATAATCGTCGCCGACCCTTGGAGTTCAAAGAGGGTGACCATGTGTTCTTGAAGATATCCCCTACTAGAGGTACGATTCGATTCGGAGGATGTGGCAAGTTGAGTCCAAGGTACATCGGCCTTTCGATGTCTTGGAACGTGTTGCAGAGGTTGCCTATAGATTGGCCTTGCCACCGTCGCAAGAGGGAGTGCATGACGTATTCCATGTATCTCAACTAAAGAGGTATGTGGCGGACAGCAATCATGTGCTTGATCACTCCGAGATCACAGTTGGACCGAGCTTGTCGTACGAAGAGCAACCAGTAAGCATTCTTGATCGTCGAGTGAAGGTGTTGCGGAATCAATCTATTCCATTGGTTCGCGTGGCATGGAAGCATCACTCGCCAGGGAAGTCTACTTGGGAGTGCGAGGACGACATTCGAAATTGTTATCCGCATTTGTTCGACAACTAAGGTAATCCTTGCCCATATTAGTTCCTTAATAGTTCATTCTTGCAATGCATTCGACCCCCTACCTTAGTTTAATTTCGAGGACAAAATTTTCTTTAAGTTGGGTAGGATGTAAACCCCCATAATTTATATTTAATTTTTTACAATTTAATTAATTTATGTTAGGCATTTCCTTATTTATGGATTATTTACTACTAGTTTATTAGTATAATTAATGTATGTGTGTATATATATTATTATATGTGTGCATGTTAGTATTTCCATTAAATAAGGAATATAATTAAATCTAGGATTTTTAGGAATTTATTTGTAATTTTTGTGATAATTTTGCGAGCTAAAAGAAATATATATATATATATATATATATATATATATATATATATATATATATAAAATATATATATATATATATATATATACTTAACTTTCGGATAAAGAAAAGAATAGTAAAATAATAATAAGAATAATAATAATAATAATAAGGCCACCTACTTAAGTGGGCACCCCCCCAAAAAAATTGACTGTAGCAAAAAGAAACCCCCGCTGTCGCGACCCGCACCCACCGTGAGGGTACGAGTACGTAACAGCGCCCAGCCTACACTGTAGTGTCGGCGGTAGAACGCTGTTCTAGGTCATGAACTATAACTAACTAACATGAATATACTCTCCATGAGGAGGCCAACACAGAGGTACAACTCAATCACAATCTAAAGATAGAATATGGCATGATAAAATAGATAAAAAAATCCTCAACTGAGGTACAACAGAAATGAATAACAAATCTCAACATCTCTAAAAAAAATATAAACTCTGGAATCAAGGACAACAACTAAACATGAAAAGGAAACAGTTTAAACTATCTATACTAAGCAAGGTATCGTCCTCAGCAGCTGCCTAAACCTCCCTAGGGGTCCAGCTCACGAGTGTCATCTAGGCAAGCTCTAAAGTAAGGGGTGCAGGGTTCCTCATCATCCTCTGTAAAAATTTCAACAGGTCCAGTCAGGAAGGGCGCGAGCACAATACATCTCACGCAGATCATAACAGGTTAGAGAATATAAACATGCAAGAGAGTACAATACATAAAACTGAAAGAAAGTACATGATGTAAACAAAGAGAGAACTGTAATAGAAATATATATTATAAGTAGAGAGCTACCAGTGACTAGTGATTTAGAGTAAAAAGTCGAAATGTGAACGGCTGGATTTGCACTTGACTATACTAAAGAGGCGCACATGGCTATACTACTTTGGAATTGTTCACATGACTATTTATACTCCTCCATACCCCAATCAATACACAAGGATCCAACAAGCTATGTTATATACATGGTTTTCACATGAAGCCCATAAATGGGTGCATATGAAGTATACATGAGAGCTCACACATGAGTGCACATGAAGTTCACATGGAGGCCCATAAATGGGTGCACATGAAATTCACATGAAGGCTCATAAATGAGTGCACATGCAATATAGGTTATACATGAGATACATGGGAAACATGACCAATTCATGAGAGCACATGAGAGTACACGAGCGAGCATGAACGAGCATGATGCACATAAGAAACATAAATAACATAAGAGCGAAGAATACACGATGTACATGAAACACATGACACAATGTATCCGATGCTCCCGAGGGGGATAACATCTCAATGTAGGGATCCATATAGTACCAATCCGTGATAATATCGTGACAGCATCAAATAAGGTAAACTAGAGCAGGAATATAATTCTAAGCAAGTTATGAAATGATCAGAGAATGTACTCGCCTGGTATGTGAATATCTAAAGTAAATGTACTGTCCGAGATGAGGTACCTGACTCCTAGTTAGAGCAACACAAGTCAAGATGTAACAGGAAAGGATAAATGTAATCTACTATGCATCTACATGCTGTCTAGGTCAAACTAGACCAAAGTCAACTCTCGGTCAACTCTAGTCAACTAGACTGGTCAAACTAGGTCAAGCCTAAGCCAAACAAGTCTCACTAAGCCTAACCAGCCTATTCTAGCAAGCACACACCACATCTAGGCTATACAAGTCAACTGCACACCCATACTGGCATTCAAGCCATATACATAGGCTGTATCACATATGGTACATCCCATAGGCTATGTGCCATATAGGCCATATCACATTTTCACACATATTGTATACGTTGAATTTTTATCTAATTTATTATAATAACACACACTCACTTATAGACCACATCATGCATATATTGATATTATATATGTATATAGGCGATTAACATACATGTACATATAGAGAGTGCCATGTGTGTGTGTGTTAACATAGTGGCATGTGTGTGGGGAAATACTAACATGTGTGTACATGGTATAGGCTAGGGTGTGTGTGAGTGGCATTAGGCAGAGTTGTACTTCTAGTTACATGCATGTATACATCCATACATACCTATCTTCATAGATTCATTTATACATTTATTTACCTACTTTCATCTATACTTTTATACATGCATACATACATACATATTTATATACATACACACATAGAGATAGAGGGGGTTAACATATGAGAGAGCGACAGTACCACGGGCTGATATGGGACAGGTAAGGAACTGTTGTAGAGCTGTGTTAGGGGCTGAATGTAGGGCAGTATTGGACTGCATATGGGCAGTCAATAGGCTTGCAATGGCTGAACTTTATAGATAGTAAAATAGTATTTGAATGGAGTATATAAGGGACTGAATTGGTGGCATGAATGGAATGAATTTCAGGATTCAGTGATAGTTCAATATAAATAATCATCACACATTCGAATTCCCTTCTAATGCATCAACCCCACCTATAGCTCTCAAACCAAAACAACAATCACAACTACCAGGTTAACATGCAGCTTAACATCAAATTTCAGTTAAACAGGAATAAAAAGTTCAGGAATTTTAGAAATGTGGACTGTGTGGTTCAGTTTTCAGATTTTATGTGTGTGTATAAGTGAGCTAATGTGTGTGAGAGAAGGACCTGTGTGTGTATATATGCAGATCAATGTTCCTAGGTTCCAGAACAAGGCAGGGGTTTCTAGGTTCTTGTTCACAACAGTGTGTAGAGGGTATAGTGACAGGATGTGAGGAAACCTGTGTGTGTGAGTGAATTGTGACAGTGAGCATGTATGTGTGTGTGTGTTTAGCTTTTAATTTGTGTATAAGTGTGTTAGTGTCTAGGCATAACAGTGATAGGAATATAGGCAATGTGTATGGGTGTGTTAATGTGAGGGTGAAGTGAGGAAATCTGTGAGTGAATGGAAACAGTTTTCAGTTTGTGTGTGCATGAGTACTTAGGCATTTGTGTGTATTTGAAGTGTGGATGATAGGAACTAAGAAGGGTGGCCTGTGTTCTCAGGTTTTCCAAATGGCTCTCAGGTTTTCGGTTAGTCAACAGTCCCAAGCAAATTTGTACCCAATGACCAAACACCCACATAAACCTAACATTTATCAAATCAAACACATGTGTCAATGAGCTAAAACTAACCATTAACATCAATACTACAGCTAAGAAAGTTAAAACTTCTGAAATCAAAATCAGAGAATGAAACAGTGTATCAGAGATTTAGGAATTGACAGTTCATAACCCATTCAAAAACAAATTTGAAGCCAAATTCTCAAACACCAAACTTAGATCATCATTTCAGCACCCTAATACACATGTATGTGAGTTAATATGGCAATTAAACATTGACATTTCAGTTTAGAATAGGAATCAAAACTCAGGAATGAAGAACAGCTCATGCGTATCAGTCAAAATCAGGAACATCAAATTTGAACAATCAAAATACATTAAAATGGTAAACTAAGAGTTGGTAATTACTAAAGTATACACGTGTTGTACAGGTCCTTCGTGTCCCAGAACTGGACTCGAATTGTGTCCAAACCATTACACGATCATAGATTCAAACTGTGTACCAACAGTATCGTGCACGCGAGCATGTATGTCGAACACATGACAAAGGCCACGTAGGGACACGTGGCCGTGCACACGTGTAGCCCACGTGTAGGGCTACACGGTCGACACCCTGCACCGTGTCCACGTCACATGTCCAGCTGTGTCCAGTCACGTGTCAGAAGCACAAATTCGTGCGGGTCAGCACAGTGCGCGCGACTAGTACGACCAGTGCGGGAAGGATAACTCCTCGCACACTGTACTTCTTGCGCTCAGATTTTGGAAGACCCCTGACAGTCGTTGCCCTATCATCCTTGCCAAAAATGGCGTGTCCCCGTGTCTTATGTAGTGAGATATTGTGCCCGAGATGCAGGACACTGCACGTTGTCCAGAACAACAAGTTCGTGTCCCCGTGTGGACACGACACAACATGAAAATCATAGATCAATGACACAAAATCAAACACTACACCTAGCACTACAAATTCATTCAAACACATTTCGAAAATAATAATAAAAACACGAGTGTTGCATTTCATCAAACACCTACATAGATACATTAATACGTGTCCGATACGGACACAAAACGGACACAAAACTTTGCAAACCTATACCAACAGAGAGAGGACACCTAGGTCTTCCTAACCATGCAAAGAAAACAAAATTTGGTGGAGGGAATAGGGATTTACCTATATGTTCAATTTGTATGAAAAAGCTTCAAAAAGGGGGGTTTCTTCTTGATGGCCAAGTGCTCCAAATTGGTCCAAACCTGAGATTTCTCTCCATGGACATGAAATAGAGCTGGATTAGGAACTAATGCAAAAGACTAGAGTGGAAAAGGAATTAAAATGAATAATCTATGGGTTGGGGAAGAATGGACAAACCTCTTTCTTCAAAACTTGGAGAAATTAATAAAAGAGGCAAGAACAAATGGAAGAGGCATCAAATAGGGTGTGAAACCCTAGGTTGGCTGCCATGGGTGGGCTTGTTGGGATTTAGGCTTAAGTCATGGGCCTATGGTTTAATTCAAAAGTCATTAAATCACAAGTCATTGCATTAAACCATAAGTCATGACTTAATTTTACTAAACCTAATCCCCTAATTCTAAAACCAATCTCTAATGACTAAAATGGGTTAGCTCAAGTTAGGCTAGGGTTACCATAGCTAGGGTTAGGTTTTAGGCTAGTCTATAAGTCTCAAACTAGTCAAAGTCAAACTAGAATTCACCAATTCAATAAATAATCAAATAATTAAAATAAGTCAAAATGACCAAATACCCTCAAACTAAAATGATAAATAAAATACCCTAATCACATGGCTAGGCTCTAGGGTAGACAGTCTCTACGGTTTCACTAGCTGCACACCAAATCACAAGTCATGATTTAAATAGTTTTAAAAATGATTAAAAATTAATAAAAATTATAGAAAATTTTAAATACCATAATTAAATAAATTAAAATACAAAATTTCAGAATTACCCTCATTTTAGAAACTGGGTGTTACAAGTCTACCCACCTTAGAAAAATTTTATCCTCGAAATTAAAATGGTAGTAGTCCTTCTAGGTCAAACACCCCACAATCAAAGTCTCAAACATACCGTCAGATAATCATATACGTCTGTCCAAAATCATGATACTCAGAATCTTCGTCATGCTAGTAAGCAAGGCTACGATAATCACAGAGTCCTCGACTAAGGCACATACCTCTAGAATCATGGTATTTAAAATTTTTGTATTGCCGCATGCTTGGGAGCGAAAACCTTAAATTCCTACACCCGAGAAATACGTCCTAAATCTGACTATATGTCCTCACTATGCCAGCTAACACGCCTATCGAAGATTCTAGATTCCATAAGTGGGTAACATAGCCAATATGAATCATCTTAGAAAAAGATCAACATACACAAGAACAACAGGACAGAATTGATCAACTAACAAGGAACAGAGGAAATCTAATTTTAAGACAGTTATAAGAGGCAATTACGAAAGTGGAATCAAAAGAACAGAACCTGCAACTAGATCCCCAATGGCCTGAGCATCCTCGACTGTCCTGGCGAAAGCTCGCCTCTGCTGGCCTCCCCTGGCCAGCTGCTGATGCTGCATTTACCTCTGCTGCTGAGTCGGTAAGGGTAATCCCGTCTGCTGGCCTACCGGAGCCCTAACTCCTGCTCCCTGAACTGTCTGTCCCGATGACTCGGGACACTCTCTCAGACGATGATTGGATCCTTCGTAAAGCAAACATCTGCCCAGCCTCTTCAGGCATTCGCCCCAATCGTATTCCGGTCTCTTGTATAAAAGGTAAATGATAACAAGCTGCTGTCCCGGTGTCTGCTGCTGCCTCTGTGGCTGCTGCGCCTGCTAAATGGGTACACGGTCCTGAAACTGTCGCTGCTGAAAGTAGACCCTCGGCTGCTGGTAATGCTACTGAATCTGTAGGGGTGGCATCTGCTGTAGATACTGGGGCTGAATCTGCAAACGGGGCATCTACTGCTGAAACTATAGGTGGGGCCTCTTGGTCGGGCCAGCACTACCACTAGCTCCCTAAGTATCTCGTATCCTATTCTCCTTCAGTCCAAGATCGTCCTCCGCTGTCATGGCTCCTACCAGAATCTGCTCGAAAGTGGTGTCGCGGTCGCTCTTGGTATATGACTTGATCTCTCTGATCAAACCCCTGTGGAACCTTCTCGCCTTTCCGGCCTCAGTAAGATCCTTAATGAATCTGCTCAAACGGCAGAACTCTCCATCGTACTCCTCAATGATCTGGTTCCCCTGAACCAAACTCTCGAACTGCGCCTCCAAAGCACGGAGTGCTGTATCAGGAAAGAATTTCTTCTTGAATAGTTTCTTGAACGCTGCCCAAGTCTGACCGGCAGTACCAACCCTCGGGTCCGTCTGGTACCAGGTACGGGCCAAGTCCTACATCTGACTAGTGGCTGCCTTGATCTGTAATCCTGCTGGTATATGTGCCAATCTGAATATCTTTTCAATGTGCTCTATCCAATCGTCAGCGTATATGATGCCCTCTGTACCCTTGAAGTCTCGGGGTCCCATCTTCTTAAAAGATTGGATGTCTGGAGTCCTCGGATGATACGGCTGCATCTAACCTCCCTGTGGCTAAGCAGCTACCAGCTCTACTGTCGTCCTGACCAACTGGTGAGTATCCTGTATGCTCTGTCGGATATCAGCAGACTGGCTCTGCTGCATCTGCCGCTGAGACTCCAAGAATCGCTCGAAGAGGGTAAACATCTGAGCCGCATCTACTGTCCCTGAAGGTAACTGCTGTTGGTACATATCTGGAATGACAGGGGAAGACCTCCGGACAGGTGGAGGTGCACTCCCAAAAGCTGCAGAAGCTCCTATATAAGCAGAAATAGGGGTGCTGTGGTCCCAGTGTCCACAATCAGGCGAGGGGTGGTAGGCCTCTCACCAGCATCTGCTGGGCCAGAGCGATGCGATCGTGTCTCAATCACCATCCTGGAGACAGATCAAACAAGGAATCAATACTGAGATAGAATCGATAATTCAAGGGAGGACAGTTATTTAAGGAAGCAATCTTTAACAGTAATTTAGATGGTAGGAATTTAGTTAAGAGTTTTTCCTAATGTGATTGAGTACCTCAAGAAAAATTCCTAATCCTACTGCAGGCTGTAGTGATACTCTAGTTCGAATACCACTACACAAATGCAACCTGCATGGGCCACCACTAAAAATGTGTCGCGACTCACACCGACCGTGAGGGTACGAGTACGTAACAGCGCCCAGCCTACGCCGCAGTGTCGGCGGTAGAACACTATTCTAGGTCATAAACTATAACTAACTAACTAACTAACTTGAATATACTCTCCATAAAAAGGCCAACACAGAGGTACAACTCAATCACAATCTAGAGATAGAATATGGCACGATAAAATAGACAAGAAAATTCTTAACTGAGGTACAACAGAAATGAATAACAAATCTCAACATCTTTAAAAATGTACAAACTCTGGAATCAAGGACAACAACTAAACATGAAAAAGAAAACAGTCTAAGCTATCTATTCTAAGCAAGGTATCGTCCTTAGCAGCTGCCTAAACCTCTCCAGGGGTCCAGGTCACAAGTGTCATCTCGGCAAGCTCCAAAGTAAGGGTGCAGGGTTCCTCATCATCCTCTGTAAAATTTTCAACAGGTCCAGTCAGGACGGGAGCAAGCACAATACATCTCACGCAGATCATAACAGGTTAGAGAATATAAACATGCAAGAGAGTACAATACATGAAACTGAAAGAAAGTACATGATGTAAACAGAAAGAGAACTGTAATAGAAATATCTACTATAAGTAGAGAGCTACCAGTGACTAGTGATTTAGAGTACAAAGTCGACATGTAAACGGCTGGATTTGTACATGACTATACTAAAGAGGTGCACATGGCTATACTACTTTGGAATTGTTCACATGACTATTTATACTCTCCCATACCCCAATCAATACACAAGGATGCAAACAAGTTATTTTATGTACATGGTTTTCACATGAAGCCCACAAATGGGTGCACATAAAGTATACATGAGAGCTCATACATGAGTGTACATGAAGTTCACATGGGGGCCCATAAACGGG
Source organism: Iris pallida (assembly GCA_029216955.1). Taxonomy (NCBI): domain Eukaryota; kingdom Viridiplantae; phylum Streptophyta; class Magnoliopsida; order Asparagales; family Iridaceae; genus Iris; species Iris pallida. Next base: position 26,956,962 of record JANAVB010028000.1, on the reverse strand, counting down.
TGCACATGAAATTCACATGAAGGCTCATAAATGAGTGCACATGCAATATAGGTTATATATGAGATACATGGGAAACATGACCGATTAATGAGAACACATGAGAGTACATGAGCGAGCATGAACGAGCATTATACACATGAGAAACATGAATAACATGAGAGGGAGGAATCCACGATGTACATGAAACATATGACACAATGTATCTGATGCTCCCGAGGGGGATAACATCTCAATGTAGGGATCCATATAGTACCCATCCGTGATAATATCGTGACAGCATCAAATAAGGTAAACTAGAGCAGAAATATAATTCTAAGCAAGTTATGAAATGATCAGAGAATATACTCGCCTGGTATCTGAATTTTTGAAGTAAATGTACTGTCCGAGATGAGGTACCTGACTTCTAGTTAGAGCAACACAAGTCAAGATGTATACAGGAAAGGATAAATATAATCTACTATGCATCTGCATGCTGTCTAGGTCAAACTAGACCAAAGTCAACTCTCGGTCAACTCTAGTCAACTAGACTGGTCAAACTAGGTCAAGCCTAAGCCAAACAAGTCTCACTAAGCCTAACCAGCCTATTCTAGCAAGCACACACCACATCTAGGCTATACAAGTCAACTGCACACCCATACTGGCATTCAAGCCATATACATAGGCTGTATCACATAGGGTACATCCCATAGGCTATGTGCCATATAGGCCATATCACATTTTCACACATATTGTATACATTGAATATTTATCTAAATTAATATAATAACACACACTCACTTATAGGCCACATCATGCATATATTGACATTATATATGTATATAGGCTATTAACATACATGTACATATAGAGAGTGCCATGTGTGTGTGTGTGTTAACATAGTGGCATGTGTGTGGGGAAATACTAACATGTGTGTACATGGTATAGGCTAGGGTGTGTGTGACTAGCATTAGGCAGAGTTGTACTTCTAGTTACATGCATGTATACATCCATACGTACCTATCTTCATAGATTCATTTATACATTTATTTACCTACTTTCATCTATACTTTTATACATGCATACATATTTACATACATACACACATAGAGATAGAGGGGGTTAACATATGGGAGAGGGACAGTACCATGGGCTGATTTGGGACAGGTAAGGAACTGTTTTAGAGCTGTGTTAGGGGCTGAATGTAGGGCAGTATTAGACTGCAAATGGGCAGTCAATAGGCTTGTAATGGCTGAATTTTATGGACAGTCAAATAGTATTTGAATGGAGTATTTAAGGGACTGAATTGGTGGCATGAATGGAATGAATTTCATGATTCAATGATAGTTCAATATAAATAATCAATACACATTCGAATTCCCTTCTAATGCATCAACCCTACCTATAGCTCTCAAACCAAAGCACCAATCACAACTACCAGGTTAACATGCAGCTTAACATCAAATTTCAGTTAAACATGAATAAAAAGTTTAGGAATTTCAGAAATATGGACTGTGTGGTTCAATTTTCAGATTGTGTGTGTGTGTATAAGTGAGCTAATGTGTGTGAGAGAAGGACCTGTGTGTGTATATATGCAGATCAATGTTCCTAGGTTCCAGAACAAGGCAGGGGTTTCCAGGTTCATGTTCACAACAGTGTGTAGAGGGTGTAGTGACAGGATGTGAGGAAACATGTGTGTGTGAGTGAACTGTGACAGTGAGCATGTGTGTGTGTGTTTAGATTTCAGTTTGTGTGTGAGTGTGTTAGTGTCTAGGCATAACAGTGATAGGAATATAGACAATGTGTGTGGGTGTGTTAATGTGAGGGTGAAGTGAGGAAATTTGTGAGTGAATGGAAACAGTTTTCAGTTTGTGTGTGCATGAGTGCTTAGGCATGTGTGTGTATTTGAAGTGTGGGTGATAGGAACTAAGAAGGGTGGCCTGTGTTCTCAGGTTTTCAAAATGGCTCTCAGGTTTTCAGTTAGTCAACAGTCCCAAGCAAATTTATACCCAATAACCAAACACCCACATGAACCTAACATTTATCAAATCAAACACATGTGTCAATGAGCTAAAACTAACCATTAACATCAATACTACATCTAAGAAAGTTAAAACTTCTGAAATCAAAATCAGATAATGAAATAGTGTATCAGGGATTTGGAAATTGACAGTTCATAACCCATTCAAAAACAAATTCGAAGCCAAATTCTCAAACACCAAACTTAGTTCATCATTTCAGCACCCTAATACACATGTATGTGAGTTAATATGGCAACTAAACATTGACATTTCAGTTTAGAATAGGAATCAAAACTCAGGAATGAAGAACAGCTCATGCGTATCAGTCAAAATCAGGAACTTCAAATTTGAACAATCAAAACACATTAAAATGGTAAACTAAGAGTTGGTAATTACTAAGTATGTGTACACGTGTTGTACAGGTCATTCGTGTCCCAGAATTGGACACGAATTATGTCCAAACCATTACACGAACATAGATTCAAACTGTGTACCAACAGTGTCGTGCACGCGTACACGCGTGTCGAACACATAACACAGGCCACGTGGAGACACGTGGCCGTGCATACGTGTAACCCACGTGTAGGGCTACACGGTCGACACCCTGCACCGTGTCCACGTCACGTGTCCAGCTGTGTCCAGTCACGTGTCAGAAGCACAAATTCGTGCGGGTCAGCACAGTACGCGCGACCAGTGCGGGGAGGAAAATTCCTCGCACATTGAACCTCTTGGTCTCAGATTTTGGGAGACCCATGAAATTCATTGCCACATCATCCACGCCAAAAATGTCGTGTCCCCGTGTCCTATGTAGTGAGATATTGTGCCCGAGATGCAGGACACTGCACGCTGTCCAGAACAGCAAGTTCGTGTCCCCGTGTGGACACAACACAGCATGATAATCATAGATCAATGATACAAAATCAAACACTACACCTAGTACTACAAATTCATTCAAATATATTTCAAAAATAATAATAAAAACATGAGTGTGGCATTTCATCAAACACCTAAATAGATACATTGATACGTATCCGATACCGACACCAAACGGACACAAAACTTTGCAAAACCTATACCAACAGAGAGAGGACACCTAGGGCTTGCTAACCATGCAAAGAAAATGAAATTTGGTAGAGGGAATAGGGATTTACCTATATATTCAATTTGCATGAAAAGCTTCAAAAAGGGGAGTTTCTTCTTGATGGCCAAGTGCTCCAAATTGGTCCAAACCTGAGATTTCTCTCCATGGACATGAAATAGAGCTGGATTAGGAACTAATGCAAAAGACTAGAGTAGAAAAGGAATTAAAATGAATAATCTATGGGTTGGAGAAGAATGGACAAACCTCTTTCTTCAAAACTTGGAGAAATTAATAAAAGAGGCAAGAACAAATAGAAGAGGCATTAAATAGGGTGTGAATCCCTAGGTTGACTGCCATGGGTGGGCTTGTTGGGATTTGGGCTTAAGTCATGGGCCTATGGTTCAATTCACAAGTCATTAAATCACAAGTCATTGGAGTAAACCATAAGTCATGACTTAATTTCACTAAACCTAATCCCCTCATTCTAAAACCAATCTCTAATGATTAAAATGGATTAACTAAGTTAGGCTAGGGTTACCATAGCTAGGGTTAGGTTCTAGGCTAGTCTACAAGTCTCAAACTAGTCAAAGTCAAACTAGAATTCACCAATTCAAGAAATAATCAAATAATTAAAATAAGTCAAAATGACCAAATACCCTCAAACTAAAATGATAAATAAAATACCCTAATCACATGGCTAGGCTCTAGGGTAGACAGTCTCTACGGTTTCACTAGCTGCACACCAAATCACAAGTCATGATTTAAATAGTTTTAAGAATGATTAAAAATCAATAAAAATTATAGAAAATTTTAAATACCATAATTAAATAAATTAAAATACAAAATTTCAAAATTATCCTCATTTTAGAAACTGAGTGTTACAAGTCTACCCACCTTAGAAAAATTTTGTCCTCGAAATTAAAATGGTAGTAGTCCTTCTAGGTCAAACACCCCACAATCAAAGTCTCAAACATACCGTCAGATAATCATATGCGTCTGTCCAAAATCATGATACTCAGAATCTTCGTCATGCTAGTGAGCAAGGCTACGATAATCACAGAGTCATCGACTAAGGCACATACCTCTAGAATCATGGTATTTAAAATTTTCGTATTGCCGCATGGTTGGCAGCGAAAACCTTAAATTCCCACACCCGAGAAATACGTCCTAAATCTGACTATATGTCCTCACTATGCCAGCTAACATGACTATCGAAGATTCTAGATTCCATAACTGGGTGACAGCCCATGTGATTCATCTCAGAAAAAGATCAACATACACAAGATCGCAACACATCTTTTAGATTATCGTTTCGATTAACGTGCAAAAAATAAATTAATGTTGAAGTTGAGGAAAAATCTGTATTAATTTATATTAATTTTCTGAATTTTGTTCGATATGGCATGCGTCCCGACAAAGCGAGCAATGTGGTCGTATGCTATACGCATCGAAAGACGCGTATGGATGTTGCCGACGTGTTGGAACTGACGGAACTCAGTTTCTTCGTGTGTGCGCGATGAAATCAGTCTGTATCCATCAAGATACCTCCGTATTGCCAATTTGTAAACTTTGCCCTAACTTCGTGTATGGTCGTCAATTCGAGACGAAACTTGCGCCAACAGGTCCAGATCAAAATTTTGGTCCTGTGTGCCAAGTTTGGTTCGATTCTGAGAAGGTCGAATCGGAACCTTTTTTGGTGGGCCCACGATCCACTCAAACGGGCAATTTTGTACACGGCTCATCGGAATCTAAAACTGGACATACCATTGAGTTTCTCTCCAAAAACTGAATCCGTAGACATATAGTTTGACGACTTTAGAGACCATAGACTTTGGCACGTATTTCGGTGCAAAGCGGGTCCAACGGCGGATATCGTTTTGACCCAAAATTACGATTTATGTCCTTGTACCAGAATTAGAATTTTGGACAGGCATTTTGTAGGTATATCTTTTGCATTGAGTATGTTTTTGATGATTGTTTCAGCGTCCGGAGTTTGTTGGAGATTGTGACGTTTCTTGGCTGACATTGTGATTACCTGGACTTGCCACTTTGCACCATCAGGCAAGAAACCTTGCCACCCTACTCTGTGATTATTATATTCTTATTTTCAGTTGTTATTTTCAGCATTTCTTATTTCTTGATATTTAAACTGTGGGTCGAAGTCACACTTGGGTGCAAGCGACTCTATCGGTCGTTTTTCATGCTTTTATTTCCCACAAACAAAGGAATTGTAGTACAAAATAACATAAAAACAGACGACTCATTCTAAAAAAAATAAAGACGTAGACCTTCTGCTCAAATTATCCACCTTTTGGACAAAGAGAGATAGGATAATTTTGAATCAGATTGGATCTCATCCAAATTTCGTAGCATATAAATGAGTGTAGCTATTACTATTTTATCTAAGTTGAATAACCGAGGGCTTTATTATGATATGGATTCTGATAACTCGAGAAATTTAGATTTGGTTATGATCAAAATTTCTCTTACATTGACTTAGTCTAGTGACCTCCCATTGATGATGATGTATTGGTATATCTCATAAGGCCTTGACAATTGCTTACCAAGTGTTGTGAGTCACATGTAGGACATGTACCCACATAGTCGGCTGGCCACCGATAAGTATGGAGCGTGCGACGGATAGGAGTAACTGCCAATAGAATTGCATGTTAGAAGACTTGGCGATTACTAGAGGTTCATATCAATCATAGAGATGATGATACTAGGCATTGGGTGGGGAGAACAATACCTGATGTATGGGCTTCTTTGCACTTTCCTGATTACATGTGCGCTCCTCTGGAGACGCAGGCTCCAGGCACCCTCTGACATTTTCCAGAGCGTTATGGACGTAGCCCTTGCACATGGTGCCCTCTGACGCTTCCAGAGCGTTATGGACGTAGGCCCCTGGTGCCCTCTACGGGAACTATACTGATCACATTTACAGCCAGGGCTCATACGTCGAAGGATTGTATCTCAACCGTATATTCACAGTAGAATGGTCAGGAGCCTGATTGCATGCATACCTTTTTCTCTTATTATATTATCACAGTTTATATGGCATGGTGTTTTCTTGTATCTTGCTACGTCCCTCTGAGGTCCTGGTTATCTCTCCAGGTTTAGACAATTTTCTACAGGAGTACGGAGCGGCGTTGAAGCTATCCTACATTAATGACGAGGCAGTCCCTACTGATTTCTAGTCCATTCTTTATTTGAGACATTAGTGGACATTATTTTACATCTCTTTTCTTTCTATTTTGCGGAGGTTGAACTCCGATCTTGTGAGACTATTTTTCATAGCTGTTTGGAGTGAGCATGTTCACCCGGCTATCTTTTGATACTCTTGTTTATTTATTTGGACTCTATTATCTTATGTGTTGAGCTGTGATGAGATTAGATTATGTCACGACCCGCACCCACTATGAGGGTACGAGAACGTAACAGCGCCCAGCCTACGCCGCAGTGTCGGCAGTAGAACGCTGTTCTAGGTCATGAACTATAACTAACTAACATGAATATACTCTCCAGAAGGAGGCCAACACAGAGGTACAACTCAATCACAAACTAAGGCAGAATGTAGCACGATAGAAATAGATAAGAAATCCTCAACTGAGGTGCAACAGAAAAGAAAAACAAGTCTCCCCAACTACCAGTCTCAACATCTCTAAAATATACAACTCTGAAAAATAAAGACAACAACTAAACATGAAAAGAAACAGTCTAAGCTGTCTACACTAAGCAAGGGTATCATCCTCAGCAGCTGCCTGAACCTCCCCAGGGGTCCAGGTCGCGAGTGTCATCTAGGCAAGCTCCAAGGTAAGGGGTGCAGGGTTCCTCATCATCCTCTGTAAAATTTTCAACAGGTCCAGTCAGGATGGGAGCGAGCACAATACATCTCACACAGATCATGACAGGTTAGAGAATATAAATATGCAAGAGAGTACGATACATGAAACTGAAAGAAAGTACATGATGTAAACAGGAAGAGAACTGTAATAGAATATCTACTATAAGTAGAGAGCTACTAGTGACTAGTGATTTAGAGTACAAAGTCAACATGTGAACGGCTGGATTTGCACATGACTATACTAAAGAGGTGCACATGGCTATACTACTTTGGAATTGTTCACATGACTATTTATACTCCCCCATACCCCAATCAATAGACAAGGATCCAAACAAGTTATGTTACGTACATGGTTTTCACATGAAACCCATAATTGGGTGCACATGAAATATAAACGAGAGCTCATACATGAGTGCACGTGAAGTTCACACGGGGGCCCATAAACGGGTGCACATGAAATTCACATAAAAACTCATAAATGAGTGCACATGCAATATAGGTTATACACGAGATACATGGGAAACACGATCGATTCATGAGAGCACATGAGAGTACACGAGCGAGCATGAACGAGCATGATGCAAATGAGAAACATGAATAACATGAGAGCGAGGAATACACGATGCACATGAAACACATGACACAATGTATCCGATGCTTCCGAGGGGGATAACATCTCAATGTAGGGATCCATATAGTACCAATCCGTGATAATATCGTGACAGCATCAAATAAGGTAAACTAGAGCAGGAATATAATTCTAAGCAAGTTATGAAATGATCAGAGAATGTACTCGCCTCGTATCTGAATGTCTGAAGTAAATGTACTGTCCGAGATGAGATACCTGACTCCTAGTTAGAGCAACACAAGTCAAGATGTATACAGGGGATGATAATAGTAATCTACAATGCATCTGCATGCTGTCTAGGTCAAACTAGACTAAAGTCAACGCTTGGTCAACTCCAGTCAACTACACTAGTCAAACTAGGTCAACTAGGTCAAGACTGACCCGAACAAGTCTAATAAGTCTCACTAGGCCTAACCAAGCCTAGTCTAGCAATCACACACCATTCACAACTCATACTAGACTACCAACACACAATCATTGGTGTATTCATACCATACACATAGGCCTTAAGCCATAAATATAGCCTATAGGCCTTATGGGCTATATCACATATTTCACACATATTGTATGTTATACCAAGTTAATATAGTTATCATACACATATATATAGGCTATATTATATTACATTGCATTTCACACTAGGTTATATATATTATATATATACATATATATAAACATAGAGAGGGATGGGGGAAATATTACACATATGTGTGTGAAGATAGTGGCATGTGTGCTATGGCAGTGTGTGGTATGTGTGTGACTGATAGATGAGAGTGTGTGGTGTACAGAAAAGTGTGTGATAGGCTTAGACCTGTGAGTGTGTGTGGTAGAACCTATGTACTTGAGTGTGTGTGTGTGATGAGTATGGGAATGAGGGTGAGAGGGTGAACTGTCAAGAGACAGTGGCATGTGTACAATGTGAAAACTGGAATTAGTATATACATTACAATGTGAAGCAGGAAAGGGAATTCAGTCCCTAAGGGGACTGAAACAAATTCCAGTTTTCAGAGCTATTCCTGAAAACAGGACCCCAATCAATGCACAAACACAACAAATACAAAGTATGAGAATTAAACTTGAAATCAGTTTTAAAGGAATGAATCAATACCAGTTTTTACATTGAAACTATCATGAAATCCTCAGTTTTTGACAGTATCACGCCCCAGAACCAGAATACTGGAGAGCGGGGGTAGACATAGCCAGCTACGTATATTGAAATGGAAACCACCTCGATATACGGTCACGGCTGTCTAAAAATATGAGGGTTTACTACAAGCCAACAGTCTCTTAAGGTCAAGCCTATTGTCTCAATCTCAAGCAAGTAATATAATTACAAGGTGTTTGACCACCAAATATACAATAAAAGGCGTCCCAAATATTACATATCAGCTGATCATGAAGCTAGTCGTACAAAATGCGAGGACTAGCAAGAGTTTAAGTCATACATGATCAACCCTAGGATTTGTTAATCATGTTTACAGCCCGTAGGCAAACAGTAAGTAAAGTGCATCGAGCTAACAGGTGCTCGTCAGCTAAACGCCTCAAAAGAATAACTTTACAATAGAGTGAGCGAAACAAAATGGAAAACCCACTCGTAGCCTGGGTTCCTTCTAGTCGCCACCATTGGACTGGAAGCTTGGTAGATCCTCGGGAGCTGCTCCGAAATCTGGCCACACAAAACCAGCTGGGTCAACCCCAGAAAGAGCAAGTGCCACAAGGGGGCCACGAAATAAGAACAAAAGCCAGCAATTAGCACAAGAAAATTCTAATATTTAAAACTAGAAAATTACGAAAACATGGCAGGATGATATACGACGAGATAACCATAGAACTATTCCGATAGCCAGGTTACAACCTGTAAACCAAACAAGGACCAGGGTTGTAACCCTTCGTCTGAACAGAACTTGGTTTCCCACCATTTATCGGCAAGATAATAATGCAAGAAATCAAGACATGAAGGAATCTTGTACTGGATCAAGACATGGCTAAACTGGTTATACCTTATTCAATCAATCACGGCCAAGCAGATACTACGGCTTACTACTTTAACTAACTAGGGTTATCACAGGCCTAATTACTATCAAGATGCAGTGAGATTGTTCCACAGCCACAAGCCCTGCAGACCATCCAGGTTACCCAGGTCGAAAGTTAGGGGTTGAATTCAGGTGGGTACATCGCCCGGAAGACAAATGTACCCTTAGGTGACTTAGAGGGTGCAACACGCGACGGTGTGCTGGAAAGGTGCCCTACTCGACGGCAGGCTACAGATCCCAAAAGCGCCCAGGTAACAGGATTGCCTGTAGCTGTGTCATCTCTTCATGACTACTGTGTTATTCTAGTTATTAACCTTAATCTATTTTAGTAGGAACTCCTGACCGTGGTACTCAGGAGTCCCACCCTAGACATGATGCAATACAGGACAAGTGGATTAACAAGCAAGCAAGAAAGAACTACCCACGGTGTCAAGGCAGGTCAAGTTAAGTTATCAGATAAATCATGTCAGGGTACTTGTCGGGAGTGCGCCACGACGGGCCACTACCATGTCAGGTTGATCATGTCAGGAGTGCACCACTACGGGCCACCGTCGTGTTATGCTAGTGCCTTGTCATACTATGCCATGTACAATAGTCATTCCAAACATATTAAGTAAAATCAAGTTTATGACAAAAGGCGTAAGGATATAAAATGGGCGTAAAATATCTAATAAAATATCAATATACAAGGCTATAGAAGAGCCAAGCTTAAAGAATTAAGACCAAAACTCCAAGAGCCAATGGGTTAAGCAAGGGGTTCAGGGAGCGGCATACGTGAAAAGTCACGCACGCAGGGAGCTGCATACGTGAAAAGTCACGCACGCAGGGAGCGGCATACGTGAAAAATCACGCACACAGGAGGGCGGCATACGTGAAAAGTCACGCACGCAAGGAGCTGCATACGTGAAAAGTCATGCACGCAAGGAGCTGCGTACGCGAAAAGTCACGCACGCCCAAGGGAGCTGCGTACGCGAAAAGTCACGCACGCAAGGAGCTGCGTACGCGAAAAGTCACGCACGCCCAAGGAAGCTGCGTACGCGAAAAGTCACGCACGTCCAAGGGAGCAGCGTACGCGAAAAGTCACGCACGTTCAAGGGAGCTGCGTACGCGAAAAGTCACGCACGCCCAAGGAAGCAGCGTACGCGAAAAGTCACGCACGCTCAAGGGAGCAGCGTACGCAAAAAGTCACGCATGATCAAGGGACACGCTTCCAACAGGAAGCGTACCCAAGTCTGCGTACGCTGTGCTAAAGAGCGCGCGCAGCTCAGTGTGCGTAAGCTAAACAGCTCTGCACACTGCTCACTGTCTTCTCCAAACAGCAAGAACACCATGGTTGAACTCAAGGCTACACAACATCATAACTTGGCCATCCGAACTCCAAATCCGAATTTCCAAGGTTCCAACTTGGGTGAAACTGAATGCTCTTCCACATGGAAACATCAAAACTCATAGAAAACCAACTTAAAGAGATCAAAACCATGCAAAATCCGAAAATAGGAAAACTTAGATCTAGAACAATGGAGACTCCAAATCACAAAATACCAAGTTCTAATGTTGATCACCATGTCCTAATCTAGCAAATGGACAAATAAAAGAGGGTTCTCATGTAGTGGCAAGATACACTTGCCTAGGGTTGGGAGAGTTGTGTAGAGGAAGGAGAAGAAGAAGAAGAAGGAAATAAATGGTGCTTATGAGGGGAGAGAAAATGTGGGTGGAGTTTTAAAGAGGGTGGGATGTGGTTGAATGAAGGTGGAGCATAGGCTAAGGTGTTCCAATACACATAATAAACCAAACCAAACCAACCCAATCCAATTAAAACCGAGCCATGACCAAACCCAAAATACGAGAAATACCGAAATTCCACAAGTTAAGAAAATAAAAATACATGCTAAAATCCAGATACGAGTATAAATACGAAATACGGGAAATACAAAAAATGATCGTGACAGACAGGAAAATAATAGAGTGTGTATGTGAATGTGTGAATGTGATTTGTGTGTGTGTTTACAAACAGTTCACTCATATGTGTTAATCTCAGTTTTTGAGTGAAGAAGGAAAATTCAGTTATTAGTTTTCAGGAAAATTTTCCAAATGACAGTTCATATACATATAAACCCAAACATAATCCAATTCGAAATCCTCTCAATAGGTAACATCAACTCATGCATAAACTCTCAGTTATCTATTCAGTCATTTCCAGTTTTCATAGAGTAGTGTGTATGAACCAATTCAACAAAATAGTAGGTAAATTTCAGGATTAAGATGACAGTGTACCTATGTGTATGCTACACATGAGAGTGTGATATGTCATAGGTGAGCTGAACAGTGTACAGGAAAGTGTCTCATGTGTGTACATGTGTATCAATGGAACAGTGGTGTCAAGTGTGATGGACTTAAACAATGTGCTAACAGTGTAATATGATCTCAGGTTTCAGTCACAAATTTTATGAAATTGAAAACCAAACAATTAAAACCAACACTCAAGCCTAATATACCCTGACCTAATATCAGTGCATGAGTGTCTAAGGATTTAGGAATATGGAAGATAGCTCAGTTTTAAGAAGAATGGGATCAATTTAACATTCAATTGTTTGAGGGAAGGAAATGGAATCAAACTCAGTCAAGAGGGAAATCAAAACCATGCAGTTACATTCATCAACCAATACAAAATATGAATCAAATCTCAGTTAGAGGACATTCAATAATTAGAAATAAAAACCCCATTCTCAGTTCAATAAAATGATAGTTCAATGACAGTTTTCAGGATTCCTGTTTACACATTAGTCCCAAACTAATTCGAAACCAAATTTCCTTTGTTGCCATCAAAACCTAAAATGTACACAGTCCTCAGATACATATAGGTGAACTAATCTTGGCAATTTATCATTTTGAAATCAGTTAAAGAAATAATTTATCTCAGGATAGTAAATATGTGAAGTGTGCATCAGTAAATTTGGGGAACATGAAATTTATGAATCGAAACATGTAATTATTGTAAGAAATTGGTTGGTAATTGTTCTAGCATATGTGTATGTGTCATGGGGTCACCTCATGTCCAACCAAGTCGACACAAATGTGTCCAAACAACAAAACACCCTCACAGACACGGACTGTGCATTAACAGTGTCGTGCACGCGTGCAAGTGTGTCCAGTGTACGACACAGGCCACATGGTGACACGTGGCCGTGCACACGTGTACGCCTAGCATAGGGCTACACGTGTGTCACCTTGCACCGTGTCCACAAGTATCGTGTCAAAAGAAAACAGTGTTTATCAGTGTCGATTTCTCGGCTGATACTGTGCAGTGTTAATCCAGTGCACGTGTCCGTGCTCCCTCGACACGACATAAGGCCATGTCAAACTCGATGGGTGGCATGTCAGTGTGTGCCCCCACCTCCATGCCAAGTGGCAGACCGCCACGTGGCGCGTGCAAGGAGGAAAGCCCCCGAGCAGCAGGGCACTGCCCGAAGGCTGCTGCGGGCGTGTTCGTGTCCGTTTTGGATACGGACACGACTCGAATTTGTGCTCAGTCTATACAAAACATGATGCACACATATATATCTTTCAATCCATGCAATTGGTTCCACAAAAATCAGAAATAAATTCCTCACAGACATTTTATCAAACACATACACACTATTTATGATACGTGTCCGATACGGACACGTATTGGACACGAACCCTAACAATGCCTTTACCAACAGAGAGAGGGCACCTAGGGCATCCTAATCATGAAAAGAAAACAAAATTCTATGGAAGGAATAGGAAATTACCTATATGTTAAAATTTTAATAAAAAGCTCCAAAAGGGGGGTTTTTTCTTGTTAGCCAAACTCTCCAAATTGCCCTAAGCCTGAGAATACTCTCCATGAATAGCAAGAGGAAGATAATTAGAATCTAATGCAAGTGGTTTGAGCCAAAAAGGAGTTAAAATGGGAAAGTTATGGATTGGGGAAGATGGCTATACCTCTTTCTTCAAAGCTTGAGAGAAAAATAATTAAAAGAGGCAAGAACAAATGTAAGAGCCATTAAATAGGGTGGGAAACCCTAGGTTGGCTGCCATGGGCTGATTAGGGTGAGGGTTTGGGTACATGGTGTGGGCCTATGGGCTTTAAGGCTAGTTATTGTTTTAAGGTTTAATCACAAGTCATGGCTTATGACTTAAATCTAACTTAAGTCAATTAACCATACCATGTGTCAAATCTAGTCTAACTAGGGTTACATGGCCTAACCAAGTCCAAACACAACTAGGGATAGCTTCTAGGTTAGCCTACCAAGGTCATTGCTAGTCGAAGTCAACCTAGTCAACCCTCATTCAAAAAATTCCAAAATAAATTCTAAAAATTCTCATAAATTCAAATAAATTATAATAAATCCAAATAACTCTAAAAATGTCAAAAATACCCTAATCACATGGCTAGGCTCTAGGGTAGGCAGTCTCTACTGTTCACTAGCAAAATACCAAAAATTCAGAAGTCATAAATTTAAATAATTTAAAAATAATTAAAAATTACTAAAAATCATAATATGAAATAAATATCATTAAATAGTAATTATAATTACAAAATTTCAAAATTACCCTCATTTGGAAAAATTGGGTGTTACAGATTATATTATTCTGGCCTGTGATTATTTTATTTACAGCTTATGTGCATATATGAGGATTCCATATATTGGTGTATTCTTCGTACATGTGCAGCTGGCATGTTCACGTGCTTGGTCCTATGTATTTTGGGACTGGGTATTACATGAATGAATACGATACACCAAAATCAAATAATATTGATGCTGGAGAGGAGTTGACGAGAATAGTACCTGCCACTACCTCAATTGGTGCCAATCCTTCTTCTACGGTCATCGCCATTGCCTGACCATGTCCTCTTGGTATGGGTCCCCTCTACTGAAAAGCTCTCTGTCTGTACTGAATCAGGGCTTGGGCTTGTGTATACTGCTGGGGGTTTTGCTGCTGGAATGCTTGGGATTGAGGCGGCAATGGCCTCTGAGGCTGATATTGTTGTTGTTGCTGGACTGGTGCTAGTCCTCTCACCGAAGGACTAAAAAAGGTCAAAGAAGAGGAACTCCCCCTGTTCGGGTAGTTCCCAACCCTATGGTCCGGTGCTCCATAAACCAAGCACAATCCCTGTGCTCTATGATATTCTGCCACCACATGTCCTGGCTTCCCACAATGTGAACATTCCAATGCGGAAGAGTGCTTCTGCTACTGAGGGTTCATCGGGGTTGAATGTTGAACCGACGCCACTGAGGCTGCCCGCCTCGGAGTTCCAATTGTCAAAGCCCTAGCTGCCGGGGCTGGTACTGAAGACTGATTCATGTGGCCATGAGATCGCTTCCGACCTCCGGTCCTGTCCACAATCCTCTGAAAGGTATACTCGTGCCTCCTAGCTGCTCTCAATACCGCATCAAAAGTCTGATGCTCAAACTGCTCTACTGCCAATAAAATCTCCAGGTGGAGTCCTTGCTGGAACCGCAGGGCTCTGTCGAACTCGGTCGCTACCAAGATGGGAGCAAACCGACTAAGTCTCAAAAACTCGGCCGCATATCCGTCGACCGTCCTGTCCATCTGCTTAAGATTGGTGAACCTCGTTTGTAGATAGTACCGAGCTACAGCATCGAAGTACTTGGTCTGGAATCTCTCACGAAATACTGTCCATACGATAGGTGCTACTAATCCAATGGCCTGTGCTGCCCACCAGCTGCGGGCAAGATCTAATAACTGTAGACGTACTACCGCCACCTTCTCGTTCTCGGGCGTCTTTGATGCTTTTAGAATCACTTCTGTATCCTATAGCCAAGCATCTGCGACAATCGCATCCTCACTGCCGTCGAAGAAGGGAGGGTTCAAACGTTTGAAGCAGTTGGTTGCCTGGTTCCCTTAATGACCGCCTCTGTTCAGAGCATCTTGTACTGCCTGGTGCAGAACATCACTCCGACGATCTTGAGATGCTAGCAATGTCCTGATGAGACCCACCAAGGTGCCATCATCGGGCTCTGCAAGCTGGACTGGCTGAACTGATGGCTGTTGACCCCAGTGGGCATGACTCTGGATGCTACTCCTGAATGCTGGGCTTGATCTCCAGGTTGCAGCTGGCCCACGGGAGGTGCTCCGCCTTGCCGATCGGTAGGACCATGAACAATGCCGCTGAAGAAACGACACAAGGAACAATAAGGAAGGACCATGACAGATCAAAGATACAAGTATGTGATCAGGTCAAGAATTCAGGAATTCAGAGGATACGAGCAGAGATCAATGGCAAGTACTGATTGAGATATCTATTCGATAAACCCTCATATATCTTGATTCACAAGACCTGCATGGGCCACCATTTAAACCATGTAACGCCCCAGAACCAGAATACTGGAGAGCGGGGGCATACATAGCCAGCTATGTATATTAAAATGGAATCCACACCGCTATACGACCACGGCTGTCTAGATACATGAGGGTTTAACTATAAGCCATCAGTCTCTTATGGTAATGAACAAGCCTATTGTCTCAATCTTATGCAAGAAATAGCAGTTACAAGATGTTAGAGCATCAAATATACAATAGTAAGGCATCCTATACATTACATATTTGGATGATCATGAAGCTAGTCGTACAAAATGTGAAGACTAGCAAGACTTTTAGTCATACATGATCAACCCTAGGATTCGTCAATCATGATACAGCCGTAGGCAGATAGTAAGTAAAGTACAATACGAGGTAATACGTGCTCGCCGGCTAAACGCCTCAAAAGAATATTTTTATAATAAAGTGGGAGAACAAAAGAAAAACTCACTCGTTGACTTGGTTACGCCTGGTGGTCACCAATTTGCTGGAAGGTAGGGAGATCCTCTGGAGCTACTCCGGTATCTGTCCATACAAAACAAGCTGGGTCAGATCCCAGAAAGAGCAAGTGCCATAAAGGAGGCTTCACTTAAGAACTAAAACCAGCAATTAGCATAAAACATAATAACATATTAAAACTGGAGATATGTAAAAATTATGAGGATATACGATGTGATAACCATGGGACTATTCAGATAGCCAGGTTACAACCCTTAAACCAAACAAGGACCGGGATTGTAACCCTTCATCTGAACGAAACTTGGTTTTCCACCATTTATCGATAAAATAAAGCACAAGCAATCAGGTCATGTTACAATCTTGTAGATCAGGACAAGACTAGACTGGGTTAGACTCCATCCAATCAATCGCGGCCAAGCAATGAGTATGGCTTGATACTTTAACTAACTAGGGTTATTACAGGCCTAGTTACTAGCAAGATGCAATGAGATATTCCAACAGCCACAAGTCCTACAGACCATCCAGGTTATCCAGGTCGAACATCCGTTCATGAAGGGTACAACACATGATAGTGTGCTGGAAATGTGCTATACTCGTCGGCAGGCTACAAGTCCACTTGCGCACCCAGATAACGGGATTGCCTGTAGCTGGAAAATCCCTTCATGACTACTGGGTTATTCTAGTTATTAGCCTTAGTCAATTTCAGTAGGTATCCCTGATCGTGGTACTCAGGGGTCCCTGTCCTGGACATGAGGCGAGACAGTATTGGTTCATTTGTACAAACACAATCGTCCATGGTGTCCAGGCCATTCATTCTTGTCATGTCATGCTATCCGTCGTAGCAGCATTCAATAGTTTCCATCATGCTTACTTGTCATGTCTTGTCATGTCATGTCAATTCATTTGTTATACCGTGCCATGTACAATTATCAGTCCAGTCATGTCAATCAATTCGTGATTATCAAGTTATGAAAAAGTGCAAGGTCATAAAGACAATCGGGTATGCAAAAAGAAGCTCAAGACTCTACGCTAGCGAACCTCTATGCTAGGCCAAGAGGCCGCAAGCGTAAAAATGGCTTTACGCGAGCAAGAGCAAGGAAAGACCGCTTCTACGCGAGCGGGAGCCCTACGCGAGAGGGAACTCTACGCGGGCAAGGATCTATGCTAGCAAGCACCCTATGCAAGCGGAACTTTACACGCACGAGCACCCAAGTAAAACTCTATGCACGTAAGGCTCTACGCGAGCGAGGGAAATTCTACGCGAGCATGAGTGGCCCCCTGCGTAGAGTTCAAGTGAACTCGACGTAGAAAGGATTACGCTGGCACGCAATACGTGTACGTAAAGGAAACACTACGCTGGCACGTTTAAGATGTGTTCATAAAAAGAGGAAACACTACTCCAGCATGTTAAAACGTGTGCGTGTCACGAACCGCACCCGGATATACGGATACGAATACGTGGGCCACGCCCATCCTACGTCGCAGTATCGGCGGTAGAACGTTGTCTAGTACCCAATAAATATACACTACATCTAGAAGGTCCATGAACTACAAATGTACTCAATCACAACCCAACATCTAAAGAAGATAAGATAGGAAAGAAAACTAAGGCACAAGAACAAATAGAAACTACTAGAAGGAATCATAAGACATGAAAATAAAGAAGGAAAATAAGACAAACTAAGGATAACTACCAGGCAACTCACATAGAAGAATATGAGATCCACCTCAGCTAGCAACATCATGAAGTCTAATAATGGTATAACAACTCCTAAAATATTGTCAACGTATCCAGTCAGGATGGGAACGAGTACATAAACTAACAACAATTTCATAGTATTGACAAATGCTGTAAGAGACAATCATAATAGAATACAAGATGATATATCAAGACTGTAAGTAAAATATGATATATAAAATGGAAATCATGTCAAGGTGAATCACGCAGGAAAAGTAAGCTGAACTGTAAAATGTAACTGATGTAATAAATATAAAATATGCCTCGAATATTATAGCATAATGTGATCGGTATGGGTCAAGATCAGGCTTCTAGCCTACCGGCTACAAGTACGTGGACTCGGCCCGGCCGGAATGGAAAGCTATGGAGCAAGTAGTAGCATAGGTCAGGCTATACCCATCGTGAGGTGAGGGTATAGCTATGATACAAGTAGTAACTCAAGATGGGCATTGATCACACTATCTATAAAATTCCCCATTCTCCGAATAGTATACGGATCCGGACATAGCACGTCATGGCACGAGATTCCCTAAGAAGGTAGCTACTCCTTCTCAGGAATCAGTGTCAATACAAGTACAAGAACAAGATCGAGCAAGTACCAGTATCCCAAGAAAATCCAAGAATGACATCTCATGATAGGAATCCGGTATATACTAGTCCGTGTACCATCGTGACGAGAATCAAGTAAAATACTATAACTAAATCGGATACAAAAAATATCAAGACAAGGAACTACTATCAGAGAATGTACTCTCATGCGGTCCTGAGCTGTCAAATGGGGTCGATGCTCAGAGTGATGCCACAGACCTAAAGATAAGATATATATAAGCTAATTAAGGTTCAACTGTGTTAGGCTTGATTCTATAGTATAAGCTACGTAATCTAGGTCAGACTCAGTCAACTAAGTCAAACTAGGTCAATGGTTGACTTATAGTTGACCTTTAGTCAACTAGTCAACTCTGGTCAACTCTAGGTCAAACTAGACTAATGTGGACTATCAGTTGACTATGGGTCAACTGGTCAACTTCGGTCAAGTTCTAGTCAATTTTATGCTACGGTTGACTTCCGGTTGACTTTTGATCAAAATAGTCAACTATGGTCAACCACGGTCAAAACTAGTTTAACCTAGGTTAAATGTTGACTCTACTTCGACGTTCAGTCAAAGTAGTCAACCATGGTAAAACATGATCAAATCTAGTCTCTATAAACATCTACAGGGTCAATATATCAATTTCAGTGATGGTGAAATCAGTGGAATCGATGGATCTCAAAAATACAAACAAAAGAGAAAGATTATAATAATAGGGTAAAAATCTACAGATGTTCTCGGATGGAGAAACAACCATCACCAATGTGTCCAGAATGGTCAAATTAGCTAGGATAGCCTATCCATAAGTCCAATTTGGATATAGGGGAAAATGGTAATTTCGGGTCAAAACGGTGTCCGTGTCAGACCCGGTTTGCACCGAAAAATGTGCCAAAATAAAAGTACAGTAAACCTAACAAATTATATGTCCATGAATCCAGAATGACGATACGAACTCAACGGTATATCCGAAATTGGATTCCGATGACCCGATCTCAGATCGGTACGTTGACCCAGATATTGGAAACCGATTTGTACGGAAAAGTGTGTCGGAGCCAATGTCCTCAAAACTCAGCAAATTATATGTCAACGAGTCCAGAATGACGATACGAACTCAACGGTATATCCGGAATTGGATTCCGATGAGCCGAACTCAAAATGATCCGTTGACCCGGATATTGGTATCTGACTTGCACCGAAATGCGTGCCGGAACCAATGTCCACTAAAACCTAGCAAATTATATGTCAACGAGTCCAGAATGACGACACTGTAGGAACGAAATCGTAAAGCATAATACTCTAGAGGGGGGTGAATAGAGTTGGCAGCGGAATAATGCTAATTAAAAAAATGTTAGCAGCAAGATCACAGAATAATAATCACAATTAAAAATGTAAAGGTAGAGATAAGAAAGCAAACGCAAAGACAGCGATGTATACTGGTTTCCCTCTGTTGAGGACTAGTCCAGTCGGTAGAACTCTTGCTACCAGTTGAATCCACTATTGGCAAAACCGCAAGTTTTCTTACGAAGTCCTTGCAATTTCTACAACGCGAGCTTTGATACGAAGAACTCGTCCAACTTCAATTGTGAAGAGGTATTCTTCTAATCAAGCCTTCTGATTACAATCTCTCAGAAACTTCTAGACCGTACCGCACTGGCAAATCGACTAGAGGATTGTAATTGGCTTGGGATCTGAAATTTAAAGCTCAAGAAAACTCTTTGGAAGACTGAAAGCTTTTAGAAGAGAGAAGATTGAAAGTGAATGAGTGAGTTAAAATGATTGAAATCCTTCTCTATTTATAGGAGCTCCAAAGACAGAATTCTGGCAGAATTCGGACATAATTCGGGCAGAACTTTATGAGAAAATCTCGGTCAAATCTGCAACTGCAGGAGGACCAAGTTCAGAAGAATTCAAAAATCAAAACGGCCACTAACCGAACTCTGGCCGAGTTCTGTCAGGGTTAGGTTAGGTATTTAAAAATAGTTTTTGGAAATTTTTGAAAACCTTTTTGAAAACCTTTTTGAAGCTTTTGTTAATATGAATATTTTTTAAAACTAAGGACATTTTAAAAACATTTCGAAATTATTTTGGAATAGCCTATTTTTTAGTACGACTCGGTGTACAACGTATTCCTAGACTCAATAAAATAAAACATACATTGCTCAAAGAAAAACAGACTCGAACAGGCAAACATTGCTTCAGTCTTAAACTGTGTAGATAGCTGTTTTTGATCATGTCCAAGAGTCGAGATATCCTGACTAGCTTCATATATCGAGACAGAGTTTGATCAATTATTAAAATCAGTTTGACCATATGACCAATGGGCCAACAATCTATCCCATTTTGATAATTGATAAACTATGAATGATATAACATTTAAGCTTGGAATAAAATCAAAAATTGTTCATGTCCTGTATTTTCTCAAAAGAATGTTAGATCTTTATATTTATCCCCCGTTGTCACTTAGCAAAATAATTACAAAAGAGAAAAACTTCCCCGCAATTAATGCATAAGTAACAAACAGTGAAGAAATCACACAAAAAAATAATCAAGACAGATATAATGAAAAAAAATATAATGACATCACAGGCATGTATTTGTCTCAAGCAGTTTATAATTTAACAAAGAATTATTTCACAGGCAGTTTATAATATTAAAGCAGATAAAGATGCTATAAATAAGAAAATAAACTGATGTGAACCATAAACTACGCATCGCATAAAGATAAAAAGATGTTCAGAAGACATCAATAAATAAATCCAGTACAAGTCCTCAAAAGAAATACTGATAATAAAGTCTAGAAACTTGGAAAGTCGGAGCATTTCCAAGTATAAAGTAGATAATATCTAAGTCTCAAAAATCAGCTAACATATCACATCTCCTCATCATCATCATCATCACCATCAGCATGACCTGCATGTCCAAAAGGACCAGCTCCAGAGGTACCAGCGCCAGAAGGGTGAGGAGGGACACCAGTGTAAAACTCACCAACATAGTCTCAAGGAGGAGCACGGTCAGAACGGTACCAATCATTTGCGTTACCGGGCTGAAAGTAGGCATAAACATCCTCATCCTCACAGCGGTAATCATACTACGACGGGATAGTTTAAGAAACTTGGGCTCAGGGTCTTGAGTACAAGTTGATAAATCAATATCGAAATGCTGGAAGATGCGTAGGAGAATCATCGCATAAGAGAGATTTCTATCTCTTGCACGACAACGTCCCATCATCTGGATAATAGTCTTAGGGGCAGAAAATGAAATCCCCTTAAGAATGTGATACATAGCAAATAATTTAAGATATGTAACATCATCATTTGAAGTAGACTTCAGAAGGAGAGTGGAGTAAATGATACGGTACAATTCATAATTAAACAAGTTCAAGTTGTTTGCCTTAAAATTTCCAGAGCGAACTCGATCAGGTGCACAGAGTTCAGCTTTGAAACTAGTAAGTATCGTACCGTCGGGGAAATCAAATTCAGTGATATCAACAAGCGGTTCACCTTCGTTAGGAATACAAAGGATTTCCGCTAAGAGAACATCATTAAAATTGATATCTAATCCTCCAACACGAGTACTTACATCAAACGTGTTTAATATGATATTGCACTAAAAAAGTCTAATGGCATTAGTTGCTACTGGGAAACAAAGTTTAACAAAATATTGTAACCCCAATGCTTCAAAGTAAGGGCGGTGTTCTGGAAACACAGTCCACTTGATAGGAGCGCCTTTGCATATGGATCTCATGGAAAAGTCTCCATACCACAGTAGGGCTTGATCTAGGGTTTGAAAATAAAACCCGTCGAACGCACCATCGCTCGATTGGATTGGCAAAAAGAGGGAATCCGTGGATGGATTCGAAGATAAACCTTCCTCACTAGGATTGGTCGTCTTCTTCCTCTTGAAGGGGTTAAATCCCTTAGGTGCCATTTGTGCAATAAAATTAAATATGCACAAAATTGAAAGGAGGGGAAATATGTAGTTATACCTCCCGAGATTTGAGTATGTTGTAGAGGACAATGATCTCCGCACGAATCTAAAGTTTGGATTGATTTCACCACGTGGATTGGGAGAGAAGGAGTGGTAAAGAACTAGGGTTTAGGACTTTTCGTGCGGCTGCTATGCTGTGATGGTAGATTTTTAGAAGCAATGAAGAAGAAAGGCTCTCGAGTTCTGGTTATATAACCTGATATCCTAACCGAAATCGGGCCGAATTCGGTCCGAATTCTGGCCGAATTCGCCTGGGGTTGGTTTGGACCACTTTCTTTTTCATTGGCTCACTTCAAATATTTAATTCAAAGATTAGTAATTTCAACCTTCAATTAATTTAATTAATATTATTTTATAGATTAAATATCGTTTACACAGCGACTGTCTCAGATTAGCTGTAGGAGTACTGTCCCAGCTGGCGGAGGTTCACCGGGGAACTCTTAAGTACCGCTTCGCTTCAACCGTAGTTGTGGTGACAGATAGACTCTTTATTGGCTTGTTTCTAACACAGTTTTTGCGTATCGAAATATAATCATAAAATAAAATTAATTAATATTATTGACGTCCAAAATTCCTAATTTTTGACGTAAATAATTGAAACGATCTTCTGCTAGAGGTTTTATGAAGATGTCAGCTAATTGATTCTCAGTATCTATGTACACAAGGTCAATATCTCCATTTTGATGATGATCTCTAAAAAAATGATATCGAATCTCGATATGTTTAGTACGAGAATGACATACTGGATTCTTTGTCGAATTAATTGTGCTCGTGTTATCACAGAAAATGGGAATATATGTGTAAAATAAATCATAGTCTTCTAAGGTTTATTTCATCCACAAAATATGAGCACAACAACGTCCTGCGACGATATACTCAGCCTCTGTTGTTGATAGGGCTACAGAATTTTGTTTTTTACTAAACCATGAGACTAAAGCCTTGCCTAAGAAATGACATGTGCCACTGCTACTTTTTCTATCAACTTTGCATCCAGCAAAATCTGCATTCGAATAACCAATAAGGTCAAAGGACTTAGTTTTGGGATACCATAAGCCAACAGAAGAAGTGCCCTTAAGGTATCGAAAGATACGCTCAACTGCGCACAAATGTGATTCCTTTGGATTAGCTTGAAAGCATGCACACAGGCAAATACTAAACATAATATCTGGACGACTAGCAGTTAAATAAAGTAAACTACCGATCATACCTTGATACTTACGTGTGTCGATAGGCTTGCCTTGTTCTTCAATATCGAGCTTTGTTGAAGTTGTCATCGGAGTGCCAATAGGTTTGACATTGTCCAGATCAAACTTCTTTAGCAAATCTTTTGTGTACTTGGCTTGATTTATGAATGTCCCATTGTCAGTTTGTTTGATTTACAGTCCGAGAAAGAATTTCAGCTCTTCCATCATGTTCATCTCAAACTCATTCTGCATACACTTAGAAAATTCTTGACACTGAGATTCATCTGTAGATCCAAATATAATATCATCAACATAGACTTGTATTAAGAGAAGCTTTCCATTAAAAGACTTAATAAAAAGTATAGTGTCAACCTTGCCTTTTGAAAAACCGTTGTCAAGTAGAAAAGAGCTTAGACGATCATACCAAGCACGAGGGGCTTGTTTCAAACGGTATAAAGGTTTCTTCAACTTGAAAACATGATCAGGGTTTTTAAAATCTGTGAAACCTGGACGTTGTGCTACAAAAACTTCTTCTTTTATAAAACTATTTAAAAATGCACTCTTGACATCCATTTGAAATAATTTGAAATTATGAAAATATGCTAATGCACATAACATGCGAATGGATTCTATTCTCGCAACTGGGGCATAAGTCTCATCGTAGTCGATACCTTCTTCCTGATTGTATCCTTGAGCTATGAGTCGAGCCTTATTACGAGTCACTAAACCATTCTCATTAAGTTTATTTTGGAATACCCAACGGGTGCCAATGACCGGATGATCAATAGGCTTAGGAACAAGTTCCCAAACTTGATTCCGTTCAAATTGGTTTAATTCCTCTTGCATAACATCTATCCAAAAATTATCACTACATGCTTCATCAATGGTTTTGGGTTCTAGTTGTGAAATGAATGCAACACTAGAAACAATATCTCTACTGGATGTATGAGTACTTACACCTTTGGTAATGTCACCAATTACCAAATCCTTTGGATGATCAGCCGTAAATTTTAATATTTTTGGCAGACTCTGGAGGTAGCTGGTTCCTGGATCTTCTCAAGGAGGATCAGCTAGTGCTGAGCTTGGTTGAAAATCAGCTAGTGTTGAGCTTGGTACAGTTAGATCTTCGTCATTATCATCAATAGTTATTTGATTCAATTCATCAAAGGTGACGTTGATTGATTCTTCGATGATCATAGTTCGTTTGTTGAAGACTTTGTATCCTTTGCTCTTGGCCGTATAACCTAAAAATATACCTTCATCGGCCTTTTCGTCAAACTTTCCCAAATTGTCTTTTGTATTAAGAATAAAGCATTTACAACCAAATATTCTAAAATATAAAACTGATGGAATTCTATCAAACCATAACTCAAATGGAGTCTTCTTCGATTTGGGTCGAATTAGAACTCTATTAAGAACAAAACAAGCTGTATTAACAGCTTCAGCCCAGAAATATTTGGGTAGACTAAACTGGTTTAACATTACTCTGGCCATTTCGGATAGAGTTCTGTTCTTACGTTCCACAACTCCATTTTGTTGTGGAGTCCTAAGGCAGGAGAAATTGTGTACAAAACCGTATGTGTCATAAAATTGCTCAAACTCTGCATTCTCGAATTTGCCTCCATGATCGCTTCTAATACGAGTGATCATGTAACCTTTTTCATTCTGTACTTTCTTACAAAAGGCAACAAATTTGGATAATGCATCATTCTTGTGTGTCAAGAAGTATACCCACGTGTATCTAGAGTAATCATCTACAATTACAAAAGCATATAACTTACCTTCGAGGCTAGCAACTCTGCTAGGACCAAATAAGTCCATATGTAGCAATTGTAGAGGTCTAGTAGTACATATTGCGTTTACTGACTTGAATGTGGATCTGGTAGCTTTGTTCTTTTCATATTGACTGCATACCGAATCCTTCTTGAATGTTATGTCCGGTAAACCGCGTACTAACTTCTTCGTGGATAATCTTGAGATTGTGTCCATATTTGCGTGACCGAGTCTCATATGCCACAGATGACTCTCGTCACTTTTAGCCATTAAGCATCTACCTGAAATGTTAGTTTCTTCCAACAAATAGAAAACATATTTATTGTCTTCCCTGATGCCTTCAAAGATAGTACTACCAGTTGAGCTATCAACTATAGTACATTTGTCTTTGCCAAAGTTGATGCCATAACCATGATCTGCTAAATGACTTATGCTGAGTAGATTATGTTTCAACTCGGTAACCATACAGACATCCTTAATCACAGGATAGAGAGACTTACCAACATCACCGATACCAATGATATACCCTTTCAAGTTATTACCGAAGTAAACATAACCTTCCTTCTTCTTCTTCGACAGTGTTGCAAATAATGTAGCATCACCGGTCATATGCCGTGAACAACCGCTGTCGAGGATCCATTTGCTTTTAGCATGTGAAGGGTGTTCCACCTACAAAACAATTTGCAAATAAAACCTTTGGTACCCATTTCTTGTAGGGTCCTGAAATGTTAGCCTTTGGTATCCAAGCATAAATATTTAAATCAACAAGCTTTCTGATTCTACATGCAGGTAAAATATGACCAATGAGGCCACAATAATGACATTGTGCATATTGAGTGTTGAAAGCTGAGTGGTGTGCATGGTTGGTAGGTTTAGGTTTTCTAATATAGAAGAAAGCATACCTATAATCCTGTTTGGGCTTAACCTTTTGGGGGTAAAGGTTTGATATGGTTAGGTCTGACAGTGTTTGATTTGGGAATGTTCCGATTTTTCGGTAAGTGACACGTATTAGGGTAGGAAGCAGCAGTCTCAGGCTATTTTCCTAACCTAATTTCCAATCTTTTGGAAGTTTGGAAGTGTCATACAACTTAGTATAATCAGAAGTGAGTATTTTTATTCTGATTTGTGCACATTGAAGACTTTTTTTCTCTTTAGAAAGTTCTTCTTTCTGTTGGTTAATAACCTTGTCTTTCTCTTCAGATGACTTGGTAGTCTCGTGTAATAAGAGCTTGATTGAGGAAAGCTCACCAGACTCACTAACATTATTTCTAACCTCAGCTAGTAGGTCGGTAAGTCTTCCTATTTCACCTTTGTACTCTTTGAGCACCTTCTTAGAGGTCTGATATTTGCTACACAGTTTCCTGTAATCACTTATCAGTTCACTGAAGGCATCTCCTAATTGCTCAAAGGTAAAGTCATCATATGTATCAACTACAGGTTCAGTAGGTACCTGATCGGATGCCATAAAGCATACGTTTGTAGCGTCTTCTGATTGTTCGTCTTCTGAGTCGCTAGCTTCACTTTCATGCCATATACTGGTATTGGCATACTTTCGTGATGCTGATCTCTTCAGGTTCCCTTTCTCATACCTGTTGCTCTTCTTGTTTGATGATGAGTTTGTAGGACAATCCTTCTTTATGTGTCCCTTCTTCTTGCAGCCATAGCAGACAGCATCATCTTGATACCAGTTGTTGCTACTGTTGTTTTCTTTGGCTCTCTTCTCATATCTCATGAATCTTTTGAATTTCCTTGCTAGGAGTGCTTGATCTTCAGCATCAGATTCACTGCTATCTGAATCACCTTCAGTAGCTTTTCTGTGCTGAGCCTTGAAAGCGATCGTCTTCTCCTTTGGTGCAGGCTCTTTAAAATCTTGTAGCTCCAGTTCATGAGTGAGTAGCTTACCCATGAGCACTTCGAGAGACATAGTTGTGAGGTCGTTCCCTTCAATGATTGCAGTAGCCTTTGTAATCCAGTTCTTGGTAAGTGCTCGCAGGAGTTTGTGAATCTTTTCATGGTTACTGTAATCTTTGCCTAGGAAGGACGAAGGATTTACAATATCAAAGAATCTTTCGAACATTTGAGTAACTATTTCATTGGGCTTCATCTTGAACACCTCATACTCTTGAGTAAGTCTGCTGACTTTTGATTCTTTCACTTGAGTCGTGCCTTCATGTGTGACTTCAAGAAGCTTCCACACTTCATTAGCAGTTGTGCAGATAGACACCTTGTTAAATTCAGTTCTGTCTAAAGCACAAAATAGAGCGTTAATAGCATGTGCGTCGATAATGGCCTTTTTCTTTTCTTCCTCTGTATACCTGTTATGGGGTTTTTCAACTAGAACTCCATCAATATTTATACGAGGTGGATTTTGATAGCCATCAATAACAATAGACCATAAATCAAAGTCAAGTGATTTCAAAAAGAAACTCATCCGTGTTTTCCAATAGGTATAATTCGTTCCATTAAACAGTGGAGGTCTGTTTGTGGCCTGGCCTTCACTTGTGAATTTCACAGTTGCCATGTGTTGTGCTGTGATCTATATACCAATTAGTTAAATGAATAAATAATTGTAATGTTACCTTGCTTTACCTGTAAAACCCGCTCTGATACAAATTGTAGGAACGAAATCGTAAAGCACAATACTCTAGAGGGGGGGTGAATAGAGTTGGCAGCGGAATAATGCTAATTAAAAAATGTTAGCAGCAAGATCACATAATAATAATCACAATTAAAAATGTAAAGGCAGAGATAAGAAAGTAAACGCAAAGACAGCGATGTATACTGGTTTCCCTCTGTTGAGGACTAGTCCAGTCGGTAGAACTCTTGCTACCAGTTGAATCCACTATTGGCAAAACCGCAAGTTTTCTTACGAAGTCCTTGCAACTTCTACAATGCGAGCTTTGATACGAAGAACTCGTCCAACTTCAATTGTGAAGAGGTATTCTTCTAATCAAGCCTTCTGATTACAATCTCTCAGAAACTTCTAGACCGCACCGCACTGGCAAATCAACTAGAGGATTGTAATTGGCTTGGGATCTGAAATTTAAAGCTCAAGAAAACTCTTTGGAAGACTGAAAGCTTTTAGAAGAGAGAAGATTGAAAGTGAATGAGTGAGTTAAAATGATCGAAATCTTTCTCTATTTATAGGAGTTCCAAAGACAGAATTCTGGCAGAATTCGGGCATAATTCGGGCAGAACTCTATGAGAAAATCTCGGTCAAATCCGCAACTGCAGGAGGACCAAGTTCAGAAGAATTCAAAAATCAAAACGGCCACTAACCGAACTCTGGCCGAACTCTGGCCGAGTTCTGTCAGGGTTAGGTTAGGTATTTAAAAATGGTTTTTTGGAAACTTTTAAAAACCTTTTTGAAGCTTTTGTTAATATTAATGTTTTTCAAAACTAAGGACATTTTAAAAACATTTTGAAATCATTTTGGAATAGCCTATTTGCCAGTACGACACGGTGTACAACGTATTTCTAGACTCAATAAAATGAAAAATACATTGCTCAAAGAAATACAGACTCGAACAGGCAAACATTGCTTCGGTCTTGAACTGTGTAGATAGCTATTTTTGATCATGTCCAAGAGTCCGAGATATCCTGACTAGCTTTATATATCGAGACAGAGTTTGATCAATTATTAAAATCAGTTTGACCATATGACCAATGGTCCAACAGATACGAACTCAAAGGTATATCCGGAATTGGATTCCGATGAGCCGGCATTAAAAAGTCCCGTTAACCCGGACTGTGGGGCCTACTTTGCACCGAAATACGTATCGGAGCCCACGTCCTCCAAATCTAACAAACATTATATGAAAATGTGCCAGAACGATGCCACGAGTCTACTGGTGGTGTCAGAAATTGAATTCGGAGTCCCGGGTTCAAAAATAGAATTTAACAAGATGGAAATTATGAATTCGGACGGCCAACTTTGGCGTCGAATTCAACCAATCAAACCTGCTCACAATAAAACAAAACTGGAGGGGTAGGAAGAGGGTTATACCAGCTACGCACAAGAACTGGTAGCACACCAACCGGAGCTGCAATGGCGGAGGTACGAGCTGACGAAATTGGCTCCATAAAACTGTCCAAAAATAGTATAATTTAAAGTGTCAACTTGGTGGCCAGTTTTGATGTATCAAACGATAAAATTAACGGACGAAACTTGAGGGGAGTGAAGATTGATATACCGAGATTGAGACGGAGCAAAGAAATTGTCGATCCAGAGGTCGGATCTCTCAAAAAATGTGTACGAAGTCGCTGCGACGGGACGCCATTTCCGAGTTCAAAACTTGTGCGCGTCGACGAGATTTCGTTCAAAACACACGAATAGCCTATGTGTCACGCCGGAAAAGAAGGTGGCGGCGTGGAGGAGGTCACCGGAGGCTCGTGCACTAAGAAGGGGTTCGTCGGTGGCCGGTGAAGGTACGGCACGCGCGTGGCCGACGTCGTACGCGCGCTGCCGTTGTCGCACTGCTACTTCTGCTGCTCGCTGCTGTTGGCATCGCTGTGGCTGCGGTCACTGCTGTAGCGCATGGCGACGCGACGGCATGGCATCGATGATGCGGTGGTGGTGGTCGTGGCCGATCGGCAAGGGTGGAGGTGGTTAATGGTGGTGTGGGTCAAGGTGGTTGAAGATGGTGATGGTAAATGGAGTAAATGATGGTGATGGTGGTGATGATATTAATGGTGATGGTGGTGTGAGGATGGTGATAAAGTAGTGAGGAGGAGGAAGGAGGAGTGGGTGGCTGTGGTGGTGGAGTTCACGGTGGTGGTGGTGGTAGTGTGTAAGGAGAGAGGGAG
The DNA here is from genome assembly GCA_029216955.1 of Iris pallida. Classification (NCBI taxonomy): domain Eukaryota; kingdom Viridiplantae; phylum Streptophyta; class Magnoliopsida; order Asparagales; family Iridaceae; genus Iris; species Iris pallida. Next base: position 26,926,495 of record JANAVB010028000.1, on the reverse strand, counting down.
AGAGAGAGTTATATGTTTTATATGTGTGTGTGTAAATAAATAGAAAGAGAGAGAGAGAGAGATTTGAGAGAGAAGGAGAGAGAGAGGTCGGCCACTATTGGGGGGGTGTGCTGGCTGTGAGGTGGAGGGTGTGTGTGTGTGTGTTTGTTATAGGAGAGAGAGAGAGAGAGAGAGAGAGAGAGAGAGAGTTATATATATATATATATATATATATATATATATATATATATATATATATATGAGATATTTAATAAAGTAGAGAGAGGAAGAGATATTTTCAAAATAGGAAAAAGAGAAATATTATGTGGGGTATTTGGGCAGTCATGAGAGTACAACATGGAGCTTGGGTTCGGGTTCGGTCGAGCCGGGTCGGGTCAAAATTGGACAGGGTACAATAATTGAATATAATAGGTATTTATAATCAGGGGTAAATAGGTTCATGCGGGGACTCAAATAAATGGGACACAAGTTTCATGTGGGTAGTAGGCTTCATGTGGGCCATGTCCATACTTTGGGTCGACTAAGTTGGATCGATGTCGGGTCCCGAAATTAAATTAGGTTTTACGGTAGATAATTAATCGGTCCAAATTGACCCGAAAGTTGTGCGAAGGAAATAGAGCACAAAATAGAGTGTATGAGTGGGACACGAAGGTCATGGGTGAAGAGTGTCTCGAGTAGATCATTTATGAGAAGTTGGTTCTGAGAAAACGATTGGTCTGGTGCTCCTAAATTAAAAGCCACGGTAATGTGCAAACGATGATCAAAGATAAAAGTGTGAATAATTATTCAACGATTAATTGGTCTAAGTTGATCCGAAGTTGCGCGATACAAAAGAGCACAAGAGAACGAGTTTAAGTGGGACACGATATATCAACATGAAGATAATCTCATCTACTGAAAACTTCAAGAAGAAAGTTTTCAGGGACTGGCATCCCTGATGCTCTAGAAATCTAAGTCACGGTAAAGAGCATTAAATCAAATTTAATTAAATCTAAATAAATGATCGAGAATAAATCATCTAGAAAATTCGAAAATAAAATCCCGAAAATTCAGGGGGCTTACAGTGCGTAAAGGAGGAAATGCTACGCTGGCACGTTAAACGTAGGCGTAAAACTAAATACTACGCTAGCACGTAAGAACGTGTGTGTAAAACTTCATCTTCTCCCTAAGGCCAAGACAAGCAGGCGTAAAAGCTCAAGAGCTCAAGAAAGCTCCATCTCGGTCAAGACTCGATGAAATCCAACCATTCCAAAACCAAACTTGCGTAACATCAGATTGCCTTCTACATAGAACTCTAAGTTTTCGAAAATAAGCCAGTTTAGTAGATCAAAATCGAGAAATCCAAAAATGCAACAACTTAGATCTACTTGGAATGAACCAATAAATCTAAAAATGCTAAGTACTAAAGTATCTTAGAATCTCGTAAGAAAGACAATGGAACAAGAAAACTTGAGTTCCTCCATGAAGCAAGTTGCACTTGCCTATGGTGGTGCTCGGTGGAGAAGAAATGAGGAAGAAGAAGTGTTATGAGGATTAATGGAAGAGAGAGAGGTTTGGCGACTTATAAAGGAAGAGAGTGGGTGGTAGGTGGGGGTTTGCATATCAACCCAAACCGAGCCCAACCAAGCCGAACCCAACCGAACCCAATGCAGGCCAAGGCCAGGATAAACCACATGAACCAGGAAATGCTAACTAACCCATGCCAAAGAAAAACCCAAGACTAGCCAGTCAAGATAAGTCGAACCAGGATGAACCCAAAATAAACCAAGGCAAGATTAAACTAGGATCAAGCTAAGCAAGACAAGTTTAATTACGGGTCGGGATTCCGCACACGTATACCAAAATACGTAATACGAACTACGGGCGTTACAGGTATTTTAGAAGCATAAAAAATATCAGCTGATAACTTTCCTCCATCGCAGTGCAGATGATATAATAGCGCAGACCGAGTATTAAAAAGACAACAGAAGACACGGAAAGAAGTTTTGTTATTATTATGCCCACAAAGATCTAGTACAGATTCATCAAGGCTATACGTAAAAGACTAATCCTACTTCTTCTATAAAGGATCGATTACAGATTCAGCAAAGCTTAGAGGAGTCTACAAGGGGTTTAAACTTCATCATAGCGCAGTCCTCCTTCTTTTCGGTACACATACTGGAAGATTTATCTCCATTGAAGTGTATTCTGACTTTCTAATGGGCGTAACCCTCCAAAAGCGCATCAGCTACTCGACTGAAGCGAGCAACTTTCTGAAGTAGCAATTGGCTCAGGTTTCCAGAAGGCGCAGAAGGTCTCAAAAGCACAGAATGGGCAGGGCAGAACACAACTTGTGGCTCTTTAGGCTGGCCATCCACCTACAAGCTAGGTCATTAGGACCTCGAAGACCTCCAAGGCATCGTCTAGGTTCGAACTACACATGATAAGCGTTCCAGCACGTTCCAAGACTCATCAACAGCTCTTCTACGAAGGCATAGCCCCTTTGAACGAAGTAATTCTCAACCAAAATTTGACTTATGCATGGCCAACTGCCGCATAAAGCTAAGTCTGGATCCAGTATGGTAGTAAAGGGCGCTAGGAAGAAGACGTGACTCTTCAGAAGAAACTCACCCTTTATATAAGGCGGGATTGGTCCAAAACATAGGCCACATGACCGACGGTCAAAATTTCCATATTAATGGGATGAACCTAGGACTTAGCACGACGAACATCATTAAATAAAGTTCATTCAACTAAGTCCTAGAATATCCAAGGACCCCAAGAAATTCTCCAAATACGATGGCAATTAAGAGGGAGTCATTCATTAAGGAGCGGTTATTAATTGCGCTTTAAAAGAAGACTTCAAAGCCAAGGCCTTCAATCCAGAGGCGCAGCTACATTCTGCGCCAACCTTAGGCGCAGACTGGTGATGTTTTCACACCACCTCAACTCCAACAATGAATCACTCTACTTCGACCCAGAAGCTTAACTAACTTTCATCGGAGACTTGGTAGAGACCATTTGCCTCCAGTGCAAGCCCGACTGCTACTCTAAAGTACAGTAAAATGGTCTATCTGAAGGTGCATCCTACTCGTCGTCCTAAAGCATAGTGACTTTACCCGAAAATAGCCTACTCGTTGCCCCTAAAAGCACAGAGGACTCATTGTCTTCGAAATATAGTCCACTTGTTACCCTAAAGCACAGAGTTTCCATTATGTCTAGAAGCACAGTCTATTCGTCACCCCAGAAGCACAACTAGCCTTGCCTGAAGCACAAACGACATGGTCCCACCCAATCGGTCTGCTTAAACTGCCTTTCTCAAAGATAGGATTGGGATTAATCAAGTTGATAAATACAGATTGATTTAAATCTCGGACGAAGATTACATAGAATCTAAATCTAAGATAAAATCCCAAGATTTGTTTGGCTATATCCGAACAAGCAAATCGGCACGCGCCATTGTCACCACCTTCAGTTATTTTGATAGCCACCAGAGAACTCGTTTGAGAAAAATCTCAGCACCTGCCACGTGTCAGCGCCACAAAAGCCCGCACCATACAAGGATGGCAGATTCCTTTATATTTTGAAACCCTAATGCATATCGTATATGTGTCCCTTTTCCCTATAAATAGGAAAGATTTCCCCAATAAGAGCATCAACAAGGAGAAGAAGATCTACATAATTATCAAAATCTTCAACTTCGGCGTCCTTCTGATCGGCAACCCTAGAGTTCCATCAAAGGCACCAGAAAGTCAGAGCAAGTCTCATATCATCATCAGATCATTAACGGAGTAAAGGAGCCATTGCAGTACTCGATCTCCACCGTCACACTTTCCCAAAAACTTTTGTACTTGGATTTCTTTGCATAATAATCAATTTTACTCTTTTTTACGTTCATAATTCAAGAAGTTCGTTCGACCTTTTATCATGTCAAACAGATACGTAAATCAAATACAAGTCTAGGAAGATTCAAATAGGTGGTTCCAGTGAGTGATTCCAGAATTAGAGACCAGACAAGTAAAGTATGTGTGTCGTATGCAATGGATCTAATAATATCAATCTGTGTTATGTCAGATAATTAAATAGGACTATACTAGAGGCTGAATCATAATAATTATCAAGTAAATAAAAACTATCAAAAAATGTACTCGCCTGTCGTCTAGAGCAATGAATGAGGATCAATGCCCAAGGTAGTGTCCACAAACCTATATATGAGATGTTTATGGTTATTTGAAGTTCTAGAGTAAGCAATGAATCTAAATGAGTTAACTACATGCTTCAGGCCTTTTCTAGGTTAGAAGTCAAACTTGGGTCAACTCTAGTCAATTATAACTACTTGGTCAACAATTGGTCATACTTGGTCAACCATATATAATTGGTCAACATTTACAAAATATTGACTAGCATTTGTCCACCATGATTCCCTCTCTTCCATCTTAAATCCTTGACCCTAGAGCAGGAATAAGGATTTCCAAAAAGGCATGAAGCTGGAATCCTAGGAGTTCAGTCATCTAGGAACTTAATAAAATAAGGAACTTACCAGCAAACTAAGGCTAGCAGTTGAAAGACATTGTAATATACTAAGAGCTCAACAAGTATCCACTCTACAGTTGCTACTAGCATCCCCTCTAACTAATAGCTCTAGTTAGTACTCAAGGCAGTTCAGCTCTTCACTCCCACTCAAATGCAACACATCTCCTCTAACGCTATCACACACATCACATAAATCAAACACTCATACACATGTACCTCAACTGGCACTAGCCCTCCTAACTGATACCTTCCCAAACCTGCATACCTGTATTGCTGCTAAGTACTAGCCATTTTCCATATGGTCCAAGTGATCACAGTCATTGGCCAACTCCCATCATGCCCAAAGGGATCCCCTCTTGCCTAGTGCAGCAAGGCAATGATTCTAATGTCCTATAGGGCAATGCAATGCCCTGCAGTTGCTAACCCACTGCTGATACTGCATGCTCTTGCTCTTTGTACAATACAAATCCAACAAAGCCAAACAAAGCTAAGCATAACCACTTATTCCATATCCCCTCTAACTAACTAATACATTAATATGTACCCTATATTAACATTCTCAGATGATAAGAGTCCTAATATACTAACAATATTCTAACACAATAATTCCTAATGATACTAAATCACAAAGTTCTGATACCTGATGCTATATAGGACCCCCCCAAAACCCGATGAACGTCAACTAGTCTAAAAATAAGGAAATACAGGCATATCTTTAATTGAATGCAGTATGGATACAAGGGAGCAGTACAAATACACATGTAGCCTAATTAAAACTCTTCTTACCTTGCTAACAACAACCAAGGCCAATCCATGGCTCGAACAGGGTCCCCAACTCACCTTGCAGTACCAAATACCTACCTACACTTCTTACAGGGCTCTTCCAACCCTGTAACACCCACTTTTCTAAAATAAGGATAATTTTAAACTTTTGTAAAAGTTTATTATTTAATAATAGGATTTATAATTTATGAGAATTTTTAATTAATTTAATACTATTTAAAATTGGTGAATTATAATTTTGATGTGTTAGATAGTGAACTCTAGAACAGTTGAGCCTAGAGACTAACCATGACCATGGGGACCTAACCATGTCATTAGAATGACTATTTACAACTTTTTAGGCTAAGGGTATTTTGGTCATTTTGTGACTTTTGAATTATTTAGGATTTTGATTAATTGGTAAATTTTAGATTATTTTAATAATATTTAAATTGATGTATTATGATTTTGGTCATTTTTTATATTTTAATATTTTGGGAAATTTTATATTTTTAATATTGTTTTTATTGGATTTGTTTAGTAAGGTTTGAGTTTCGTCCCGTTCCGACTTGTATTGTGACCCGGGTAGCTTAAACTCTAGATGGGACCCAATATTAAGTTAAGTATGGCTCACAAGACCCAACATTTAAGTTAGTTAATTAAACTAATTTTTATCATGTTAGAATGGTTAAGTTAGAGACTCAAAACTAGATCATTTTGACCCCAAACTTGAACCTAGTCTAGACTTAACCATATGAGACTAGAGAGGGGCAATTAGGACATATCCCATTAGCCCTAATGGACTCTTTATGGCAGCCACCTTTAGGGGAGAATGATTCATTTCATTTATTATAATCTTGCCTCTTTTATTTTCCTTTTGTTCTTCCCTAATTTTAGAGAGCCTTCCCATTGATTTGATCTCCAAATCAAATTATTCCTTCACCAAACCTTCCCTCAATCATTTCCATTCTCCAAGGAAAGGGTGCTACCAAGGATTGGAAGAGGAGTGCAAGGAGGAGTGTCCACTTTGAGGGATCTTCGTATCGGAGCCGTGTCCTAAAGGATTTCATTGGGATTCCACTCCCAATAGGTAAAACCCATCCTCTAAATCAATTTTCTTCACATATAAATTAGTTTTGAATCTGTAGGACCCATCCTCATGTATGTGTCCCATTTAGATTCAAATTTGAGGCCATTTGGAGCTCCCTTGAGGATTTTAGATATGTGTCTTGTGTCCTACTTGATAGATCCTAAATTAGGACACCCCATGTGTATGTATGTATGATAATAGTTTAAATATATATTTAAATTCAGTTTTAGAATGGTTAGAGAGTGGATTGATCTTAGTTAGGATGGTTAGAATGAGTTTCATTTGGATATCTATGTTTGTATCCAAGTATCATGGCCTATATGTGTTCTTTTGTCCAAAACAACTCAAATTCGTCATAATATTCATCCACATTTTTATTAACCAAAGCAACTTAGAAATGTCATAACGTTTAGCTTAGAAGTCTGATTTATCTTCCGTTTTTTTAAAAGAACCGTATCGAAGTTAGATTTCCAAATATATAGTTTAATAAGACAAATTCTTTCTGTAACTTTATGTAGAATTATTTGAGTGTCATCTGTACGAAAGACTAACGTGTTTCGGTATTTTTGCGATTTCGGAATCTTCCGGACACGAAAATACGATCCGTTTGAAGTTTCGAAAAGCTAACACGAAGGGCTACAACATAGTTTAATTCTAGAATTTAGTAGAGGCCTAATTTATAGAGTATTGGTTTTAAGTAGAAGAGTGACTATACGATATATGCATTTTGTGTAACCTATGAGCCTATGTAGTATGGATATTAAATGAATATAGAGTATGTAATACATGATATGTTAGATGAATGAAATAATATATATGATATATATCCTCTTTACATTAATGTATATATATGGTTGAATGCAAGCATGTAGGAATACAATTAATATAATGTATGTAAGCAATGCATAAATGCATGAATGAAAGAATGATATACAATGTATGCATGAAAGTATATAATGAATGTTAGATTAAACTTAGTTTTATGAAAATATGTAAACTGTGTGAATGATAGAAAGGTTAGTTCACTAGGTTCAGTTGTGGTACATGCTAGCTATGTATGTATATATGCATATTCCTTTCATATTGCCAAGCCAAATTTAGTTTTCAATATAGAGGAATGTACATGTATGAAAGGTAACCCTTAACCCCCTTAAATTGAATTGTTGGTTAAATTTAAGTTAGATAACATTAGTACTATATGTATGTTGCTACACTAGTTGAATGCTAGTTAATTTCATATTTCATATATGTCAACTAACTGCCATGTTAACCCCCTTCTCTACATACTTGCTATATATGTATATAGATATAGGTAGAACTATATATGCATGTTCTATGATGTATATGGCTAACTTAACCAATTCTATTTCTAATACATATATAGATGAGTGTATATACCTTGTTAGCCATACATGTTAGGGACAAATTGGATTTGTACGGTAGATGGTTAACAAATGTGCCCTGTGTAGTATGACTCATAGCTAGTATCTTGATACCCCCTTTTATGTACACCCCCATGTTCTCACACACACATAAGTTTACATGTTAATTCTCTCTAAATCTCTCTCAATATAATATTGTTGTATATATAATATTAAATATATGCATGAATGTGAATGTGTCCTTGATGTTTAGCTTGTGTGGTTTGTATAGCTTGTGATGGTGTGTGGATGCTAGGATAGACTGGTTAGGCCTGGATTGACTAGAATGACTTGTTAGTCTAGGTTTAGACTTGGAATGGTTTAGTTGACCTAGTTTGACTAGTGTAGTTGACTATGGTTGACTAAGAGTTGACTTTGGCCTAGATTGACATAGAATCATGTAGAATGCATCGTAATGTTCAATTACTTTATTTTAGACATATTGTAACTTGTGTTTATCTAATTAGGAGACATACACCTCTCCTTAGGCAGTACACCCTCTTCGGACATTCAGTTATCTGGCGAGTACATTTTCTGACCGTTTCATACTTGCCAGGATTTATATTCTTGCTCTAGATTACTTTACTTGATGCTGACACATTGGTAGCACGGATTGGTACTATATGGATCTTTTCATGAGATGTTATCCCCCTCGGGAGCATCGGATACTGCATGTTTTGTGCGTTTCATGAATCATCACGTATCTCTATGCTTTTATTGATTCACGAATCGCTTGTGACACATATACTCTCATGTTCACAGAGCCATCATGAATCACCTTCACATATCACTCATTTTATGAGCCATGTGAAGTTTTACGAATCTTAACATAACTTGAACAGATCCTTGTGTATTGATTGGGGATGGGGGAGTAGAAATAGGTATGTGAATATTATCCAAGTAGCTGTAGTTATGAATCACTCTTAGCTGTAGTCATGAATCTCCTATGCCATTAACATGTTTATATTTTACTCTGACTCACTAGTCACTGCTAGTTCTTTATTTATAGTAGATATTTCCTTACAGTTATCTCCTTTACTTCATATATTCTCTTTGAGCATTTCATGTAACTTACTCTATTGCATGCTTTATTTTTTTTTAACTTGATATGAACTGTGTGAGATGTATTGTGCTCACTCCTATCCTGACTGGACCTGTTGATAAATTTTACAGATAGCTTGGAGGTTACCTTCTAGCCTAGAGGAGACACAGTAGAGGTTGGAGTAGATAGCTAGAGTTTTTCTTATTTTATTTTTTAGTTGTACTTATATGCACGCTCTGGATTACTGTATTTGAGATTTGGGACATTTTCTGGATTTGTGATTTCTTAGACACTTAGACTTCTATCTACTTGTATCTCTTTGTGGATTTCAGTTTTATCTTTCTATCTTTTTATCGTATTCCACCTTAGATGTGATTGAAACTGTATTCTGCTATGTCACCTCCATTCAGAGTGTATATACTGTACAGGTACCTTATATTGTTTAATGATTGATCTAGGACAGCGTTCTACCGCCGATACTACGGCGTAGGCTGGACGTACCCACTTCTCGTGCCCTTACTCTAGGGTGCGGGTCGTGACACGTTTTTAGTGATGGCCCATGCAGGATGAGTTTATATAGTGGTATTTGAACTAGAGTATCACTACAGCCTGCAGTAAGATTAGGATATATTTTTGAAGGTACTCAATCACAGTTAGGCCTCCTTGAGAGATTCCTGGGACGACCCTTGAGAATCTTATTTTAACTTCGATTTGAAATCTATTTTTCCCCTGATTTGATTTACCTTTACTTTCTGTTATTGAACCTGATTTTGATAGATTATTGTTAAATTTTGAATCATGTTATTAGTGGTTGAATTTGAGTCTGTAATTATATAATTTTTGATGGATTATTGTTGAATTTTGAATCTTGATGTTAGTGGTTGAATTTGAGTCTGTATTTATATGATTTTTGATGGATTATTATTGAATTTTGAATCTTGATGTTAGTTGTTGAATTTGAGTTTGTATTTATATGTATATATACATTATTTTTTTGGAATTAAGATATAACCTGATAACATACTTGATAAGGACAGTGAGAAAGGTAAAAGTCTACTTTATTATGGAATTTAGAATTTATTGCAGTCATATTTGCTAGCATGATAAGGACGTAGAGCCTGATATAGCTATACTTATCTTAGTTATGAAATCTATATTTTCTTGCAGCCATACCGGGTAGCGTGGTAAGAATTCTAGATAACATGATTATAGGGTGTATGCCTTATTATGGACTCTATCGTTTATTGTAGCTCTGCTTATTGGCGTGGCAGAATTCTGACAACATAATTTCAGGAAGACGCATATGATTATCAGATTATATCTCTAAAGCTTTTATTTAAAAAAAACAATCATCTCTACCTTGTATTTCAGCCTTAAAAAAATTGTTTCTTCATCACTTAACTTAGGAGTAAAAAACATTTTTAATTGTTGATATAATCCCTTATATAACTTTATTGGATATAATTCCTTCCTAATATAATGAATTGATGAATTGTCTTAGGCCTTATCTTAGACTTGTTTGTATAGCTCTGATCTCAAATGGTCCCTTTTATTTAACAGATTGAGCAAGAAAGGATTTTATCATTATTTTCTTCTTGCCATTATTACTTGTATTAGTTTAAAAATAATTGTTGTTTGTTTGTTTTGCTTCTCATTATTTAACTTAGGAGTATGAGTAGCTTTAGCTGTTATTATGAACCTTTATGTAACTTCTTACTATGAATTTCTTCATAATACAATAAATTGATGATTTTGCTAGACCTTATCTGGATTTGATATTATAGCTCTGATTTCAGAATGGTTCCTTCTTTTAAACAGATGAGCAGAGCAGATTTTATCATTATTTTCTTTTTGTCATCATTCTTGTATCACCTTTTAATATATATATATATATAGTTTATGCATACATGTTATAATGTATATAGATACATAACTAAATCTCTACCTCTCTATACATATAGATATGTGTATATATATGGTTAGCTATGCATATTATGAGTAAATAGGTTGTGCATTGTAGATTGTTTAACCAATATGCCATGAGTAGTGTAACTTGATAGCTATTGTTTTGAAATCCAAATCCTCCTATACACTTTCATGTATATTTTACACACACACATGTCTACTATCTAACCCTATGAACATGTCCACATACACCCATACACACACTAACCACATAACCTTTACATAATGCTAGCTTTTTCCCTTCTAACACTATATATATATATATATATATATATATATATATATATATATATATATATATATATATATATATATATATATATTGTGATTAGATTTTAATGCTCGACATTTGTGCTTTAAATTTTGATTTTGATTATGCCTTAAAGACTTGATGATTTGTTATTTCTGTATCTTTTCCACTTTAACACCCCTGATTGCTTGTAAGTTTTGATACCCAATGATTGTTTTGGTCTAGTGTAACTAGTATACCTAGATGAGACTTACACTACCACCGTATGCCATGACCCTGTATGCCATTCTTTAAATTGTATGATTTAGGTAAGTTTTGAGACTTTGATTGTTGGGGACGAGACTCTAGAAGAAGCACGACCATCTTAATTTCGAGGACAAAATTTTCTAAGGAGGGTAGACTTGTAACACCCACTTTTCTAAAATGAAGGTAATTTTGAACTTTTGAAAAAGTTTATTATTTAATAATAGAATTTATGATTTATGAGAATTTTTAATTAATTTAATACTATTTAAAATTGGTGAATTATAATTTTGATGTGTTAGCTAGTTAACTCTAGAACTGTTGAGCCTAGAGACTAACCATGACCATGGGGACCTAACCATGTGATTAGAATGACTATTTATAACTTTTTAGGCTAAGAGTATTTTGGTCATTTTGTGACTTTTAAATTATTTAGGATTTTGATTAATTGGTAAATTTTAGATTATTTTAATAATATTTAAATTAATGTATTATAATTTTGATCATTTTTTATATTTTAATATTTTGGGAAATTTTATATTTTTAATATTGTTTTTATTGGATTTGTTTAGTCGGGTTTGAGTTTCGTCTCGTTCCGACTTGTATTATGACCTGGGTAGCTTAAACTCTAGATGGGACCCAATATTAAGTTAAGCATGGCTCAAAAGACCCAACATTTAAGTTAGTTAATTAAACTAATTTTTATCATGTTAGAATGGTTAAGTTAGAGACTCAAAACTAGATCATTTTGACCCGAAACTTGAACCTAGTCTAGACTTAACCATATGAGACTAGAGAGGGGCAATTAGGATATTTTCCATTAGCCCTAATGGACTCTTTATGGCAGCCACCTTTAGGGGAGAATGATTCATTTCATTCATTGCAATCTTGCCTCTTATTTTCCTTTTGTTCTTCCCTAATTTTAGAGAGCATTCCCATTGATTTGATCTCCAAATCAAATCATTCCTTCACCAAACCTTCCCTCAATCATTCCCATTCTCCAAGGGAAGGATGCTACCAAGGATTAGAAGAGGAGTGCAAGGAGGAGTGTCCACTTTGAGGGATCTTCGTATCGAAGTCGTGTCCTAAAAGATTTTATTGGGAATCCACTCCAATAGGTAAAACCTATCCTCTAAATCGATTTTCTTTGCATATAAATTAGTTTTGAATCCGTAGGATCCATCCTCATCTATGTGTCCCATTTAGATTCAAATTTGAGACCATTTGGAGCTCCCTTGAGAATTTTAGATATGTGTCTTGTGTCCTACTTGACAGATCCCAAATTAGGACACACCATGTGTATGTATGTATGATAATAGTTTAAATAGATATTTAAATTCAGTTTTAGAATGGTTAGAGAGTGGATTGATCTTAGTTAGGATGGTTAGAATGAGTTTCATTTGGATATCTATGTTTGTATCTAAGTATCTTGGCCTATATGTGTTCTTTTGTCCAAAATAACTCAAATTCGTCATAATATTCATCCACGTTTTTATTAACTAAAGCAACTTAGAAATATCATAACGTTTAGCTTAGAACTCCGATTTATCTCCCTTTTTTTTAAAAGAACCGTATCGAATTTAACTTTCCAAATATATAATTTAATAAGCTAAATTCTTTCTGTAATTTGCTGTTGAATTATTTGAGTGTCAGCTGTACGAAAGACGAACGTGTTTCGGTATTTTTTTGATTTTGGGAGCTTCCGGACACAAAAATGCGATCCGTTTGAAGTTTCGAAAAGCTAACATGAAGGGATACAACATACTTTAATCCTAGAATTTAGTAGAGGCCCAATTGGTACAGTATTGGTTTTAAGTAGAAGAGTGACTATACGATATATGCATTTTGTGTAACCTATGAGCCTATGTAGTATGGATATTAAACGAATATAGAGTATGTAATACATGATATGTTAGATGAATGAAATAATATATATATGATATATATCCTCTTTACATTAATGTATATATATGGTTGAATGCAAGCATGTAGGAATACAATTAATATAATGTATGTAAGCAATGCATAAATGCATGAATGAAAGAATGATATACAATGTATGCATGAAAGTATATAATAAATGTTAGATTAAACTTAGTTTTATGAAAATATGTAAACTGTGTGCACGATAGAAAGGTTAGTTCACTAGGTTCAGTTGTGGTACATGCTAGCTATGTATGTATATATGCATATTCCGTTCCTATTGCCAAGCCAAATTTAGTTTTCAATATAGAGGAATTTACATGTGTGCAGGGTAACCCTTACCCCCTTAAATTGAATTGTTGGTTAAAATCAAGTCAGATAACATTAGTACTATATGCATGTTGCTACACTAGTTGAATGCTAGTTAATTTCAGATTTCATATATGTCAACTAACTGCCATGTTAACCCCTTCTCTACTTACTTGCTATATATGTATATAGATATAGGTAGAACTATATATGCATGTTCTATGTTGTATATGGCTAACTTAACCAATTCTATTTCTAATACATATGTAGATGAGTGTATATACCTTGTTAGCCATGCATGTTAGGGACAAATTGGATATGTATGGTAGATGGTTAACAAATGTGCCATGTGTAGTATAACTCATAGCTAGTATCTTGATACCCCCTTTTATGTACACCCTATGTACTCACACACACACATAACTTTATATGTTAATTCTCTCTAAATCTCTCTCCATATAATATTATTGTATATATAATATTGAATATATGCATTAATGTGAATGTGCCCTTGATATTTAGCTTGTGTGGTTTGTATCGCTTGTGATGGTGTGTGGATGCTAGGATAGACTGGTTAGGCCTGGATTGACTAGAATGACTTGTTAGTCTAGGTTTAGACTTGGAATGGTTTAGTTGACCTAGTTTGACTAGTGTAGTTGACCATGGTTGACCCATAGTTGACTTTGGCCTAGATTGACCTAGAATCATGTAGAATGCATTGTAATGTTCAATTACTTTATTTTAGACATGTTATAACTTGTGTTGCTCTGATTAGGAGACAGACACCTCTACTCAGGTAGTACACCCTCTTCGGACATTCAGTTATCAGGTGAGTACATTCTCTGACCGTTTCATACTTGCCAGAATTTATATTCTTGCTCTAGATTACTTTATTTGATGCTGACATGTTGGTAGCACGGATTGGTACTATATGGTCTTTTCATGAGATGTTATCCCCCTCGGGAGCATCGGATACTGCATGTTTTGTGTGTTTCACGAATCATCATGTATCTCTATGCTTTTATTGATTCACGAATCGCTTGTGACACATGTACTCTCATGTTCACAGAGCCATCATGAATCACCTTCACGTACCACTCATTTTATGAGCCATGTGAAGTTTCATGAATCTTAACATAACTTAAACAGATCCTTGTGTATTGATTGGGGATGGGGGAGTAGAAATAGGCATGTGAATATTATCCAAGTAACTGTAGTCATGAATCACTCTTAGCTGTAGTCATGAATCTCTTATGCCATTCACTTGTTTATATTTTACTCTGACTCACTACTCACTGCTAGTTCTTTATTTATAGTAGATATTTTCTTACAGTTATCTCCTTTACTTCATATATTCTCTTTCAGCGTTTCATATATCTTACTCTATTGTATGCTTTATTTTTCCTAACTTGATATGAACTGCGTGAGATGTATTGTGCTCGCTCCTATCATGACTGGACCTGTTGATAAATTTTACAGATAGCTTGGAGGTTACCTTCTAGCCTAGAGGAGAAACAGTTGAGGTTGAAGTAGATAGCTAGAGTTTTTCTTATTTTATTTTTTATTTGTATTTATTTGCACTCTCTGGATTACTCTATTTGAGATTTGGGACATTTTTTGGATTTGTGATATCTTAGACACTTAGACTTCTATCTACTTGTATCTCTTAGTGGATTTCAGTTTTATCTATCTATCTTTTTATCGTATTCCACCTTAGATGTGATTGAAACTGTATTCTGCTATGTCACCTCCATTCGGAGTATATATACCGTATAGGTACCTTATATTGTTAGATGATTGATCTAGGACAGCGTTCTACTACCGACACTGCGGCGTAGGCTAGACGTACCCACTTCTCGTACCCTTACTCTAGGGTGTATGTCGTGACAAACCCTCACTAACTACTAAACTAATACTACACTCGTCTAAGACTGATACTACTCTATTCATGGACTGCAACATAGCTAAACCAAACCTGGGTAAGCCAAGCCAAGCCAAGGCAAGGTAAATGACTACCTGCCACTGCCCAACACATACATAATACATCAAGCACTCACCCACTCCAATATTGATACTGACACTAGGAACTAACCCCTCTACCCTCTAACAACTGATACAATAAGAGAAATGGGATGCATGACTGAACTAATGTAGGGATATAGAAAATAAGCAAATGCGGGCTGAACAACTAAAATGTTAAGAGGATTTATGAATGGGTTAATATCCTATTAATTTGAGTAGTAGATACTCATGTATCTATGAATGATATGCAGGGCAAGGACCCAATGTAAAGAGGAATGAACAGGTCTATCATGGCTAAGGCAAGACTGTTATTACCATTTGTGAATGACAAAACAACCAAATGAATGCATATATATATAAGGATCATTTGAATGCAGGACAAATCATATGGATGTGGGGCTCGACCAAAATAATAGACTGAACCAAGTGCAGATACATGACTGCATAAATAAGAAATAGGACAGTTATAAGGGTGAGATGAAATGAATGTGGATGAAACTCGAGTATGTGAAGTGAGGGGAGTGACTTGCTAGTAATACCCTTTCCCTTTCCTTCAGTTCATTAACTGAGCAAATAAGGAAGTGAATAATATAATACACAAGAAACATACATGCTTAGCTGAGTTTTTTAACATATTAATATGACTGAACATAAAGAATGTCCTATACTGGACATCTCTATAGGACTGAACTAATCATCAGAACATCAGATGATTTTCCAGACTGAACATGGTTCAAAGGAGTTTGGATATGAGGTTAGATTGGTTAAAGTGGACATATGCAATTGAATGCAGTAAACTAATATAATATAGCAAACTAAAGGCTTTTAAACTAAAGGAAATTGGTTGAACAAGTTGTTAGGACAGAGCAAATATTGATGTGGAGTAACTTGAGTATGAAGGACATATGGTCCTTAAATGGGAATCTGAACATATGGTCTAACATTGGTCAGATAACTTGATCATCTATGGAATGGAAATATGAACATATGGTCTAACATTGGTCAGATAAGTTGAGTATGCTGGAAAACATATGGTCTAACTTGGTTAAAGGGTGCAGTAACCTGATCATCTAAGGAAAACTTGATTGTTGCAGAGGTTTGATACTCAAATCCCATTCGAACTGAACCTATACAAGTAAAGGACAGATATGCTATGGACATAAAATCACTAGTGAATGCAGGAGGGTTAATATGTATGCATGACTGATGGTGTTGGGTGCTATGCTATACAAATTGGAGGTCATCTGGACCAATTCGAAGACTAAAAATAGATGCAATCAATGGACATATGTGTTAGAATATCCTGCACAGTGGTTATGGATAGAACAATGCAACAAAGAACAAAACACTAAATACTAAAACCCCCATATCCATGTTAACATACAAAATCCTCTCTTAATTACAAAAAATCAACTAACATAGCCAATATAATCTGTTACCAATAGGAAAACCAAATTTTAAACTGAAAAAGAGTATCAAAAGCCCTAAGAGTCATTTCATCGAATATTTGGAGTGCATATCAGATACCCTCGTGATACACACATCAAACAAATCCAAAATTGACCTAACTTCTTCCTAATAAAAGAGGGACCCTAAATGAATGCATCTATATCAAGGGAATGGAAATTTAAAAGGTTTAGAGGGCTCTTACCAATTGAGAGATGGATTCCCAATAAAAGTTTCTAGATCTAGATCTCAACAAGTTCCAATGATCAAATTGCTCCAAATGCTCCCAAGCTAGGCAATAGAGGCTTTCTCTCTTCAAAGGAAAGAGTTGCAATTTGTTTGAGAGAATTTGGACTCAATTTGGATGTCGAAGGCAATTTGAAAAAAAACACAAATTAGGGTTAGGTTTGTAATGAAAGGGGAATGAGGCTATGCATACTATTTATAGCAAGGAGAAGAGGGCTAGTGGCCAGCCAAGGGGTTTTATTAGGGTTATGTTGGGGTGTATTGCCTCAAAAGCCTTCCTTTTAGTCATTTAAAGCCCTTTAGGAAAAAGGCTCATAGCCCTTTAGGAAAAATGCCCATAATGGCTTATGGTTTGAGTCTGTAAATAGGCTTTATATGATATTCTAACTAGATTATGGTCCAGCTAACAAGTCTAAACTTACTAACTAAGTTTCTATGGTCATGGCTAACATCTACATAATGTAGTTCTAAGATTTTACCAATTAAGATACTAACACAATCATTAATTAAATAATATTAAAATAATAAATTTTTTTATCAATTACCAAAATTTCCTTGTTCTAGAATGTGGTCGTGACAAGTAATCAATTATATCTAAGATAAACCGATGTCCTCGAAATGAGGGCGGATTGATGGAACCAATGACATCCATGCCCCAAGCTTCAAAGGGCCAGGATGCTGCAGTGGGATGTAAGAACTCTGATGTTTGATGGATAAAATGTGCATAGATTTGACATGCTCGGTATTTCTTTGCATATTCAATTACATCCATCACCATGGCGGGCAAATAGTATCCCGTGCGTCGGATACGATAATGTAGCTTAAGACCAGGCTGATGTGCACCGCAGACACTGTCATGGTCTTCACGTAATATCTGTTTTGCTTTATCTCCCGTAAGACAGCATAGGAGCATACCATCAAATGATCGACATTAAAGTATTTTGGAGGAGTGATTGTATTAGAATCGAAGTGACTGACGATGGATTGTCGTTGCTTTTTTAGGGTCTTCGGGTAAAATGTCATGTACTGCGAAGTCAATGAAAAGAGCCTTCCAGTCTTCGCCAGTAGTGCAAATTTTAACTGAATTGTTGAATTCAACATTCGAATTATTCTTAATGTAGAATAATTCCCGATTATCGCTTATAATTAATTATTGTCGTTTTACCAGAATTGCTAAAACTGCTGCCAAATTAGCAAGTGTGTCAGCCTCTATATTGCATGCTCGGCGTACATATTCAATAAAGAAACTTTTGAATGATGCAACTAGTTTGACTGCTGCTTCATGATATGGGATGAGATCTTGGTGTCGAACTTCGCACGTACCTCTAACTTGATTGACGATCAGCTTAGTGTCCCCCTATACTTTAAGATAGACGATATCCAGCTTCTTAGCTAACTGGATAACGATGAGTAAAGCATTATACTCAGCAACATTGTTAGAGCATGGCTCATCCAGAGAGTAGGCTCTTTAAATAGCTAGTCCTTTTGAGGATACAAGGATAATTTTTACTCCAGCAATGATGATACCGTTGGGTCCAATTCTAGATGCTCCATCAAAGAATAGATGCCAAGCGAGTATTTCTTCTGAAATCATGTTGATCTCTAGAGTTTTATCAGAAATTTTATCATAGAGTTTTGAAATTTCAGGAATTGGATGTACATCCAAGAAGTCGGCTAAGGCTTGACCCTTAACAGACTTTTGTGGGACATAGACCATATTATACTGTGGCAGTATCGCCCATGTAGCAAGTCTGGAGTTGAGTGTACTAGGCTTCTTCATCAAAACTCATAGAGGATTGACTCTGGAGATAACATGGATGGTCGGGCCTGTGATGTAATGACGTATTTTTTGGACAGCGAACATCATGGCTAGATATTCTTTTTCTACCGTACTGTATCGATGTTCAGCATCGATCATTGTGCGACTAAGATAATAAATAACTTGCTAATGACCTTCCCTATTCTTCTAGGCTAGAAGGTCACCTAGAGAGTGATCCATTGCTTAGACATACATCAGGAAAGGTATTCTTGTGATTGGAGGAACTAAGACTGGAGGGTTCATCGGGTATTGTTTTATGTCTTCAAATGTTTGTTGGCATTCATCAGTCGAAACAAAAGACACACCTTTTTTCATCAATTTAGTGGACGATCTGCAGCGTCCAGAGATATTTGAGATGAATCTTCTGATGTACGCAAGTCGTCCCTAGAATCTTGTAGCCCTTTTAGGTTGCGTGGAGGACGTATCTCTTGAACGACTTTGACTTTCTCGGGGTCAACGTGTATACCCTTAGAGGTAATAACAAATCCAAGAAATTTGCCACTAGAGACTCCCATAAATGACTTGGTGGGATTTACCTTGAGTTGATGCTGGCGTATTAGATCAAAAGTAGTTCTTAAGTCTTGGATACGATCTTCCTTTAGACGACTTTTGACAGCAATATCGTCGACATAGCACTCAAATAATTTTGTAAATATCTACGGAAGATGGTGTTTATGGCTCGCTGACAAGTGGCACCAACATTCTTGATATCGAACGGCATGACTGTGTAGCAGTAGACTCCTAGAGGAGTACGAAAAGACGTATGATTTTAGTCTTCAGGATTCATCCTGATCTGATTACATCCAGAAACCCATCCATGAAAGGCATTCGCTCAAATCAATAGGTATTGTCGATCATAACATTAGTGATTGGAAGAGGAAATCCGTCCTTGGGACAAACTTCATTAAGGTCCCTAAAGTTAATGCAGACTCAGACCTTCCATTTTCTTCATAACTAGGATAACATTAGCCACCCAATCTTGATGCTGTTCCTTTCTGACAAAATCACATGCAATGAGCTTCTTCACTTCAGCTTCTATAGTATCCATTATATCAGGTCGGAACCATTGCTGTTGTTGTTTGACTGGTCTAACATTTGGCAGAATATTGAGCTTGTGACTAGCATTTTGATAATCTAACCCTGGTATATCTTTATAGCTCCAGGCGAATACATCAATTTAGTCTCTAATGAGATGGATCAGCTATTGTTTATCTGCTTCCGGAAGACTTTTGCTGATAAATACTGGCCTTGGAGAAGCTTCGTCTCCAACGTCAATTTGGATTAGCTCATCTTCAGTAGGTGGTTCACGCTGCTCGAAGCAAAGTTCCTATTGAGTAACCATCCATTGTACCCAAGTTTTCCCCTTATAAGCCTTGGTAGAGTCATTATCATCCTCTGAGAATTCAGCTGTCACCATATTGGAAGATAGAGTTACCCGATGGACATGTCCTATGCTGGTATTTGAATCCGATAATGAAGAGTTATAAGAGATAGACTATTCTTCTTTATCAGACTAAGAAATATTTGGGGTTGAGATTGGCATAGTGTAGCCTAACCCATGCTTTGTTTTATTATAGTATTTCAACAACTTTCCTTTCGGGACGTGTATACGAATAAGAGTTCGCCTACCCTTACCACCATTGAGGTCAGATTTGAAGTTGTAGCCTATTTTCTTAATGATATTCTTGGTTTATTGACTGTAATATTGTAGTTGAATTTGTCCACTATCATCATTTTCAGAATATCTACCAAAGACAGCTCTTTGATTCAATCCTTTGGTGAAGAGGATAGGATGCTCATCTTTCTTCCGGAAGGGAATTAGAAAGAATGAGTCTTGTACCGATTAAAGTGATACTTCATTTTAGAGAGGTTGAATTGCCCCTAATATAATGGGGTTCAAAATTCTCTAGAATTTCTAAGTAGCGGTGTGTGTAATAATTGACATCAATATACTACAAAGGAGATGCTGCTTTATTGATATTTGTATCAACATTTGCAAAAGTGTTCTTAACCTTGGCTGATGACTTACCGAGGTTAATAACAAGAGAAGGAGAAGTAAGAGGCTTGTTATGATGAAGGTCGATAACAAGAGGCTTAGAAGAGGTGACGAGAAGGAGAGAGATTAACAGTCAGCATCTGGAAGGACAAGGGATGAGAAGTGCATCCCTTGACTAGAATTACCAGGACTTCGTCTGGATTGTCTTTTCGATCTTCTTCGGTGTCCATAGCCAATACAACCTTCATGTATTCTGCTTCATACATCTTAGAGTCAGTATAACAGTCCTCGATACCTCGGAAGGGATTAAGATCAACAACTTCTTTCTTGACTTGTCCATTGTCATCAACGTATTTAAAGCATTGATGGAGAGTTAATAGCACGATGTTATGTTCATGCAACCACGGTCTTTCTAACAATACATTGTAGGAGACGCGATTGTTAATCACATAGAATATGATTTTGTACGAAAATTATCAATTTGTACTCTAAGGCAGATCTTCCCCAACTGTTTACTTCTTCTGGAATTGAATCCAAGGATAGTTGTGATCGTCGTGGAAAGACTATAGACTAGGACCTTTAGCGCATCCAACAGGGTTTCTTCGGCATAATGCTGAGTGCGGATCCAGGATCCGCCAGAATCCAATCAACCTTTATTGTACTAATATACCCCATAAAGTAGAGAGGTCGGTCATGTCGATTGTCATCCAATAACATATCATCTTGAGTGAAGGTGATATTAGGAATCAGTTCCATCATACTATGATAATGAGAATATGCCATAGGTTCTCCGACTGGTTTCTTGAGATGTGCCAGACAAGCGTCGGCTTGTATCAAAGCCTCACTTAATATTTCTTAAGTTTCCTTCGAGAGACGCAGGAGTTCAAAAATTGATAATCTTGTCAGAGTATTGGCCAATTGAGACAATATGTCAAAATTATAACGTTTTTCGAGTCCCTGTAGTAGAGTTTTCTTCAGGCTTTTGTCAAAGCGAGCCAGCTGCTTACCTTTATTATCTATTGTTGGTTTAGAAGGACCGAAGTCAGCTAGTAGAGCTGATGTAGTAGGGACATCAGGAACAAGAGAAAATGATACCAGAGGAACATTGGATACAGGAGGAGGAGTGATAACATTCTCCTGTCCTTCTGGGTAGTCTCTAAGATAGAGCCTCCCGGACCTAGTACCAGCCATGGCTTCTTCTTTTGGAACAGGTGAAAAAGAAACTATGTTGTAGTTTTTTTAATCGTGTTTTATTTCTGGATGATTTCTTCTTTTGAGGAAAAGAATGACCTGTCTAGAATCCTAAGCCAACACGGGACTGACTGTCTTGAAGACGTACAAAAAGTGGTATCGGAGACCCTTTTCATCATTTGAGCCAGAAACTTTTTGCAGGTCGTATCCCATCTTCATCATCAGTTCACGGGACTGTTGACTATAATAATGAAATTTCGATTGGTATTTGATCTAGGGCTTCGGTGACACGGTCAGTAAAGAGGAAAGCAAAGTTGTCGCTGGAATAAAGAGGAACACGACCATCCAGTAAAATAGATTCACTTGAAGTCATATGACACAACTTATATTTGGCCGTCTTCTTTGACTTGGTAGAAGAAGTAGATACCTTCGGTTGAAAGTCGGTTATCGAATCAGGATAAATCCACATGATTTCACCTTTGCCAATTGATAAAGGTACCAAGCCGTCAGTTCTTGCTGGTGGAAGGTTGACGATAGCCAAGGTGGCCTTTGGGATAGGGACAACGCCACCCTGTACCAGTTGAGCAGGGAAGTCACCGAACTGTAGTGAGACGGCATTGGCAGTCACCATCTTCTCGTTTGTTGAAGAGTAATTGCTTTGGCATTGATCAGCTCCTGGATCTTTCCTTTGAATACATAGCATGCCATAGTTGGATGCCCCAGGAACCTGTGATACATACAATATTTAGGATTGTTAGTTTTACCTACTTTATTTGGCCGTTTAGCTTCAGGCAGCTGAAGTTTGTTGTTCTTGATTAGACAATCAAATATGCTCAGGATGTCGTGTTCATCAAAGGAATATTCTTCTTTGGGATGTGGTGCCCTTTGTGGAGGTGCCATTGTTGTAGGTGCTGGTTGACTCACGTTGATAACTAGGGCTTCTTTTCTATTACGGTTGTTTTAACGACACCCACTGTTGGTAGAAGGATGCTCATCTTTGTCGAAGTTAGGCATCGGGATGCCTAGCTGCTTGAATTTATCAGCACTGTCTTAGAATTGTGTGGGTCCGGTCGACATATTGACTATAGGCAACAAGCTTGTTTTGCAAGTATATATAGTCAATGCATCAGGAGTATCCAAAGGCATTTTGAGTGCTTCACGATGGAAGAGCTCTATGAAACGTTCATCGATTTTATTAGGCCTTTGTTTGATTTTAGTAAGGGCTGGTATGGTCATGTTGTTTGTTCCTTCGTAGAACCGTTCTAGGAATATCTGTTTTAGTGATGCGAATGACGTTATGCAACCATCTGTCAAACTACGGTACCGGTCATATGCAATACTTGCTAAATACTCGACGAATACTCTAGTGAGTAGAGCATCGTTCTGCTGAAGATGGTCAGCCATCATCTTAAAATGGTTGATGTACTGACTCAGTGATGTGCTGTCGTCAAATAGCATTATGGTCGACGACTTATATTTGGGTGGGAATGGAACTTCCTTCCATTCAGTAGGATAGGGTTGTTTAATTCCTAATTTATACAAACCCTCTTTTTGCTTGAAAGCTTTGAACTAATTTTGTAGAAGCTTGACTGCTTCCAGAGGGTCTTCCAGTATTTGAGGAGCAGTAGACTGGTTCGATGGATTGGGAGGAGGAATCGCGTGATAAGTACCACCCCAGTACCATAATAACTTAGGGTAGTCTGAGCTGGTGTAGCAGCATTGAGAGGGGATTATACCCCCACACCGTTGTTGATAAGTACAAAGACTGTTGTGTGTTCTTGAGTCAGAATTGGATTCGCGATCAATGGAACAACATGTTGTGCTATAATCACGGCATGCATTCCTGTAACCATGTTAGCCATGGCTTTCAGGCTGGCCTCTAATGCGGCAATCCGCTGCTCATAACTGGCAGAGCTAGAAGCGTCTTGCTCTTTATTAGTGACGTAGGCTGACACTTCTATGGCCACCAAAGATGAACTGGTGGATAAGATAGTCAGATCAGAATCTTTACTATCGGCGTCAAAGTTAGGCAGAGTACTACCACCAATATTAGAGTAGAAAGATTCCTTTGACCAAGGAATTCTTGATTTCTTGCTCTTGTATTCTTGTACATACCCTCGCCGGAGTCACGGGTTCAATTAAGATATTATTGACCAGGATTGTGAGATGTGTTACGTCTTGGACATTTCTACCCTAGTGCTATGATATGTCATGTTGACTGAAGCAAATAGCAATTCATTTTCGTCCACCATAATCAGTTCAGGAGTCTGAGTGTAGTTCAAGCGGTCAAAAATAGGCCATTTAGCTGATTGACAACAGCACTTGATTACTATCTCATGATGCTGATTACAATGATGTCCTTGGTATAGAGTTATAGGTATATGAGGTAACCCAGCAAGCTTCCACTTTTGTATAAGAATCTCGCAGAGATCATTTACATTGACAGAAGAAGAAGAAGAAGAAGAAGAAGAAGAAGAAGAAGAAGAAGAAGAAGAAGAATAATAAGGAGAAGAAGAAGAAGAAGAAGAACAAGAAGGTACATGCTCCCTGATTATGTTAGGAATATGGTTCCTATTCTTGAGATTCTGTGTTCCCTAAGTGAAGAGGGAAGTGCTGAGTTCATTGGCATAAGTGAGAGGATTCTTGATCAAAGAAGCCTTCACCGTACGCAATTTGGTGGTTGGCACAGACTGTGCCTGGTGTGCCATATTATTCGATGGAATAGATTTTGTTCTGCGCTTTCTAAGTTAAGCGTGTATGTCAGTGTTATGCACCACCTGCTTGTCTGCTTGAGATACCATCAGTCTTCTCTTCTTTGATCTTGATATGCGTAGGGTAGGGAGATTCTATTTTGGCCTGACTGGCGCTGGCCAGTTTGGTATAGAGTAGGCAAGATGCCCTGTTGCGCTGCGCAAACTATTCCAGCACATTTGGCACGACACATATGGGCAGCAGGAAGTGAACTTTCAACAGAGTCTACTTTCTTGGTATTGATTTGATTGTCTCTGCCAAAAGAAATGTAGTTTCTACTTAGAAGTGTTCTAGCATCGATTGGCACAGAAGCGCAATAAGATGAGTTTTTACCAAGTCCAGAACTAGGGAAGAATAAGGAGAGGCCATAGGGCACTTTTCCTTGTTCTGCGCAGAAGTAGTGATGGATATACTCTCTAGCAAGCTTAGAACTGGAGAGGAGTGAGGAATATCCATGTGGCTCTTCGTTCTATGTAGAGGCAGTGATTGGCGCTCTTCTCACCAAGTTTAGAACCGGGGAAGAATAGCCAGTGGCCACAGGGCACTTTTTTTTGTTTTGTGTAGAAGTGCAATCTCCCTATATTTTTTATATTTAATTATCGATTATTATATTATTTATAGTATTTTTAGAGAATTTATATGATAGTGATATATATATATATATATATATATATATATATTTATATATGCACTACTCATAATACCTAATAGTTATATATTATTTGAGTATTGGGATTTCAGAAATTTTAGGAGTGTTTTCTATTTTATTTATGGTAATAGGGATATATTCATATATACAACCATTTTTTTTTTATTCTCATATATGCTTGTATATAGATATATATACTCATATATGCTTGTATATAAACTCATATATACAAGCATATATGAGTATATATATCTATATATATTGAATAATATGCAATATATATAAATATTGGATTGCAATGTGTATTAGAGTTTTTATTAAATTCTTGTAAAATTTGTGGTATTAAAACTTGGTACACATTCATGTGTTAGGACTTATATATGAGTATATATATTAGTATATATATAAACATAAATGCATATAAGTAAAAAAGAAAGGATGCTACTATAGCCGCAGCTACAGCAGCAATAAAAACCCAATACCCCCCTTCAAACCCGAGCCTGAGCAGTATGGTGAGCGAGAAATGGTGAGATTTAAAAACCAAAAGCATCCAAATCTCAATCAAATCCAACCAAATATTTTCCTATCAAATCCTAATTGAATTCTCCACCAGATTAGACCAAATTCGAATCTAAAATTTGATCAAATCCTATCTAATTTTGGATTTAAAATCCTATATACACGAAAAACCAAAAATTGGATTTTCTTCAAAATTCACTCTCAATTCTCCACCGAACTTCGATTCCTTGCACCTGAGCCTCGTCGATAACCCTACGCAGCTACCCCGCCGCCTGCACCTCGCCATCGACCGCCGTATCGTCGGAGAACGACAAAAAACCGAGCCGCGAAATAGAATACTCGATTTCGTAA
Source organism: Iris pallida (assembly GCA_029216955.1). NCBI lineage: Eukaryota > Viridiplantae > Streptophyta > Magnoliopsida > Asparagales > Iridaceae > Iris > Iris pallida. The sequence goes on along the minus strand of JANAVB010028000.1, from coordinate 26,899,988 downwards.
ACGCTACAAGGTACCCATCCTCTCGTTCTGATTTCTTCATGCTTGCTTGTTTGTTTTTGCTTCTACAAATTTTTATACGAAGCCCACATGACCCTCTTCGAGAACCTTCAGGAGGATTTCAAAACGGTCCATCGACTTGCTCGAAAAATTCAGACAAAGTTGAAGAAAAACCTATTTTTTGTAATACTAAAAACTGTTTTAAAATGACAACTTAGAAGCCAATTTGTGATCTGTGTAGTGCCCCGCGCCTCGCGGTCCATTATGTAATACCTACGGCTTGCTGACTCAGTCTCGAACTGAGTATTTGGGGAAACCTTTGTCGGTATCGATTGATCACGGATGAAATGCAATGAACCTTTCCAATTGATGGATTGGCTTCTATTGAAATGAATCCAAGAGTTTTGTTGGATGTTTTCTTTCGCTGCTTGGTTTTGATGAATTCGTTTTCGAGTTGGTTTTCGATGATTGGTTTTCATTGTTCGCTTTTATCGCATATCGCATTCATTCTGAATCTTGAGAGGAAGAGACCGAAGTATGCTAATCAGATGTTGGTGCCTATGCAGGGAGACGCATAGACATACATAGGACGTGAACGGCACGTGAAGTCCCTCATTCTCTCAACTAAGATTCATCTTTGTGAGTTGCTTCAACCGAACAGACATTGATCTATACGCCCTAATAAAATGATCTCTAGTACACTCTTTTGTTGTGTTCCGCTGATCAATGACACCAAACCAACAAAAGATAAGAAACAAAGAATTGAACTTTGATGCTAATCAAAGAACAGTTGCCTTACTCATGCTTGATATGAATGATTACAAGTTCTTTTCTGCTGCAAGAGATTGATGTAAATGTTGCTAAAGTCATATGAAACAGAGATGATACGGCTTGTCATATAGAGAATAAAGAGTAAGACGAAAATACAGAGAGTTGCATATGTTGTCATACTAGAGATTTATTTGATATAGTGCATTCATGCATTTGGTCTCGGACAACTTGTGTACACAAGGCCAAGCCTCACGACCAGTTTGGGGGCACCTGAGCTGCTCGGCCTAGGGGGGATTAGAGTAACGCCCTGCGGTAAAGAAACCAAGGGGTATATAGAGTGTCCTTATCGATGAGCTAAACCCAAGAGTCATAACGTCTAATCATGGGGAATGACCCGTGGACCAACATGTAGTTTGGCACATTTGTGAAATCAGAGTGTATTGCAACCTAACAAAATATGCGGTATTCAAACAGTATGCGTTTACTATATGCAAATTGTGCTAACCTGTCTTGTGAAGGGATGACTATCGACGATGGTAAGATTTATTATACAGTGCTTTCTGCTGCTATGTTTCTTATGAATTGTTAAAAAGAATCTAGACAAGTAGAAAGATCACTAGTAAATGTTAGCTTCAGATGTTGATTTAGTGCAGAGATTTGCGAGTTCGGCCAAAAGCTGCTCGCCAGTACATGATGTGTGCTGACCCACATTGTGGGCATCTTTTTCAGAAAGTAAAGGAGACATGGAGATTTTAGGAGAGGCACTAAAACTCGTCTAGTCCAGTAGAGCTGCAGACTGCCTCGAAGCTACTTTTTATTTCAGTCAATTACAAGTTTCTATTTCCTTTGAAGGTGTCTTTTCAATTCCAGCTTGTAATAATGGGATATCATGTATGGGCATTGTGGCTATTTTCAAAAAGAGAGTTTCAAAGAGAATCATGTAGCCAATTATAAGGCAAATCTGAGTTCACAAAGCTTTGTACTTGTATTTCTATCAAGTTTATGAATAAAAGAAGTATTTCCATTTCAAATCTCTGTGTCCAATATTTGGTTTTCTGCAATAAAATGGGTGCGTACGTGTGTTTTGCTTGACTAGTTGTTTTATGCAGGTATATGTCCTTGTGTAAGTGCAACTTAGGCTTGTACGACATCACGTCTTAGCGAGGACGATCGATTCCGCAGGGATCCAGACAAGACGGACGACCTTAGCGGGATCGGGGCCTGACAAAGTGGTATTAGAGCACGACTTTACGTCCTTGGCCTCTTGCAAATATCGTTTTCGAAAAATTATATAAAGTATTTTGATGGCTTTCAAAAGTGTCCCGATTTTGAGTTATAAAAACCAATGCCCCATACAATAAGTCCATAATATTTTATGAGACTGACTGAAGTTATACTTTTTCGTAGAGAAATGGCCCCTACTCGCCCATCTGCCTCGACGGATCTGATAGAATGGATCATGACAATGTTGGAACTGCAAAGGCAGGATAGTGAGAAAAATAATCAAATACAATAGGCCCAAATAGAGGCCCAGAAGAAACAGTTAGTGTCCTTGACTCAACTTGTCATGGCGCTTGCGACAAATCGAGATACCACCGCAGCGACTAAACCAACAGAAACGCCCGAGATTGAGCCCGTGGAGGGTGACGAACCCCAGCCGGCACAAAGGCACACTTCCTTTAGGCCAAAGGACTTCTTAGACGCGAAACCTTCGGAATTTGAAGGCAGGACGTCACCCGACAAGGTGATGGACTGGATTGATAAAATGGAGAGTCTGTTCGCGTTTATGGGAGTTTCGAGTGGCAGGAAGGTAGTTTGTGCCGTTCTGCTTCTACGGCAGCGGGCAAAGGATTGGTGGAAGGCGAAGAAGCCGGCGCTACTTGCAACGGCTAGAAATGGAAAGATCTCGTGGTCCTTGTTCAAGAAAGCATTTCTGGAACAGTATCTCCCTTCTTCTATCGGCCAGAAGGTGGAGAATAACTTTGTCACTTTGAAGCAAAGAAGCATGTCCGTAAAAGATTATGAATCTGAATTGGCTAAGCTGGCCAATTTTACTACTGTCATGCTACCAACAGAGCAGGCCCGCATAAATCGGTTCGTCCAAGGTCTGAACGATGACATTCAGTTAAGTATACTGAATCGAGAATGTAGGACATATCCTCAGGCCTTTGAGGCAGCGCTACAGGTGGAACAATTTAGCCTGAGGAAGGCGTCAGCTAAAATCCAGTACAGTCGCAATCCATCTACAAAAAGATACCAAGATGGAGAGAAGAAGGCAGAGGGAGAACCTCGTAACAAGATTGAGTGCTCTTTCTGCGACCGCCTGGGCCATGTCAGAGAACATTGTCGTTCCTATAACAAGGAATGCTTCAACTGTGGTCAGAGAGGCCATGATTTCAGAGATTGCCTAAAGAAGAGACATACGACACGTAACAGAGATAATACAGAGGAGCATGGGCCGCTGCCAGACCCACCGCCGCTCCAAGATAATTCGTATAATCAGCAGTTGCGAAATGCTAACACTGCTACCGTGCGCGTCTATAGCCTCGCCTCCCTACTTGATAAAGATGGCAATTATAGTGGAGGTGCGTTTGTATCTTAAGTTTTGAGGATAAAACTTTTTCTCAGTGGGTTATTATGTAGTGCCCCGCTCCTCGCAGTCCACTATCTAATACCTACGGCTTGCTGACTCAGTCTCGAACTGAGTATTTGGGGAAACCTTTGTCGGTATCGATTGATCATGGATGAAATACAATGAATCTTTCTAATTGATGGATTGGCTTCTATTGAAATGAATCTAAGTGTTTTGTTGGATTTTTTCTTTCACTGCTTGGTTTTGATGAATGCGTTTTCGAGTTGGTTTTCGATGATTGGTTTTCATTATTCGCTTTCATCGCATATCGCATTTATTCCGAATCTTGAGAGGAAGAGACCGAAGTATGCTAATCAGATGTTGGTGCCTATACAGGGGGACGCATAGACATACATAGGACGTAAACGGCACGTGAAGTCCCTCCTTCTCTCAACTAAGATTCATCTTTATGAGTTGCTTCAACCGAACAGACATTGATCTGTACGCCCTAATAAAATGATCTCTAGTCCACTCTTTTGTTGTGTTCTGCTGATCAACGATACCAAACCAACAAAAGATAAGAAACAAAGAATTAAACTTAGATGCTAATCAAAGAACAGTTGCCTTACTCATGCTTGATATGAATGATTACAAGTTCTTTTATGCTGCAAAAGATTGATGTAAATGTTGCTAAAGTCATATGAAACAGAGATGATACGGCTTGCCGTATAGAGAATAAAGAGTAAGACAAAAATACAGAGAGTTGCATATGTTGTCATACTAGAGATTTATTTGATAGAGTACATTCATGCATTTGGTCTCGGACAACTTGTGTACACAGGGCCAATCCTCACGACCAGTTTGGAGGCACCTGAGCTGCTCGACCAAGGGGGGATTAGAGTAACGCCCTACGGTAAAGAAACCAAGAGGTGTATAGAGTGTCCTTAGCGACGAGCTGAACCCAAGAGTTGCAGCGGCTAATCATGGGGAATGACCCATGGACCAACATATAGTTAGGTGCATTTATGGAATCAGAGTGCATTGCAACCTAACAAAAGATATAGTATTCAAACAATATGCTTTTACTTCATATGCAAATTGTGCTAACCTGTCTCGTGCAGGGATGACTATCGGCGATGGTAAGATTTATTATACAGTGCTTTCTGCTGCTATGTTTCTTATGAATTGTTAAAAAGAATCTAGACAAGTAGAAAGATCACTAGTAAATGTTAGCTTCAGATGTTGATTTAGTGCAGAGATTTGCGAATTCGGCCAAAAGTTGTTTGCCAGTACATGATGTGTGATGACCCACGTCGTGGGCATCTTTTTTAGAAAGCAAAGGAGACAGGGGGATTTCAGAAGAGGCACTAAAGCTCGTCTAGCCCAGTAGAGCTGCGGACTGCCTCGAAGCTACTTTTTATTACAGTCAATTGCAAGTTTCCATTTCCTTTAAAGGTGTCTTTTTAATTCCAGCTTGTAATAAAGGGATATCATGTATGAGCATTGTGGCTATTTTCAAAAAAAGAGTTTCAAAGAGAATCATATAGCCAATTATAAGGCAAATCTGAGTTCACAAAACTTTGTACTTGTATTCCTATCAAGTTTATGAATAAAAAAAAAGTATTTCTATTTCAAATCTCTGTGTCTAATATTTGGTTTTCTGCAATAAAATGGGTGCGTACGTGTGTTTTGCTTAATTAGTTGTTTTGTGTAGGTACATAGCCTTATGCAAGTACAACTTAGGCTTGCACAGCATCACGCCTTAGCGAGGACGATCGATTTCGCAGGGATCCAAGCAAGACGGACGACCCTAGCGGGATCGGGGCGTGACAATCTGCACATTAGAGTTTTTTAGAAACTAAATTCAAACAGTCAAACACAACATAAACAAGATCGCAACACATTTGTTGGATCGACGTTTCGATATATATGCAGGAAGTAATTTACTGTTGAAGTTGACGGGAAAACTGCCTTTAAAATATTAAATTTCAAAAAATATTCCCGATACGGCATGCGCCCCGACAAATCGGGCGACGTGGTCATACACTATATGCATCGAAAGGCTCGTATGGATGTTGCCGACGTGTATGAACTGACGGGACTCGATTTCATTGCGTGTGTGCGACGAAATAAGTGTATATCCGTCGAAATACCCCCATATCGACCTTTTACAAACTTAATCCTAACTTCGTATACATTCGTCGTATCGAAACGAAACTTGTGGCAACAGAAAAGTATCAAAATTTTAGTCCTATGTGACAAGTTTGGTCCGATTCTGAGAAGGTCGACTGGAACGCCTATTTAGCGGGTCTGCGACCCGATCCAATGGGCAATTTTGTGCACGGCTCATCGGAATCCAAAATTGGACATACTGTTGGATTTGTCTCCTCAAACCGGATCTGTAGACATGTAGTTTGATGGCTTTAGAGACCGTAGACATTGGCTCACATTTTGCTGCAAAGCAGGTCCGACGGTGGACATCATTTTGATCCGAAATTACGATTTTCTACATGTTCTAGAACTAGACTTTTGGACATGCATTTCCTAGGTACATCACTTATTTCGAGTACGTTCTTGATTTTTGTTTCAGCATCCGGAGTTGTTTGGAGATTGTAACATTTTCTGTTATTGACATTGTGATTCTTGGACATGCCATCTTCGGACCACCAGGCAAGATACCTTGCCACCTTACTCTGTGATTTATATATTCTTATTTTTAGTTGTTATTTTTAGAATTCTTTTTTGTTGTTATTATAAAACTGTGTGCCCAAGTTACACTTGGGTGCAAGCGACTCTATTGGTCGTTTTCTTGCTTTTATTTATTTCTCTTGCATTGACTTAGTCTAGTGACCACCCATTGTTGATGAGGTATTAGTATATCTCATACGACCTTGACACTTGCTTTACCATGTATTGTGAGTCACATATAGGATACGTACCTGCATAGTCGGCTGGCCACCGATACGTATGGAGCGTGCGACGGATAGGAGTAACTGCTAATAGAATTGCACGTTAGAAGACTTGGCTATTAGTAGAGGTTCATATCATTCATGGAGATGATGATACTAGACATTGGGTGGAGAGAACAATACCTGACGTATGGGCTTCTTTGCACTTCCCTAATTACTTGTGCGCTCCTCCGGTGACGCAGGCCCCAGGTGCCCTCTGACGCTTTCCAGAGTGTTGTAGACATAGCCCCTTGCACATGATGCCCTCTGAGGATCTTCGGATGTTATGGACGTAGGTCCCTGGTGCCCTTTACGGGAACTATGCTGATTCCATCTACAACTAGGGCTCATGCGTCGAAGGATTATTTTTCAAACTGCATAGTCACAGTAGACTGGTCAGGAACCCTATTGCATGCATCCTCTTTTCTTTTATATTATATATCACAGTTTACATGGCAAGGTGTTTTCTTGTATCTTGTTACGTCCCGCTGAGGACCTGGTTATCTCTCCAGGTTTAGACGAGTTTCTACAGGAGTACGGAGCGGCATTGGATCCATCTTACATTGATGACGAGGCAATTCCTACTGATTTCTAGTCTATTCCTTATTTGAGACCTTAGTGGATATTTTTACATCTTTTTTCTTTTTATTTTACGGAGGTAGGACTCCGATCTTATGAGACTATTTTTATAGTTGTTTGGAGTGAGTATGTGCACCCGACATGATACACTCATTTATTATCTGGCCTTTATTATCTTCTGTGTTGAGCTGTGATGAGATTAAATTATATTATTCTGGCTTGTGATTACTTTATATACAGCTTATGTACATATACGAGGATTCCATATATTGGAGTATTCTTCGTATATGTGCAGCTGGCATGTTCACGTACTCGGTCCTATGTATTTTGGGACTGGGGCGTTACATATTTTTGTGATGGCCCATTCAGGTCAGAAAATATTATTGGATTACATGACTGTGCCTAACAAGCCTGCATATAGGAATAGGAATCGTATCTCATCCAGAACTACTAATTCTCTTGACTTCCAATCTTTTCAAATTCCTTTGATTACTTGAATTACCTCTTATCTAACTTCTCCTATTATCTCCCTATTCTTTCTCGTGCCAATAGTATGAATCTAAGAAGCGGACGTACTTCTACCTTGGCCCTCAAATCTGGTAAAGAGGCTACCCCGGAGGGACAAAATCCTCTGATGACTCCAGTGACACCATACCAGCCAAGACAGTCGCAGCCTACTACAACACCGACGATGGTGCACCTAGAGATTACAGCACCCCTAGTCAGCCCGGCTGGGCAAGACACTACCATGCCACCGAAAGGGAATACACCACTGCCTCCACCACCACCATTCCCTCAACAGTTTCCACCACAGTCGGGGCCCCAGATGCCTCCAACCCTGACGGATGAGAGCCCTACTTCCCAGTTTATGTATACCATGATGCAGGCTCAGTGGCAGCAGACTAAGCTAATGAGACAGACTATGATGGCAGCATTGCCTCGACCTCCACCTTCACCTCCAATACCAGTTGTAAAACCCCTAAATTTCTACTATTTTTTATTTAAAATTTGTACTGATTTAAAATTTTGTATTGTATGTCACGTAGTCGTATTGTACGTCGTGTGCGAAGGTTCGTCTTTCGTAATTGCTCGACGAATGCGAATATGTGCGAGCATACATAATTTTGAAAAACATTATTTTTATTATTTTTATAGTTTCAAAGAAATATAGACAATAATTATTTCTAGCTACTATTTTCAAGTTTACGATTTTATTTATGAAAGCCTTTTTCGTTTATAGCAGTTATTAATAATAAATAATATTCCTAGTCATACATATATTTTCTAAATATTTTGCTAGTTTAATTTAAATAAAAATGTAATTTTTGAGATTTATTAATATTAATTTTTTATTATTCAAAAATATATTTAAAAATATTTATTATTTTTGAAATTATTATTATTGGTATTTTGAAAAAAATTATTTGAAAGTTATTGTGGCCATTTAAATCTTGATTTGATTTTTGGATTTATTTAATATCCATATTTGGAACTTGATTTATCTCATTTGATTTTTAACTAAAAGGATTTAATTAGATTTGGATTTGGATTTGGATTTGGATTTGATTGCTTTTAAATTAAATTAGGAAATATCCAAATTGGGTTTAAACTATTCCTAGTTCCTATCTAAGTGAGAATTCCCACATCCTATAAATAGCAGGTACTCCTCCACATTATTCATCCACAAATTCCTCCACAAAATTCCATAAACCAATGGTGCGTGCCTCGTGTTCGTGTCCTCTTTCGACCATAATCTAATTCCATATTTTTACACATACATTTATCTTCCGTGTCGGATACCCCCGACAAAAATCAATTCCTAGTCTAAAACCTATTCAAACCATGTCCCAGTTCAGCCTGCATCGCCAACGCCTCCAACGCTCGCCACCCGTTCTTTCCCTCTGTAGCCGTCCCGTCGATCCCAGGGTCAATCCCAGTATAGCCCGACCGCCGTGAGTAACTGACCCCGACCAAACACCATTGACCGCCACTACCTGGTCTTCGGCATCACCACCCATCGACACCATAACAGCCCAAACCCAAACCCGACGACAACACTCCGTCGAACCACGACACAGCCCACGCCCGCCACCACTTTTCACCTCCACCACTTCCCGTCTACACCCAACCGCAACCGCCACGACCGGCCAACTCCCAGCCCTGCCACAACACACCACCGCCACCGCGACCAGTCTCCTCGCCCCGGCCGACCCCGGCAAAATCATCACCACCACCATCTCGGCAAGAGCAACCAGAAAAAAATATAAAACCCTAAAACAAAAACACACGCACATACCCCTCATCTCTGTCGGCGATCGACCGCCGCCGTATCCACCGCTGACCCGAGCCATCCTTGAACACCGCCCGACCGTGCCTTCCTTCGTCGGGCTCCGTCTTGGCGTCGCCGCGAGACCGCCGGCGCCTCCACACCCGTCCGCTGCCGGAACCCCCCAAACCCTCTCCGCCGCACTCGATCCCGACCGCCCGACCCAGCGTCGAGCCTTCGCCACCTACTTCTCCGATCTTCCGGCGCCGCCCCCACTTCCCCCGTCGAACGGCACCGCCCCAAGTCCTCCGCCACTGCCGGAAACCCGTCGCCGCTCTCTCTCTCTTCCCTTCATCTCTCTTCCGATCATCTCCTCCGCTCTCTTCTCTTTCCCGACCGACCTCCCCTCTGAACCCATTTTGTTCTGATCACTCACTTCCCTCTCTCTCTCTCTTGTAATTTTTTTCTTAATGATTTTTACTTTCTCCCTCTCGTAAAACGAGAAAGGGGAACAGAGTCAGCTTTTGGTTTTACCATTTTTTATTTATTATTATTATTATTATTATTATTATTATTATTATTATTATCGTTATCATTAGCATTAGCATTATTATTATTAGTATTAGTATTATATTTATCATTATTATTATTATTATTATTATTATTATTATTATTCAGTATTAATATTATTTTATTATACTTACTTTTAGCAAAGGATATTTTGTTATAAATATATAAACATAGGTATCTACCCTAACATACTTAGTATAAATATATGATCCATAGTGTTAGTTTTGTTTGTATATAGATAATTTCTTAAAATTATAATTGTAATACTATATTTGGCTTTGAATATATATATATATATATATTATTGTTTTCTTATGATATGTAAAATATATATTTTTAACCTAAATTCATATATTTTACAAACTTAGTGTTGCCTAAAAACCATTTATATATTTTTTTGCATTATCTAAAAACTATTTTTCTAACAAATAAAAATATATTTTCGAGTAGATTTAATATTTTTCCTAAAATAGTATACGTATTATCTAAATTCCAATCCCTTCGATTCTCATCCTTTCCGTGACTAACCCTATTTCTTCGTCGATTCTATACGTCATACCGTCCCTAAATAAAGTGACCCTTCTGGACCCAATGTAACTGTCCGTACCACCATCATAGGTCACCATATATAAGTTGTTACCCGAAGTCGCAGTTCATGCCACCATGATTATCGCAGCACACCAGGCGTCCTACCAGGCAAGACACCTTGCCATTCGCTGTTTAATTATTTTAGCTCATATTTCATGCATTACTTATTTTCTTTATGTAAAATAAACTGTGATATATGGCATAACCTGTTAGAACTTACTGTTCATTTATATTTCCTGCTATATATTATTTTTACACATTAAACCTAGATTTAAGGGACCACCTTTGTGTGTTGCATATATGGCCTTGGCACGTTGTAACACGAAGTTGTGTGTCGTATGTAGGACACGGAAGTGCGTCATTGGCTGGCCACCAGTACGTACAAGCCGTGCAATAGGAATAACCGCTAATAGAATTGCACGCTAGTTGACTCAGCGGTTATAGAGGTTAATGTTGTGGATACAACATAGTAGGCATTGGGCGGGGAAGACAATTCCTTAGCGTATGGGCTTCGATACACTTCCCATGTGACCCGGACTCTCCGCTGGAGATACGGGGTTGATGACCCATGATTACTGACGGCCACTAACGATTCTGCGGAACGTTATGCTCTTACTGATGGGGCCTCTGGTGCCCAATGGGGACTATGCCGATCCTATTTAGCCAGGGCCCATGCGTAGGAAGGATTGTTCTTAACTACATATCACTTAGAATGGTAGGCTACCTTTATCCGTTAGGTACGAGTACTTTTGGTTTGGATACTTGTATCTGACCGTGGCTTAGAACAATAACTTGTCGCAGATTAGTTTGTCACATCTTGTCCTTGTTTGGTTGTAGGTGTGACTTACTACTTCGATGAAAAGGTATTGAACCTTGTTGGGGTTCGGATACTATATTGGATTCATAATATGGAAAGATATGTTACCGTGAATTAGTTTACCATCTCCTGTCCTTGTTTGGTTGGGGGGATGGTACGCTCGTTCAGTAGGTGCGTATTGTACCATGTTATAATTTGATTTACTTATTTATTTGAGCAATATTTATTTAGTTTATATGGCATGATATTATGTGTCTTGTTACGTCCCTCTGAGGACCTGGTTATCTCTCCAGGTGTGTGCTCTTGTCTTTCACAAGTGTTCTAGCTCTAGCCGTGATCTTCGCTATTTCTTCGAGGATGATCGCACTTGGATCGTCTTCGCTTCGCTCGCCAAATTCATATCTTTTCTTATGTATTTTTCCTTTACTTATTTGTAGTGGATTTGTCTCCGCCCAACATATTGTATCAAGATAATTCTTTTCTTATTATATGACATCTTTATTTAATTTATATTTGTGTGGATGAGATTAGTATGGTTTCTACTGCATTTTACAGTTTACATATATTTATTATATGGATGGCATGTCTACGTTCCTAGTCCTACGTATTTTGGGACTGGGGCATTACATGTTTTTGTGGTGGCCCATGCAGGTCAAGATAAATTGTTTGGTTACTTTATCGTACCAAGCAAGCCTGCGTATAGGATTAGAAGTCTAGGATCTCAGCCGCATACTTGACCTCTTTCCTTGATTTTATCTACCGTTTGACTCATCAATTGCATCTTGCTTGCTTCCTTCCATCCCTAATCTTATTTTTCTTTCGTACTTGCTAGAGATTGACCATACTAATTAGATGTCCCAAACACCCTTAGCTTAATTCTTTAAGTTGGGTAGAATAGCCCACGACTTGACAAACCCTTGACCATTAAGGAAATACCAATAGTACTATCTAGACCATAGAGACTAGAGAAAGTTAACCCATTTTGTCAACCAAGCCTTGGTTAATAAAACCGTAGAATGATGGTATAGGAATAAATAAGACTTTAATCCTTATGATTCTTAGACTATTCATATTTGTTCTTTATTTCAATCTTAATCTCGTGCCTATATTTTTACTATCTAGACTAATGATGCTAATGTAGCCTAGTTTTTGCAAGCTCAAATCTTTATCAAGCTTGTTCATGACATATGTTATTGGAAGAATTCCCACTAACATAGTGTCTAATCAGAATCGGTACAGGATGGTCTGATCAACCGAGTGTACTTGGTTCGCTTTTGTCTATTATTCTACGTGGATGGGGACATAGTTAAGCTTGTCCTCTAGAATCCCATCCACGACAGCCTTGATAATTCCTTTGAAATTATTCGATCATCTTTGGATCACGTATTCGTATTCGATAAACACCTCCTTCAAACTCTATATTGCTTTCGCCTTCTTCAATTTTAGGAGGGCGAAGACGTTATACTAGAACTTCCTCTAGCCTTTCTATCGGCTATGACCATTCTCACTCGATGTTGCTATATCTTTATCCTAAACTACTCAACCCTATCAAGACCCTCTAATCGCTTAATTAAAGCGAATCTTTTTCGTTCTATAAATCGTGACCCTCATTCATTACCCGTGACCATACTGTATTATTTTTCTACGATCTATATCGTAAATTCATACGGTATGATTTATTATAAATTGTTTTCCACTGATACCCCCTTGCTTCCTCTCACCCCCTACTAATTCTTAATTTCGAGGGCGAAATTCTTTTAAGTTGGGTAGGATGCAAAATCCATAAATTTCTACTATTTTTTTATTTAAAATTTGTACTGATTTAAAATTTTGTATTGTACGTCACGTAGTCGTATTGTACGTCGTGTGCGAAGGTTCGTCTTTCGTAATTGCTCGACGAATGCGAATATGTGCGAGCATACATATTTTTGAAAAACATTATTTTTATTATTTTTATAGTTTCAAAGAAATATAGACAATAATTATTTCTAGCTAATATTTTCAAGTTTACGATTTTATTTATGAAAGCCTTTTTCGTTTATAGCAGTTATTAATAATAAATAATATTCCTAGGCATATATATATTTCCTAAATATTTTGCTAGTTTAATTTAAATAAAAATGTATTTTTTGAGATTTATTAATATTAATTTTTTTTATTTAAAAAGATATTTAAAAATATTTATTATTTTCAAAATTATTATTATTGGTATTTTGAAAAAAAATATTTGAAAGTTATTGTGGCCATTTAAATCTTGATTTGATTTTTGGATTTATTTAATATCCATATTTGGAACTTGATTTATCTCATTTGATTTTTAACTAAAAGGATTTAATTAGATTTGGATTTGGATTTGGATTTGGATTTGATTGCTTTTAAATTAAATTACAAAATATCCAAATTGGGTTTAAACTATTCCTATTTCCTATCTAAGTGAGAATTCTCACATCCTATAAATAGGCAGGTACTCCTCCACGTTATTCATCCACAAATTCCTCCACAAAATTCCACAAACCAATGGTGCGTGCCTCGTGTCCGTGTCCTCTTCCGACCATAATCTTATTCCATATTTTTACACATACATTTACCTTCCGTGTCGGACACCCCCGACAAAAATCAATTCCTAGTCTAAAACCTATTCAAACCATGTCCCAGTTCAGCCTGCATCGCCTACGCCTCCACCGCTTGCCACCCGTTCTTTCCCTCCGTAGCCGCCCCGTCGATCCCAGGGTCAATCCCATTATAGCCCGACCGCCGTGAGTAACTGACCCCGACCAAACACCATTGACCGCCACTACCTGGTCTTCGGCATCACCACCCATCGACACCATCACACCCAAACCCAAACCCGACGACAACACTCCGTCGAACCACGACACAGCCCACGCCCGCCACCACTTTTCTCCTCCACCACTTCCCGTCTACACCCAACCGCAACCGCCATGACCGGCCAACTCCCAGCCCTGCCATAACACACCACCGCCACCGCGACCAGTCTCCTCGCCCCGGCCGACCCCGGCAAAATCATCACCACCACCATCTCGGCAAGAACCACCAAAAAAAAAAATAAAACCCTAAAATAAAAACACACGCACACACCCCTCACCTCTGCCGGCGATTGACCGCCGCCGTGTCCACCGCTGACCCGAGCCGTCCTTGAACACCGCTCGACCGTGCCTTCCTCCATCGCGTCCCGCCTTGGCGTCGCCGCGAGACCGCCGGCGCCTCCACACCCGTCCGCCACCGGAACCCCCCAAACCCTCTCCGCCGCACTCGATCCCGACCGCCCGACCCAGCGTCGAGCCTCCGCCACCTACTTCTCCGATCGCCCGGCGCCGCCCCCACTTCCCCCGTCGAACGGTGCCGCCCCAAGTCCTCCGCCGCTGCCGAAAACTCGTCGCCGCTCTCTCTCTCTTTCCTTCATCTCTCTTCCGATCATCTCCTCCGCTCTCTTCTCTTTCCTGACCGACCTCCCCTCTGAACCCATTTTGTTCTGATCACTCACTTTCCTCTCTCTCTTGTAATTTTTTTCTTAATGATTTTTACTTTCTCCCTCTCGTAAAACGAGAAAGAAGAACAAAGTCAGCTTTTAGTTTTACCATTTATTTATTATTATTATTATTATTATTATTATTATTATTATTATTATTATTTTTATTATCATTATCATTAGCATTATTATTATTAGTATTAGTATTATATTTATCATTATTATTATTATTATTATTCAGTATTAATATTATTTTATTATACTTACTTTTAGCAAAGGATATTTTGTTATAAATATATAAACATAGGTATCTACCCTAAAATACTTAGTATAAATATATGATCCATAGTGTTAGTTTTGTTTGTATATAGATAATTTCTTAAAATTATAATTGTAATACTATATTTGGCTTTGAATATATATATATTATTGTTTTCTTATGATATGTAAAATATATATTTTTAACCTAAATTCATATATTTTACAAACTTAGTATTGCCTAAAAACTATTTATATATTTTTTTTCATTTATCTAAAAACTATTTTTCTAACAAATAAAAATATATTTTCGAGTAGATTTAATATTTTTTCTAAAATAGTATACGTATTATCTAAATTCCAATCCCTTCGATTCTCATCCTGTCCGTGACTAACCCTATTTCCTCGTCGATTCTATACGTCCTACCGTCCCTAAATAAAGTGATCCTTCTGGACCCAATGTAACTGTCCGTACCACCATCATAGGTTACCATGCATAAGTTGTTACCCGAAGTCGCAACTCATGCCACCATGATTATCGTAGCACACCAGGCGTCCTACCAGGCAAGACACCTTGCCATTCGCTGTTTAATTATTTTAGCTCATATTTCATGCATTACTTATTTTCTTTATGCAAAATAAACTGTGATACATGGCATAACCTGTTAGAACTTACTGTTCATTTATATTTCCTGCTATGTATTATTTTTACACATTAAACCTAGATTTAAGGGACCATCTTTGCGTCTTGCATACATGGCCTTGACACGTTGTAACACGAAGTTGTGTGTCGCATGTAGGACACGAAAGTGCGTGATTGGCTGGCCACCAGTACGTACAAGCCGTGCGATAGGAATAACCGCTAATAGAATTGCATGCTAGTTGACTCAGCGGTTATAGAGGTTAATGTTGTGGATAAAACATAGTAGGCATTGGGAGGGAGGACAATTCCTTAGCGTATGGGCTTCGATGCACTTCTCTTGTGACCCGGACTCTCCGCTGGAGATACGGGGTTGATGACCTATGATTACTGACGGCCACTGACGATTCTGCGGAACGTCATGCTCTTACTGATGGGGCCTCTGGTGCCCAAGGGGGACTACGCCGGTCCTATTTAGCCAGGGCCCATGCGTAGGAAGGATTGTTCTTAACTACATATCACATAGAACGGTAGACTACCTTTAT
Source organism: Iris pallida (assembly GCA_029216955.1). Taxonomy (NCBI): domain Eukaryota; kingdom Viridiplantae; phylum Streptophyta; class Magnoliopsida; order Asparagales; family Iridaceae; genus Iris; species Iris pallida. The sequence goes on along the minus strand of JANAVB010028000.1, from coordinate 26,883,947 downwards.
CCGTTAGGTACGAGTACTTTTGGTTTGGATACTTGTATCTGACCGTGGCTTAGAACAATAACTTGTCGCAGATTAGTTCGTCACATCTTGTCCTTGTTTGGTTGTAGGTGTGACTTACTACTTCGATGAAAAGGTATTGAACCTTGTTGGGGTTCGGATACTATATTGGATTCATAATATGGAAAGATACGTTACCGTGAATTAGTTTACCATCTCCTGTCCTTGTTTGGTTGGGAGGATGGTACGCTCGTTCAGTAGGTGCGTATTGGACCATGTTATAATTTGATTTACTTATTTATTTGAGCAATATTTATTTAGTTTATATGGCATGATATTATGTGTCTTGTTACGTTCCTCTGAGGACCTGGTTATCTCTCCAGGTGTGTGCTCTTGTCTTTCGCAGGTGTTCTATTTCTAGCCGTGATCTTCGCTATTTCTTCGAGGATGATCGTACTTGGATCGTCTTCGCTTCGCTCGCCAAATTTATATCTTTTTTTATGTATTTTTCCTTTACTTGTTGGTAGTGGATTTGTCTCCGCCCAACATATTCTATCAACACAATTCGTTTCTCATTATATGACATCTTTATTTCATTTATATTTGTGTGGATGAGATTAGTATGGTTTCTACTGCATTTTACAGCTTACGTATATTTATTATACGGCTGGCATGTCTACGTTCCTAGTCCTACATATTTTGGGACTGTGGCGTTACACCAGTACCAGCACCGACTCTTCATTCTTATGAAAGCTCTATCAAGAACTTCACAGACATGAACCCCAAGGCCTTCAGAGGAAATAAGAAGCCACTAGAGGTGTCACAATGGCTCATTAGTACGGAGAAGCTAGTGAAGGCATCCTAGTTGCCAGCTCGAGATTGGATGACAGCAGTAGACCTACTATTAGAGGATAATGCCCTCTACTGGTATAAGGCGGAAGAGAGACGATTAGGCACTGGGATCACCTGGAAGCAGTTCTATGATCTATTCATGTTCGAGACGGTCTCTACGACCAGTTCCTTCATCTGAAGCAAAAAAATATGTCATTTGATGAGTATGACTCAGAGTTCAATCGCCTGAGTAGATTTTGTATGGGACTGATCCAGACCGAGTTAGAGAAGGTGAGGAGGTTCCGTCAGGGGCTAGCACCAGAGCTTAAGTTTTATACGACTACCCAGTCTTGAGTCTTCCATTCAGCTGTCTTGGAAGAAGCTCGTGCTCAGGAGATTCTTCACAAGGAGCAGCAGCAGACATCGAGACGCCATACACCAGCAGTTACACCAGCCCAAGCTACTCAGGGAGGACCTATCAGGAGGCCCACAGGACAGCACCAGCAAAGGCCCTCACCTTATCAGAAGCCCGTTTGCCATTACTGCAAAAAATAAAGACATCTCCAGAATGACTACAGGACTCACCTTGGACTATGCTTGAGATGTGGATCCAACCAGTACATGCTCAAGGACTGTCCGGAGCAACAGGCAATAGAACATGCAAGACAGAACTCGAGGCCTACAGCCCCAGCACCACAGCCTATAGTAGGAGCACCTCGTCCACCATTGCCTTCTCATGGCATACAGTCCAACAAGGCCAGAGCTCAGGGTCCAGGACGAAATTATGTACAGGCATTCTCACTTGCTGTTGAGAATATAGAGACAGAGGCAGAGGTCATAGAAGGTATGATTTTAGTTGCTTCATTTTCTGCCATTACCTTGTTTGACACTGGAGCCACTCATTCATTCATAGCCACTAGTTTTGCCACTAGACACAACATTCCCATGACACCCTTATCTAAAAATATTAGAATCCTCAGTGGAGGAGGAGTTGTACCTGTTAGTGGTATTTGTAGACTTTATCCTGTAGTAATATATGGTAGAGAGACAAAGGCGCGACTTCTCGTATTTCCTATGCTGACATTCGACGTGGTTCTCGAAATGGACTGGTTGAGCCATCATTTTGCTCTCATAGACTGCTATAGGGGCAGTATCGTCTTTAGACCACCGAATATGACCGAGTTCAACTTCACCAAAGAAGAAGGAGAGAGTTGTGATGCACCCACATTAGGGACTCACATGATGATGCAGGACACCCCTCAGCACCCTGTCATCTCTGAGTTCGAGGATGTATTCCCTGAGGATTTGCCAGGACTGCCACTTGACCGAGATATTGAGTTTTCTATTGAACTTATTCCCGGAGACGAGCCTATTTTATCTCGAGTTTACCGACTAGCACCCAAGGAACTGGTAGAGATGAAGACACAGATTGATGACTTATTGGAGAAACGCTTTATTCGTGCCAGTGCATCACTATGGAGAGCACCCGTACTTTTTATGGTAAAGAAAGATGGGCCAGTACGCATGTGCATCGACTACAGAGCTTTGAATGCAATGACAGTCAAGAACAAGTATCCGTTGCCGCATATAGACGATCTATTCGATCAACTGAGTGGAGCAAAAGTATTCTCCAAGATTGACTTACGATCGGGCTATCACAAACTGATGGTTCGGAAGGAAGACATTGCCAAGACGACTTTTCGATCAAGGTATGGACACTACGAGTTCTTGGTCATATCTTTCGGTTTGACCAACGCTCCTGCAGTCTTAATGAATTTAATGAACAAGATATTTCACCAGTACTTGGACAAATTTGTAGTCGTCTTTATAGATGATATCTTGATTTACTCCAAGTGTCAAGAAGAGCATGAGCATCATCTACGAATTATTTTAGGAACATTGAAAAATTAGCGACTTTACGTGAAGCTTAGCAAATGTGAGTTCTTTCTCAAGGAAGTATCATTTCTTGCACACATTGTTACTAGAGACGACGTATCTGTAGATCCAGAGAAGATCACAACAGTCAAGGCATGGCCCGCTCCTATATCAGCTTCCGAAGTGAGAAGTTTTCTTGGACTTGCGGGTTATTACCGAAGGTTCGTAGAATATTTCTCTCGAATAGCGGAGCCTATGACTCAACTCACAAGCAAAGATCAGGAGTTCATATGGACAGATGAGTGTCAAGCCTCTTTTGACGAGTTGAAGAAGCACTTGACCACTGCATCCATCTTAATGCTACCATCAGGCCCGGAAGGATTTGTGATCAACAGTGATGCATCCGAGAAGGGATTAGGATGTGTATTGATGCAGCATGGTCGTTTGGTAGCGTATGCATCGAGACAGTTAAGGGTACATGAGAAGAATTATTCGACCCACGATCTAGAGCTTGCAACAGTTGTCTTTGCTTTGAAGCTATGGACATACTACTTGTACGGCGAGAAGATTGATATCTACACTGATAATAAGAACCTCAAGTACATGTTCAAAAAAAAAGTTGAATATGAGACAACGATGTTGTTTGGAGTTGATGAAGGATTATGAGATCGAGCTACATTATCATCTGGGCAAGGCTAATGTCGTGGCAGACGCATTAAGCCGTAAGCCCATAGAATACTTCTTGACTACGCAGAAGGAGTTGATTAGAGACTTGCAGCAGCTTGGTATTGAGGTAGTATTGCCCGGAGCAGATGGCGTATTAGCCAATCTCCAAGTGCAATCATCATTAGTATATCAAATCAAGGCGACATTGCCTACGGTTGCTAGATTTCGATGGCTTAGTAAGAGTACAGAAGAAAGAGAGCTGATGGGATTGAGGATTCATTCCGATGGACATTACAATGTGGTGATCGTATTTATTTTCCTAATAGATAGTTATTGCAGGAATTGATGGTGGAAGCCCATAGTTTGACTTACTCTATTCATTCTGGAGGAATTAAGATGTATCGGAACTTACGACAGTATTATTGGTGGCACGGAATGAAGCGGGAGATAGCTCGTTTCGTAGCCAAGTGTTTGTTATGCCAACAAGTGAAGGCCGAGCACTAGAGGACGACCGAATTATTGCAGCCCCTGCCCATTCTTGAGTGGAAGTAGGAGCACATTACGATGGACTTCGTCACAGAATTTCCTCGGAGTCCTAGTGGATGAGGTGCAGTATGGGTGATTGTTGATAGACTTACCAAATCAGCCCATTTCTTACCTTTCAGAGTGGGACAGTCCACAAAAGTTTTGGCGGATATGTATATGAAGCAAATAGTGAAGCTACACGGTGTACCAGTTAGCATCGTGTCGGATTGTGACTCGAGATTTATCTTACACTTTTAGAGAAGTATACAGGACAGTTTGGGTACGCGTTGGAAGTTTAGCACGACATACCATCCGCAGACAGACGGCCAGTCAGAGCGTACTATTCAGACGCTAGAGGATATGTTGAAAACATGTATGCTTGACTTTGGTGGATCATGGGAAGACCACCTTCATCTTGTAGAGTTTTCCTGGAATAATATCTATCAAACGAGCATTCAGATGGCTCCGTTTGAAGTATTGTATGGAAGGAAGTATCGATCTCCTGTTTGTTGGAGCGACATAGGAGAGCGGTATATATTGGGTCCCGAGTTGGTATTGAGCACAGTGGGGAAGGTGAAGAAGATACAAGACCACCTGTGAGCAACACAGGATCGACAGAAGCAGTGGGCAGATAATCGTCGTCGACCTTTGGAATTCAAGGAAGGCGGCCATGTTTTCTTGAAGATATTCCCCACTAGAGGCACGATTCGATTCGGAGGATGTGGCAAGTTGAGTCCAAGATACATCGGCCCTTTCGATGTATTGGAACGAGTTGGAGAGGTTGCTTATAGATTGGCATTGCCACCGTCGCCTGAGGAAGTACATGACGCATTTCATGTGTCGCAGCTGAGGCAATACATGGCAAATAGTAGCCATGTGCTTGACTACTCCCAGATCACCATTAGACCGAGCTTATCATACCAAGAGAAACCAGTAGGCATCCTTCATTGTCGAGTGAAGGTGTTGCGGAATCAATCTATACCATTGGTTCGCGTGGCATGGTAGCATCACTCGCCGGGAGAGTCTACTTGGGAGCGCGAGGATGACATCCGAAATCTTTACCCACAATTGTTCGAAAACCAAAGTATGTCTTGCACATGTTAGTACTGTATAGTTTCTTCATTGCATCGCATTCAACCCCCTACCTTAGAGAATTTATACGATAGTGATATAAATATATATATATATATATATATATATATATATATATTTTTATATATATATATATTTATATATATATATATATATATATATATATATATATATATATAAAATAAAAAAAATAAAAAAAATATATATATATATTTTTATATATATATATATATATATATATATATATATATATATATATATATATATGCACTACTCATATATATATATATATATATATATATATATATATATATGAGTAGTGCATATATATATATATATATATATATATATATATATATATATATATATATATATATATTAAAATATATATATATTTATGCACTACATATATTTTATATATATATATATATATATATATATATATATATATATATATATATATATATATATATAAATATAAATATATATATATATATATATATATATATATATATAAAATATATATATATATATATATATATATATATATATATATATATATATATATATAATATATAACTATTAGGTATATGCACTACTCATATATATATATATATATATATATATATATATATATATATATATATATATATATATATATATATATATATATATATATATATATATATATATGAGTAGTGCATATACCTAATAGTTATATATTATTTGAGTAGTTAGGATTTCAGAAATTTTAGGAGTGTTTTCTATTTTATTTATGGTAATAGGGATATATTCATATATACAAGCATATATATATATATATATATATATATATATATATATATATATATATATATATATATATATATATATATATATATAATATATATATATATATATATATATATATATATATATATATATATTGAATTATATGCAATATATATAAATATTGGATTGCAGTGTATATTAGAGTTTTTATTAAATTCTTGTAAATTTTGTGGTATTAAAACTTGGTACACATTCATGTGTTAGGACTTATATATGAGTATGTATATTTGTATATATATAAACATAAATACATATAAATAAATAAAAAATAGAAAGGATGCTACTGTAGCTTTAGCTGCAGGTACAGCAGCAATAAAAACCCGACACCCCCTTCAAACTTGATCTCGAGCAGTGTGGTGAGCGAGAAATGGTGAGATTTAAAAATCCAAAAGTATCCAAATCTCAGTCAAATCCAACCAAATATTTTCCTATCAAATCCTAATTGAATTCTCCACCAGATAGACCAAATTCGAATCTAAAATTTGATCAAATCCTATCTAATTTCGGAATTAAAATCCTATATACACGAAAAACCAAAAATTTGTTTTTCTTCAAAATTCTCTCTCAGTTCTCCACCGAACTTCGATTCCTTGTACCCGAGCCATGTCGACAACCCTGCTCAGCTACCCCGTCACCTGTACCTTGCCGTCGACCGTCGTATCATCGGAGAACGACGAAAAACCGAGCCGCAAAGCAGAACACTCGATTTCGTAAACGCTGCAAGGTACCCATCTTCTCGTTCTGATTTATTCATGCTCGCTCGTTCATTTTCGCTTCTACAAATTTCTGTGTGAAGCCCACATTAACCTCTTCGAGATCCTCCAGGAGGATTTCAAAATGACCCATCGACTTGCTCGAAAAATCAAGACAAAGTTGAAGAAAAACCTGTTTTCTATAATACTAAAAACTGTTTTAAAACAACAACTTGGAAGCAATTTATGATCAACACATTAGATTTTTATAGAAATTAAATTCAAACATTCAAACACAACATAAACAAGATTGCAATGCACCTATTGGATCGATGTTTCGATATATATGTAGGAAGTAATTCACTGTTGAAGTTGACGAAAAAATTGCCCTTAAAACATAAAATTTTAGAAAATTTTCCCGATATGGTGTGCAACCCGACAAACCGGGCAACGTGGTTGTGCACTATACCCATCGAAAGGTGCGGATGGATATTGCCAATGTGTGAGAACTGACGGGACTCGATTTCGTTGCGTGTGCGACAAAATTAGTGCGTATCCGTCGAGATACCCCCGTAACAACCTTTTATAAACTTGACCGTAACCTCATGTACATTCGTCGTATCGAGATGACACATGCGCCAAAAGGACCACATCGAAATTCTGGTCCTGTGTGCCAAGTTTGGTCCGATTCTGAGAAGTTCGACTGGAACACCAATTTGGCAGGCCCGTGACCCGATCCAACGGGCGATTTTGTGCACGGCTCATCGAAATCCAAAATTGGACAAACCGTTGAGTTCGTCTCCTTAAATTGGATCTATAGACATATAGTTTTATGACTTTAGAGACCGTAAATATTAGCACACATTTCGGTACAAAATGGGTCCAACGACGGACATAGTTTTAACCCAAAATTATGATTTTGCCCGTGTTCCAAAATTGGACTTTTGGACATGAGTTTCCTAGGTATATCACTTATTCCAAGTACGCTCTTGATATTTGTTTCAGCATCCGGAGTTGTTTGTAGATTATGACATTTCTGTTGTTGACATTGTGATTCATGGACTTGCCACATTCGCACCACAAGCCAAGATACCTTGCCACCTTACTCTGTAATTTACATATTCTTGTGTTCAGTAGTTATTTTCAACATTCTTATTTGTTGTTATTATAAAACTGTTCTTCCAAGTCACACTTGGGTGCAAGCGACTCTATCGGTCGTTTCTTGCTTTTATTTACTTTTCTTGCATTAACTTAGTCTAGTGACCACCCATTATTGGTGAGGTATTGGTATATCTCATACAGCCTTGACACTTGATTTACCACGAGTTATGAGTCACATGTAGGACACGTACCCACGTAGTCGGCTGGCCACCGATACGTGTCGAGCGTACGACGAATAGGAGTAACTGCCAATAAAATTTCATGTTAGAAAACATAGTTGCTACTAGAGATTCATTTTAGTCATGGAAATGATGATACTAGGCATTGGGTGGGGACAACAATACCTGGCGTATGGGCTTCTTTACATTGCCCTGATTACTTGTACGCTCCTCCGGGGATGCAAGCCCCAGGTGCCCTCTGACTCTTTCCAGAGCGTTATAGACGTAGCCCCATGCACATGATGCCCTCTGACGATCTTCGAACATTATGGACGTAGGCTCCTGGTGCCCTTTACGGGAACTATGCCAATCCCATCTACAACCAAGGCTCATGCGTCAAAGGATTGTTTCTCAAACTGCATATTCACAGTAGACTGGTCAGGAACCCTATTGCATGCATCCTCTTTTCTTTTATATTATATATCACAGTTTATATGGCATGGTGTTTTCTTGTATCTTGTTATGTCCGGCTGAGGACCTGGTTATCTCTCCAGGTTTAGACGAGTTTCTACAGGAGTACGGAGCGGCACTGGATCCATCTTTCATTGATGACGAGACAGTTTCTACTGATTTCTAGTATATTCCTTATTTGAGACCTTAGTAGATATTTTTACATCTCTTTTCTTTTTATTTTGTGGAGGTTGGACTCCGATCTTATGAGACTATTTTATAGTTGTTTGGAGTGAGTATGTTCACCCGGCTATCTTTTGATACACTCATTTATTATCTGGACTTTATTATCTTCTGTGTTGAGCTGTGATGAGATTAGATTATATTATTCTGGCCTGTGATTACTGTATATACAGCTTATGTATGTATACGAAGATTACATATATTGGAGTATTTTTTGTATATGTTCAGCTGGCATGTTCACGTACTTGATCCTATATATTTTGGGACTGGGGTGCTACAAGAAGTTATGATTGGCGCGCTCGTGGACTTTGGAGTCCAGATAGCATGAGTCTTCCTATCTTTGGAGACATCAGATGCTTGCTTGGCAGCATTGTGCTTGGCACCCCCAGCGCCAATCATTGCTTCATGGGCTGTTTAGTCAACTTGACGACCAAAGTCTTCTGTGTCGTGCCGACCGATGCAACATTGCATTGAGTTGTCACTTTCTCGTCAAAGGAGAAATTCGTCTCCAGCAGAGTCGCCATTTTGTTTTCAAGAACAAAAGTTTTCCAAGAAAACTTTCTACAAACTAAGAAAGAAAACACAAAAGTATAATTTTGATTCTGGAAAAATACAACTATAGAAATCTGATCAGAAGACGATTACTTTATCCCTTGGATGATGTGATGATGAAGAAAAAAGTCGCTTGAACGTGCTGCAACAACTTGGTCAGGAGATTATAATAATTAGCAGTCCATATGAAATGAATTTGAAATCTATTTATAGAGTTCTGAAATAACTGTCAGATAGTTAAAATGATTGGCGCATGGTGCAATTGGTGTGCCATCACCCATTTGCACGAACGGTTGGCTTAACTGTTTGGGACGCGTGGCATTCTGTGAGAGAGATGCGCTTGGTCATGGGTGTTAGCCCGTTAAGCCATAGTCAAACCGATTTCGATAATTGTCCTAAACTCCGAACTTGATATGGAAAGAAACCGAAGATTGCAGTTCTCACCTCCACTGAGTTTTTCATATTTATTTTGTATTTTTCTTTTATTGAGTCTAAATTATATTATGAGTCGGGATCACTGGCACTTAGAAATTTTAATCCAAAAACTATTTGTGATCCAGACCCAAACCAAAATTGCTTTCTGACCCAAACTAAACCATCAGGATGACCAGGATCCCTAGTAATCGAACTTGAAAAGAATTCTAATCGAACTCGGACCGAACTCGAACCGAACTCGGTTACCAGAGATCACTCCTGGTCAGCAGCTTTACCTATTCTTTTGGATCACCAACGTTTAAATTTATGAACGTTAGACTACCGAGTTCTTCCCGAACTCGGTCACAAAAATTTATATAAATAAGAGAAGAAAATACCAATTCTATTCACTCATTCATTCTTCGCCTTCTTTATCTATTCCTAAGCTTTTTATACAAGTTTCAAAGCGTTAATCTTTAATTCTCTAAGTCAACCCGTTCCTTCTAGTGTCTGTGGTTTCCAATTAGGAGTGTTCGAGTTGTACAAAGCTTGGCGTATAAAAGCTTATCTCAAAAAGGTGTTGTTGAAGTTTGATCGTGGGCTATGCATAAAAACTCGACGGTGTTGATGTTGGCGTGTTTTTTGGAGTAAAGCATGCGGTGTAATCTCTATTCAAAATAGTGGATTATAGCGAGCAAGAGTTCTCGCGAACTGGACTAGTCCTCTTAGAGGGAAATCGGTATAAATATGTTGTGTTCGCGTATTATTTTCTTGCCTCAATTATTTGCTGCTTTACTCATATTTAAATTTGATTGATTATCTACTTCACATGCTTATAATTTTTAAGTGTCAATTATTTTTTTGCTGCACTCGATTTTCCCCACTAGAGGTGCCATCTATCCTACAATTGGTATCAAAGCACAGTTTATCTCTAGTCGGAATAAAACTCCTTGAGATATGGTATCCTTATATCCAAGCAATGGTGATGGTCAGTCAACAAGTAGGCTACCCCTATTTAATGGTACAAACTACACGTATTGGTAGACTCGTATGAGCTTTGTCCTCAAGTCTCTTGATTTTGATTTATGGTCGACTGTCATGAATGGATATGAGAAACAACTACCTATTGAGGTATAGGATGTTCTAGTAGAAAAAACCATTCGACATATAAATCGACAATGAAAAGAAACAAGATAGTCTTGATGCAAAATCCATCAATACATTATCTTCTACTGTAGATAGAACTGAGTTCAATAAAGTTTCTACATTTGTCACGTCTCACGAGATTTGGAAACTTCTTGAGGTTACTCATGAAGGTACTTCACAAGTGAAGGAGTCCAAAATCTCAAGACTAACACAAGGGTATGAGGCCTTCAAAATGAAGCATAATGAGACTATTACAAATATGTTTATTTGGTTCCTAGATATTGTTAATCCGCTATCTCTCCTTGGAAAAGAATACAATAATCACGAGAAGATTCAAAAGGTGCTTCGCGTGCTAAACAACAACTGGAATCCTAAAGCGACAACCATTATTGAAGAAAATAATCTCACGGTCATGACGCTTGAAACCCTTATGGAAAAGCTCATGACGCATGAGCTAAACCTTAAAGATTTTGAAGAGTCAGCTCCAAAAGAGAAGACGATAGCATTCAAAGCTAACCACAAAATAGTCTTTGACGATGAGAGTAAGATAGACTACTTAGACAACGATCAAATGGCCCTTATGACAAAAAAAATTAGCAGATTTCTCATATATGAGAATTCGAACAAGAAGAAGAAAGATTCCAGAGACGATGAAGAACCTATCTATTTCAGCTGTAAAAGAACAGGACATATCAAGAAAGACTGTCCTGTTATAAGGAAGGGAAGCAGGCATGATCAGACATGCAAGAGAAGGTCTTCTTCTAGAAACTATGCCAACACAAGCATATGGTATGAAAGCGAAGCTAGTGATTCTGAAGGAAAAAAGAAGCCTTGCAATACGGGGAACCTATGTTTCATGGCTATCGATGCTAAGGTAATATCAAACCCTCTCTATGAAGAATCTACATTTGATGAATTGTCTGATCTATTAGAAGATCAGAGGAAAAAGTTAGATATGTAAAAAAGTGCAAAGAAAGAGCTGAAGTTTGTACAATCTAAGTTTTCAAAGCAATCAAGAATGCTAGAAGATATTAAAGATTCTTCTAGTAACACCAATGAGATTACTTCTTTGAAGTTAAGCTTACATAAAACTCTTGAAAAGCTTGAGAAAGCAAATCAAGAAATCTAAAACTTAATGATCTCTATGAACTAGAGAAAAAGAAGTATAACATTGCTGCTCAGAGAGTAGATGCACTCAAGGCCAAGTACAATGAAGCCCGTGATATCTACAAAAAGTTAGAGATCAAACTGGGCAAACAGGTTGTTAAACCTATAGCTCAGGTGAACACAAGTCACAAGGCTAAACACAAACAGAACACAACCAACACTGCTAGAACTGTCAAAAACCATGCATATATATACATTTCCACACAATAAGAAAACACACACATCGTTAAAAACTCATATACATGATCTTCGAACTACACCTAGCACTAATACTTCTGCTACAAGTCACTATTGTGGTATAAAAGGACATGTATCAAATCACTATAAAATTAGAAAGCTAGTAGATATTAATGTGTATGTATTGGTTCCAAAAACAAATCAGGACCCTCAAGAAAGTGGGCACCAAAGGTTACATCTTCCATTTGTGTTGTAGGTGGACCTTCCTCCTTCCACTAGAAGCAAGTGGATACTCGAAAGTGGTTGCTCCAAGCACATAACAGGTGATAACAAATTGTTTACAACTCTATCGATGAAGAAAGAAGGCTATGTCTCCTTTGGGAATAACCTTAAAGTACATATCATTGAAATTGGCGACATATGTACTTCTCCTTCACCTATTATTAAAGATGTATGCTTAGTAACAAAATTAAAACATAACCTACTCACTATTAATCAACTGATTAATCATGGTTATGGAATTAATTTTGTTAAAAATTAATGTTATGTTTATGATAAATCTTTTGGAATAATTTTCTTTGAGGAAATAAGAGAGGACAACTTATATATAGTATATTTGTTAGAAAAGACTAACAGTACCAGAAAGTGTTTGTTCACAACTCAAGACGAAAGCTGGATATGGCATATACGTCTTGGACATGCGAACATGGATACTATTGCAAGATTGTCCACCAAGAAACTGGTAAGAGGCTTACCTAAAATAACTTTCAAAAAAGACATGGTCTATGCCGAATGTGAAAAGAATAAGGCATCTAGATGGTCTTTTCAATCAATAAATATTGTAAGTACCTCTAGACCCCTGTAATTTCTTCATATGGACTTATTTGGACCAAGTAGAGTCGCCAGACTTGGCGGTAGGCTATATGCTTATATGATAGTTGATAACTATTCATGATATACTTGGTTTTACTTCTTACAAATAAGAATGAGGCCTTTCTGAATTTATATCTTTTTGTAAAAGGTGCAAAATTAGAAAGGATTTATGATTACTTGGATACGAAGTGATCATGGAGGAGAATTTGATAACCACGAGTTTAAATCATTTTGTGATTCAAATGGGTTATCTCATGAATTCTTTTGCCCCAGAACTCCTCGATAGAATGGTGTTATGGAGAGGAAGAATATAACTCTGTGCGATATAGCCAGAGTTATGCTTAACTAGTATAATCTTCCAAAGTATTTTTGGACAGAAGCTGTCTATAACGTATGCCATGTATTGAATTGAGTTCTGATTAGTCCTATTTCTAAAAAGGCTCCTTATGAATTATGGTTTAATAGAACTCCCAACATCAGCTATTTCAAGGTCTTTGGTTGTAGATGTTTTATTTTATATACAAAAGATAACTTGGGAAAGTTCGATGAAAAAGCTTATAAGGGCATATTTTTGGGATATGCTGCAAAGAGTAAGGGCTATAGAGTATTAAACAAGAGGCCACTAGTTGGTGAAGAGTCAATAAATGTCACATTCAATAAGCTGAACTGTCAATGCGATGACTTTAGTGACAATAAAAAGAGAAAACTCCCAACAACATAACACCAGAAGATACACCATCTAGGTCCTATCTGGAAAGTCTGCTGAAACGAATACGATTTATGCCAGACCATCCCTAAGAACTAGTAATAGGTGATGTATCAAGAGGTGTAAGTACTCGCTCAAGCACAAGAGATTTAGTAATAGCTAATGTTGCATTCATTTACAAAATAGAACCCAAAAGTATTTTAGAAGCTTTCAATGATAAATTTTGGATTTCTGCTATGCAAGTGGAACTTAACCAATTTGAGCGAAATCAAGTTTGGGAACTCGTTCTTAGACCTATTGATCATCCAATCATTGGTACTAAGTGGGTGTTACGAAATAAATTAGATGAGAATGGTTCAATCACATACAATAAAGCACGTATAGTAGCTCAAGACTATAATCAAGAAGAAGCTATTGACTATTATAAGACGTATTCTCCGATTAGAGTCTATTAGTAGGCTATGTGCTTTTGCAAGTTTTCATGGTTTAAAACTCTTTCAAATGGATGTCAATAGTGCTTTTCTAAATGGTTTTATAAAGAAGAAGTTTTTGTAAAACGACCTCCTGGCTTCGAAGATTTTAAAAATCCTAATCACGTATTCAAGCTTCGCAAGGCTCTCTATGGTCTCAAACAAGCACATCGTGCATGGTATGAGCGCCTTAGTTCCTTCTTGCTTGACCACGGCTTTTCAAAAGGGAATATTAATTCAACTCTTTTTATAAAATCTTTGGATAAGAATATTTTATTAGTGCAAATATACATAGATGACATAATTTTTAGATCAATAAACGAGATGCTATGTAACAAGTTTGCTAAGTGTATGCAGAGTGAATTCGGAATGAGCATGATGGGAGAACTAACATTCTTCCTCGGACTACAAATCAAGCAGAGTTCACAAGGGATATTCATTAATCAAGCAAAATATACAAAAGATTTGTTAAAGAAATTTGATATTGATAAATGCCAAACCAATTGGCATACCTATGGCAACATCTACAAAGCTTGATACAGATGAAAGTGGTACACCGACTGACGTTCGTAAGTACAGAGGTATGATTGGTAGCTTATTATACTTAACTGCTAGTCATCCTGACATTATGTTCTCTGTATGCTTATGTGCACGGTATCAAGCTTGCCCTAAAGAATCACATGTGAGCGCCATTAAGCGTATCCTACGATACCTTAAAGGGACTTTAACGACTGGTCTTTGGTATCCCAAAACTGATTCGTTTGACCTGATAGGTTACTCGGATGCAGATTTTGCCAGATGCAAAGTCGCTTGTAATAGTACCAGTGGCACATGTCATTTTCTCGGAAAGTCCTTAGTCTTTTGGTTTTCTAGGAAATAAAATTATGTTGCATTATCAACAACTGAAGAAGAATATATAGGTGCAGGACGTTGTTCTGTACAAATTTTGTGGATGAAGCAAACCTTACAAGACTATCAGTTATCATTTTATCACATCCCTATTTACTGCGACAACACTAGTTCCATTAATCTCACGAAAAACCCGATATGTCAATCTCACACTAAATATATAGAAATAAGACATCATTTTCTTAGAGATCATGTTTTACAAGGCGATATTAATTTAGAATTTATTGACACTGAACATCAACTAGCTGACATCTTCACTAAGCCCTTGGCTAAAGATCATTTTAACTTTATACGAAGGGAATTAAGAATTTTAGATGTTGAAGTAATATAATTAAATGTTATTAGTTAATACTTATGAATTCGTAGAAATTATTTTGGTTATAAGCCGAAAGGGCCCTTCTGTCACACAAGTGTGAATAGCCTGAAACGACATGTTATACTAGTCTTCGAACAAACGCTACCTGGGATCCGATCCCTACAGTTAACCCAAAATATTCGATACGATTTATGTGTTATTAATTAGTTCATATTAATTATTTATCTCAACACAATTATTACTAATTAATATCGTATTTATGTTAAAACCCTATCATAAATTTTCTAATTCTGTCCTGATTACCAAGTAACCGAACTCGATCAGAGGTCTGGCCAAACTCGGACCGAACTCGGTCTGGGTGAATTCAAACAGAAGCTGGACAGCTGAAAGGCGGCAATATGTACGGTATCGGATCGTCGGCATCCCAGCCGTCCGTTTACTCTAGATATCCTCCTCTACCACTACCTCCACTTGTAGCTACACAACCCGCTTTACTAATGACACCTATAGTTAGGAGCAGATTACATAGATATTAGAGACCCTACATGTTCAGATGACCCAGGTAACCAATGTTCTAAACAATTGTGGTTTGATTCCTGCTACCA
This sequence comes from Iris pallida, assembly GCA_029216955.1. Classification (NCBI taxonomy): domain Eukaryota; kingdom Viridiplantae; phylum Streptophyta; class Magnoliopsida; order Asparagales; family Iridaceae; genus Iris; species Iris pallida. Next base: position 26,868,091 of record JANAVB010028000.1, on the reverse strand, counting down.
CTGCACTGGCGGCTCATGTTTCGACCACAACGTCTCTTGCACCGGCTCCTCCTTCAACGTCAGTGCTTCCTATACCGGCTCCTGCTTCGACCACAGTGCCTCATGTACCTATTGTTCCAAGCGGTGTTCCTGCTAAGGACCTACATCGGGTCCTCGGTATGGTGTTGGTGCAGTTATATGCGTGCGAACAGACGTCGCCACCTCCTCCACCAGCAGTTTGATATGCTAGAGTTTTATATTATTTAATTTTGATTATTTTGTAAACTTTATGGAATTTTGTATCTTTGATAGATTTGTATAAACGCACTTTTCTTTGTCATTAGAAAATATTTGACTGTACAAATATTTGTAGTTTGAGTCTATTTACTTCAATGTTATATATATTTGTGTTTGAGTTTAATGAATAAGTAATATATTTGTATTGTACAAATATAATGGCAATTTATATGAATATATAGAGATTTACAGGTATGAGCATTGCAGGAATCATTCGTTCTGGCAATAAAACAAACCTAAGCGATTGACTAGCGGCTGATTACCGACATTTATCTGTAGGACAGCGACATCTTACTGACTAACCACTGACTAAAATCTTGGGAGGACAACATGTTACCGAAAAAAATTTATTCGGTAACGTGTTGTCTAATATCCAAAAATGTACCAGACGTCTTACCGACGAAAATTTCTGTCGGTGACCTTCTGAAAAAATTAAAAATTTAGGCTCACAAAAATTTGTCACTAATCCATCGCAATACTATTGCAAGCCTCATCGACAGAAAAAAGATGTTGCTAATCTGTCAGTGTAATTTTTTCGCCAATTCAGTCACTAATCTGTCTCTACAGCGACCACGTACCGACGAAAATTTCTTAGCGACATTTAACGTAACGACGGCTTGTATTTGTCGGTATTCTATCGATATACTTTATTACTGATGGAATTACTACATATAGTGATGGAACTATGTGGATGGCCAAATGGACATGAAAATAGACACATAGATATTCCTATTAGTTTTCGTTTTGTGAGAAACTGATATCGGAAAGTAGATCAAACACATCGAGGAAGATGACTAACCTGCTGGTTCACAAGTAATTGTGCTGCTAGAATTGGCTACCAGTAGGACTATTTTGGTATACTATAATGGGTCATGAATATGTGGTGTTTGATAGGATTGTAGAGGGTCACGTTAGCTTCGTAACGAATATTCGTGTAGTATCACGGGATGCCGAAAAGGGGTCAAAACTGTCGTTATGCCACAAGGTGCTATCGGCTAAACGGGCTTGGAGGGTTTTCAGTTTTTGAGGGATGGAGAGATGGTGGCAGCTAATTATTGATGATAAAATATAAAACTTAGGTGTTTTATATGTTAGGGTTGTGTGGGATTTGGTTTGGATTGATTTGGTTTAGTTTTGGGCCTCCAATCAATAAATATGGCAAGGTGTATCTCTAGGATTCCCTATTTAGAAGTATGATAGATTGAGTCAATATACATGAAATCTATGCATGCATGGCTGCCATTTAATTGATAAAAATTAATCAATTATAGGTCTATTAGGCTTGGCAACCTAGGATGGGGTCCACTAAGTTCGTTGGACTAGGGTTTGACAAGTAACCACCAAGTTATGCATAGGTGAATTAATGGGTTAATATTGAGTTACCATATTTGGAAAGTCAATTGTGAGTTGTCTCAAACCCTTTATGATTGTACAAAATCCTCCAAAACTCGATCCAAATTCATCCTAATCAGTTATGGTAACCTATTATAGGCTTAACTAGGGCTAGTTGGACTAGTTGTAGGCCTACAGGATTTATGGTATCGAAATCAACTCCGAAAGGCTAATTAATGGGTGTTGTGTGCCATTTGAAAATAAGTAGCACATGGAAACTCAATTGAGTGGCACAATATTGGCTTGTGTGTCATTGGCTCAAAATAAGTCAAAACTATATATTTGGTCGAATGGTTTGGGTCGGGATCGAGTCTCAAATCAAAATAGAAAAATAGGTCAAATTTTATGGTAAAGGTGATAGTTGACTTTTTGACCCAAATATTATACATAAAAAATATATTACAAGGGACATATTTGAATGGGACATAATATATCAAAATAAAAGTGGATTTGTCTAGATTACGAATATGGAATTAGTTTTGAGAAACTAATAATTGTTGTGATTCAAAAGTCAAAGTTGTAGGACCGTTGAGCACCTCTAGAGGGGGTGAATATAGTGTGTGCATGTGCAGCAGGAAATAATCACAACTTAAAAAATTAATAGATTATAAATTATGGCAAAAATAAGAGACAGTAAATTAAATGGCAGTAAGAGATAGAAGATCAAACTCAGTGAACACCGGGATATATACTGGTTTCCCTCGGAGAGGACTAATCCAGTCGCGAGTACTCTTGCCCGCCGTCAATCTACTATTTGTAAGCTAAATGAGAGCTTGTCGTCTCTTTACAATATCGTGCTTGGCGATAAGTGCACGACCGACTTCACAACACCGTGCTTGATGACGAGCGCACGACCGACTCCAATAAACTTGAGTACGAAAACTACTGAGAATTTTTCTGACTTGCAGCCTCTTTACAACTCTGTAAACCAAAGACTCTAAATCAAACAGAATGTTACCGGCTTCGTCTAAGAGTGGTGTAGGTGGAATATGAAAGCATTAGAGCTTTGAAAAACGCTTAGGAAGAGATAGAGAGAAGAGTGAATGAGTGATTAAAATGTGAAAATCCTTCTCTATTTATAGTGTTTTTCTTGAACGAACTCAGGCAGAGTTTAGGCTAAGTTCGGATGCGAGAGTCCCGCAAACGAACGTTGCATGCAGATTTGGAGGGAACTGAACTTCAAATCTAACCTAACCGAACTCGGTCAGAACTCGAACCGAACTCAATCTGAGTTCTGCTAGAGTCCTGGTAGATAATAACTCAATTTGAATGGGCCAAACTGCATAGGTATTTTGGGCTGTTTGGATATGTAGGGCTTTTGAGATAAATTAGTGGGCTTTTGAGATAAATTGGTAGGCTTTTTGGATATGTGGACTAGAAATAACCTAAGCCAGTAATATCCCGATCGATGTCACATTTTATATTTCTTAGACTCAATAAAAGTAAAATACAGAAGAAATATAAAATGACTCGATCCGGATTCCAATACAATTGCTTTTGGATGATGACTCGATTGTTCTTTATAGATGCAGGATGTAGACGTAGTATGTTCTTTGATATTGATTTCAGTAACCAATAACATTAGTAGCAGTTCGTATAATTTGCGTATCGAATTAAGTTATTGTTTGATTATCAAAATCAGGTGTGACCATTTAGGCAATTGGCTAATAATCTTCCCCATTTTGATAATTGACAAACTTAAGTCTATACCAAAATATAACTAAAATGTAACTTTGAAATAGTATATCTGACTTGTTTATATTGGAATTTTTCGTTGAAGTTTGAAATTTTGGTATTGCTCTTCTCCCCCTTTGTCATGTACGAAAAATGAGTAGCTCCTCTGCAATATGTGAAGCCAACAATTTAACACAGACAAGGAAAGAGAAAGAATAATATCCATAGAAGCCAAGCCATAACACAAAAGAACTAGCAGCAGCAGTAAAGTAAACTAATAACTCTCATAATGGTACTGAAAGAAAATACAACATAAAGGCATAAAAGTCATAGCTGAAAGAGTTTATGACTGCTAAAAACTGCTACAAAAAGTCAAACTATGAAAGTTTGGACTGCTACAAAGTGCAACTACATAGATCATCATTAGCAAAAAAAATTTCAAAATACTAAACTGAAAGCCCAAATCACATCTAAGCATTATCATCATCGGATGGAGCAGTAGGTGGCTGAGGATCGAAGTAAGCAGTAGTTGGATCAAAGTATCCGTAGGTGGTCAGATCATCGAACCTTGGTCCATCGAAGCCAGGATGATAGATCATCAGAATAGAAGAAAGTAGGGTGATGCACGAAACTATTGTGCAGATCAGCAATGTTGTTCCTCAATACCTGAGCCTATGAGGTATAACGAAACTCAACATCGACATAACTTTGATGACGTTGTCCAGAGAGGGTGACAAAATCATCAAAGCGCTGGTAGAACTGCGGATCAAATCCTAGAGCAGAAGCAGTAGGAGCAGGAGAGACTGGATCAGCCTGGGCCTCGATAAGAGCAGCACCGTGTAGAGGTGGAGGTAGAGAAATTTTTTTAGATATAGTCAGCTCAGAAGATGACGAGGATATAGGACATATATCAAGGTTGATTTCAAATCACCTAAAGATAGTTGCTAGATACATGGGGTACAGAAGGTTACGCCCCACTCGTCTACAACCAATCATTCAAGCCATGAAGGTTTTGGGATAGAGAAAGGAACACCAAAATGAAGGTGATACATGGAAGACATCTCATAAAAAGTGATCTCATTAGTAGATCCCTTCTTGGGAAGTGAAACAGAGAATACAAATCGATGTAACTGATAAAAGTTCTGATTAAGGTGCTTTGATAACCTACCACTGCAAGGGACAGGATTAGGATGACACATTGTAGCCTTAAGGGAATCAAGGGTCATATCTTCAAAAAATTGAACTCGATGAATGTCAATTAATGCCTCGCCGATATTCGGCATATGGAAATGTTCACTGAGGTCATTTGAGTTGAATTCAATTTCGTGTCCGGTAACACAGGAATAGATGTCACTTGAGGTTTCAAAGAAATCTCGGAGACTAAGTCTATCAAAGTGGAGGCGTACACTGAGAAACAGTAAAGTTGACCGATCGCCCGGGGCAAATTTTCTGATAGCGGAACGCGTTAAACCAAGATTTTGATATTTCTAAACATGGAAATAAAGTTGTGTCAAATTCTTCTTCGCCAGTAGGATGAGTAGGACTGAATACGTTTTTGGGTTCGTACTCAGAAGTAGAAGACGAAGCGGATACGGAATCTAATTTTTTTCTCTTAAAAATTTTGGGAGCCATAGATAAAAATGAGAAAGGAAAGAAAATACCTCAAGGAGAATGGAGAAAGAAATGGAGAATGTCACCTTCTTGAGCTTCGTAAACCTAGGAAACATGGAGGAGTTGAAAAATAGAATTTTTATGAAGTTTTCGGTGCTCGGATAGAGAAAATAGGAGGAAGAAGAAGGGTTTATAAAGGGGCTAGGCCTGGCTGTGCTATTCTAGACATACGAACCGACGTCAACCGAACTCGGTCCGAGTTCCGACAGAGTTCGGCCACTTGTATTTCCATTTCATTTTATGCATAATGAATAATAAATAGACTTAATAACCTTTAATTTTTCAATTTAATAATATTCATTACTTTGGGTTAGATGTAGGGGACGGAACCCAGCTAGCTTAGTGTCACGCCCCGCTCCCGGATAATCGGGTACGGGTCGATGTCATGCCCGGCCTACACTGTCATTGACAACGGTAGTGAGCCGTCTAGTCATATAAATACAAGAACGTCTCATCACAGCATCTAATCACGGAATCTATACTACCATCACAGTGATCCACTATACAATTATTACAACTTATACATGAATGTCGGGGTACAAAGCCGGTAAAAGATAAATGATACAACAACAACATGTAATCAAATACATTCTATCAATCTCTATACATGAAACTAGATATATCAATATCAAGTGAGCTCCAATGCCATCCATGAATGATAACCTATGATCCGTCTCACCTGTAATCAACGATCCAGTCATGAAAGGAGCAAAGTACAATGTAACTCAATAAAACTCACCATAGAGATCAATAGAACAGTATAGCAAATATAATTGAAAGACGGAGAAGCAATATGAATATAAAATATGTACTAGCTATGTGTACATGTGCAATTGGACGTTATCAACATGTGGGGACAAATATGTAATCAGGCATATAAAATATGCTATCAGCCACGCAATAATCAGGCATGTCTAATGACAATGCTATCAGTCACGCAATAATCAGGCATGTTTGACGACAATGCTATCAGTCACGCACGAAATGGACTCAGGCATACATAGTATGCTATCAGACAAGATTTGTCCAATATTAGTCCATCACATGTCTCTAGAACGTCCTCCACCCGACACGAGAAATAATGCAAGCAATCAATCAAGAACAAGTAGAATAAATGACATGATAACAAGTGTGAGTGCAATGCATGCAATGATGGTAATACTGAGTACATGTACTTGCCTTGATTCCGAGATTTTGTCCAAGTCTTCTAGATCACCTATAATTAGAAGAAATAGGTTTTAGGAATTATTCCAAAAAGATTTCCTAACTAAATTCTAGTGACCAAACTAACCTTCTAACTAGTTATTTCTGAATCTATTTTACTGAAATAATTAGCCTGGCATACTCTCACATGGTCAGCCCAATATCCAACTCAATGCACCCAAACCCAATATCCTGATCCAATGATGTAGGCCAATAGAAACTTAAAGTACTGAATTACATAAAATGGCCCAAAACTGAAATATGATATTTTTCATACCATAACCCTATGCTGGTGGGCCACCAAACAGGAAACCCTACTACACAAGCAACCAACTAACTTCACGAATTGGTCCACCACCTTACTGAACTGAACCATAACCCACCATCAGGACCTAATATAACACTTGCTGACTCAAGTCTATGACCAAATTATAACGGCTACCCAACCACTTCCTTTGTTCAATTCCACTTAGAATTCAAATCTAACGGCTATTTCCCAAGCACCAAGAACACCCTGCAATGCTACAGCAAGTGATTCGACATATAATCCAACCTACAACTAATAGTCCAAAACTAGATAAACTTCCAAACTCTGCCATATAACACAAGATAAACCGACTTTTATCCCTATACTCTGGTGTCGATCGAGTATCGTATTCATCTCCTGTGTCCACATTAGATCGGACACAACTCTAACACTGACAATAGGGAATTAGAGAAGGTACCTGCACAGTTGTCCGATACGCAAACTTCTTGAGTCCACAACTGCTGCCAAAGTCCTCAGTGTCCAATACAGGAACTTCTCGTGTCCAGATCGAGTATTCCAGCTGTCTTGGACAATTCACTGAATAGGTAATGTGCATGAACGAAAGGGAACATTCATGAGCTCAATCCGAATGGTATCGACTCCAAATTTGGAGAATGCACCGAATCTGATCAAGAAGACTCACAACTCTTAATTGAACCTCAAGAATTGAATCGATCAAGAATTATCTATAGGAATTCATACGGTAGGAATTTGAATGTCAGGAAGAGGAAGGAATTTGAAGAACTCACCGATTGGTCGTCGAGTTTGATAGGAAGGAGTCGAAGCTATGAAGCAACATAGAAGCTCTTCATCCTTTCGTCGCTCAGAGCAGAGCTCGAGACTCGAATCACCATGGTCGGAGTTCGCTCAAGGAAGAAGAAGAAGCAGGGGATCCTGTCACCAATTCGGCAGGGCTTCGCCGCTCCAAGGATTGATGAAGAAGGAAGAGGACTGGGTCCTATTTATAGGCAGGCGTCGATCAGGCGGTTGGTCGGACACCTGACCGACGGTTGGGCAGGCAGCGGCCGTTACGATCCGACAGTCGCGATGAATTGGTTTGTTGAAAATTGACGGTAGAGATGAAATAGGCAGTTAGACAGTTAGGAAAGAAGCTTTTAGAGGAGCCTAGAATTCATGGTCGTCGTCGTCGTCGTCGTCATCGTCCCACTGCAACAGAGGAGAAGTGGAGGGAAATTAGGTTGGAAAGAAAAGAATTCGAATTATATAGCTGTTGGTTCAACTATCGGGTTTCGGGTTTAGCGGGTTAGGTTTTCGGGTTGGGATTTAAACCCGGATCCGTGCCCAATAACAAATGGGCCAGGCTGGTTATTGCAAATGGTCGGGCTTCTTCGGGTTGGGATTTGAACCCGTATCTGTGCCCAATAACAAATGGGCCAGGCTGGTTATTGCAAATGGTCGGGCTTGCTGAATGGAAGCCTATGAATTTGGGCTGAGGAAAATAATAAGGATTATTAATAAATCCTAATAATTAAATCAATAAGTTCAATTAAATAGAAAATTCGTGAAATTAATAAATCTTAATAATTCTTTATAAAGGATTTAAATAATTAGAAAATTATTAATGATAATTATTGAAAATAAATAAAATCTTAAGTAAATTACAGGAGAAAAGTCAATTTAGAAAAGTGGAGTTACAAATCTTCCTCCCTTAAAAAATTTCGTCCTCGAAATTCCAGATGGCACGATTAGGCATGATTAGGAATAATTAATACAAATTTGAATTGGGCACGAAAAGTGGTACAAATGATAGTCACGAAAACATGATCAAAGATAGTAGTCTCAATAGTATCCGGCAATCATATATATATCTGGAGTCACTTTCCCTTCAGTTCCTACCCCGCCAGTATGCATCTGGCTGCAGTGAGCTTTCGGTTCCATGGTCCCGATAATGATATATTACTAAAATACTCTGTCAACTTTATCCGATATCAAAAAAATTTATAATTTTAGGACTTAGTCTCAATAATATCCGAAAGCCCATAATTACCTGTAATTACTTTAACTTAGAGTCCATGTCTCGCCAGTGTGCAGCTGGCTGCAATGAACTTTCAGTTTCCATAATCCAGGTATATGACTACAGTGCACATCTGCCACGTCATAGTAGCCGTCGAATATTTCTCAACTTTATCCCGAAGATTTCCAAGAATTTATGAAGATTCAAAAAAAATTCTTAACAGTACAAGTCATGATAGAAAGGGAACGAGTAGTTTTATTGAGTACTAAGGGACAACAAGGATCAACAACAGCCATTATGAAACAATAGTGAGATACAGAGACTTTTAGAAACAAGTCTTGAATACGAAACAACAAGAAAAGTCTAGATGTTAGGAAGAATCACAAAGGAAATGAGGACCCACTGTTTGCTCCAGCTATACAAGAATGCCTCCAGTCTCTAATCCTCGCCCGGAATCGGAATAGCCTCTGCTCCTTCCTCTGTCATAAGGTAGACACGTCCTCTGGCTGTAGAAGTCCCGAAGGTCCAGCTGTTGTACGAGCAGTGGTGCTCTCCCTAGCCGGATGATCAACTGCACCACAGATAAGGTACTATCCAAGTCTCTTCCTACAGACCTGCCAGGTATGGCCCTCTTTCTGACAAAATCCATAAGGCTGCAGAACTGGTCATTGCTGCTGCTGCGGGGCCCTCTGAGGAGGCTGGGATGTGAATGTCTTCGTCTGCTGGTTATTGGGACGTTTGGGTGGTCCCGAGTGGCTACCTCCTCCACTAATGTCACGATCTCTCTTGGGTCTGAGGCTCAGATCAATCTCCAATCTCTGAGCAACGGCGACCATCCCAGCATAAGTAGTCGCTCCGTTAGCCGTGACTAGGTAGCGAAGCTCGTGGCTCAAACCCTGCCTGAATCTTGTGGCTCTCATGACTGGATCTCTCGCTCTACCTTCTGCAAACCGACTAAGTCGCCCGAACTCTGCTGCGTACTCATCAACTGAGCGAGTCCCCTGCTCAAGAGTCTGAAACTGGCACTCCAAAGCCTCTCTAGTTACCGCCGGGAAAAACTTCTCCTTGATGATTCCCACAAACTGCTTCCAAGTCAATCATGGTACTGCAAGCTAAGGTTCACTCCTAAACCAGGTACGTGCCAGATCATACATCTGCACGCCAGCTGCCTCCACCTTAAGGTCCTCTGGAAGCCTAGATAGCCTCATCACCCTCTCTATATCCTCTAGCCACTCATCGACATAGAGTATACCCTTGGTCCCAAGGAACTCTCTAGGTACCATCCTTTTAAAGTCTAGGATGGAACCCTCTCTCTGATGGTGGGTGGAAGTAGTCCGAGTATAAGTAGGGGAAGCATGAGTATAGATGGGAGGAGGAATGAAAAAAATAGGCTCAGGCTGAACAAAAGTGGTGGTAGTAGGCTGTACAGGAGCCTGGGTGGGTGGTGGTGGAACATGTGATAGATGTGGAGTGTATGGCGGAGGTGGGATGTATGATGGGGTCGATATGGTAGTCGGTGGAGGTGGAATATGAGATGTCGGTGGAGCTGTAGTCTGGGGAAGTGGAGGTGGTGGTAGAGGTGGGAATGGGCTAACTAGTCTCTCAATACCCTCCCGCAAAATAGTGGTCTGCTCCCTCTGAGCATCCAACAAATTCTGGGTCTGGGCTCTCTGGGCCTCCAATAGCCCATGGACTAGCTCATGCATCTGGGTGCCCCTCATAGAACTAATGGAGTATCGTGAAGCAGCTCTTGTGATGGGTGTTACATGGGTACCGGAGCGCTCTGGGTCTACCATAGGTAGGGCAGATGATCCTCTCTCGAAATGGGCTAAACTCGGAGAGCGGCCTCGCGGATGAGGTTCCTTCATTCCTTTGGCCATCTCTGGAATTGTAGGAGGATAACTATCAGTGACTCGTAGGTGTACTGTGTGTGTTAACAAGATATATAAAAGACAAAAAATTAAGCAATATGATAACGGTCCTATGCTGTGATGAGTTTTCTATTTTTGCAGGCTTCTAATGGCACTCTAATCCTAAGTACCATTAGATAGAGACCTGCATGGGCCACCACTAAAAACATGTCACGCCCCGCTTCTGGATAATTGGGTACGGGTCGATGTCATGTCCGACTTAGACTGCCGTTGACAGCGGTAGTGAGCCGTCTAGTCATATAAATACAAGAACATCTCATCACAGCATCTAATCACGGAATCTATACTACCATCACAGCGATCCACTATACATTTATTACAACTTATACATGAATGTCCGGGTACAAAGTCGGTAAAAGATAAATGATACAACAACAACATGTAATCAAATACATTCTATCAATCTCTATACATGAAACTAGATATATCAATATCAAGTGAGCTCCAATGCCATCCATGAATGATAATCTATGATCCGTCTCACCTGTAATCAATGATCCAGTCAGAAAAGGAGCAAAGTATAATGTAACTCATTAAAACTCACCATGGAGATCAATGGAACAGTATAGCAAATATAACTGAAAGACAGAGAAGCAATGTGAATATAAAGTATGCACTAGCTATGTGTACATGTGCAATTGGACGTTATCAACATGTATGCATATAAAATATGCTATCAGTCACGCAATAATCAGGTATGTCTAATGACAATGCTATCAGTCACGTAATAATCAGGCATGTCTGACGACAATGCTATCAGTCACGCACAAAATGGACTCAGGCATACAGAGTATGCTATCAAGCAAGATTTGTCTAATATTAGTCCATCACATGTCTCTAGAACGTCTTCCACCCGACACGAGAAACAATACAAGCAATCAATCAAGAACAAGCGGAATAAATGACACGATAACAAGTGTTAGTGCAATGCATGCAATGATGGTAATACTGAGTACATGTACTTGCCTTGATTCCGAGATTTTGTCCAAGTCTTCTAGATCACCTATAATTAGAAGAAATAGGTTTTAGGAATTATTCCAAAAAGATTTCCTAACTAATTTCTAGTAACCAAACTAACCTTCTAACTAGTTATTTCTGAATCTATTTTACTAAAATAATTAGCCTGATATACTCTCACATGATCAGCCCAATATCCAACTCAATGTATCCAAGCCCAATATCCTGATCCAATGATGTAGGCCAATAGAAACTTAAAGTATTGAATTACATAAAATAGCCCAAGACTGAAATCTGATATTTTTATACTATAACCCTATGCTGGTGGGCCACCAATCCGGAAACCCTACTACACAAGCAACCAAATAACTTCACGAATTGGTCCACCACCGTACTGAACTGAACCATAACCCACCATCAGGACCTAATATAACACTTGCTGACTCAAGTCTATGACCATATTATAACGGCTACCCAACCACTTCCTTTGTTCAATTCCACTTAGAATTTAAATCTAACGGCTATTTTCCAAGCGCCAAGAACACCCTGTAATGCTACAACAAGTGATTCGACCTATAATCCAACCTACAACTAATAGTCCAAAACCAGATAAACTTCCAAACTCTGCCATTTAACACTAGATAAACCGACTTCTATTCCTACACTCTGGTGTCGATCGAGTGTCGTGTCCATCTCTTTTGTCCATATTAGATCGGACACAACTCCAACACTGACAATAGGGAATTAGAGAAGGTACCTGCACAGCTGTCCCATACGCAAACTTCTTGAGTCAACAACTGTTGCCAGAGTCCTCAGTGTCCAATACAGGAACTTTTCGTGTCCAGATCGAGTATCCCAGCTGTCTTGGACAATTCACCGAATAGGTAATGTGCATGAACGAAAGGGAACATTCGTGAGTTCAATCCGAATGGTATCGACTCCAAATTTGGAGAATGCACAGAATCTGATCAAGAAGACTCACAACTCTTAATTGAACCTCAAGAATTGAATCGATCAAGAATTATCCATAGGAATTCATACGGTAGGAATTTGAATGTCAGAAAGAGGAAGGAATTTGAAGAACTCACCGATTGGTCGTCGAGTTTGATAGGAAGGAGTCGAAGCTATGAAGCAACATAGAAGCTCTTCATCCTGTCTTCGCTCATAGCAGAGCTCGAGACTCGAATCACCATGGTCGGAGTTCGCTCGATGAAGAAGAAGAAGCAGGAAATCTTGTCACCAATTCGGCAGGGCTTCGCCGCTCCAAAGATTGATGAAGAAGGTAGAGGACTGGGTCCTATTTATAGGCGGGCGTCGGTCAGGCGGTTGGTCGTGCACCTGACCGACGGTTTGGCGGTCAACGGCCGTTACAATCTGACGGTCGCGATGAATTGGTTTGTTGGAAATCGACGGTAGAGATGAAATAGGCAGTTAGGGAAGAAGCTTCTAGAGGAGCCTAGAATTCTTAGTCATCGCCATCGTTGTCGTCACCGTCGTCATGGTCATCGTCCCACTGCAACAGAGGAGAAGTAGAGGGAAATTGGGTTAGGAAGAAAAGAATTCGAATTATATAGCTGTTAGTTCAGCTATCTGGTTTCGGGTTTAGCGGGTTGGGTTTTCAGGTTGGGATTTGAACCCGGATCCGTGCCCATTAACAAATGGGCCAGGCTGGTTATTACAAATGGTCGGGCTTCTTCGGGTTGGGATTTGAACCCAGATCCGTGCCCAAAAACAAATGGGCCAGGCTGGTTATTGCAAATGGTCGGGCTTGCTGAATGGAAGCCCATGAATTTGGGCTGAGGAAAATAATAAGGATTAGTAATAAATCCTAATGATTAAATCAATAAGTTCAATTAAATAGAAATTTTGAGAAATTAACAAATCTTAATAATTCTTTATAAAGGATTTAAATAATTAGAAAATTATTAATAATAACTATTAAAAATAAATAAAATCTTTAGTAAATTACAGGAGAAAACTCAATTTAGTAAAGTGGAGTTACACGTAGTTCGAAAATACTTCGTACCGTGTTGCTTAAACTTTTACGTCTTTTTAACAGAAGGACCCTTTCAGCTTGTACCGAAAATAACTTGAATTAATAAATATAAAAATCTCAAGTTGTAAGAATTTTTATTAAACATAACTCATTATTAATCTGAAAATTCAAGTATGCCTAGTTCACGTCACAGATAATTAAAACGGTCTTCAGCCATCAGTTTTGTAAAAAAATTCTGCTAATTGATGATCTGTGTCAACAAATCTAAGCAAATATCTATGTGATGTTGATGATCACGTAAAAAGTGATGATGTATCTCTATGTGCTTTGTGCGTGAGTGACAAACTGGGTTCTTAGTCAAATTGATCGTGCTAGTGTTATCATAATATATGGGAATCTTAGAGTAGTACAGATTGTAGTCTTTTAGGGTTTGCTTCATCCATAAAATTTGAGCACAACAGCGTCATGCAGTGATATACTCAGCCTCAATCGTTGATAGCGCTATAGAATTTTGCTTTTTGCTAAACAGGAGACTAAAGCTTTTCCTTGGAAATGACACGTACCGCTGGTACTTTTAAGAAATACTTTGCATCTAGCAAAATTCGTATCTGAATAACCGATAAGGTCAAAAGCTATGGTTTTGTGATACCATAAGCCGACTGTAGAAGTTCTCTTAAGGTATCGAAAGATAGGCTTAACGGCGCATAAGTGTGATTTCTTAGGATTAGCTTGATATCTAGCACAAATGCAAATACTAAACATGAAATCAGGATGACTAGCAGTTAAATATAATAAACTACCAATCATACCTCAATACTTACGTTGGTCGACTGGTTTGCCACTTCCATCAATGTCAAGCCGAGTTGATATAGCCATTAGAGATCCGATAGGCTTTACGTTATCGAAGTCATACTTCTTCAATAAATTTTTCGTATACTTCGCTTGGTTGATGAATGTTTCTTGTGAGTTTTGTTTGATCTAGAGTCCTAGGAAGTAGTTTAGCTCTCCCATCATGCTCATCTCAAACTCGCTCTGTATACACTTAGCAAATGTTTGACAAAGTTTTTCGTTAGTAGAACCAAAAATGATGTCATCTACATAAATTTGCTCATCTCAAACTCACTCTGCATAATAGAGTGTGTGCATATACAGGGAAAATAATTACCACTTAAAAAATTAACAGATTATAAATTATGGCAAACATAAGAGACAGTAAATTAAATTGCAGTAAGAGATAGAAGATCAAACTCAGTGAATACCATGATATATACTAGTTTTCCTCTGAGAGGACTAATCCGGTCGTGAGTACTCTTGCCCACTGTTATTCCACTATTAGCAAGCTAAATAAGAGCTTGTCGTCTCTTTAAAATATCATGCTTGGCGACAAGTGCACGACCAACTTCACAACACAGTGCTTATGACGAACGCACGACCGACTCCAACAAACTTGAGTATGAAAACTGAGAAGTTTTCTAACTTTCAGCCTTTTTACAACTCTATAACCAACGATTGTAAATCGAACAAAATGTGACTGACTTTAGCTAAGAGTGGTATAGGTGGAATATGAAAGCTTTAGATGTTTGAAAAAAAACTTAGGAAGAGATAGAGAGAAGAGTGAATGAGTGATTAGAAATATGAAAATCCTTCTCTATTTATAGTATTTTTCCTGACCGAACTCAGGCAGAGTTCAGGCTGAGTTCGGATGTGAGAATCCCGCAAACGAACGTTGCATACAGATTTGGAGAAAACTGAATTTCAAATCTATCCTGACCGGTCAGAACTCTGACCAAACTCCGTCTGAGTTCTACCAGAGTTCTGGTAAATCAGAACTCAATTTGAATAGGCCAAATTGCATAAGTATTTTGGGCTATTTGGATATGTAGGGATTTTGAGATAAGTAGGTAGGCTTTTTTGATAGGTGGACTAGAAATAACCTAAGCTAGTAATATACCGATCGATCTCACATCTTATATTTTATAGACTCAATAAAAGTAAAAAAACTGAAGAAATATAAAACGACTCGATCTGGATTCCAATATAATTGCTTTTGGATGATGACTCGATTGTTCTTTGTAGAAGAAGGATGCAGACGTTGTACATTTTTTGATATTGATTTCAGTAATCTGTAATATTAGTAGCAGTTCATATATTTTCCATATCGACTTAAGTTATCGTTTGATTATCAAAATCAGGTGTGACCCTTTTGGCAATGGGCCAATAAATCTACGATAAAGTATATTTATAGTCAAAGTTAAAAATAAAATATGGTTTAATAAATTAAAATAAAATTAAAAGTCCCCAAAAATTAGGGTGCTTACAAGAGAAAATGGTGCACCTGGTTTAGATTCATTCGGACGTGGATACTGACAGGTGGGTTTGGGATCCGCCTGGCTCGCAAGATGCAGTTATGCATTTACCGTCTATTTTTAGGGTATTTGTTGACAAATGATAGACTTGCTACATTTAGAATACAGATCACAAACCCCAAGTGTGTGCTCTGTGATGAGGAGAATGAATTTGTGAGACATATATTCTTTTATTGTAGAGTGTCATGGTCCATCTGTTATGAGTAGTATTGCAAGTCATTGGGGGTCGTGGTGTGGACAGGGAAATAGATGATATTATTACTAGGATTAGTACGAGGAGAGGTATAGGCCAGCTATGGTCCAAGACGGGCTGATTGAGACCTACATCATCTCTTTGTCATGTGTGGTGGAAACATAATCGACAGATCTTCGAGGGTTGTCTAATTCCCCGATTGGAGTTTTGCAGAACATTGATTATGATCTTACTGTTATGTCGCCTGTATTCGGATAAGAGAAATTGTATGCATGTACCTTTTTAATGGATGAATAATATTTACCCAGCTTTCATATATATATATTATTTTGATTTTTGATAGTTATAAGAATTTAAAAAATAGGTGCGAAATATATATGCGATGGTTGTTAAAAAATTATAAAAATAATCAATATAATTTTTATAAATTATGTAGAATATACATACAAATAGTTTATTACCATTTCCAGATCTCTCTTTATAATAGTAAAGATAGTGTTGTGTCAAAATCATGACTAGACTACTTCTTCTGGCTACTATTGTAACAATGGTCGAGATCTCTAGGATTATTCAACTCTTTTCAAACCACCTTACAACTTACATATAATAGTATAAATCATGCTGCTATCCATGTCACAAAATAGAGGGCATTGGGGTCCTCCTCTTTTACCTCCTAATGCAGGCCCCTTTTCTCCATGGACCGAGCATGTCCTTTGGTTATGAAAGCCATACAAGTTTAAAAATTAGTATGAATAGGTAAAACACAGATTATAAAGTTACCAGGAACTGTCTACTTACAAGTTTGTGACTAAATTTTTTATTAAAAGATTGTCCACAAAGAAATTTTGACAGTCCTACAAATATACTAGACTGTTAAATTTTTTGACAGTACGATCAATATAAGTTTCGACATCGAACATAAATCATGCATCAGTCTATAGTCATATATGTTGTTAGAATTGTAGAATTTTTCTACAGTCTTGTATTCATTATGTAGTGAGATCTATCAGAAATTTGATAGTCCATTATATTGGTAGGATTGTCAAATTCTTTGACAGTCATAGGATTGCAAAAATATTTGACAGTCCTATATCCAAAGTGGGCAGTGCCTTATTAAAAAAATTTTGAGTGACAAACTTATAAATACTTAGACACCCCCGAGTAGCCTTTGCACTATATTTATAATTTTCCTTTATAAATAGGTTGAAAAAAGTAGAATGAGATTAAAAAAGGAAATAGTAGAAGAGGTTAAAAATAGCATGAAAATATAATTCAAATTAGGAGTAGCATTTAGATTCTGGAATTTTGTCAGCTTAGAATTTAAGCCATGATATATCCAATTAAAATGTTTAGATCCTGATTTTTTCATTATACCCTCCTTTCCATGCCTGATAATAAAACTTTTATATTTAGCCTCGGGAGCTACAATGAGAAAAAGAAAATCAAAAACAAAAATTCAGCTCTAAATTTTTTTGGACACCTTAGGAATTAAACTCTAAGCTGATATAAAATTCAGAATATAAACTCTAATTAGCTCACTAGTTATCTTCTGGAGAGAGATGACAAAGGGTGAACAAAACAATATTTTTATGAATATATGCCATAAAAGTTGGGGCAATTGGTGAGATCCAGAGTGCTTGACAAAGAATATTTTTACCAATTTTGGAGAATTTTTGAGGATGCCGTTTATGAAGTGTTTACAAAATTCTCGCTTGGTAAATTTTTTGAGGCATTGGTTTGTTCGGCTCAACCCCCACCCCCCCCCCCCTCGCTCTTCCCCACCAAAAAATTGATGTAGTGTAATTGTGACTATTTTATATATATCTGAATTTCGAGACTTTTTATTTTTATTCCATTTATATCCTCACAAAATACTAATTATAACTACTAATACCTACCATATTTCCCCTTTTTTATCATTCATTATTTCTACTTCCTCTAAACTAAGGCTACTTCCTCCAGTGAGTTTTTAAAATCTTGTGTTTATACTATTTTCATCCTGACAATCATTCTTGTAAATTTTATTTGGCTATTGTTGAAGTCGAACAACGTATGATACACAACCATCAGGATATTTCCAAAAATCATATATCAAGAAGACTTTGACTTTAGGAAAAGTGAAATTTAAACTTCTTGTTTATATATGGACATATAGGTAATTTATTCTTACAAAAAACTTTTTGAACCATTCGTTAATGAATTATCAATTATAAGTTTGACTGGTTTAAAAATTATTATTTTAAATCATCCAAAATTAGACCCCTTATAACCGTTCATAACCACTCTTCTAAACTCATAACTGTTGGAGCTTTTCCTTGACATATAGAGAGCTTGCTCTCAACATGCCTAGCGAAGTTTAGTCCCATATTGGAAAAGCAACATGAGGTATCTCAATATATACTTGTTATGTTGTTGAGATTTTCACATGGGGTGGTGACCCTAAGGAGGGAACCATGTGGGTGATTTTACTAGGAGGTAAGGTTAAGTCTCCAATGTAAAGCTTAAGCTTTTTGCTCTTGGGAATTAATTTCTAATGGAGCTAAGCCCCGTAGGGGCTTAGCGACTCAGATTCGGGCTCATGGGCTCATGAGGCATAATATGGCAATTTGTTGGCGCACTTTGCACTTAGCACGTCAGCATTATCGCTAGAAGCATAGTGCGCTTTAGTTGCACGAGCCTCTTGCGCTACCGTTCGAGCGCCAGTTTGTACGGCCAGTTTGTGTGGCGGTTGGCGCGAGGTATGCGTGTGGCGAAGGTAGCGCGGTGTGCGTGTGGCACACGTACGCATTTGTGATGTGCGCATTTGGCGCGTATGGCGCAAGTTGCGCAGGTGGCGCACGTTGTTCGCTAGTTGGGTCAGATCATGTATGTGCATGATTTGGGCGGTTACAGCACGTTCGAAGTGATTTTTCCTACATCCCGAACGTTTTGTTAACTAGGCAGTTACAGTGCGGGCCTATATAAGGTTCTCTTCTCTCTCTCCCAGTACACAAATGTTTAGAAAACATTCCTTACGAATTCCACAGAGTATGAGAGAGAAGAGAAGTAGAGCACCAGCGCTACTTAGTGCAGGAGTCCGTACGCCATCCAACAAGTCAGAAGAGCGGAGTGTTCCAAAGTTCTTCGTTGAACTTACTGGTTCTTGGAAGATGTTCATGTGGGGCGAATCAAGATTTGAGCGCGGATGATCATTCACCCCAGCAGGCTGTTCTTCCATCCACTTCATCGTCTGTTATCCACTTCAACTCGTTCTGAACGAGAACAGTTCTGATCTAATCAAAAACTGTTAGTGGACCATCGCTGTTGCTGCTAGCAATTCGATTTGTACCTTCTTTTTAGAAGAATTACATTTGTTTGCTACAGTTACGAAATCTTTCTAGATTTTCGTAACCTAGAATCCTCGAAGGATCTCCATTGTGCACCTTCTTTGAAGTGTTGCGTCGAAATGTTATTTTTATAATCGTTTTATTTCTCAGTTTTCCATCAAAAATTACGCCCAGGACTAATATGTTGACCCAAACTGGATTACAGTCAACCTAATCTTGATAATTAACAAAATAATATTTGTCATAGTCCAATTAGACACATCAAATTCTATCAACATCCAAGATCGATCAACTCATCATATAAACCCAAGACGACATCTGCTTCAGACCAGCTGCTGTTTGTATTCTGAAGTATGTATTTTACTTTTATTGAGTCTAGACAAATGTACGTTGAGTCGTACTGAGCAACTTAGGGCTAGACTTATCCTTCATAGCTCCACTAAACCAAAAGCCAAATCAGCCCAATAAGACCAACTGCCTTTGAACATTTTGTCCTCATAGAGACAGAGTTCGGTCCGAACTCTGCCTCGATACAAAGTTCGGGCCGAACTCTGTCCCCTAATTTCCAGGACCTAATTTATAGGGACTGCGAGATGCTAGTTGTCCCACAACCAAAAATTTGAATTCTTGACACAAAATTCTGGCCGAATTCTGTCTATCCCAACTAGTATAAATAGGCCTTGAATTCTCTCATTGTAAACCATCCAATCTTCTCATTATCTTCTCTTCTATAGCCTACATACTAAAGAGCCTAATCATTCTATCCAACTTAGCCATCAAACTTCCCAACGAGGGAAACCAGGTTAAAATTTGTTGTGTTTGTGTATGTTTTCTTGATCTTTTTATTTTCGTATTTACTACTCTGATTATTTACTGTTGATGAAAAGAGTTAAATTTTATTTGGCCATTATCGTTATAAACTCTATTCACCCCCTCTAGAGTTGCCTATCTGTTCTTCAATTGGTATAACAGCTCTGTTCTCTCAACAAGGACTAACATCCTAGAGCTGATCCATGGCAACCACATAACCTATGTTTTCCAACCATGGTGAGGCATAGTCCACTCATAGGCCACCCCTATTTGATGGAACCAACTACACCTATTGGAAAACTAGGATGATTTTCTATCTCAAGTCACTAGACTTTGACCTGTGGACCATTGTCACTGATGGTTACAAAAAGTTTGCCATAATAGTTGTCGAGGGAGTTCTCATTGAAAAACCCAACGACAAGTATTCTGATGAGGAGAAGAAACAGGCGAGTCTAGATGCTAGAGCTATTAATGCTCTTTTTTATGCAATAGACATGACAGAATTTAACAGGATCTCGATATGCACCACCTCGTACGAAGTATGGAAGCTTCTGGAAGTGATACATGAAGGAACCATTCAAGTCAAGGAATCAAAGATCAGTCGTCTGACTCAAGAATACGAGGCATTCAAGATGAAGCCGAATGAGTCGATCACTCAAATGTTCACAAGGTTTCCTTGATGTCATCAATCCTTTGTCATCTCTTGGCAAAGAATACTCCAATCATGAGAAGATCTGCAAGTTACTCAGGGGACTACCGATGTCACGCCCCAGAACCAGAATACTGGAGAGCGGGGGCAGACATAGCCAGCTACGTGTAATAAAGTGCAACCCATCTCGCTATACGGTCACGGTTGTTCTAGATACATGAGGGTTTAACAACAAGCTAACAGTCTCTTAAGGTCATGAACAAGCCTAGTGTCTCAATCACAAGCAAGTATTAATAGTTACAAAATATAAGATCACCAAATATACAATAGTAAGGCGTCCCAAACGTTACATATTCAGCTGATCACGAAGCTAGTAATTATAAAATGTGAGGACTAGCAAGATTTTAGTTATACATGATCAACACTAGGATCTGTTAATCATGTTACAGCCCGTAGGCAGACAGTGAGTAAAGTAAAATCGAGCTAAACATGTGCTCGTCGGCTAAACGCCTCAAAAGAATATTTTTACAATAAAATGGGAGAGCCAAAAATAACCTGTCCTGGTTACGCCTGGTGGTCACCATCGGACTGGAAGGTCGGTAGATGTTACGACCCACACCCACTGTGAGGGTACGAGAATGTAACAACGTCCACCCTACGCCGCAGTGTCGACGGTAGAACAGTGTCCTAGGTCACAACATCTAACAATATAAGGTACCTGAACAGTATATACACCCCGAATGGAGGTAACATAACAGAACAGTCTCAATCACATATAAGGCAGATACAGAATAGTAAAGGTAGATAGAGAGATCAAAACCACAATGTAATACAAATAAGAGAGAGAGAATCCAAGTGTCTAAGATAACAACTCAAGAACATCCAGCTCAATATAAGTCTCTAAATATATATACAATACCTCAGAACAACAACTGAAAGTCAAAACAATGCTGAAGGAAAAGATAAAGCCTAGCTATCTAGCCTAGACTATGGGAGTAGCATCCTGTACTGCAGCTGGGTCCTCCAGAGGAACCAGGTCGCAGGTGTCGTCTAAGCCTGCTCCGTAATAGGTAGTACATAGGGCCTCATCCTCTTCCTCATCCTCTGTAAAATTTTCAACAGGTCCAGTCAGGACAGGAGCGAGCACAAAATATCTCACGCAGATCATAACAGGTTAGAAAATATAACGTGCAATAGAGTAAGATACATGAAACTCTGAAAGAAGATGTATATAGAAAACAGAAGGATATGATAATAGGAATATCTATATATGATAAGTAAGAATGTAAGCAATACGTGATTTAGAGTACAATATGGCTATGTAAACGGGTTGGATTATACAATAAAATGGGACTCCTTTGTACGTGGGTGTACAATGGACATATACAATTTCTTATACAATAAGATTGATCACATAACCATTTCTACTCTCCCTCCCCAATCAATACACAAGGATCCAATTCAGTTATGTTACCTTATATAATGGCTTATACAATGGCTTGAACAATAGAGCTCAATGTGATAATGAGAGTACAATATGCACAATGAGTGTACAATGATAAGAGTATTCAATAAATACAATATGTTAGTGAAACGCACATCACAATATGTATTTAGTGAACACAAAGGAGATAACATCGCAAAAGAAGATCCATTTAGTACCAATCCGTGTTACCAATGTGTCAGCATTAAGTAAATTAATCTATGGCAAGAATAAACGTTCTAGCTACTATAAAACGGTCAGAGAATGTACTCGCCTGTCACCCTGAATGACTGATATGAATGGATGTCTGAACTGGAGTCACAGAGTCCTATTTAGAGTAAAACAGGTTAAGATGTGTTCAATATATAATAATGGAAATTTGCAGTGCAAGCTACATGATTCTAAGTCAAACTAGGTCACACTTGGTCCCATCAAGTCTAATCTAGGTTAAGTCAACTCTTTGTCAACATTAGTCAACACTCTAGTCAACATGAAGTCAAACTAGGTCTACTAGTCCAATCTAGGTCAAATAGGTCAAGACTGACCCAAACAAGTCTAATAAGTCTCACTAGGCATAACCAAGCCTAGTCTAGCAATCACACACCAATCACAAGGCTATATAAATCATCTTTCATACATATTTACATATATAATACATATACTCACTATATATATAGCATACCTATATATAGGGAATTCATCCATGGCTATATGCCCACACACATATGTATATTCACATATTTATTCATACACACATATTACATATATATTTCATATTATATATATATATAGGCATACAACATATAGGGGTTACATTGTATTCATGCAAAGGGGGTTTAGTTAACATGTGTGTGTATGAAGTGTGCACTAGCATGTAATTGGGATTCAGGGAAACTTGTATTTAGGGTGTGATGTGGTGTCAATGTGTATGTGTGTGTGTCATATCCTGAAAAGGAAAACAATGAAGGGAACCTAGGAAAACAGGGTAGTGTCACATGTGATAGGAGTAGTGCCTCATGCGTGTTTGTGTAAGGTACTTGGCACTTTAGATAGGAATCTGGGTGTGTGATAAAGTGTCACATAGAGTGAATGTATTGCTAACAGTGAAAGGAAATTTCAGAAAACAGTGTGTGTGGTGTTTCCAGGAACCAAGTGACAGGATATATTAGCCATGCCCTTGTGTTCTCAGGAAACCAAAGTGACAGGACATATATGAAGACCATGTATCATAGTGTCCCAGTTGTTTACAGGATACATAGGAATAGGATATAGGTTATGTTCAGGTGACAGGAAAGCATTTTCTGTGTGTAGCAGTGCATGTGTGTGACAGTACAAATAGATAGGGAAAACAGTGTAGCATAGGATATAAATTAGTATGTGTATTCTTTAGTTCTCAGGAATTAGGATTTAAAACAGTGTTCAATTGGGGAAATATTTCCAGGTGAATCATGTGACAGGGTCTCAGTGTACATTAAGCATTCATCTTAGGAATTAGAAGAACAGTGCATCCAATCTCAGGTTTAGCCAAGAATATTGGAATGGTGTCTGTGTACATGAGTGTATAGATGCCAATGTTAGATTAGTGTGTGAACTTGTATAATCCCAGGGAATACAATACAAGTGTCTCAGATTTGTGCGACAGTAGGTAACATGATAGGAAATTAAGTGTGTTTACATATGAGAATGCATGGAACAGTTTCAGATTTTCACCATCAAGACATCAAAATAGTGGGATAAACTATGTGTCAGTTCAATTAAGAAATAATAGTTAGCAACCCAAAAATGAATTCAGACCCCATTTGCCAACACCAATCCTAAACCAATATTCCATTAACCTAACACATATGTTCTCAGTCCGTACCATTCCTAATCTAGGCTGTAACTCTAACCCTTACCCATATATATCATTACAGAATAACTTAAAACTATGCTCAGGTAATACCAACCCAAATTGATACTTAAACTGAGAATAAGTATCAGTTATTACATTTCCTTCAAAACCCAAAAATCTCTCAGGAAACCTGGAACCCAACTTCATTTCAAAACAGAATTTACTTATGCATACATACATACATATAGATATACATCATACAGACATATATATATATATATATATATATATATATATATATATATATATATATATATATATTTTATATATACATTTATATATATATATATATATATATATATATATATATATATATATATATATATATATATATATATATATATATACATTATATATATATATAAAAAATATACATTATATATATATATATATATACATATATATATTTTTTTATATATATATATATACATATATATATAAAAAAATATATATTTTTTTTTAAATATATATATTTTTTTTTTTATATATACATATATATATATATATATATATATATATATATATATATATATATATATATATATATATATATATATATATAAATAAAAATATATATATATATATATATATATATATATATATATATATATATATATATATATATATATATATATATACATACATTTACAGACATATATATATATATATATATATATATATACATACATATACAGACATATATATACATGTATATTGACACATTTATACAATATAAGACACAGAAAAATCCCTAAAATACTGACACACACCAATGAATATGACACTAAATATAAACACACATATATATAGATAGTTCAATATCAATCCAATTATATATACATAGATTTGTAATAAAGTACATAAACAAACTTGAACCAATACATGTCCCAGACATGTATACATGTTAATACATCTCAAATTTCATTAATTAATGGATTAAAACATATATATATACTCTGAAGTTTACTCGGGTTTTTATTCAGTATCAGTGTTCATGTCAGAAGTTGGGGGAAACCTTATTTCGAGGTCCAAAACACAACTAAGATCCCAAACCAATGGTTGATAAATAGTTGTATAGGTGTAAGTGTGTCGTGGGTGTGTCCTAGTGTCAAGGAACTGGACACAAATGTGTCTTAACAAAAAGAACACACAAACAGATGCTAAAACACGCATACAGCCTCGTGCACGTGTGTGAGTCGGGCTAGGACACGACACACACAACCTTGGGTCTCGTGCACGTGTCAGTAGCTAGGTGGGGTGTCAGGGTAGGTGTCTAGGTGCCTAAGTCGTGTCCACGAAGTCGTGTGTCCACGTGCGAAGCGCATATCAGTGGGGGATTTCTGCGCTGTATCTGTGTACAAGATCAGTGCACTCATAATTTTATACTCGACACGACACGACTCAACATGAAACTTTGGGGGAGTCTTGACAGACATTGCCCCTTCCCCCGTGTCAAATTTAATGTGTCCACGTGTCGTGTGTAGGAAGAAATAGGGGTCGGGTAGCAGGGCAGTGCACGGGGGTATCGTGCAGCATGTTCGTGTCCATTTTGGACACGAACACCAGTCCAAATCATGCTCAGTGTGATAGATTCGTGATCTACAATTAAAGATCTAATTTTTCATTCAATTAGATTTTGAAATTAACATAATTTAATTCTCACAAACATTTCATCGAACACTTACATATATGCATTGATACGTGTATGATACGGACACCAAACAGACATGAATCGACACAAATCCAATACCTACGGCTAGGGGACACCTAGGGCTTCCTATCCATGCAAAGAAAACAAAATTTGGTGGAGGGAATAGGGATTTACCTATATGTGCAATTTGTAAGAAAAAGCCTCAAATGGGGGTGTTCTCCTTGATGGCCAAGTGCTCCAAATTGGTTCAAACCTGAGATTTCTCTCCAACAGACTAGAGTAGAAAAGGAATTAAAATGAAAAATCTAGGAATTGGGAAAGAAATGACATTACCTCTTTCTCTAAAATGTTGAAATCTCAATAAAGAGGCAAGAACAATAAATGAAGAGATTATTTATAGGGGGAATAGCCCTAGGTGACTGGTCATAAAGTGATAGTTAGGGTTAGGGTTGAGTCGAATGGGCTATGGACCTATTTGCACTAGTCATAGAACCAAATTTTAAGTATCAAGCAAATAGACCAAATCACTAAGCCTTCTATTCAAGTCTTGATTCCTACATGACTAACTTAGATTGACTTAAGTTAGACTAGGGTCTCACCATGCTAATCAAGTCACTTTAACAAGACTGAACATCTAGGTTAGGCTAAACACAACACAAGGCAATCAATTAAATGATATTAGAATCACACCATCCCATTAATTATATTAAATTCCAAATAAATATATATTAAATTCAATTAATTCAAAACGTCTAAAATACTCTCAAGCTAAAAATGATAAATGAAATACCCTAATCATATGGCTAGGCTCTAGGGTTACACTAGCAAAACACCAAATCACGAGTCATAATTTCAAATAGTTTTAAAATGATTAAAAATCACCAAAAATCATATTATTAATTAAATATCATAATTAAATAAATTAAAATAAAAAATTTTAAAATTACCCTCACTTTAGAAATTTGGTGTTATAAGTCTACCCACCTTAGAAAAATTTTGTCCTCGAAATTAAAATGGTAGTAGTCCTTCTAGGTCAAACACCCCACAATCGAAGTCTCAAACATACCGTTATATAATCATATGCGTTTGTCCTAAATCATGATACTCAGAATCTTCGTCGTGCTAGTGAGCAAGGCTACGATAATCACAGAGTCCTTGACTAAGGCACATACCTCTAGAATCATAGTATTTAAAAATTTTGCATTGCCGCATGCTTGGCAGCGAAAATCTTAAATTCCCACACCCGAGAAATACGTCCTAAATCTGACTATATGTCCTCACTATACCAGCTAAACATGACCATCGAAGATTCTAGATCCCATAACTGAGGTGACCTAGCCCATGTGATTCATCTTAGAAGAAAATCAAACATAACACATGAACAACAGAACAAAGTTGATAAATCAACCAGGAACAGAGGGAATCGAATTTTCAAGACAGTAATTGTAGAATTTGAATCAAAGGAACGGAACCTACAACTAGATCTCCAACGGCCCGAGCATCCTCGGATGTCATGGCAAAAGCTCGCCCTGGCTGGTCTCTCCTGGCCTGCTGCTGATGCTGTAAGAACCTCTGCTGTTGAGTCTGCAATGGTTGCCCCCTCTGCTGCCCTGCCAGAGCCCTAACTCTTGGTGCTACCTGAGCCAATGGTGTCGGGTTCACGGGACACTCTCTATACTGATGCTCCGCTGAACCATAAAGTAAACACATGCCCAGCCTCTTCCTGTAATCGTTCCATTAATGGCCTGGCTTCTTGCAGAAGTTGCACATGGTGTCCTGCTAATATAGTACCTGTCTCTGTCCCTGATACTGAACAGGCATCTGTTGTAGCGAATGTATCTAAGCCCTCGGCTGCTGGTACTGCTGCTGAAACTGATGCTGAACGTGCGGCCTCTTGGCCGGTCCTCCGCTGCTGCTCTCCCCAATAGGGTCTCGCCCCCTCTTGAGCCTCAGCTCAAGATCGTCCTCAGCCAATAAAGCTCCCGTCACAATCTCTTCGAAAGTGGCATCCCTGTTGCCCTTGGTCAAGGACTTGACTTCCTTGACCAGACCCTTTCGGAACCTCTGGGCCTTCATTGTCTCGCTCAAGTCCTCTACGAATCTGCCGAGGCGGCCGAACTCCCCAGCGTACACCTCTACTAACAGGCTCCCCTGAACCAAGCTCTCAAACAACGACTCCAAGTCTCGGAGCACTGCATCTGGAATGAACTTCTTCTTGAAGAAGCCGATGAACTCCTCCCAGGACTGTCCAGCTACCCCCATCCTGGGGTCTGACTGATACCAGGTGCGAGCAAGATCTCGCATCCGGCTAGCTGCTGCCTCTATCTGGAGATCTGCCGGTATCCGGGCCAGGCGGAAGATCTCCTCTATATGCTCGATCCACTCGTCAGTATATAAAATCCCCTCCGTCCCCAGGAAGTCTCTGGGGCTCATCTTCTGGAACTGCTCTATTTCCGGTGTCTTCGGCTGCTGGACTACTGGTCAAGCTGCGACTGTCGTAAGGGCCAACTCCATGCTCCTGGCCTGCCGGGTCTGCTGTACCTCCATAAATTGCTGGAAGTAGGCGAACATCTGTGCCGCATCCACGTATCCTGTAGGCGGCGGCTGCTGGAAAGGCACCTCTGGGATGACTGGGTCCTGCCTCCGAACTAGTGGAGGCATATCCCTGCTGCTAGTGGAGGGGCTCCTCCGAATACAGCTGAAACGTCTACCCCAGCTAGCAGGACTGGGGACACGGTACCAGGGGTTGGCTGCTGAGTATAAGAGGTAGCAGACCTCTCATCGGTGTCCCTCTGGCCCTGGCGATGTGATCTCGTCCCAACCATCCTGGAGACAGATCAAAGAAACAATTGGTGAGAATGAGTCAAAATAGCAAGGGGGACAGTTATATTCAAGGAAGACAATAAGCAGCAAATATAGATATACGGAATCTGAATAAGAGTTTTTCCTAATGTGATTGAGTACCTCCAAAAATATCCCAATCCTACTGCAGGCTGTAGTGATACTCTAGTTCGAATACCACTACATAAACTCGACCTGCATGGGCCACCACTAAAAATGTATCACGACCTGCACCCACTGTGAGGGTACGAGAATGTAACAATGCCCAGCCTACGCCGCAGTGTCGGCGATAGAACGTTGTACTAGGTCACAACATCTAACAATATAAGGTACCTGAACAGTATATATACTCCGAATGGAGGTAACATAACAGAACAGTCTCAATCACATCTAAGGCAGATACATAATAGTAAAGGTAGATAGAGAGATCAAAACCACAATGTAATACAAATAAGAGAGAGAGAATCCAAGTGTCTAAGATAACAACTCAAGAACATCCAACTCAATACAAGTCTCTAAATATATATACAACACCTCAGAACAACAATTGAAAGTCAAAAACAATGCTGAAGGAAAAGATAAAGCCTAGCTATCTAGCCTAGACTATGGGAGTAGCATCATGTACTGTAGCTGGGTCCTCCAGAGGAACCAGGTCGCAGGTGTCGTCTAAGCCTGCTCCGTAATAGGTGGTACATAGGGCGTCATCCTCATCCTCTGTAAAATTTTCAACAGGTCCAGTCAGGACGGGAGCGAGCACAAAACATCTCACGCAGATCATAACAGGTTAGAAAATATAACGTACAATAGAGTAAGATACATGAAACGCTGAAAGAATATGTATATGAAAAATAGAAGGATATGATAATAGGAATATCTATATATGATAAGTAAGAACAGTAAGCAATACGTGATTTAGAGTATAATATGGTTATGTAAACGGGTTAAGTTATACAATAAAATGGGACTCCTTTGTACGTGGATGTACAATTGACATATACAATTTCTTATACAATATGATTGATCACATAACCATTTCTACTCTCCTTCCCCAATCAATACAAAATGATCCAATTCAGTTACGTTATCTTATACAATGGCTTGTAGAATGGCTTCTATAATAGAGCTCAATGTGATAATGAGAGTACAATATGCACAATGAGTGTACAATAATAAGGGTATTCAATAAATACAATATGTTAGTGAAACGCACATCGTAATATGTATTTAGTGAACACAAAGGAGATAACATCACAAAAGAAGATCCATATAGTACCAATCCGTGTTACCAATGTGTCAGCATCAAGTAAATTAATCTATGGCAAGAATAGACGTTCTAGCAAGTATGAAATGGTCAGAGAATCTACTCGCCTGTCACCCTGAATGACTGATATGAATGGATGTCCGAACTGGTGTCACGGAGTCCTATTTAGAGTAAAACAGGTTAAGATGTGTTCAATATGTAATAATGGAAATCTGCAGTGCAAGCTACATGATTCTAAGTCAACTAGGTCACACTTGGTCCAATCAAGTCTAATCTAGGTTAAGTCAACTCTTTGTCAACTTTAGTCAACACTCTAGTCAACATGAAGTCAAACTAGGTCTACTAGTCCAATCTAGGTCAACTAGGTCAAGACTGACCCAAACAAGTATAATAAGTCTCACTAGGCCTAACCAAGCCTAGTCTAGCAATTACACACCAATCACAAGGCTATACAAGTCATCTTTCATACATATTTACATATATAATACATATACTCACTATATATATAGCATACCTATATATAGGGAATTCATCTATGGCTATATGCCCGCACACATATGTATATTCACATATTTATTCATACACACATATTACATATATATTTCATATATTATATATATATAGGCATATAACATATAGGGGTTACATTGTATTCATGCAAAGGAGGTTTAGTCAACATGTGTGTGTATGAAGTGTGCACTAGCATGTAATTGGGATTCAGGGAAACTTGTATTTAGGGTGTGATGTGGTGTCAATGTGTATGTATGTGTGTCATATCCTGAAAAGGAAAACAATGAAGGGAACCAAGGAAAACAGGGTAGTGTCACATGTGATAGGAGTAGTGCCTCATGTGTGTTTGTGTATGGTACTTGGAAGTTTAGATAGGAATCTGGGTGTGTGATAAAGTGTCACATAGACTGAATGTATTGGCTAACAGTGAAAGGAAATTTTAGAAAACAGTGTGTGTGGTGTTTCCAGGAACCAAGTGGCAGGATATATTAGCCATGCCCTTGTGTTCTCAGGAAACCAAAGTGACAGGACATATAGGAAGGCCATGTATCATAGTGTCCCAGTTGTGTACAGGATACTTAGGAATAGGATATAGGTTACGTTTAGGTGACAGGAAAGCATTTTCTGGGTTTAGCAGTGCCTGTGTGTGACAGTACAAATAGATAGGGAAAACAGTATAGCATAGGATATAAATTAGTGTGTGTATTCCTTAGTTCTCAGGAATTAGGATTTAAAACAGTGTCCAATTGGGAAAATATTCCCGGTGAATCATGTGATAGGGTCTCAGTGTACATTAAGCATTCATCTTAGGAATTAGAAGAACAGTGCATCCAATCTCAGGTTTAGCCAAGAATATTGGAATAGAGTCCGTGCACATGAGTGTATAGATGCCAATGTGAGATTAGTGTGTGAACTTGTATAATCCCATGGAATACAATGCAAGTGTCTCAGATTTGTGTGACAGTAGGTAACATGACAGGAAATTGAGTGTGTTTACATATGAGAATGCATGGAACAGTTTCATATTTTCAACATTAAGACATCAAAACAGTAGGATAAACCATGTGACAGTTCAATTAAGAACTAACAGTTAGCAACCCAAAAATGAATTCAGACCCCATTTGCCAACACCAATCCTAAACCAATATTCTATTAACCTAACACATATGTTCTCAGTCCATACCATTCCTAATCTAGGCTGTCACTCTAACCCTCATCCATATATATCATTACAGAATAACTTAAAACTATGCTCAGGTAATGCCAACCCAAATTGATACTTAAACTGAGAATAAGTATCAGTTATTACATTTCATTCAAAACCCAAAAATCTCTCAGGAAACCTGGAACCCAACTTCATTTTAAAATAGAATTTACTTATGCATACATACATACATATACATATACAGACATATATATACATCTATACAGACACATATATACAATATAAGACCCAGAAAAATCCCTAAAATACTGACACACACCAATGGACATGACACTAAATCTAAACACACACATATATATATAGATAGTTCAATATCAATCCAATTGTATATACATTGATTTGTAATGAAGTACATGAACAAACTCGAACCAATACATGTCCCAGAGATGTATACATGTTAATACATCTCAACATTAATTAATAGATTAAAACATATATATACTCTGAAGTTTACTAGGGTTTTTATTCAGTATCAGTGTTCATGTCAGAAGTTGGAGGAAACCTTATTTCGAGGTCCAAAACACAACTAAGATCCCAAACCAATGGTTGGTAAATAGTTGTATAGGTGTAAGTGTGTCGTGGGTGTGTCCTAGTGTCAAGGAACTGGACACAAACGTGTCCTAACAGAAAGAACACACAAACAGATGCTATAACGCACATACAGCCTCGTGCACGTGTGTGAGTCGGGCTAGGATACGACAAACACTACCTTGGGTCTCGTGCACGTGTCAGTAGCTAGGTGGGGTGTCAGGGTAGGTGTCTAGGTGCCTGAGTCATGTCCTCGAAGTCGTGTGTCTACGGGCGAAGCGCGTATCAGTGGGGGATTTTCGTGCACTGTGTCTGTGTACAAGATTAGTGCACTCACAATTTCTCACTCGACACGACTCGACACAAAACTTTGGAGAGTCTTGACAGACATTGCCCCTTCCCCGTGTCAAATTTAACGTGTCCACGTGTCGTGTGTAGGAAAAATAGGGGTCGGGTAGCTGGGTAGTGCACGGGGGTGTCGTACAGTGTGTTCGTGTCCATTTTGGACACGGACACGAGTCCAAATCATGCTCAGTGTGATAGATTCGTGATCTACAATTAAAGATCTAATTTTCCATTCAATTAGTTTTTGAAATTAACTCAATTTAATTCTCACAAACATTTCATCGAACACTTACATATATGCATTGATACGTGTCCGATACGGACACCAAACGGACACGAATCAACACAAATTCAATATCTACTGCTAGGGGGACCTAGGGCTTCCTATTCATGCAAAGAAAACGAAATTTGGTGGACGAAATAGGGATTTACCTATATGTGCAATTTGCAAGAAAAAGCCTCAAATGGGGGGTATTCTCCTTGATGGCCAAGTGCTCCAAATTGGTTCAAACCTGAGATTTCTTTCCACGAACATGAAATAGGGCTAGATTAGGATCATGAGCAAAAGACTAGAGTGGAAAAGGAATTAAAATGAAGAATCTAGGGATTGGGGAAGAAATGATATTACCTCTTTCACCAAAATGTTGAAATCTCAATAAAGAGGCAAGAACAATAAATGAAGAGATTATTTATAGGGGAATAGCCCTAGGTGGCTGGTCATAAAGTGATAGTTAGGGTTAGGGTTGAGTCTAATGGGCTATGGACCTATTTGCACTAGTAATGGAACCAAATTTTAAGTATCAAGCCAATGGACCAAATCACTAAGCCTTCTATTCAAGTCTTGATTCCTACATGACTAACTTAGATTGGCTTAAGTTAGACTAGGGTCTCACCATGCTAATCAAGTCACTTTAACTAGACTGAACATCTAGGTTAGGCTAAACACAACACAAGGCAATCAATTAAATGATATTAGAATCACACCATCCCATTAATTATATTAAATTCCAAATAAATATATATTAAATTTAATTAATTCAAAATATCTAAAATACCCTCAAGCTAAAAATGATAAATAAAATACCCTAATCACATGGCTAGGCTCTAGGGTTACACTAGCAAAACACCAAATCACGAGTCATGATTTCAAATAGTTTTAAAATGATTAAAAATCACCAAAAATCATATTATTAATTAAATATCATAATTAAATAAATTAAAATACAAAATTTTAAAATTACACTTATTTTAGAAACTGGGTGTTACAGTAGATCCTCTAGAGCTGCTCCGGTATCCGGCCATACAAAACCAGCTGGTTCAGATCCCAGAATGAGCAAGTTCCACAAGGAGGCTTCAATTAGGAACTAAAACCAGCAATTAGCACAAGAGTATAATAATAATATAGTAGGACTGGAGATATGGAAAAAATTTTGGAAGATATACGATAAGATAACCATGGAACTATTCAGATAACCAGGTTACAACCCGTAAACCAAACAAGGACCAGGGTTGTAACCCTTCATCTGAACGGAGAATGGTTTTCTACCATTTATCGACAATGTAATATAATAAAATCAGGTCATGTAACAATCTTGTACAGTATCAAGACAAGACTAGACTGATTATGCCTCATCCAACAATCACGGCCAAGCAATAAGTACGGCTTGATACTTTAACTAACTGGGGTTATCACAGGCCTAGTTACTAGCAAGATGCAACGAGATTGTTCCACAGCCACAAGCCCTGTAGACCATCCAGGTCACCCAGGTCGAATATTGGAGGTTGAATTCAAGTCGGTATATTGTCCAGAAAATGCATGTATCCTTAAGTAGCTTGGAGGGTGCAACAAATAACAGTGTGCTGGAAATGTGCCCTACTCGTCGGCAGGCTACAAATCCACAAGCGCGCCCAGGTAACGGGATTGCCTGTAGTTGGAAAAAAAATTTCATGACTACTGTGTTATTCTAGTTATTAGTCTTAGTCAATTTCAACCGGTACCCCTGACCGTGGTACTCAGGGGCCCTATCCTAAACATGATGCAAGACAAGACTGGTTCATTTGTACAAACACAATCGCCCACGGTGTCCAAGTTATTCATACTTGTCATGTCAGGCTAGCCGTCGCAATAGCATATCAAGGTATATCATGTCATTTTTTTGTCAGGAGTGCACCACGGTGGGCCACTATCATGTCATGTTACTTGTCCAGAGTGCACCACTACGGGTCACTATCGTGTTCAGGTTACAAGTGCAGGATAACATAGTACAAGCATTCCATTAAAAGACCCAAATACACTGAGGGCCACGAGATAAGAGCCTAATAATAATAATAATTAATTCATAAATCATAAAAATATAAGGCTACGGAAGAGCCATGCGGCTCGGGCATATGCGGCTAGAAAGGAAGTCCATGCGACTGAGGGCGGTTCAGGGTACATGCGGCTGAAATGGGGAAAGCTCATACGGCTGGGGAAAATTCGGGTTTCTACGACTAAGAAGGGGGGGCAGGAGCATATGCGGTTGGCAATGGAGGGGATCTTATGCGGCTGGATTGGCAGGGCTCATGCGGCTGGAAAGGAGCAACCCCATGCGGCTGAGATGAATGGTCTTATACGGCTCGCGGGGAGCAAGGCCTTATGCGGCCGGAAGTACCTGTCATATGCGGCTATGATCAAGTGGAGTCTTATGCGGCTGGGGGGATTGACTTCATGCGGCTAAGGATAATTGAGTTCATGCGGCTGGATTATGCCGAGGCTTATGCGGCCAGAAGTTCATCCAGTCATGCGGCTGGGTCCGAACAATTGCGCTTGTGGCTGAAGTTCAATAACTCATGCGGCTGGGAGATTACATACGGCCCAAAAAGCCATGCGACCAGGAAGGAAACTTGTTGCATAAGTCTACGCAGCTAAGTTCATTCGGCAGGAAAATATATGCGGCAGAAACTAACTCATGCAGCTAAGGAACTGTTCTTCTTTCCTAAATTTCCGAGAAGAAGAACTATGCAAGCCATGGCTTCCAAACTCCATAAATCCTTCATCCAGAGTCCAAATCTGAACTTCCATAGGTCAAAATAGGGCAGAATAAAATACTCTACAACATAGAACCATCAGAACTTGGTAATAATAAGATTAAGTAGATCAAAATCCAAAAAAATTTAAGAATACAATAAACTTAGATCTACAAGAATTTAGCCATGAAAATTGAAAATGCCAAGCACTAAAGCGTCTTAGAATGTTGCAAAGAAGAAAATAGAACAATAAATCTTGAGTTCCTCCATGAAGCAAGATGCACTTGCCTAGACCTTCTTGGTAGGTGAAGAGTAATGGTGGGGTAGAAGAAGAGTAAATGGGGAGAGAAATGAGTGGGGGTTAATAAATGGTGATGGTGGTGGTAGGTAGGGATTTTTTCCTTGGTCCATGAAGAACCAAAAGCAACCCGAACTGAACCAAGCCAAACCAAACAAGCCAAACCAAGCAAGAAAACATACAATACGAGTCAAGATACGCATACGTATCCAAAATACGTAATCCAAACTACAGGTATTACAACTCTATCCACCTTAAAAGAATTCTGTCCTTAAAATTTAATTAAGAGGCTAGAGGGGCAAGAACAAGTTATATTAATCACAGGCAAGCTATACTAGGCAATCAATCAATCAATCAATCATGCAAATAAGGAATCGAAGGCATGAGGCATAAGGAAGACATTATACCTCACGAGTCAAACAGGTCGAAATATCGTGATCGGATATCATCCTCACGCTCCTAGGTTGACTCACCCAAAGAGTGATAATCCCAAAAAACTTGGACTAACTTGATAGTCTTATTCTTGAGTGTCTTCTCTCTTCGGTCCAATATAGACACGGGCCTCTCCTTATACGAAAGGTTGGTGCCAACAACTAATTCTGAATGATCTAAGACGTGGCTCGAGTTTGGGATATACCGTCGTAGTTGGGATACATGGAAGACATCATGCACCTCTCTTAGCGACGGCGGAAGAGCGAGACGATAGGATACATCACCTACTCGCTCCAGAATATCAAACAGCCCTATATAACTAGGACTAAGCTTTTCCCGTATGCCAAAACGAATGACGTCATGGTTAGGCAATATTCTCAGGAATACATGGTCGCCGACCGAAAACTCAAGAGGACCCCGATGAGAATCGGCCCAATGGCGCTAGCGATATTGAGAAACTCGAAGATGATCCCTGACTCTTTTGACCACTTCAATTATCTGGGCGATTATTTCTGGACCGAGCATCTGCCTCTTTCAAATATCATCCCAGGCTCGCGAGGATCTGCACTTCCTACCATATAGTGCCTCGAATGGTGCCATCTAGATACTGGCCTCGAAATTGGTATTGTACGAGAATTCTACCAGATACAGGAGATCTTCTCACAGACCACCGAAGTCGAGTATACAAGATCTCAACATATCTTCAAAAGTCTGGATCGTGCGTTCTGACTGACCATCTGTCTGCAGGTGATATGAGCTGAACTGGAGGTAAGTCCCCAAACTCTCTTACAGGCTGTACCAAAAGTGCAACGTAAATCTTGAATCTCGATTCGAGGTAATACTTACTGGCACACTGTGAAGCCTAAAGATCTACCTGAGATACATCTCTGCCAGCTGAGCCATCGACTGACCAACTCTGAACGAAAGAAAGTGAGCCACCTTCATGATCCGGTCAACTATAACCCAAATAGCGTCTCTGCCGGCTGGATACCGAGGTAATCCAGTCACAAAATTTATGGTCACATGCTTCCACTTCCATTTTACAATCAGCAAGGGCTAAAGAAGTCCTGCTGGTCTCTGATGTTCAGCCTTAACTTGTTGGCAAACCAAACATTGAGAGACAAATCGGGCTATCTCCCTTTCATGCCATTCCACTAAAAGTACTGACGATTATCACGGTACATCTTTATGCTGCCCGGATGAAT
Organism: Iris pallida; assembly: GCA_029216955.1. NCBI lineage: Eukaryota > Viridiplantae > Streptophyta > Magnoliopsida > Asparagales > Iridaceae > Iris > Iris pallida. The sequence continues at coordinate 26,830,689 of JANAVB010028000.1, read as the reverse complement.
GGAATACTGAGAGCTGTGGGCCTCTGCCATGATCTCCTCTCTGATATCTCCACTAGATACACAAAGATGCTTTCCATGTCGAAGTGTACCGTCCTCATGGATGCATAACTCTGATCTTCGCCCTGCCTCACACTCTGCTCTGAGTCGCTGAAGCTTGGAATCTGCTGACTGTGCCATCCGAATCCTCTCGACTATAGTAGACTGAACCTGCATACTGGCCATCAAAGCCACACTGGAAGAAAGAACAATTTCTATACCCATCTTCTGAAGATTTGCTAATAGCTCTGGTTGCGTTGTTAGGAAATAGACTCCGGCTCTCCTGCTCAATGCATCTGCAACGACATTGGCCTTCCTAGGATGATATTGTAAGTTGACATCATAATCCACAAGAAGCTCCAGCCATCTTCTCTGACGCATGTTAAGATCATTCTTGATGAAAACATATTTCAGGCTCTTGTGGTCGGTGAAAATCTCTACCCTATCTCCATACAAGTAGTGTCTCCAAAGCTTAAGTGCACACACTACTGCTGTCAGCTCCAAGTCATGGGTTGTGTAATTCATCTCATAGTCACAAAGTTGTCGTGATGTATAAGCTATTACCTTTCCATGCTGTATCACAACACACCCTAAACCTCTCCCTGAAGTATCACAATACACTGAGAATCCTCCGATCCCATCTGAAAGTGTGAGAATGGGTGCCGTCATCAAGCCTCGCTTCAACTTCTCAAAAAAATCCTGGCACTCTGTTGTCCAAGCAAACTGCACATCCTTACGGGTCAACGGGGTCAATGGCGAAAAAATCTGAGCAAAGTCTGAACCTGCATACTGGCCACGACTCAATGGCCATGATCTTCTGGAGATCCACTTCCATTCCTTCTTTGGTGATGATATGACCTAAGTAGGAAATACGATCGAGCCAAAACTTGCATTTACTGAACTTGGCATATAACTGATGCTCCCTGAGAGTCTGAAGAACCACACGAAGATGCTGCTCATGCTCCGCTACACTCTTGCTGTAGACCAGGATGTCGTCTAGGAACACAATTACGAACTGATCCAAGTAGGGCATAAAAATATGATTCATGAGATCCATGAATACTGCCGGCGCATTGGTCGTTCTAAATAGCATAACAAAGAACTCCCAATGCCCATACCTTGATCTGAAGGCTGTCTTCGAGATGTCCTGCTCTCCGACTCTGACCTGATGGTATCCTGAGCGTAAGTCGATCTTCAAAAATACCGCTGCCCCCTTAAGTTGATCAAACAAGTCATCTATCCTCGGGAGAGGGTATCTGTTCTTGATTGTCACTGAGTTCAAGGTACGATAATCTACACATAACCTGGACGTACCATCCTTTTTTTTACAAGAAGCATCGTGGCTCCCCAAGGCTATCCACTAGCACGAATGAATCCCTTGGTTCTGAGTTCTTCTATCATCTTGTACAATATCTCTAACTCTGACAGCGCCATTCTGTAGACACTTTCTGACACTGGGGCTGTCCTGGGGATCAAGTCAATGGTTAACTCGATCTCCCGCTCTGGCAACATCTCTGGAAGCTCTTCTAAAAAAACATCTGAAAACTTTTCGACTATCCGAGATAACTATACTGTTGCTACTGCCATCCGTAATACTGGAGGAGAAGGTTCAACTTCGCCTCGTGAAAAGGAAAACTCTGGCTCGTCTGGAATACTGAAAATAACCTTGCCGATGTGTCAATCTATTCTAGCATACTGGTTCCTCAACCAATCCATCCCTAAGACCACATCATAATCGGCCATCGGGAACTCTATCAATCTAGCGGGGAATTCTCTACCGCTAACCACGATCCAACACGAGGAAAATACTCTATCTACTCCCACGAGTCCGTTACCAGTAAGTATATTGAGCCTTACTGATAATGACTCGGGCTCCAGTCATATCCGTGTCGCGAATCATTCAAACATACATGAATACGATGCACTAGAATCAAATAAAGCTGAAGCTGGAAAGGAGTTGACCAGAATAGTATCTGCCACTACCTCTTCTGGTGCCAATCCTTCCTCTACGGTCATCACCATAGCCTGACCATGCCCTCGGGGTGCTGGTCCCCTCTGTTGAACTCGCTGCCTGCTCTAGCTCAGGGCTTGGGCTTGTGCATACTACTGGGGGTGATGTTGCTGGAATGCCTGGGACTGAGGCGGCAGGGGCCTCTGAGGCTAATACTGCTGCTGTTGGACTGGTCCTGGTCTTCTCACCAAAGGACTAGAAAGGTTGGACGATGAAGAACTACCCCTATTCGGGCAGGATCTATCTGCTGCTCCATAGGCCAGGCACAATCTTTGTGCTCTATGACATTTTGCTACCACATGTCCTGGCTTCCCGCAATGAGAACATCCTACAGCGGAAGAGTGCTTCTGCTTCTATTGCTGAGGGTATGTCGGGACTGAATGTTGAACCGACGTCACTGAGGCCGCCCGCCTTGGAGCTCTAATAGTTAAAGCCCTGACTGCCGGGACTGGTGCTGAAGACTGATTCATCTGGCCGTAAGATCTTTTTCGACCTTCGGCCCTATCCACGATCCTCTGGGAGGTATACTCATGCCTCCTAGCTGCTCTCAAGACTGCATCAAAAGTCTGATGCTCAAACTGCTCTACTGCTAGCAAAATCTTGAGATGGAGCCCCTACTGGAATAGCTAGGCTCTATCAAACTCGGTCGCTACCAAGGTGGGAGAAAATCGACTAAATTTCGAAAACTCGGCCGCATATCCGTCGACCGTCCTGCCTATCTGCTTTAGATTGGTGAACCTCGTCTGTAGATCGTATCGAGCTACAACATCGAAGTATTTGGTCTGAAATCTCTCTCTGAATACTGTCCAAACAATAGGGGCCACTAATCCCACGGCCAGCACCGCCCACCAGCTACGGGCAAAATCCAATAATTGTAGGCGCACTACGATCACCTTCTCGTTCTCTAGAGTCCTGGCTGCTTCTAGAATCACCTCTGTGTCCTGAAGCCAAGCATCTACGGCGATAACATCTTCGCTACCATCAAAAAATGGAGGGTTCAAGCGCTTGAAGCTGTTGGTCGTGCTGTTACCCAGATGACCTCCTCTGGCCAGAGCATCTGTCACTGCCTGGTTCAAGGCATCTCTTCGACGATCTTGGAAAGCTATCAAGGTCCTGATGAGACCTACCAAAGTGCCATCATCAGGCTTTACTGGCTGGACTGGCTGGACTGGCTGAACCGGTGGCACTTGACCTCCAGTAGGCATGACCTTGGAGGCTACAACTGAATGCTGGGCTTGATCTCCAGGTTGCTGTTGGTCCACGGGAGGTGCTCCGCCTCGCTGATCGGCAGGGCCAGGTACAATGTCGCTGAAGAAGACGACATAGAGAACAATAAGGAAGGACCAGGACAGATCAAGGATACAAGCATGTGATCAGGACAAGAATTTTAGGGATTCAGATGATACAAACATAGATCAAAGACGAGTACTGATTGAGACATCTAATCGGTAAATCCTCACATATCTTAATTTATAAGACCTGCACGGGCCACCACCTAAACCATATCACGCCCTAAAACCAGAATACTGGAGAGCGGGGGTAGACATAGCCGGCTACGTATAGTAAAGTGTAACCCACCTCGCTATACGGTCACGGCTGTTCTAGATACATGTGTGTTTAACTACAAGCCAACAGTCTCTAAAGGTCATGAAAAAGCCTAGTATCTTAATCACAAGGAAGTATTAATAGTTACAAGATGTAAGATCACCAAAAATACAATAGTAAGGCATCCCAAATATTACATATTCAGCTGATCATAAAGCTGGTCATTGCAAATTGTGAGGACTAACAAGAGTTTAGTTATACATGATCAACCCTAGGATCTGTTAATCATGTTGCAGCCCTAGGAAGACAGTAAGTAAAGTGCAATCGAGCTAAACATGTGCTCGTCGGCTAAATGCCTCAAAAGAATATTATTATAATAAAGTAGAAGAGCAAAAAATAGCCCACTCGTTGCCCTGGTTATGTCTGGTGATCACCATCGGGCTGGAAGGTCGGTAGATCCTCTGGAGCTGCTCCGGTATCTGGCCATACAAAACCAACTGGGTCAGATCCCAGAAAGAGCAAGTGCCACAAGAAGGCTTCACTTAGGAACTAAAACCAACAATTAGCACAAGAATATAATAATAATATAGTAGGACTGGAGATATAGAAAAAAATTAGGAAGATATACGACAAGATAACCATGGAACTATTCAGATAACCAGGTTACAACCCGTAAACCAAACAAGGACCAGGGTTGTAACCATTCATCTGAACGGAGCTTGGTTTCCTACCATTTATCGACAATATAATATAAGAAAATTAGGTCATATAACAATCTTGTACAGGATCAAGACAAGACTAGACTGATTATGTCTCATCCAACAATCATGGCCAAGCAATAAGTACGGCTTGATACTTTAACTAACTAGGGTTATCACATGCCTAGTTACTAGTAAGATGCAACGAGATTGTTCCACAGCCACAAGCCCTACAGACCATCCAGGTTATCCAGGTCGAATATTAGGGGTTGAATTTAAGTAGGTACATCGTCGAGGAAACGCATGTACCCTTAAGTAGCTTGGAGGGTGCAACACATGACAGTGTGCTGGAAATGTGCCCTACTCGTTGGCAGGCTACAAATCCACAAGTGCGCCCAGGTAACGGGATTGCCTGTAGTTGGGGAAATCTTTTCATGACTACTGTATTATTCTAGTTATTAGTCTTAGTCAATTTCAACCGGTACCCCTGACCGTGGTACTCAGGGGCTCCATCCTAAACATGATGCAAGACAAGACTGGTTCATTTGTACAAGCACAATGGCCCACGGTATCCAGGTTATTCATACTTGTCATGTCAGGCTAGCCGTCGCAATAGCATATCAAGGTATATCATGTCAGCTTTTTTTGTCAGGAGTGCGCCACGGCGGACTACTATCATGTCATGTTACTTGTCAAGATTGTACCACTATGGGTCACTGTCGTATTCAGGTTACAAGTACAGGATAACATAGTACAAGCATTCCATCAAAAGACCCAAGTACACTGAGGGCCACGAAATAAGAGCCTAATAATATTAATTAATTCATAAATCATAAAAATATAAGGCTATGGAAGAGCCATACAGCTCGAGCATATGCGGCCAGGAAGGAAGTCCACGCGGCTGAGGGCGGTTCAGGGTGCATGCAGCTGAAAGGGGGAAAGCTTATGCGGCTGGGGAAATTTTGGGTTTTTGCGGCTAAGAAGGGAGGGCAGGAGCTTATGCGGCTGGGAATGGAGGGGATCTTATGCGGCTGGATTTACAGGGCTCATGTGGCTGGATAGGAGCGACCCCATGCGGCTGAGATGAAAGGTCTTATGCGGATCGCGGGGAGCAAGGCCTTATACGGCCGGAAGTACCTGTCATATGCGGCTATGATCAAGTGGGGTCTTATGCGGCTTGGGGAGATTGATTTCTTGCAACTAAGGATAATCGAGTTCAAGCGGCTGGATTTTGCCGAGGCTTATGCGGCCAGGAGTTTATCTTGTCATGCGGCTGAGTCCGAACAATTGTAGTTGCGGCTGAAGTTCAATAACTCATGCGGCTGGGAGATTATATGCAGCCCAAAAAGCCATACGACCAGGACGGGAACTAGTCGCATAAGGCTATGCGGCTAAGTTCATGCGGCAGAAAACTATATACGGTAGGAACTAACTCATGTGGCTAAGGAACTGTTCTTCTTCTCCAAATTTCCGAGAAGAAGAACCATGCAAGCAATGGCTTTCAAACTCCGTAAATCCTTCATCCATAGTCCAAATTCGAACTTTCATAGGTCAAAATACGGCAGAATGAAATACTCTACAACATAGAACCATCATAACTTGGTAATAACAAGATTAAGTAGATCAAAACCCAAAAATCTGAGAATACAATAAACTTAGATCTACAAGAATTTAGCCATGAAAATTAAAAATGCCAAGCACTAAAGAGTCTTAGAATGTTGCAAGGAAGAAATTGGAACAATAAATCTTGAGTTCCTCTATGAAGTAAGATGCATGTAATGCCTGTTGTTCGTATTGCGTATTTTGGAATACGTGTACGTATTTTACCTTGTGTTGCATTTGCTTGGCCATGGTTCATCTTGGTTCGGGTTGACTTGGTTTGGTTTGGGTTGCTTTTGTTTCATCATGAACCAAAGAGTGACCCCTTACCAACCTACCACCACCATCCCCATTTATTAACCCCCACTTCTTTCTCTCTCCTCATTAACCTCTTCTTCTTCTTCCATTTACTTCTTTACCTTCCAAAGAGAGAGAGGTCTAGGCAAGTACAGCTTGCTTCATGGAGAAACTCTAATTTTATTGTTCCATTCTCTTATTTACAGCATTTTAACATACTTTAGTACTTGACATTTCTACTTTCAATGGCCAGATTCTTGTAGATCTAAGTTTATAGTATTTTCAAAAATTTTGGGTTTGATCTACTTAATCTTGTTATTTCTTTGTTTTGATGGTTCTATATTGTAGAGCATTTCATTCTGCCCCGTTTTGACCCGAGGGAGTTCGGATTTGGACTTTGGATGAAGGTTCTATGCAGCTTGGTGGCCATGGCTTCTTGGTATACTTCTTCTCGAAAATATTGGAGAAGAAGCACAGCCCTGAGCCGCATGGCAGCACTTAGCCGTATGGACATTCATGCGGCGAGTCTTTTCCAGCCGTAAGGCGTATTATACTTCCAGCCGCTTATGCTCACTATTCCAAGGCGTATGTACTATTGCATGGACTTGACCGAATGACAAGTTAATGCGGCAAGTATTCCTTCCAGCCGTATGTAGTCTTTCTTACTTAACCGTATGACCGAGCTACCCAGTCCAGCCGTATGAGAAGTTCATTCCCAGCCGCATAAGATTCCTTTATCCCCTGGCCGCATGGGACTCGACTCGGTTCAGCCGCATAGCCCTCTGCTCTGCGGGCCGCATGAACCCGAGTCCGTTCCAGCCGCATAAGAGTCCTTCTTCCTGAGCCGTATGGCATTGTTCCCCATGTAACTGCATAGCGCCAATCTTCCTAGTCGCATGGAATATTCCGAATGAGCCGCATACTCCCCTCCCTTACCGCTGGCCGCATATGACTGATACCCTTCAACCGCATAAGCCTTTCCCTTTTAGCCGCATGCACCTGACCCTATTCAGCCGCGTGGGCTGTTCTTTTTCTAGCCGCATAAGATCATTCCGGGCCGTATATGTCTGAGTCGTATGGCTCTCCAATAGCCGCATAAGATCATTCCATAAGCCTTTCCCTTTCAACGCATAAGCCTTACGTCTTTTGTCATGAATTTGATAATCACGAATTTACTTAATATGTTTGGAAATGTAATTAAGCACGACATGATAGTGGCCCGTCGTGGTGCACTCTTGACAAGTACACCCGACATGATTTATCTCGAACAGCTGTTGCGACGGCTACCTGACATGACATGACCTATATAAATAGTTTGGACATCGTAGACGATTGTGCTTGTACAAATAAACAAGTTCAGTCTTGCATCATGTCTAGGACAGGGACTCCTGAGTACCACGGTCAGGAGTACCTACTAAAATGGACTAAGGTTAATAACTAGAATTACACAGTAGTCATGAAGAGATTTCCTAGCTACAGGCAATCCCGTTACCTGGGCGCTCCTGGGATCTGTAGCCTGCCGTCGAGTAGGGCACATTTCCAGCACACTGTCATGTGTTGCACCCTTCAAGCTATTTAAGGGTACATGCATTTCCTGGACGATGTACCCACCTGAATTCAACCCTAATCTTTCGTCCTGGATAACCTGGATGGTCTGCAGGGCTTGTGGCTGTAGAATAATCTCAGTGCATCATATTAGTAATTAGGCTTGTGACAACCCTAGTTAGTTAAAGTATCAAGCCGTAATTCTTGCTTGACCGTGAATGATTGGATGGAGTCTAACCAGTCTAGTCTTATCCTGATTATGTTCTAGATTACTGCATGACCAGAATGCCTGTATTTATTTTACCGATAAATGGTGAGAATTCTAAGTTCTGTTCAGATGAAGGGTTGCAACCCCGATCCTTGTTTGGTTTACGGCTTGCAACCTGGCTATCTGAATAGTCCTATGGTTATCTCATCGTATATCTTCCTGTTATGCTTTTCTTAAAACTCTTGTCTTATTTATAACCTTATTGTTAATTTTGTGCTAATTGTTGGTTTTAGTTCCTAAGTGAAGTCTCCTTTGTGGCACTTGCTCTTTCTGGGGTCTGACCCAGCTGGTTTTGTATTGCCAGATTTCGGAGCAGCTCCAGCGGATCGACCAACCTTTCAGCCCGATGGTGACCATCAGGCGTAACCGAGGCAACGAGTGGGTTTTTTTGGCTCTCCCACTCTATTGTAAAAATATTCTTTTGAGGCGTTTAGCCGACGAGCACCTGTTTAGCTCGATTGCACTTTTACTTATTGTCTGCCTACGGGCTGTAACATGATTGACAGATCCTAGGGTTGATCATGTATGACTAAACTCTTGCTAGTCCGGACCTTTTGTAATGACTAGCTTCATGATCAGCTGAATATGTAATGTTTGGGATGCCTTACTATTGTATATTTAATGATCATACATCTTGTAACTTTTACTTACTTGCTTGTGATTGAGACAATAGGCTTGTTCATGACTTTAAGTGACTGTTGGCTTGTAGTAAACCCTCATGTATCTAGACAGCCATGAACGTATAGCGAGATGGATTCCATTTCATATACGTAGCTGGCTATGTCTACCTCCGCTCTCCAGTATTCTGGTTTTGGGGCATGACATAGTTTAAGTGGTAGCCCATGCAGTTCTTGTAAATCAAGATATGTGAGGGTTTACCGAATAGATGTCTCAATCAGTATTCGCCCTTGATCTCTGCCCGTATCTTCTGAACCCCTGGATTCTTGTCCTGATCATATGATTGTATCGTTGATCTGTCCTGGTCCTTTCTTATTGTTCTCTATGTCGTCTTCTTCAGCGGCATCATTTCTGGACCTGCCGGTCAGCAAGGCGGAGCACTTTCCGTAGACCAGAAGCAACCCGGAGATCAAGTCCAGCATTCGGGAGTGGCCTCCAGAGTCGTGCCTTCTGGCGGAGAGCCACCAGTCCAGCCAGTTCAGCCTATAGAACCTGATGATGGCACTTTGGTAGGTCTTGTCAGGCCCTTGATAGCTTCCCAAGATCGTCGGGGAGATGCCTTATACTAGGCAGTGACAGATGCTTTGGCCAGAGGCGGTCATCAGGGTAACAGCACGGCCAACAGCTTCAAGCGCTTGAACCCTCCCTTCTTTGATGATAGTGAAGATGCTATCGCAGCAGATGCTTGGCTTCAGGACACAGAGGAGATTCTAGAAGCAGCCAGGACCCCAGAGAAAGATAAGGTGGCCGTGGTGCGCCTACAACTATTGGATCTTGCCCGCAGCTGGTGGGAGGTGCAGGCCGTTGGATTAGCAGCACCCATCCCATGGGCAGTATTCAGAGAGAAATTCCAGACCAAGTATTTTGATACTGTAGCTCGGTACGATCTACAGATGAGGTTCACTAATCTGAAGCAGATGGACAAGACGGTCGACGGATATGCGGCCGAGTTTTCTAGACTTAGTCGATTTGCTTCCAGCTTGGTGGCAACCGAGTATGATAGAGCCCAGCGATTCTAGCAGGGGCTTCACCTGGAGATCTTGTTGGTAGTAGAGCAGTTTGAGCATCAGACTTTTGATGCAGTCTTGAGAGCAACCCGAAGGCATGAGTATACCTCCCAGAGGATCGTGGATAGGGCCGGAGGTCGGAAGAGATCTCACGGCCAGATGAATCAGTCTTCAGCACCGACCCCGACAGCCAGGGACTTGACTATTGGAGCTCTGAGGCGAGCGGCCTCAGTAACGTCGGTCCAACATTCAACTCTGACGTACCCTCAGTAGCAGAAGCAGAAGCACTCTTCTGCAGTAGGATGTTCTCATTGTGGGAAGCCAGGCCATATGGTGGCAGAATATCGTAAGGCACAGGGATTGTGTCTGGCTTGTGGAGCACCAGACCATAGGGTTGGATCCTGCCCGAATAGGAGTGGTTTATCATCGTCCAACCTTTCTAGCTCTTCAGTGAGAGGACCAGCTCCAGTCCAGCAGCAGTAGTATCCATTGCCAAGGCCCTTGCCGTATTAGACCAAAGTATTCCAGCAGCAGAACCCCCAGCAGTATGCACAAGCCCAAGCCCAGAGTCAGAGCAGGCAGCGAGGATTTCAGCAGAGGGACCCAGCACCCCGAGGGCATGGTCAGGCTATGGCGATGACCGTGGAGGAAGGATTGGTCCCAGGAGAGGCAGTGGCAGGTACTATTCTCGTCAACTCCTTTCCAGCTTCAGCTTTATTTGATTCTGGTGCATCGCATTCTTTTATGTCTGCAAGATTCGCGACACGGGTAGGATTGGAGCCCGAGTCATTATCAGTAAGGCTCAATATACTTACTGGTAACGGACTTGTGAGAGTCGATAGAGTGTTTTCTTTGTGTCGGATCATAGTTAGCGGTAAGGAATTTCCCGCTAGATTGATAGAATTCTTGACGGTCGATTATGATGTGGTCTTAGGGATGGATTGGTTGAGGAACCAGTATACTAGGATAGACTGCCATATTAGCAGAGTTATTTTTAGCATTCCAGGCGAGCGAGAATTTTCCTTTTCTCGGGGCGAAGTTGAACCTTCTCCTCCAGTATTGCGGATGGCCGTAGCAGCAGTGCAGTTACCCCGGATAGTCGAGGAATTTCTAGATGTTTTCTTGGAAGAGCTTCCAGGGATGCCGCCAGAGCGGAAGATCGAGTTTACTATAGACTTGATTCCCGGGACAGCATCAGTGTCAGAGAGAGTCTACAGGATGGCACCATCTGAGTTAGAGATATTGTACAAGATGATTGAAGAACTTCGAACCAAGGGATTCATTCGTACAAGTAGATCACCTTGGGGAGCCCCGATGCTTCTTGTGAAAAAGAAAGATGGTACATCCAGGTTATGTATTGATTATCGTACCTTGAACTCGGTGACAATCAAGAACAGATATCCTCTCCCGAGGATAGATGACATATTTGATCAACTCAAAGGGGCATCAGTATTTTTGAAGATTGACTTACGCTCAGGATATCATCAGATCAGAGTCAGAGAGCTGGACATCCCGAAGACAGCTTTTAGATCGAGGTATGGACATTGGGGGTTCCTTGTTATGCCCTTTGGAGCAACCAATGAGCCGGCGGTATTCATGGATCTCATGAATCGCATCTTCATGCCTTACTTGGATCAGTTTATGATCGTGTTCTTAGATGATATCCTAGTCTACAGCAAGAGTGAGGCGGAGCATGAGCAGCATCTCCGTATGATTTTTCAGACTCTCAGGGAGCACTAGTTATATGCTAAGTTTAGTAAATGCAAGTTCTACCTCGATCGCATTTCGTACTTGGGTCATATCATTACCAGAGGGAGAGTAGAAGTGGATCCCCAGAAGATTGTGGCTAATGAGTCATGTCCAGTGCCCAGCACAGTTACAGAAGTTCGCAGTTTTATTGGATTGGCCGGCTACTACCGGCAGTTTGTTTCAGATTTTGCTCGGATTTCAGCGCCATTAACACAATTGACCCACAAGGATGCACAGTTTGCTTGGACAGCAGAGTGTCAGAATTCTTTTGAACAGTTAAAGCGAGGCCTGATAACAGCTCACATTCTCACGCTTCCAGATGGAACTGGAGGATTCTCAGTGTATTGTGATGCTTCAGGCAGAGGTTTAGGATGTGTTCTGATGCAGCATGGGAAGGTAATAGCTTATGCGTTGCGACAACTTTGTGATCATGAGAGGAATTACCCAACCCATGACTTGGAGCTGGCAGCAGTAGTATTTGCACTTAAGTTGTGGAGGCACTATTTGTACGGAGATAGGATAGAGATTTTCACCGACCATAAGAGTCTGAAGTATGTGTTCACCCAGAAGGATCTTAACATGCGTCAGAGAAGGTGGCTAGAGCTTCTTGTAGATTATGATGTCAACCTACAGTATCATCCAGGGAAGGCCAACATTATTGCAGATGCCTTGAGCATGAGAGCCAGAGTTTATTTCCTAACAGCGCAACCAGAGCTGTTAGCAGATCTTCAGAAGATGGGTATAGAAGTTGTTCTCCCTTTCAGTATGGCATTGATGGCCAGTATGCAAGTTCAGTCCACTATAGTCGAGAGGATCCGGATGGCGCAGTCGACAGATTCCAAGCTTCAGCGACTCAGAGCAGAGTGTGAGGCAGGACAAAGACCAGAGTTATGCATTTATGAGGATGGTACACTTCGACATGGTAATCATCTTTGTGTACCCAGTGGAGATATCAGGCAGGAGATCATGTCGGAAGTGCACAGTTCTCAGTATTCCATCCATCTTGGCAGTACGAAGATGTACCGTGATATCCGTCAGCACTTTTGGTGGAATGGCATGAAGCGGGAGATAGCTCGGTTTGTCTCTGGTGTTTGGTTTGCCAACAAGTTAAGGCCGACCATCAGAGACCGGCTGGACTTCTTCTGCCCTTGTCGATTCCAGAATGGAAGTGGGAGCATATAACCATGGATTTTATGACTGGATTACCTAGATCCCCAGCTGGTCGAGATGCTATTTGGGTTATCATTGACAGGCTCACGAAGGTGGCTCACTTTCTTCCATTCAGAGTTGGTCATTCGACGGCTCAGCTAGCGGATATGTACCTTGGGCAGATCGTCAGATTACACGGTGTTCTAATCAGCATCACCTCGGACCGGGATTCAAGATTTATGTCGCACTTTTGGCGTAGCCTGCAAGAGAGTTTGGGGACTCACCTCCAGTTCAGCTCAGCTTATCACCCACAGACAGATGGCTAGTCGGAACGCATAATCCAGACTCTTGAAGATATGTTACGATCCTGTATACTTGACTTCGGTGGTTCGTGGGAAGATCACTTGCACCTGGTAGAATTCTCGTACAACAACAGTTTCCAGGCTAGCATCCAGATGGAACCATTTGAGGTACTGTATGGTAGAAAGTGTAGGTCCCCACTAGCTTGGGACGATGTGGAAGAGAGGCAGATACTTGGTCCAGAGATGATCGCTCAGACAGTTGAGGTGGTCAGGAGAGTCAGAGATCATCTTTGCGTTGCACAAGACTGTCAGCGCCATTGGGCCGATTCTCATCGGCATCCTCTTGAATTTTCTGTCGGCGACCATGTATTCCTGAGGATTTTGCCTAACCGTGGCGTCATTCATTTCGGCGTACGGGGAAAGCTTAGTCCTAGGTATATAGGGCCATTCGATATTCTGGAGCGAGTAGGTGATGTATTCTATCGTCTCGCTCTTCCGTCGGTCGCTAAGCGAGGTGCATGACGTGTTCTATGTATCCCAATTACGACGGTATATTTCGGACTCGAGCCACATCCTAGATCATTCAGAATTGGTTGTTGGTACCATCCTCTCGTATAAGGAGCGGCCTGTGTCTATATTGGACCAGAGAGAGAAGAAGCTCAAGGACAAGACTATCAAGTTAGTCCGAGTTGCTTGGGGTCATCACTCTTTGGTTGAGTCAACGTGGGAGCGTGAGGATGATATCCGGTCACGATATCCCGACCTGTTTGACTCGTGAGGTATAATGTCTTCCTTATGCCTCATACCTTCGATTCCTTGCTTGCATGATTGATTGATTGCCTAGTTAATGCTTGCTTGCGATTAGTGTAGCTTGTCATTTGCTCCTCTAGCCTCTTGATTAAATTTCGAGGTCAGAATTCTTTTAAGGTAGGTAGAGTTGTAATGCCTGTTGTTCGTATTGCGTATTTTGGAATACGTGTACGTATTTTACCTTGTGTTGCATTTGTTTGGCCATGGTTCATCTTGGTTCGGGTTTGCTTGGTTCGGTTTGGGGTTGCTTTTGGTTCATCAAGAACCAAAGAGTGAACCCTTACCTACCTACCACCACCATCCCCATTTATTAACCCCTGCTTCTTTCTCTCTCCTCATTAACCTCTTCTTCTTCTTCCATTTACTTCTTCACCTACCAGAGAGAGAGGTCTAGGCAAGTGCAGCTTGCTTCATGGAGGAACTCTAATTTTATTGTTCCATTCTCTTACTTACAACATTCTAACATACTTTAGTACTTGATATTTCTACTTTCCATGGCCAGATTCTTGCAGATCTAAGTTTATTGTATTTTCGAAAATTTCGGGTTTGATCTACTTAATCTTGTTATTTCTAAGTTCTGATGGTTCTATGTTGTAGAGCATTTCATTTTGCCCCGTTTTGACCTGAGGGAGTTTGGATTTGGACTCTGGATGAAGGTTCTTTGCAGCTTGGTGGCCATGGCTTCTTGGTGTACTTCTTCTCAAAAATATTGGAGAAGAAGTACAGCCCTGAGCCGCATGGCAGCACTTAGCCGCATGGACATTCATGCGACGAGTCTTTTCCAGCCGTAAAGCGCATTACACTTCCAGCCGCTTATGCTCACTGTTCCAAATCGCATGCACTATTGCCTGGACTTGACCGCATGACAAGTTTATGCGGCAAGTATTCCTTCCAGCCGTATGTAGTCTTTCTTACTTAACCGTATGACCGAGCTACCCAGTCCAGCCACATGAGAAGTTCATTCCCAGCCGCATAAGATTTCTTTATCCCCTGGCCGCATGGGACTCGACTCGGCTCAGCCGCATAGCCCTTTGCTCTACGGGCCGCATGAACCCGAGTCCGTTCCAGCCGCATGAGAGTCCTTCCACGTGAGCCGTATGGCATTGTTCCCCTTGTAACCGCATAGCGCCAATCTTTCTAGCCGCATGGAATGTTCCGGCTGAGCCGCATACGCCCCTCCCTTACTGCTGGCCGTATATGACTGATACCCTTCAATCGCATAAGCCTTTCCCTTTTAGCCGCATGCGCCTGACCCTATTCAGTCGCGTGGGCTGTTCACTTTCTAACCGCATGAGATCATTCATGGCCGTATATGCCTGAGCCGCATGGCTCTCCAATAGCCCTGTATACTATTATTTTATTATTATTACGCCTTTTGTCATGAATTTGATAATCACGAATTTACTTAATATGTTTGGAAATGATAATTGAGCACGACATGATAGTGGCCCATCGTGGCGCACTCCTGACAAGTACACCCGACATGATTTATCTCGAACAGCTGTTGCGACGGCTACCTGACATGACATGACCTGTATAAATAGCATGGACACCGTGGGCGATTGTGTTTATACAAATAAACCAGTTCAGTCTTGCATCATGTCTAGGACAGGGACTCCTGAGTACCACGGTCAGGAGTACCTACTAAAATAGACTAAGGTTAATAACTAGAATTACACAGTAGCCATGAAGAGATTTCCCAGCTACAGGCAATCCCGTTACATGAGCTCTCCTGGGATCTGTAGCCTACCGTCGAGTAGGACACATTTCCAGTACACTGTCATGTGTTTTATCCTTCAAGCTACTTAAGGGTACATGCGTTTCCTGGACGATGTACCCACCTGAATTCAACCCTAATCTTTCGACCTGGGTAACCTGGATGGTCTGCAGGGCTTGTGGCTGTAGAATAATATCACTGCATCTTGTTAGTAATTAGGCTTGTGACAATTCTAGTTAGTTAAAGTATCATGCCGTAATTCTTGCTTGGCCGTGAATGATTGGATGGAGTCTAACCAGTCTAGTCTTGTCATGATTCTGTTCCAGATTACTGTATGACCAGAATGCCTGTATTTATTTTACCGATAAATGGTGAGAATTCCAAGTTCTGTTCAGGCGAAGGGTTGCAACCCCGGTCCTTGTTTGGTTTACGGATTGTAACCTGGCTATCTGAATAGTCCCATGGTTATCTCATCGTATATCTCCATGTTATGCTTTTCTTAAAACTCCTGTCTTATTTATTACCTTATTGTTAATTTTGTGCTAATTGCTGGTTTTAGTTCCTAAGTGGAGCCTCCTTTGTGGCACTTGCTCTTTCTGGGGTCTGACCCAGCTAGCTTTGTATGGCCAGATTTCGGAGCTGCTCGAGAGGATCTACCAACCTTTTAGCCCGATGGTGACCACCAGGCGTAACCGAGGCAACGAGTGGGTTCTTTTTGGCTCTCCCACTCTATTGTAAAAATATTCTTTTGAGGCGTTTAGCCGATGTGCACCTGTTTAGCTCGATTGCACTTTTACTTATTGTCTGTCTACGGGCTGTAACATGATTGACAGATCCTAGGGTTGATCATGTATGACTAAACTCTTGCTAGTCCGGACCTTTTGTAACGACTAGCTTCATGATCAGCTGAATATGTAATGTTTGGGACGCCTTACTATTGTATATTTAATGATCATACATCTTGTAACTTTTACTTACTTGCTTGTGATTGAGACAATAGGCTTGTTCATGACTTTAAGAGACTATTGGCTTGTAATAAACCCTCATGTATCTAGACAGCCGTGACCGTATAGCGAGATGGATTCCATTTCATATACGTAGCTGGCTATGTCTGCCCCCGCTCTCCAGTATTCTGGTTTTGGGGCGTGACAATGAACTTGCCTAGACCTTCCTGGTAGGTGAGGAGTAATGGTGGAGAAGAAGAAGAAAAGTAAATAAGGAGAGAGAAAGGAGTGGGGGTTAATAAATGGTGATGGTGGTGGTAGGTAGGGGTT
The DNA here is from genome assembly GCA_029216955.1 of Iris pallida. Classification (NCBI taxonomy): domain Eukaryota; kingdom Viridiplantae; phylum Streptophyta; class Magnoliopsida; order Asparagales; family Iridaceae; genus Iris; species Iris pallida. The sequence goes on along the minus strand of JANAVB010028000.1, from coordinate 26,814,004 downwards.
TTCCCCTTGGTCCATGATGAACCAAAACACAATCCAAACCTAACCAATCCAAACCAAACCAGCCAAACCAAGCAAGGAAACATGCAATATGAGTCAAGATACGTATACGTATCCAAAATACGTAATATAAACTACAGGCATTACAACCGAAGATCTAGAACCCTAAGGTAATAACAATTATAGAAGGCAATGATCTCACCAAAATGCCTATGGAAACCTTGATGGGAAAGCTGATGGCCTACTAGCTTGACCTCAAAGACTTCGATGAATCTGCTCCAAAGGTAAAAGAGATTGCCCTAAAAGCTCATCGTCGAAGGGCTGCTCCTGAAGTGACTGACGAAGACAATTCAGAAGACGATGATCAAGCTCTTCTAGTCCGTAACTTCAAGAAGTTCCTTCGCTTCAACCAAAGGAAGAGAGATCAACAAGGAGACGATGAAGAAGAACCTACCTACTTCGGATGCAAGAAGACTGGACATGTCAAAAAGGACGGCCCGACTGCAAAGAAATAAAGCAAGTATGAGAAGCCTTACAAGAAATTATCCTTGCAAAAGTATGCCAATATTAGCATCTGGCATGAAAGCAAAGCCAGTGACTCTGAAGACAAAGATGATTCTCCTCAAAATACGGCTAACGTCTGTCTAATGGCAACTTCTGATAAGGTAACCAATGCTCATCTCAATGACTTCACTTTCGATGAACTGGGTGATGCATTCAATGATTTATTAAATGATCACAAGAAAGTACTTGGCAAGTACAAGCATTCTAAGGACTAGAATAAAGCATACGAAGTAGAAATTCATGAACTTTCTTGTCTTCTTGATAATGTTAGAAACACTACACCCACGGAAGTCACTGATGAGGTATCCAAGCTTAAACTAAGCTTACATGATGCCGAAACACTTATTGAGAAGTAGACACGTGAGATCTCGACACTCAACAAAGAGCTTGCTGAAGAAAAGAATAAACACAAGATCTCTATTGCTAAGGTTGATGGTCTGAATGCAAAGTAAAATGAACTAAATACTGTCTCTAAAAAATTAGAGATCAGATTGGGGAAACAGGTTGCTCAATCTTAAACCCAATTTTACAGTCACAAAATACACATAAAATACCAGACCACTCATAATAGTAAAACACGTCAACCATACGCAATACGTATCCATGCTTATATGTACACGTACTCCTATGCAGCACGTAAACCACGTGCACGTAGACATCATTCTCGACCTACTCATAACTATTATCCTTCTACTGCACATAGTCATAACTATTATCCTGCTGCTACACATAATCATTATCCTGCTGTTTTACACCATACTGCATATAGACATCACCATCAACCTGCTCCTAACATAAATAGGCATGCTACTTGCACATAATGTAGATTACATGGTTATATCTTACAACAGTGTAGACTTAGGAAATTAGTTGATATTAATCTATATGCATGGGTACCAAAGACTAACATTTCAGGACCCATAAGGACTTGGGTACAAAAGGTCACATCTACTCGTGATGTAGGTGGACCTTCCTTCTTCAACTAAAAGCAAGTAGATTCTCGATAGTGGGTGCTCGCGATATATGACTGAAGATGCAAATCTTTTCGCATCACTATCGATGAAGGGGGAAGGATATGTATCCTTCGATAACAATTTAAAGGGCTACATCATAGGTAATGGTACTATTGGTTATCCTCCTTCTCCTATAATAAAGGATGTCTGCTTAGTGACCGAGTTAAAGCATAACCTGCGCAGCATAAGTCATCTTGCTGATCATGGACATGATATTAACTTTGGAAAGAATAAATGCTACATTTATGATAGGTCAACTGGAGAGATTGCTTTTGAAGGGATAAGAGAAGATAATATTTATATTTTCTATCTATCTAGAAATATTAACAGTGCAGGAAGATGCCTCTACGCCCATAAGGAAGAAAGACTTTTATGGCACCATTGTCTTGGTCATGCCAATATGGATACTGTATCTCAACAATTGACAAAGAAGCTAGTAAGAGGTCTGTCCGACATCACATTCAAGAAGGATACGGTATGTGTCGAATGTGAACTGAATAAGACAACCAAATCTTTATTTAAATCCATAAATACTATAAGTACTACTAGACCCTTACAATTACTGCATATGGACTTATTTGGTCACAGTAGAGTAGCCAGTCTTGGTGGAAAACTCTATGCTTTTGTTATTGTAGATAATTTTTCAAGATTTACTTGGGTTTTCTTCCTTACAAACAAAAGCAATACTATTTCAGTTTTTAAAATCTTTGCCAAAAAGGTCCAAAACGAAAAAGACTATATGATTACTTGAATCTGAAGTGATCATGGAGGCAAATTCAAAAAATCTGATTTTGAAAATTTTTGCAAAACAAATGGTTTTGATCATGAGTTTTCTTGTCGTAGAACTCCTCAACAAAATGGTGTTATGGAGCGAAAGAATAGGACTCTTGGCGATATGGCTACAGTTATGGTGAATAAATTTTTACTTTCAAAATATTTTTGGGCAGAAGCTGTCAGTACAACTTGCCATGTTTTAAATAGGGTGCTTATTCGACCTATTTTGAAGAAAACACCCTATGATCTTTGGTTTGGTAGGACTCCTAATGTCTCTTATTTTAGAGTGTTCGGTTGTCGCTATTTTATCCTAAATACCAAAGACAACTTGGACAAGTTTGATGCCAAAGCTGACGATGGTATTTTCTTGGCTATGTTGCCAAGAGTAAGGGATATAGATTGTTCAACAAACGCTCAATAATTATAGAAGAATCTATAATATGACTTTTAATGAGGAAAATAATACAGCGGCTATCCCCGACAATGATGATGAACCATCAACTTCCACGCTGATAACCAATTCTCTCGAGGACTTACCGAAGAAGTTCGAGTTCAAGCCGTCACACCCAGAAAACTTGGTAATAGGTGAGGTATCACGCGGTGTAATTACTCAATCATCTTTAAGAGATTGTATTGCTAGCATTGCTTTCATTTTGCAAATTAAGCCTAAAAATGTTTTAGAAGCTTTTAATGATGAATTTTGGATTTTTGCTATGCAAGAAGAACTCAACCAATTCGAAAGAAGCCGGGTCTGGAAACTTGTTCCTAAACCAGCTAACCGTTCAATTATTGGCACTAAATAGATTTTTCGTAACAAAGTAAATGAAGATGGTTCAGTCACTTGCAACAAAGCTCGTCTAGTAGCTCAAGGATACAACCAAGAGGAAGGTATCGACTTCGATGAGACGTATGCTCCAGTTACAAGACTTGAATCCATTGGGATGCTTTGTGCCTTTGCAAATTTTCAAAATTTTAAACTTTTTCAAATGGATGTGAAAAGTGCTTTTCTGAATGGTTTTATTAAAGAGGAAGTCTTTGTAAAATAACCCCTTGGTTTTAAAAATCACAAATTTCCCGACCACGTTTCAAGCTCAAGAAAGCGCTCTATGGCCTCAAACAAGCTTCCAGAGCTTGGTATGAATGCCTAAGCAATTTCTTACTCGATAATGATTTTTTAAAAGGGAAAATTGACACCACACTTTTGATCAAATGTAACGCCCCAGTCCCAAAATTGTAGGACAAGGAACGTAGACATGCCAGCTGTATACATACGAAGTATATGGACCATCGTATGTATACATAAGTTGTAAAATGCAGTAACCAAGGCACTAAATCTCATCCACAAAAATAAATAGTGATATAAAAGCAAATTTGAATTTGTCATGTATACAATCGTTGGGCGGATACAAACTACCAACTATGAAAAGAAATACATAATAAAAGAAAGAGTTTGGCGAGCTAAGCGAAGATGATCAAAGTGCAATCATCCTCGAAGAAATAGTGACGATCGTGGCCACGGCTAATACACCAGCGAAAGACAGGAGCACACACCTGGCTAGATAACCAGGTCCTTAGAGGGACGTAACAAGACACATAATATTATAACAATAACTGAATAATAAAAACTGATTTTCCATTAGTCTTAGTAATTGTAGGCAGTTATAAGTAAAATCATTTTAGATTGGTAATTATATATTTGCAAAAATGTTTTATATAAATACTTAAAAGAAATATATATATATATATATATATATATATATATATATATATATATATATATATATATATGATAATTTGGAAACTGCCTTTCTGTTGGATATAAATATTTTTAGGCTAAATGCTTTGAAAATATGGAGAAATTGTTTTTATGGCTAAAATATAACTTGCTTATAACAAAATATTAATTTTGTTATAATATCCCCAATTGTAAATATGTTAATAACTAATAGCTAAATCGTAAATATTATAATTAATACTGATAACGATATTATTAATAGTAAAAATCATACTAATAAAGGACAATTTTGATAATAGCTATAAGTTTAATACCAAAATATTACTCTACAGTAATAGTGATAATAATAATAATAACATTAATCATAATAATAATAATAATAATAATAATAATAATAAATGATATTGTTAATAACCCTTAAACATTACAGCCCATCCCCTTTAAAAATATAATACTACTAATAATAATAATAGTTATATTAATAATCCCTGAAAATCTATCCAGCCCATTCTTCCCCCCTCCATTCGACATTAAGAGAGAGAGAGATGGAGTTCGGAAGAGAGAGAAATGAATGGGTTTCACCTACGGGCGGATGGGCACCGGTAGGGTAGGTCTCCAGCGCGGTACTGGGAAGGCGTGGCACTCGCCGATCTGCAGATGGTGTTCAGCGTTGGCTGTACGGCCCTGTGGTTGTGGCGTCAGGCGGGTGCGGGCGGAGCACGGGGGTCGGGGCTCTTGACGAAGCGGCCGGGGGTTCTCGGCAACACAGCCGAGGGCGCCTGTGTTATGCTTGGCTGGAGGAGCTTGCCTCCGGTGTGGAACTGAGGAAGCAGAACGGAGGGACGCAAAGGGACGCGCTTCTCTGGGGGCGGGGGCGGAGGACACGATACGGCGGTGCACGGCGAGATGTGGTGGTCAAGACAGGGGTGGCCGCGGTCTTTCGGCGGTGGCGCGACGGCCGTGGGCAGGCCGCAGGGATGCGAACGAGGGTGGCACTGGAGGGAGCGCCGTCGTCGGGGCGGAGGAGTTCCGGCTCGGCTCAGGGCTACGGTGAGGGTTTTTTTCCCTTCCTCCTTCTTTTCGTAGATGGTGGTGGAAGGGTTACGGATTGGGCGGTGACTACGGCCGGGGATGGCCGCGGCAGGGGCGTGGTGTCGGTGTTAGCGGTAGTTGGAGTGGCAATGGTGGCGGTGGTGTTCTATGGGTCTTGGCAGAGCGAGGTGGCTGTGTTAATGGTGATGGTAGTTACGGTGGAGACGGGGTTGGCTGATGACGGCGAGGGTGGATTGGTGGTAATGGGGATGGCAAGAAGGGATCGATGGTGGTTCTGTAGTATTTTCATCGTGTCCGAGGTGTCCGACACGACATGGATAGCTGTACTAAAAATTGGAATAAGATGATGGTTACGGACTTGATGCACAGCACGTCGAATTGTGGAGTTTGCTTTTGTGGAATTTATGGATAAAAAAAGAGGGCAAGTACCTCTCCTTTTATAGGAGGTGGAAATCCCATTAGGAATAGGAATAGAATAATTTAAACCCCGTTTAGATAATACTATCATTTGATTAAATCATATTTTGAATCAAAAAGAAATACCTTTCTAATATATTTAAACTAGATAAATCTTCATATTAAATTCGAAAACTCATAATAAAATTTGATAAAACCAAATACTGATTTATTCATAATAAACTAATTTAAACATAACTTTTCCAAATAATAAACTAATAGTATTAAATAATTTCAAAAAATAATTTTTAAATTTGTGTACTTTATACGCAAAAGAATATTTGCCTCAAAACATGGTTTTCAAGGCCACCATTTATATTTGTATAATAAAATAAATATCCTTTTTGACATAGGAAATTATACGAATTTGAAAAATTCTATTGTGGCGCCCTTTTTACAACTTTGAGCAAAATATATTATTTATCATATATTATTGAAAGCTATATTTCTATAAAAATAAATTCCAAATGTATGTACCTCGCACATATTCGCACTCGACGAGCAAATACAAAACGTAACTCGCGCGTGACGTACACATACGAGTACGCGAACTTGTAAACAATAAATTTAAAATAATTACCAAATTTATAAAAATAAATAAAAAAACTATAGTAGAAATTTAGGGGTTTTACATCAAAACTTTTAGAGACACCATTCTTTTAGTTCAAATTTATGTTGATGACATCATATTCGGTTCTACTAATGAAAATCTCTGTCAAGATTTTGCTGAGTGTAGGCAGAACGAATTTGAGACGAGCATGATGGGGGAGCTCAACTACTTCCTTGGATTGCAAGTCAAACAAACTTTGCAAGGTACTTTCATCAACCAGTCCAAGTATACAAAGAATATGCTGAAGAAGTTTGACCTTGACAATGTCAAACCAATTGGTAATCCAATCGCTACTACAACCAAACTGGAACCCGATGAAAGCGGTAAACCTGTTGATCAACGTAAGTATCGAGGTATGATTGATAGTTTATTTTACCTAACTGCTAATTGTCCTGATATCATGTCTAGTGTTTGTCTGTGTGCTAGTTATCAGGATAGTCCTAAGGAATCACACATGTCCGCCATCAAGCGTATCTTTTGATACCTTAAGGGTACTATTACAGTCTTTTTGTGGTATTCGAAAACCACTTCCTTCGACCTTATCGGTTATTTGGATGCTGATTTTACGGACTGCAAAGTCGATCATAAAAGTACAAGCGGCACGTGTCATTTGTTAGGCAAAGCCTTAGTCTCTTGGTTTAGCAAGAAACAAAACTCCGTTGCACTTTCTACAACTGAAGCTGAGAATATAGCTGCAGGACGTTGTTGTGCACAGATTTTGTGGATGAAGCAAACCCTAGAAGATTATCATTTATATTTTATGCACATACCTATATTCTGTGATAATACTAGCGCTATCAACCTTACTAAGAACCCTATATGTTACTCACGCACGAAACACATTGAAATTCATCACCACTTTTTGCGTGATCATCAACAACACGGTACTATAGATTTAAAATTCATAAACTCTGAACATCAGCTAGCAGACTTCTTCACAAAACCACTGGCCGAAGAGCGCTTCAATTTTCTTTGTCATGAATTAGGAATTTTGGATGAAACGGTTATTAAATAAATTGGCATGCGTAAATATCGATTATGACATATATCTTTATGATGATCTTGTTATGGGTACAAGTCGAAAGGGTACTTCTGACAACAAGGCGTAAAAGCCTAAGCGATATGGTGCACTAGTCTTCGGACTACCGCTAGCTGGGATCCGGCCCCTATAGCTACCCCATGGCAGTTTCATCGTAATGGTCATTGTCATAAATCCTTGTTTATTATATAGTTTAATTTCATTTATAACTTAGTTAATTCAAAATTTCTAAATTCAATTCCATTTATTCCATTCGTGGTTTCTTTTTCAATCAAAATTTTGATTTTCATCAAACATTTGCAAATTTTTAATCTTTAACATTCCATTTATTTTTCTCCAACACTTGGCCAATTTTTAACTGTTTTCAGTTCTGGCCCTGGCACCCAGAACTCGTGTAACTCTACCTTTCTATTTTCGAGAAATATTTTAGTTTACTAAATAATAATAAGTTGATTTAAACCCTTTTGAATAATAATTTTTCTTGATTAAATATTTTAATAAATATTTCATGATTGCTTTTGGAGGGAAATTTGAATTTTTGGCAATTAACTAATTTTCAAATTTATTTGGATTGGTCCCCACTCCATAAAGACTTGTAACCACCTCTCTAACAGAATTTTGGGCTATTTGTAAAAATACTGAAAAGGGGAAGGGATGGATTGGAAAAAAACCAAATGATGGAGGGTCTTAGTTGCATAATTGCCATTTTCTACTTATAGTTTAGATGGAGAGAGAAATGTGCAGGGAGCTCATTTTATTTTTCTCTTCAGCCTTCATCCCCAATCCCGACCTAACCCTAGTTCTCCGACGGTGGTGGCGACAATGAGATTGATGAAGGCAGCAGGGATCTTCTCTTCTCCGGCGACTTTCATCCACAGTGGAGGCGAGCGGTAACGTCGCTCCCAGCGGCTAAATCGATGGTGGAACCCGCTATTCCTCACTTTGGAAACTGCGTGTGCGTATTTCATCTTCGGCGAACTCTCTGCCTCAACCGCGGTGGCTCTCCGTCTCCGTGAACCTCTTCAACTTAGCTCGATGATCTTCGTGGTAAGTTATTTTTTTCATTATTTTTCAATTATGTTCGATTGACGAAGTCGATCTATCAAATTCTCCAAATCGGCCAGTCTTGATCCAAATTGAGGAATCAATTGGAGATTCTTCATTTCTTTTGAGTTTCGCTTCAAATTTGGTGAGTTCCTGGATCGAGTTCTTTTTTTTAATGCATGAATCAGTGCACCTTCTAAATCTCTATTTTAACAGTCGCCAGATTTGTTCGAAGGACCTTGTTCATGATTCGATTTGGTTGAATTCCTTTTCCAGGTATATATGCTATCATTATATTAATTCTATATTCTCTACTTCTGTGTTTAAGTATGGGTTTGGCCAGGATTGATAATGTCGTGGTGTGGATCGTGTCGGCTAGCAGTGTTCATGTCCGGGAAGAAGGGTTATGTCTGGGAGCAAGTGTTGAACCTGGGTGTGTGTTTGGGTGGACTTACCAGCTGACTCTGATCTAACCAAGCTTTGTGTCCAAGCTATTGTCAGAGTCATGTCCATGTGTGTGGGTTCGTATACTGCCACACGTACACTTGTTCGGGTGTGTGTATTCGAAGAATTGGGTACGTTCGGGATTTTTTGAGATGAAGATCAGTTGCTTCAGTCTTTGCTTGCTTAACAAATATTCATGTTCTGCCATCCTTATTTCTTTGACTTCTAATTTTGGTTTGTATATTTGATTTTCAAATATGTATATTCTAATTTTGTTTGAGGGATTCATTCAATTTGAATTTATGTAATTTTTTGTATGATCTCTTTTGATAGCTTAGTAAGGATTTTGTTGAGTTCTATCTTTTTGCTTCATGATTGGATAAATTGTTTAGCAGTGCATTGAAGCTAGGTTATATTCCATTTCTTACTACTTGTGAGCTGTGTATCCTTCAGTGGCTGGGTTCGCTTTGCTGGCTTGGGACTTTAGTTTTTGACTAATGAATGTGATAGGTAGATGGTTCAAGTTTGTGTTGCTAGATTCTACAGTTCGAAATGAGAAGGAGTTCCATCCATTGAATTTGTTCTGGGTAGTGAGCTTCATATATTGATCACATTTTGATATATTAAGCCGAGAAGCAATGTCATTGTTTACTTTTACAGAAGAATCTAGGAGTAGTTGTGTTGCTAAGATATTGCTATAGTTGGGTCTGGTTATTGGCTTTCTAAATTGCTAGTTTTATTCTTACAAATCCTTATTAGTACAATATTGTACATTCCTTAGGAAGATCTATGGATAAAATGTTGCTAAATTATGTTTGGCTAATAGTACTACCTTATTTTAATATTTTCTTACTAAACTAATTGGTTAGCCTATAATCAGTATCTTTCCATAGCCATCATCTAGTAAAGTTTTGAGCCTAAATATTATTAGCATATAATATTACTTTAGATTATCACCTATAACCTGTATGTTCAAATTAGAATAAATAAGTGACTAATTTTGTTAGTAAATACCTTTATCTAGCAACTAGTGAATAGAACTTAACCAACTTGTACTTAAAATAAACAGGAGGACATCTAGCTCCATTCCCCGTACTTTTCCAGAGCAAGGCAAGTATTTTCTACGGTTTTGTGCATTTACATATCTTGTACTTCTCTTGATGACACGATGCGATACGATATCTTGTACCCTTGTACTTTCCTGTTCTTGTACTTACTTGTGTCGGGAAGGGGAAATACACTAGCTATGTGACCAAACCCCGGTTACAATATTCATGTAGATAGTTTAAGACTCGCATTGTGCACGCGGGTCCTAAGTCGTACCGATATTCATGCACTCCTGTACATATTCCTGTACTCAGCCCAGCCGGTCACATAGGCTAGTTGTATTTCAAATATTATGCACATGTCATGTCTTGTACTTCAGGTTTATGGTTACATTCATGTACTTTATTTCCTGTACTTTACATTCAGGTACTTTTATGTTATTTTCCTGTACTATATAGTTCATGTTCTCCTATACTCATTTCCATATCATGACGTTTTATTCATTATCTATAACCGTACTTTGCTCCGCTCCTGACTAGGATATGTTGTAGGTGAGATGGAGGCATTGTGTGACACATACTTTGGTCGTGAACCTATAGACGCAGTAGAGCCGGCTGGTGTTGCTCTGGACTTAGAGGCTGAGGAGGCCTAGTACTTTACCATTAGCAGATTATATTCTATTATACTTGAGACTGTCAGACTTTACTTTTCTTTTAGCTGGATGAATGTAATAGCTCTTAAACATGTACTTTGATTCTGGGATTCGCTTATATAGATGTTGTAGTTTATATTCATTCATATTTGGAGTTGTAGTTTTCCTAGAGATTGATACAGCTTACTTCATCGTGGCTAACGATGAAGGCTGGGCGCGCCTGATTCGTGTCCGATTATTCGAGAGCGGGTCGTGGCAACTCGGGCCGAACTCTGCCTCACACAGAGTTCGGGCCGAGTTCGATCTGCTGATTTCAGAACCCAAGATAGCTCTCAGGCTTCCATTTTTTTTATCCAATGGTCCATATTTCACCCGACCAGCCGACCCTACATTCATATATCGGGAATTTCTTTCTCTTTCTTCTTCATTGCCACCTCTAAACCCTCTCCAAGTTCATCCTCTCCAAACCCTAATCCTAGAATTATCAATTTAGTGAGGTTTTCTTCCCTAAACTCAAGGAGCATAGCATTTGGATCATTCTCTTCCATCCTACTCCATCTATTTTTGAGGTATAATTTTGTTTCTTCATCTTTTTCAATTTTGTTTCCATGGCACCTAGACTTTTTGGAAGAGGCAAGAGAAGACGGAGTGAAGGTGCTTCATCATCCAATCCTTCTCCTCCTCTTGCTCCTCCAATTCATCCACTTTTTAATCCTCCACCACCTCATGACCCTAACACATTCAATGAACAAATTTTTGTTTCATTGGAGGCTTCCAATGAATGGTTCAATGACTTTCATTCAAGGAGTGTGTATGCGGGACATCCTATCAATTTTATAATAGTTTCTAGATATGACTCATTGTTCCATGATCTTTGTCTAGATGAGTTAGTTTCTACATCATCTCTTATATACTTGAATTCTATCCAAATGTTTTACTGTAATCTCACCTTTGACGACACACGAATCTATTCTCGTGTCGCCGGAATTGACATCATTTTTGATGATTTTGAACTTGCGGATATCTCGAGATCCCGGAACCCAATTCTTGGGAGAAACTTGTCGATGTACGCAAGTTTTAATTTCCCGATGGATCGTCCTTTGAGAGTTTTGAGGATGATTTGTGTACTCCCAACACTCGTCCACGCAAGTTACTTGCTAAATTTCTTAACCCATATTTCTATGAACTTCATCGTATCATTTTCTTCATGATCTTGCCCAAAGCGGGATCGACTGATGAAGTTTCTTATTTTGAGAACTATGCACTTTATCATCGCCACTTCCATGTTTCATTTAACCTTCCGTACACTATGATGGACTGGATGATTAGTGCACGGAAGAGACCTCGATCATTGGTCTATGCCCTATATTTGCTAATGGTTTTTTGTGCGTTCAATGTTCCTCTTGATGAGTGCCAGTTCCTTCTAGCCCCTGTCTACATGTCTAAGGCAAGGAGGCTTCTAACAGCTGTTGAGTCTCTTGCTGAGTCTGAACATTCCGAGTCTGATGCTCAGGCTGATCCACCTGCTCTTGGGCAACCTGCGCCTGGCCATCTGCTACTCTCGAGTATGTTCAGACCATGCTGCGTGATCGTTTTTGCTTGGAGGATGATCGCTGGACTTAGATGGACAAATACACCACCCTCCAGATGTGTGCTATCAACAACACTCTGTATGACATCCAGTACTCCTTGGCCTCACATACCTACGGTGTCTTATCCAATGGTACGAGACCCTTCTCGCGAAGGCTAACGTCGATGACGCCTGGGTTAGGAGGTATTTGGATCTAGACGCGGCGTTTGTTGATCCTCGTTGCTCTGCCAGCGACCCATCCGACTCTGCTGGACCTTCTCGTGCTCCATGACGGTCGTGGTCCATTTTCTGATGCTGCTGATGCTTAGGATGTCTATTATTTATGCACTTTATTATTTCTTTCAGTAATTATGTAGTTGAACACTATGCTTTGTACTACATTATGCTTTATGGCTTTTATTTGGATTGTTTAGTAGTTATCTCTTATGTTGGACTTGAGCTTGGTTATGTGATTGCATGGTTATTTTCCTACGGGGGAGCTTCTATCTCATTTTGCTAAATATCAAAGGAGGAGAAATATATGTGATATATGAAAAATTTTGATATGAGCTATATATATTGTGTGCTTGGATTAGAACTTGTCACAGGTAATATATCTTTACGGGGGAGCCAACATGTTCACTTACGGGGGAGCTATTATCTCTGTGTGTCCAGGTATGAATGTTGCGACATGCAAATATTACATTTTTGTCAATTATCAAAATGGAGGAGATTGTTGACCAAACTGGATTACAGTCAACCTAATCTTGATAACTAACAAAATAATATTTGTCATAGTCCTATTAGACACATCAAGTTCTATCAACATCTAAGATCGATCAACTCATCATATCAGCCCAAGACGACATCTGCTTCAGACCAGCTACTGTTTGTGTTGTGAAGTCTATAATTTATTTTTATTAAGTCTAGGCAAATGTACGTTGAGTCATACTGAGCATCTTAGGGCTAGACTTATCCCTTACAGCTCCACTCAACCAAAAGCCAAATCAGCCCAACAAGCCCAACTGCCTTTGAACATTCTGTCCCCATGGAGACAGAGTTCGGGCCGAACTCTGTTCCCTAATTTCCAGGACATAATTTATAGGGACTACAAGATGCTAGTTGTCCAACGGCCAAAAATTTGAATTTATGACACAGAATTCTGGCCGAATTCTGCCTATCCCAACTAGTATAAATAGGCCTTAAATTCTCTCATTCTAAACCATCCAATCTTCTCATTCACTTCTTTTCTATAGCCTACATACTAAAGAGCCTAATTCTTCTCATCCAACTTAGCCATCAAACTTCCTAACCGTCCAAGGTGCTTAGTTTGAGTCAACTAGAAGTTTGAGTGCAAGAAGTTATAAGTCACTTGGAAAAGTCCAAGTTTTGCCACAGTGATCTTTGTAAGAAGTTGACGTGCTCTTCTGAAAAAAGGTACAGGGTGTAACTGCTATTTCACAAATAGTGGATTTTAATCCTGAGCTAGAGTTCTCAGGCCTGGACTAGTCCTCCACGAGGGAAACCAGGTTAAAAATCTGTTGTGTTTGCGTATGGTCTCTTGATATTTTTATTTTGGCATTTACTACTCTGATTATTTACTGTTGGTGAAAAGAGTTAAATTTTATTTGGCCATTATCGTTATAAACTCTATTCACCCCCTTTAGAGTTTCCTATATGTTCTTCATAACAATCTCAAAGCTTGATTGCAAGATGGAAAACTTTCATGCTTCGCTAATCAATCCTAACTTCACAAAGTTAGAGCAATTTGATGGTGAACACTATCAAATATAGAAAATGTAGGTTAGCCTCAATATTCAATTCTCTGACGTTGATCATGTGTTTTTTAAGGAGGAACCTACTATTTCAGAAACTGAATCTGCAGCCGCTATTTCCGCTGCTACTAAGAACCAGGCCAAGTGGAGAAAGGACAATAGCATTTGTAGGCTTAGGATCCTAAATGCTATAGAAGACTCCCTTGCAGAATCATATTCAAAGAAGACTATTACCAGAGAGATTTTGGAGTCTCTGGAGAAACTATACAAAGATGATAAGAACCGAAGCAAGATATTTTTAGTTAAAAAATATCACAAGTGGTTCTTTGAAGATGAGAAACCAAAGTTGTCGCAGGTGAAGGAGTTCCTGAAGCTACGACAGAAGTTGGATGATGAGGCGATACCCCTCCCCGACAAGTTTGTTGTTGGAGGGATCATCTCTAAGCTCCCCATTAGATGGAGCAAGTTCTATGAAAACATGCATAGAAAGAAGTTGGAGATCAGTCTGGAAGATCTTCTGCAGGAAGTCTATGTTGAGGACCAAATAAGGGCTCAACTGAAGGTGGACGCACTGTCCAAACAATTGGCTGACACAAATTTGGTTCACACCAAGAAACACAAGGGAAAGCATGCGGCTTCCCACAGCAAGAGAAGGACCCTAGTAATCTGAAAGTTAAAGGGACTTCCTTCAAGAATCAGAAGGCAAAGTCTCAGATGCCTTGTTTCAAGTGAGGCAAGAAGGGCCTCTTCAAGAGTGAATGCAAAGCGAAGACCAAGCAATCAGAGCAAGGTGAACCTAGCAAGGTTTCTATGATCACTGACATTATTGCAATGATTGTGCAGTTCACTACTGTAGGGGCTGACTCTGACTGGTGGGTAGACACTGGTGCCACCAGCCATGTCTGCTCAAGCAAGGAGTGGTTCACCACCTACACGCTAATTTTTAAAGTTGTTATTGTGGCGAACTAGGCACAAGCTGAAGTGCTAGGGATCGGGACGGTGGTATTGAAGCTGACTTCTGGGAAGTCTCTGATGCTTTAAAGTGTGAAGCATGTACCTACTATTAAAAAGAACCTGATCTCGGGAGGCCTACTCTGCAATGCAGGCCTAAGGATGGACATTAATGCTGGCCAAATGTTGATGTCCATTAAGGGAACATACTTAGAAAAAGCTTTCTATATCGAAGGAATGTTCAAAATTTAGCTTATAAATTAATCCAATATTGTTAATGCAATCACTCCTTCTGCTTATACTCTTGAGTTATGGC
Source organism: Iris pallida (assembly GCA_029216955.1). Lineage (NCBI taxonomy): Eukaryota > Viridiplantae > Streptophyta > Magnoliopsida > Asparagales > Iridaceae > Iris > Iris pallida. Next base: position 26,798,964 of record JANAVB010028000.1, on the reverse strand, counting down.
ATAATAGACTAGGACATTCATTGTAAAAGAATAAACAAAATATCTAGTCTAGGACTTATATTCAAGTGTGGGGGTAAGGTAGAAAAATGTGAAGTTTGTGTTCAGACGAAGGTCACAAGAAAACCCTTTCCTCGGGTTAATCGAAGCATAGATTTTTTGGCGTTGGTACACTCCGATATCTGTAACTTCAAACAATTCACTACAAAGGCCGGGATAAAGTATTTCATAACCTTCATCGATGACTTCTCAAAGTATGCATTTGTCTACCTGCTGAAGGCCAAAGACAAATCATTCGAGAAGTTCAAAGAGTTTAGGGCCGAGGCTGAACGGCAGATTGGACAACAACTTAAAAAAATAAGAAGTAATCGAGATAGAGAGTATCGGCCTCATAAATTCGTATTGTTCTGCAAAGAACATAGAATGTCAATGAGACTACGGCTCTGTACTCTCTTCAATTAAACGGAGTGGCAGAGAGAAAGAACAGAATGCTTACAGAAATGATTAACTCAATGCTGTTGACTGCAGGTCTTCCAAAGTACTACTAGGGAGAAGCTGTATTGTCGACCACTTTTATTCTAAATAGAGTGCCTTATGCAACTTCAGACGTTACTCCTCATGAACTCTGGTTCAAGGTCAGACCTAACTTGAATGTCATTCAAGTGTTGGGGTGTCTGGCATATATGAAGCTTCGAGATCTGAAGATTCAGAAGCTTGGGACAAGGACTACAAAGACAATCTTTTTGGGTTATGCTGAGAAGAGTGATGCTAGAAGATTTTTGATATTGAGTAAAATTATATCATTGAATCTCGCGACGCAAAATATTTTGAAGACAAATTTGCAAGGCACAAGAACATTATTCTTACAGATGTTCGAAGAACAATGAGGGTGCACAGGAAACTGAAGTCTTCAATGATAATGTAGTCCAAAGAAGATATTGTTGTTGAAACAACGGTTGAACTAGAACTCGCTGAGCCGTCAGTTAAGCCTGTGAGGAGGCCAAAGGACTTTGAAAATAACTTTGTCACCTATCATGTGGAAGCAGATTTGCTTACCTATGATGAGGCGCTGAAGACCAGAGACACAATTTTCTGAAGGGAGGCGATAGACAATGAAATTGATTCCATTACCTCAAATAACACTTGGGTGTTGGTGGATCTTCCTGAAGGAGAAAAACCCATCGGATGTAAATAGATCTTCAAAAAGAAGATGAAAGCAAATGAAACTATTAACAAGTTCAAGGCTAGGTTGCTAGCCAAGGAATTTTTTCAGAAGCAGGGGATCGACTACTTTGACAAGTATGCTCCAGTTGTCCGGATGACCACCATCAGAATATTGATTACTCTCGCAGCAATACATAAGTTGGTGATACATCAGATGGATGTGAAAACGGCTTTTCTAAATGGCAAGCTGACCGAAGATATTTACATGCAACAGCCAGAGGGATTTGTCGTCAAAGGTCTTGAAGACAAAGTCTACAAGTTGGTGAAATCCTTATACGGTCTTAAACAATCTTCCAAGATGTGGCATGAGAAATTTGACAATGTTATAAGGTTAAATGGCTACAGGGTCAGCGGGACGGACAAGTATGTTTACACAAAGTTCGCTGATGGAAGAGGTGTGATCGTTTTTCTATACATGGACGACATGCTAATCCTAGGTATGGATATAGGCTGTATCACAGAGACAAAGAATTTCATCTCGAGCAAGTTCAGTATGAAGGACTTGGAGGAAGCTGATGTGATCTAAGGGATCAAGATCATCCGGACAGACATTGACTAGCGCTGTCACAGTCTCATTATATTGAGAAGATGATCACACGTTACGGGTATCAGGATCTTCCCAGGATCGATACGCCTTACAGGTATGATCTGAAGCTAAAGTCTAATTTGAGGGATATCATCAGGCAGTTGGAGTAAGCAAGCGTTGTCGGGAGTTTGATGTATGCTACTACTGTCACAAGACCTGACATAGCTTTTATCGTAGGAATGTTGAGTCATTTTATGAGCAACCCAGGCATTGATGTCACTCTCCACTCCCAATATACGATAAGTCGGGTACATAACAACATCTCCAGGCTACGCACCATACGAATACATCTATACCCGTATTAGCGATTGTCGCCTGTAATATTCTAGAATAGAGATAGAGATAATACTAAAATACACTTTTATTTCCACAAACTATAACTTGTATATATAAATTGTTTTCTAACAGTATAACTTGTACAAGTCATTACAACAAAACCATTAATTTACATATATTGTCAGCTACAAAATGTTATCTGCTGCATCCTTGAAAGCCACTCCAATTCAGTCCTCAACCTCGTCCACATCATATAGATGTAGCATCTCGTCCGAAACTTCATCTTCTCCTAGTGAACAATACTAGGTCGTCAGAAAGACAGCAAGTCCTCGGTCAAGAACGATAAAAATAAAAATATGATATGATGAGGAGTAGTTAGGAATTATTCTGAGATAAAAATTGACTATTTAAAAATTCTAGGAAAATGTAATTGTGCAATTGAAATAACACTATCTTGTTCATATCCTAGTGATCTCTAAATTTTTAATCAATCGACACAACTTAAGTCACTATCACAATCACAAACATCTTCCTATATGATGATACAATTGAGAGAACATACTTGGATCACATTCATCCTATTTTCTCGATAATAATCTCGTGACCAGGGATCAGGTTATGGCAGGATGGCACGATGCTTAGAGTCAGGCCCCACACATTATGTCTGGAAAATAATTGTATATTGATTCACCTAATCGATCTTTTTAATCGAAATAGGTACGGATTCAGGACAGGTAAGTGAGCTAAGCCTCACACACTCACTTCACAAGGCCTTGCAGAAGGAGCTAACTACTGATCAGTTTTGTTGTTATTATACTGCAGAGATTTCGGATGTGATCCAGTTGTTCTCTCCCGCCTAATGCATTAACCTAGTGCTACAATCAATTATTATTCTATTATCTTGTATTAACTCTGCTCTGTATTTTATCCCGAATCTTAATATGTCAATATACATCTTCTTCAAAATTCCAAGAATCAAGTAAATATTGCTTTCAAGCAGATATTATATCTCTATCTTGGGATAATCATGAAATATGTAAATACAGGTTTAGGAAGAATTTTTTCCAATTGTACAAAGTAGAAAATATTAAAACTTCATGAGTTTTTCTTGCGTGATGGGTGTCCATGTCCTACGCGTCCTAGACTCTTACTATCCGTCCCCTAATTAAATCGATTTTAGATTGTCGTAAATCTGCCTCTAATATATATATAGTAGCAAAATCTAGAGATTAGAAATATCGATAATATTTTCGGATATCAAAATTTCCAACTCCTAAAATTCGTAAAAATTTCAACAGTCTCTTTTGTATTTCGGCTTCGAAACAGTTTTTATATATCACCCCCGGAGCAACCTTCCGTAGAATTTACCCTGGGTTCGCCGACCCCTTCGGTGGAGCAACTCTCAACACCGGCTCACACGCAGGTATGATATATATATATATATATATATATATATATATATATATATATATAGGTTCTGTGATGTCCGATCCCCCTCCCCCACCCGATCCCTCTCCCCTCCTCTCTTCCCCACCTGGCGCCCTCCGCCGCCCGGCGCCTCCGATCGTCCGCCCGTCCGACCGTCGGCGCCGACCCCCTCCCCCTTCGCGCTCCGTCGACGTCGTCGCCATCTCCGCCTCGTGTCCCCATACCTCGCCGCTTCCTCCTCCAAGGAGGGAGCCCTCCTTCGTCAGGCCGGCGTGCCCCGGCCCGGCCGCTCTCGCCACGGGCAGCGACGCCGACCACCCCGTTCTTCCCTCCCCTCGATTCTCGGTCCCCCTCCGCCTCGTTGTTCCCCTGCCGGAGAGATCCCTCAGCCCCATTCTGTGCCCTGCCGGGAGATCGACTCGGGAGGAGGACCTGTCCAGGCGCCGGACGAGGTTGTCACCGCCGGTAGGCGACCCACCCCCCTTCCCCTCCCCTGGCCAGGCTCCTTTCACCTCTTCTCTCTCGTGCTAGCTAGTCGCAGGAGCTCCTCGCTCTTGTCGACTGCTTCTCGGAGCTGCTTAGACAGGCCCTTCCCGCGGTGGCCCCCCCGCTGTCCTGGCCGTCCTCCTCCGCCCCTAGCTCGGGCTAGATTTCTCCGGCTTTGGCAGTGGCCCCCGGCGTTGCTGCTCCACCGCTGCGGTGGCCGCCCCTCCCCGAGCACGGCGATCTTCTTCCTGTCGAGTCCCGCGCTGCTGGCCCGTCCTCGATATCGCCCCCGGTCGCGTGTTGTGGCACGCTGCCGTCCCTTCCAACCGGTCTTTCCACGTGGGCCTGCTCCTTCGGGGGGAGCGCGCCTCGGGGTGCGAGTCTTGACTGTGCGGCATCGGTCGGCCCGCCCGTCCATTTTGGAGCACCCAGCTGTTCCCCTGCGGTTTGCGCAGAGTGGGAGCCTCCTTCTGATGTGGGCTTGGGTTCTCAGGAGACCCACGTGGCTGCTCCCTTTGCGCAGGTACATAAAGCGCTCTTTTGCGCAGGGACAGATGGAGACTCCCTTGTGCAGGCACATGATGCGCTCATTTGCGCAGGGACAGATGGAGACTCCCTTGCGCTGCACGTGGGCCATCCCTTGGAGGGTCCTCCTCTCTCCCCCTTGCGCAGCTGGGTCAGCGCAGCCTGGCCACACCCCCTCTTGAGATTTGTTCTGCGCCGTTGGCGCCGCGCGATTTGGCTCCGCCCCTCACGCAGTTGGCCCAGCGCGGTCTGGCCCCCCTCCTGGGCTCCTCTCCCCTAGTGGGCCACTACCATCCCGTTCCCGTTCCTCCCCCTCCGCGCCTTCTGGACCCCGTCGCCGTTCACTACCCGCTCCCCTCGGCGACGCACTTCGATCGTGGTAGTCCATCCTTCCCCCCCACTTTTCCCAGCCCCGGCGCTGCGGCTTCGCCCCCGGTCGCTCCTGCGACTTCGTCTCCGGCCGCTCACTCGTGGCCCAACTCTGCCTTCTCCCGGTTAGACGAGCCCGCCCCGACCGGGCATGGACCTCCCTCCTCTACCCCCTCCCCTGTCCCCGTCCTTGGAGCGTCTCGCGTTGCTTCCTCGGCCAGCTCCCTGTTGGGCCGGGCCCCGGTCCCCAAGACGATCGATGGCGGAGTTCCTCCCAACCCTCTGGTGTTTGCCAGTTCGGGCTCTCCCTTGGCGCAAGCCTACTTTCCCAAGGCTGTCGCTGATATAGGCGCTCAGGTAGTAGATTGTTCCTCCACCCCGGCCTCCGGCGATTCTCTCCCGACCTCTTTGGATGACCCCCTCTCCCTCCGGGCTCCTACAGCAGGTGCCCCCTCCACGGGACATGGATCGCCCTCTGGACTGGTCCCGTCGGCATCCAGAACCCTCCCTAGCTCCCGCTCATTTGCGGATGCACTGAGACCTGATCGGGTTAGGCCTAGCCCTTTTTCGGCCGCGGACGTGGTCCTGCCTGATGTCCATCTGACACCTCTCCCAGACGGTTACCCTATCCGGGTACCATTTTCCTGCGAGAAGATCCGCTCCCTCTCTTCCCCCTTCAGCAGAACTTTGGTCCTCAAGTTCGGATCCGGATGCCCCAAAATTGCTATCGTTCGGGAGGTCATCACTCGTTGGGGACTGTCGGCATCTTACCGGATAGCTCCACTCGACCCCAAACACCTGTTTCTTCATCTCTTCTCTGATCAGGACTACAACCAAGTGTGGATGAAAGGCACAACCAAAATTGACACTCAGTTTGCCAAAATTGTCAAATGGTCACCGTATTTTAACCCCAAGATCGATTCGACCATCATCACCTCCTGGATCACCCTCCCCAATCTCTCCCTGGTATGCTTCCCCGCTGCTGCCCTCAAAAGGATTGCCAGCTCTTTCGGTGTCCTAGTGGCCATAGCGGAAGAAACGAAAAACCTCTCTAAATGTAACTACGCAAAGATTTGCGTAGAACTGGACCTCACAAATGAGCCACCCAAAGTGATAGAGATAGAACTCGGAGATCAATCTTTTAGCCAAACGCTGGTTTACGACAACAGCATCATTTTCTGCCAACACTGCCAAATGTCCGGCCACTCCATACAATACTGCTTCCGTGCTCACCCAGAACTAAAGAAACCTGTCAGCAGGAAAGAAAGCAATGTCGGTGCAGCACCCCCCTCCCTCTCCATAACACGGATCCCCCTCAACCCTCCATCCCCCGTCTAGAGTCCCCACATCCTCTCTACTGCTGTTTCCGCCCCACCCCCTTCTCTCGCCATTACTCTCCAGAATTCCAGAGGAGCGATAGTTTTGGTTCCTGCTGATGGCGATTCGGAGCGGCCGTTCTCTGATAGCCCCCCCAACCCCTCATCCCCCTCTCGTGCCATTACGCTCCATAACTCATTTGCAGCGCTTGAATTAGATGATGATAGCGCTCCAGAGCCGCCTTCCTCCGATGGCCTCCCCAACCTCCCTACCCCTCCACCTTTCGGCAGCGATTTAGCTCTCCTCCACACCCCCCACATCTCATCTCTCTCCCTAGCAGCCCCACCCTTATCCCCTATAGTGCTTCCAGAGGTCCAGGCTACGGCTGGTCTCAGATCGCACTCCAAAGGTGTGGTAGCTAGGGCACAGTCCGCAGTCGCTTTACCGCCCCCCCTTCGATCGGCAATCGCTCCTCCTCGCCCGTCCTCCCCGCTCACAGGTAGATTTTGGCAGGCCCAAGCAGCGGGATTCCTCGATCGGGACAATCCTCTTTGCGCTCTGACGGAGTGCAAAGACCCAGACATTTCCCCTACAACTGTTGCTGCAGTTTACTCGAGTTCTGATCGGACTCTGCCTCCAATCAACAACAGCATCGATAACACCTCTCTCACGAAAAAGAAGAAATCCAAGAAACAGAGGCAGCGCACGGCGATGACCACGAGATCTGCCGCGAAGTTGCAAAACACCCCTACCTCCTCCCCTAATGCCTAACATTCTTTCTTGGAATGTTCGAGGCATAGGGAATAAACAGACTATGAATCGGATCATCAGCCTTACCAAATCGAATCGGATTGATCTCCTCGTCATTATAGAGCCCAAAATACCTCACATAAGAATGAAAGAAATTTAACTCAAGCTGGGATTCCATTACGCGATCGCCGGTTGTCACGACATTTGGATCTTCTTCGCGGCAGATTTCCGCTTTGGCATTATCAACGACTCCCCCCAAGCCCTCTTCTGTTGGGTTGAGCACCCCGTCTTCAAGTCTCGTATTCTCCTTTCGGCCATCCATGGTAGTTGCAATATTCCGGAGCGTAGAATTCTTTGGGAGCTTCTGTCGGGCCCCTCCCTTCCTCACGACGAGCTGCCATGGCTTTGCATCGGAGATTTCAACACAGTCTCTTGCAAAGAGGAGAAATCTGGCGGTCATGATCTACCTCATTCGGCCATGGAGGACTTCAACAATTTCATCCTAACCGCCCACCTTTCCGCTATCCCCTTCTACGGCAACCAGTTCACTTGGTGCAACATGCAAGAAGGTATGCGTAGGCAGTACTCCCGACTTGATCGGGCCATGGTGAATGACTGTTGGTCAGATTTGGGATTGAGTAGTAATCTGTCGCACCTGAACTCCACTGAATCGGATCATTCCCCCTCATTCTCGAGATAAACATCTCTCAAAAATGCATCAAAAAATCCTTCCGCTTCCTTGACTTCTGGCGCCACCACCCCCAGTTCATGCACATCGTGGAAGAGGCTTGGGCTTCTGTAGATCACCAAGATCCGCTGGTCAGAATTGCTATCAAACTTAAAGCCACTAGGAAAGTGCTTACGGCCTGGAGCAAAATTGCGTACGGAGACAATTTTCAAGCCATTAAGGATGCGGAAGACGATGTCACCCGTGCGGAGATTGATTTCGCCCTCGTCAGTTCCCAGGAGAATCGTGCCTCTCTCAACCTCGCCAAGGCCATCCTCAAATCTAGAATCAGGGTGGAATCTGAATTCTGGAGACAAAAAGCTAGATTAACCTGGGACTTGGAAGGGGACAAGAATTCTGCCTTTTTTCACAAATGCGTCAAAGGACGCAGAAGCTCTCTCAAGATACATCGCATCCGCGATGATAATGGCCAACTTCTAAATGATCAGCGAACATCCAGATGGTAGCCACGAATTATTTCTCCAACATGTTTGCTAAAGAGGCCGTGTTTAGAGATGAAAGATTTTTGTCCGAGATCCCCTCCCAGATTTGTGATAGGGATAACGAAAACCTTTGCGCTCCCCCCTCGGTCGTCGAGATTAAGGATGCTGTGTGGTCCATTAACGCCAACAGCGCCCCTGGTCCGGACGAATTCAACGGGGTGTTCTTCCGTACTTGCTGGGACATCATTCGGGCCCATCTCGGGGAAGCCACTACCGCCTTTTTTCAAGGAGCCACTTATCCGAAATCCATATCCTCCGCACACATCATCCTCATTCCTAAGAAAGACAATCCGGACACCTTCAAAGACTTCAGACCAATCAGTCTCTGTACTTTCACCAATAAAATTATCTCTAAAATTATCGCCACCAGAATGTCGTACATCCTACCCAGAATCATCTCCGAAGAGCAAAGCGGCTTCGTCAAAGGCCGCAATATCACCGATAATATCCTCTTGGCCCAAGAGATGATCACATGTATGAAATTCCCGTCCAGAGGGGGGAACGTTGCCATCAAACTGGACATGGAAAAAGCTTACGACCGGCTCGATTGGCAGTTCATGATCTGGGTGTTCAGAGCCTTTGGTTTTGCGGAACCTGTTATCGACATCATCTTTAGATCCATCAACAACTCCTGGTTTTCTACTGTCATCAACGGCCAGCCTCAGGGTTTCTTCAAAGCTACTCGAGGAGTCAGACAGGGGGACCCCCTCTCTTCCACTATTTTCATCATCACGGCTGAAGCACTGAGCAGAAACCTCAAAATCATGTCGATATCTCCTGGATTCCAACACTTTCACACAACGACCGGTTGCCCCCTCATAACTCATCTCGCGTACGCAGACGACATCTTTATTTTCTCCGCGGGAGCTATCGGAGCCAGTGAGGTGGTTATGAGAACTCTGGCTAAATATACCCGTTGCTCTGGGCAGAAAATCAACAACAGCAAGAGCGTGATCTACACTCATCATAAAGCCGATAGAACTCACTCGGCTGTGCTGTCCTCCATGACCTCCTTCTCCACAGCTTACCCCCCTTTTCTGTACTTAGGCTGCCCGTTGGTGTACGGCAGAGCGAACTCTGGGATCTATGCTCACTTGGTTGGCAAAATTCGCCAGAAAATCGCGGGATGGCACAACGCCACCCTCTCCCCCGGGGGGAAGCTAATTCTAATTAAACACGTTCTATCCTCCATCCCCATTTACATTCTCGCGGTGTGCTCGCCCCCTACCAAAGTGCTCCATTCTATTGAAGCCATCCTCGCTAATTTCTTTTAGGGTCACCTTGAGGGTAAGAACAAGTATCACTGGGCCAGTTGGGCTACCAGGGCCAAAACAACTGAAGAGGGGGGCCTGGGTTTCTCCAGGCTCGCACACATGGTCGACGCACTATCGGTAAAATTGTGGTGGAAAATTTGCTCTGAAAGTTCGATATGGACCAGGTTCATGAGAGCGAGATACTCCAGATTCTGCCACTTAACTGAGGCGTCTGCTAATAACAGATCCTCCGCGTCGTGGCGGCGCATCCTCCGTGGTCGTATCCTTGCGGAACCTCATGTCCACCTGACCTTGGGCAACGGTCAGTCCCTGGCCTGCAAGGAACGCTGGCTGGGGGACGATCTCCTCAGGCCCAACACGATTACTCCTCCGCTGTGTGAGATTCGTGATTTATGGGATGATGACGATGCTGGGTGGAATTGGGGTAGGGTTCGAGACTGGCTGGGTCCGGCAGCCTCGGCGAGCTTGGGAGCTTCTAATCTGTCTATCAATGGCGCTCCGGACATGCTCAGATGGTCACCCAACCTGGGAGGCGTCTTCACCCTAGCTTCGGCCAGGGTCATCATCAGGGACATTATACCCACGACAGCCCCATCTGCCAAGTTTTGGCACACGTGTATTCCGGAAAAATGGTCCATTCTCCTCTGGCGTGCCGCGCGTCGGAAACTACCCACGGATGATGCCGTTAAATCCTTCGGCTATAGTTTGGCGTCCAGATGCCACTGCTGCGTGAATCATCATCCAGAATCCGTTGATCATGTTCTGCTTTCCGGGGAGTCTGCCTCTCACATTTGGACTCTCCTCCACTGTAAGTTTAAAATGGCCCCCACAAACGGGGGCATCAACGATCTGCTGGCCAGATGGAACACGTCGCACGGCCATGAGATCGTCGTTGCCGCCGCTTTTTGGGTATTATGGAAAAACAGAAACAAATACAGATACGAGGGACGGCAGTTCCCGCCTCCAAAATTGTACAGAGAGGTTGTTCGACAAATCTTCAAAAGAAAGAGGGGCTGCTCTCACACCTCGAACAAGTTTTGGACCGCCCTGGGCTGCTAACTGGTGGAGGGACGCCGGTCCCTCGGGATATCGCTTTCACCTCCTAACCTTCTGATGCTCGGTCATATCACCTCTTTGTGGGCAACTCCTCGTATTTCTCTTGGTTGTCTTTTTTTCTCTTTGTCTTGGGTCGGTCTTCGCGCGTGGCGCGCTTACTTGTATAGGCTTCGGCATTTTGCGCCTATCATTCAATAAAGGTTTTGTTTCTTAAAAATATATATATATATATATATATATATATATATATATATATATATATATATATATATAATTTAAGTACAATTTCTTACCTTAGCCCGCAAGAAAGCCTATTTATTTTGGTTACTGCAATTTGCTCTTTCTAAATGCTATCCAAGTCCAAGGAAAACACAATTATTAGCAACATATCTAATTTCTAAATATCAACACATACTAAATGATTTTATATGCTTTATAATATTCTTGATATTAATTACATACATACAAAGTTAAATCTAAATATTCAATTTCCAAGTCAATAAATTTTTATAGGGATATGGAAATCAGTTCCTTGATGAATTTCAATAATTTAAGGTTGTTTAGTTAGGACTTTTGAATTTGATCTATATTCTGAATTATAATCATGCCCACAGTGGTGAAACTATAATATCAGTTCGTCCTTCACATATTTCAAAATGATAAAAATAAATAATTTTATCACTCATATATTGAAATTACATACTAGTTCACCTTGAAATATAGCAATATTATACCTGAACTTCAATTTACAGACCATTTTTTTAAAACAATTCTATATTACTGATGCCTTCATAGTATAACTAGGTAACTTGTTCTAAATAATTACAAGTCATGTATTCCTTATATGCTGAGTTTATAAACGACCTACAACTCTTCAAATTCAACCCAACTTTGGACTTGATTCAACTTTTTTGATACTAAGTGTACCAATCTAACATATACAATAAAACATTTTTTCCTGACTGATAATAATGACAAGTTCTTGTAGGAATGATTGATTTTTCCTGGATTTGTAAAAAAAAAAAATTCCAATATGGTCTATGTCATTTCTAAAATCAAATTAAAAGTACCCTAATAATCAAATTTTTGCAGCTATTTTCATAGGACCAAGATTTGAATTAATATAATATATTTAAACTCCTAATCCTTTATGGATGGCAACGAGTACATGTCTTGTTTAACAGTTGTCTAGTGTTCTAGTACTCTAAGTATCAGTAATTAATATGCAACATGTATATAACCCAAACATGCTAATTCCAACAAGCTCAACATATCCAAAATACTATCTCCTTTGGATTAATGTGTTTGTATCATGTTCCAGTGCATGAATCGGTGTCAAGGAAAGAAATATTATGCAATATGAGTTCCAAGTCCTATAAAATCTGTTAAGATGGGGAATCAATTTTGGAACAATATATGAAATTGAAAAGAGGAGATGAGGACTTGCCTTGCTTTGAGCAAAACCTATAATTCTCTTTACCAAGTCCAAGTGAGTTCTTGATTTCCTTATGTTCTTCCCCTTCCAGAAATTTAGAAATTAAAATCTAACCTAGGTCTAGAAATTGGAAGATTTAAAGAAAAAGGGGAAAGAATTATACCTAGAAGGAAAATTAAAGAGGAGAAGGAGATGTTGGAGGTCACTAGGGAAGAGGCCGGAGAAGGGGCGCGCGGTGGCCGACGGCTGTACAGGGTAACCAGAGGCAGACGTGGGTGCGACGGACGCGGGCCCGGTTGCAACGTACGGAAGCAGGCAGCGCCCACGGAAGCAGCAGTAGAAGAGGAAAAAGATGAAGGGAAGAAGTCTTGGGGATGAGATGGAAATGGAGTGTTTATGTGGGTGGCTTTGATGTAGCTGTTGTTGTTGTTGGTATGTGGTTGTGGTGTTAAGTAATAAAATAGAAGAATGAAAGTAAATAAGGAGGTGTGGGAACTTGTGTTGGTGTTGGGACTTGAAGAGTTAGGGAGAGATGGATAGCAGTTGCTGTGAAGCTGATTCATGTTGTGCTCGGGAGAGAGAGAGAGTAGGCGGTGCCTCTCTCCTGAGCCAACCCTATTTTTTTTTGAAGTTACATAAGACCCCTTTTGGAAAAAGAAAATTCTTAAAAGAACAAATTTATTTCTGTGGTATATATATATATATATATATATATATATATATATATATATATATATATATATATATATATATATATATTTATTTATATATATATATATATATATATATATGAGATCGGTCCCAATTTTGGATACGGTATTTTTGATAGGCAGTTCTGACACTCTACGATCTCATATATATATATATATATATATATATATATATATATGAGATCGGTCCCAATTTTGGATACGGTATTTTCGATAGACAGTTCTGACAATTGAGCACTGGAAAGCTGTGAAATGGGTTATAAGTTTTCTCAATAAGACTCAAACATATGCACCGCACTACAACGGAGATCTACTCGTAGTAGAAGGCTTCAATGATGCCAGCTGGTGCTCAGAGTTGGAGACCGAGAGGTCCACAGGTGGATTTATTTTCACAATAGGTGGAGCTGCTATATCGTGGAAGTCGAAGAAGCATACTATGCTCTCGCGGTCATCCATAGAATCTGAGTTCTTTGCACTTGATACCGCAACTGGGAAGGAGAATGGCTTCAGAAGATCATGTATGATCTTTTAGTGGTTGGGGCACAAATATCGGCAATACCGATATACTGTGACAACCAGGTGACTGCGATAGTGGCATCAATTGACCTTTTCAACGGATAGAAGAGGACTGTGCAGTTAAAGTACAGAGCAGTACTTGATCTCATCAAAAGAGGTGTTATTGCAGTGATTGATGTTCGGAGTCAGGAGAACCTGGCGGATCCGTTCATCAAGGGCCTCAAGCGCTAGCTGGTCGATAACACAGCAAAAAAAATGGGCTTGCAGGCATTCTGATATTATGTTATTGTAATCCTACCATAAAGTTTTATTTTATTAGTTCAAAGAGAAATCTACTAGGCATCAAGCTCTTGGTTCAAGGATGGACATTTAACTGGAAAAATATCAGGAATAGTAGGCACATGTCCGTTGTGGCATAGAGAGGTTACGGACCTACAACTACTGTTGTCTACTATTATTTTATACGAAAAATGGATCATGTGAGAGATTGGCTTAAGCGCCTTAATGAGTTCTCGGACAGAGTGAATGTCTGGTGTGCTTTACATGAAGCACGATAGCACAGCACTACAAGGAGTGAAACTCTATGCTACAGTAGGATGACTCTACCATGAGGTTCCCGAAAGAGGTAATGCCTTAGCTTTGTAAGCCAAGTAACAGTGGAGTAGCACCACAAATAGGCAGGTAGCCTAATGTTATATGATGAAATTAAAAAGGGGTAGCCAAAACTACAAAGGGGAGGTGTTTCTCATGTTACAGTGGCACGACACCACAATGAGCTACCAGGATAGGGGTAAAGTCTCGACCTTGTAAGCCATGTCGTTGCGACGTAACACCGCAAGGGAGCCTAAGGCTTCATGCTGATTAGTATGGCACTACAAAGTGGTTGTGACCTCATGCTACAGTAGTATGATACTAAGATGAGGTTTCTGGTAGGGATAATACCTCGGCTTTAGGCCATGTCATAGCAGTATAGCACCATAAGGGAAGCGCAAGGCTTTATGCCATGTCCCTTTAATAAAAAAACTTACCTATAGTGTATGGACAGAGATAACAGGCCGTCTCTTGAGGGTAAACTTGTAGCCGCCCAAAGTTATACACTAAAACCAGGCTGGCACATGGCCTTTAATGTGCAGCCTAAAACACATGTAACTATATTATGTGAATGGAAAGAATTTTAACTATGCTGCATAATTCAATGCTTAGTCCAATCCTGTTGTCACGATCCGCTACCCAAATTGTTGGACTGGGCCGAGTCATGTCCAATCTACGCTTGAGATAAAGCACAGTAAGATGTTTAAAAAGACAAATAAGATAAGGTCAAAGTGTGCTAACAGTTCTATATGTCATATTTGAGTCCGAAATATATCCCAAATACAAAATCATCTCGTATATAAATATGTTCCAAATACATAGCCAAGACATAAAACTAGATACATGTCCAGTATCAAAATATATAGTCCAACAACATGACTGTTGTCAAAAGTCCTGAGCTACTACACAAACTAGACGAGTTTTCCCGCAGGTACATACTCGTGAGGTAAAGTCTGATCCTCGATGGCAACTCCATAATAGAAATCACATAGCAACTCCTCCTCGGTAAGTATACCTACAACGTTATCCTGTCAGAACGGAAGCAAATACTGAATCTAACAAACTAAATATACGAAGCATGTAATGATCTGAAGTGTAATAAACATGAATTATGGCATATCACAATCTATCATGGTAAGGTAATATATGTCACAGAGACAGATATATATATAATATTTAAAATTATAGCAAGTACGTGATCGTCAATAAGTGTACAATGTGCTGTGGCATATGTAAATAAAATGTACAAGTGTAAAAGCATAGGTGTATATCCGTACAAAAATGCGGGATAATGGCCTACGGCAAGATATGCATATAAAATATGACCTTGCTCGGTACAGTAAAGGGGGCATGATCACCTACTAAACTATCAATTTTTCTATAACCCAGATTTTAAACATATAAGAGATATGAGAACAGTAATAAACATGGTGGATACTGAGAGCAGTATAAAGTATGAGAAACATTGAGAGATATGACTTGCAGTTTAGGTATCGGTATTTAACATGGTTTATACACGATTCATTTTATTCAGTAAATAAAGTTTGTAGAGGTACTTGCCTTGTGCAAAGCAAGGGTATATATATGATGCTATAGATATCTGGCATCTCGTCACTATAAAAATGATACATAAACTTAGTTTTTATACTAAGTTAAATACTAGGACACTAGTGGTGTGACACAACTTTTTGACTGGACACCTAGCCAAAAGGTAACTTTAGCATAGGAGATCAATATAGGGTGACACAATACCTAAACTAACTTTCTAGGGCCTCTAGACTATGGTATGGTGAGGTCCAATACTTCAATAACCCAAAATCACACAATACATCGTAAGTCGTAATTATTCAATAAATAAATCAGACTGTACACTGTGTTCCAACAATTTTTAAGATAGGCAAAAAGCTCAAATATACATAAAATAAATAACCAAAATGATCCTTGTTAATTATAGAAATTTATACTAATTTTTTCATAATTTAGAAACCCTCATAGATATTTATTAAAAATCAGCAAACATAAGTACTCTGAATATGAGTTTTGTTTTCCTATTTTTATAAAATACCAAAAGCACTAAATAAATCTTGGAAAAATTATATTAAATTATCAAAATTAATTTAGTATTTGAATACAATTGTTTTCATACTTTTACAACAATCAAAATATATATAAAATTAAAATACAACAAGCCATAATTTTTAGAAAATAAATAATTAATTATTTACTATTTTATCCACGTATACGAAATTGAACCGGAGTCCAGATACGGGACCCAAAGCCATGAGTCAAGTCCGATATGACTCGTACTAGTCTTAAATGTATTTAGGCTCATTTAGATCCACAGAACACATGCTAGATCTGGACTAAAATGGCTGTAATCAATCGAAATACGAAAATACATATATTAAAATATATATATAAATAAACATTAAAGTATTTAATAATATATATTAAGGTAGTGAAATATATAAGTCATAGAATCAAATAATAAAATAACTTGTAAATTTATACATAATAACATATTGCACAAAATTATATTCGAAATATATACATATATAACAAATACATTTATATATATATAAATATATAGATATATATATATATATATATATATATATATATATATATATATATATATATATATATATATATATATATATATAAATATATATATATATATATATATATATATATATATATATATATATATATATATATAACAAACTTATATATATATATATATATATATATATATATATATATATATATATAAATACTTAATATAAAAATATATACATATATAAATACAGTATATATATATATTATATATAGCAGTATATATATAATAATATATACATAAAATACATATACATATACATATACATAAACATAAACATATACATATACATATACATATACATTTTATATATATATATATATATATATATATATATATATATATATATATATATATATATATATATATAAATACATATATATATAAAAAAAATATATATATATATATATATATATATATATATATATATATATATTTATATATATATATATATATTTTATATATATATATATATATATATATATATATATATATATATATATATATATATATATATATAAATACATATATATATAAATAAAAAAATATATAAATAAAAAATAAAAAAAAATATATATATATATAAATACATATATACATATATATAAATAAAAAATAAATAAAATATATATATATATAAATAAAATTTGGCCCAAAACCCACTGGGCCTAAACTCAAACCCATTTCAACAGTAAACCCATTAAACAAAAACCCGATACTGTACGGGTTTGAACTCGCTACTGTTCATTTAAAACCGAAACCCAAATCCAATAGACCCGTGTCCTGACAGTTAAGGACGCGAGTATTGAACCCGATACCGAGTCCTGTATCCTGGGGCTAAAATGACAGGCACGACATGAATGTCGCGTGTCCACGCTCATCACTGGACTCCCCAACACTGGACGAGTCCACACACGTGTACACGAGACACGACTCGACACGTAGGAGAAATGACATGTACGTGTCCGTCGAAGGGTTGTTGTCAGGGGTGTTATACGGCGGAGGAGGCATCGTGGTCAGCGGCGATGGGTGGCGTTGGGTTCGTCTCGTCGAGACGAACAAGGTGGTGGTGGTTGATGGCGATGGCTGTAACGGCGACGACAGCAAGGGTCTAACTCCGGCGAGCTCGTCGGAGAAGAAAAGGGGTTGGGATCGTGCTGTGGTGGTCGGGGTGATGTTCTAGGCTAGGGTTCTAGTCGGAGGGCTTTTATAGGGTAAGAAAGGCAATGGAATTAGGGTTTAGATTAGGGTTTAGGGTTAATGTTACGGTAATCGCCGAAGTTGGCGATGGAGGAAGGCGGTGATCGGGTGGCCATTTTGCAGAAACCCTCCCCCCAAAATTTAGTATTACACATAGCCCCCACCGCCATAACAGTTTGCAAATATAATTTGCAAACTGATAATAAAACAATTAGATTAATTGCAAACTGTTATATAATAATTTAAACAATTATGAAAAGCTATTAAAACAATTCAATAAATTACAAACTGATATAAAAACAATTTAAATAATTTTAAATTGATATTTTTGGATTTAAAAATTATTTTAAAATTTTAAAAAATTCCTAATAATTATAATAATTTATTTTAAGGATAAAAATGTTATCTAAAATAATAATTTCTTATTTAAAAATATTTTAAAATATCTAGGGGCTTACAAATATTCACTCCTTGAAAAATATCGTCTTCGAAATTCATAAGGATATAAGACTCTACAAACATTCTAATATAGCAAGCAATTTAAAACAATGACTAAGGCTACTATTAAGACTAACCTCTAAGGTATCAAGCGGAAACGGATGGTTCCCTCGTGGCTGTTGGGTCGAACAAATAAGGATATCTCTCCATCATGTCCGACTTCCTCTCCCAAGTATATTCCCCCGGAGAGTCACGTCTCCAAGCTACTCGGACAAAGGGTATGACCTTGTTCCTCAGCCTCTTCTTCCTTCGGTCTAATATCTCCAGTGGCTGCTTAGTAACCGTAAGACTCGGTCCGATCTCCAACTCTGAATGATCTAGCACATGGCTAGGGTATGGAACATATCTCCTCTATTGGAACACATGAAAGACATCGTGAACTCCTGCTAGGTTGGGTGGAAATGCAACCCTGTAAGCTACCTCTGCGATCCTGTCGAGTATCTAGTACGGTCCAATGTAACTGGGGCTCAACTTGCCACCTCGTCCGAACCAGATCGTCCCTTTAGTAGGTGATATCTTCACCAATATCATATCTTCGTCAGCGGACTCCATCTGTCTACGACTAGCTTCGGCCCAGTGTTTCTGCCTGTCCTGAGCAACTCTGAGCTTGTCTCTGATCATCCTGACCTTCTCTGCTGCATCAGTAATCATCTCTGGCCCAAGCATAACTCTATCCCCAACATCATCCCAAAAGAGCGGTGTACGACATCATCTTCCATATTGTGCCTCAAAAGGAGACATACCGATGCTGGCTTGGTAGCTGTTGTTGTATGAAAACTCTACCAAGTACAGATGGCTCTTCCATGATCCGCCAAAGTTTAGCACACAAGTCCTCAGCATGTCCTCTAGTGTCTGAATCGTCCTCTCGGACTGTCCATCTGTCTGTGGGTGGTACGTCGTACTGAACTTGAGCCGATCGGCCAACTCCTCTGTAAGCTCCTCCAGTAATGGGACGTGAATCTGTTGTCCCGATCCGATACGATGCTCACTGGTATCCCGTATAAGAGAACTATCTGCTGCATGTATATCTATGCCAACTTCTCGGTGGAGAGTTCCACCTTGAAGGGTATGAAGTGAGCACACTTCTTCATCCTGTCAACAATGACCCATATAGCATCCTTTCCTCTTTGGAACGAGGAAGCCCTGAGACGAAGTCCATCGTAATACGCTCTCACTTCCACTCGGGAATGGGTAATGGCTGCAATAGACCAGCTGGCCTCTGACGCTCTGCCTTGACCTGCTGGCAAACTAGCCATCTCGAAATAAAATATGATATATCTCTCTTCATCCCGTGCCACCAAAGCTGTTCCCATAAGTCACGGTACATCTTGTTGGCACCGGGGTGAATAGAATATCGCAGGTGTGCCTCCTGCAAGACTGCCTCTATCAGCTCTCCCTTTGGTATGCATAACCGGCTGCCGTGCCACAAGGATCCATTCTCTGCTACGGTAAATTCATCAAGCAATCCAGCTAAGCCTGGACTCTGAGTCTGCGGAGGCTCTCATCTGTAGACTGAGTCTCCTTGATCTGCTCCATCAAACCTGACTGAATGTCTAGCACCATTATTTGAATCACTGATCCTGGCCGAACCATCTCGATACCGAGCTTCTTCAGATCTTCTCGTAAATGTCGATCTATCATCAGATACCATGCCATCGGATGCCTGCTCAGCGCATCCGCCACCATATTTGCCTTCCCAGGGTGATACTGCAAATCGATGTCGAAGTCCTTCATCAACTCCAACCATCGTCTTTGCCTCATGTTCAGCTCCTTCTGCATGAACACATACTTCAAGCTCTTGTGGTTAGTGAAGATTTCCACTCGCTCTCCATATAAGTAGTGTTTCCACAACTTGAGTGCAAAGATCACCGCAGCTAACTCTAGGTCGTGGGTAGGATAGGTCCGTTCATGAGTCCGTGATTGCCTAGATGCATAAGCAATCACTTTTCTATGCTGCTGTAGGACACATCCTAGCACCTTTCCAGAAGCATCGCTGTAAATGGTGAAACCTCCAGATCCTGAAGGTAATATCAGAACTGGAGCGGTCGTCAGCCTCCTCTTCAGCTCCTCAAATGCTGTCTGTCAGTCCTCTGACCAAATGTGTAAAACCCAGTTTTTTAATGAAGGTAATTTTGTGATTATAATCATTTAATAATGATATTTAAATCATCTTGTGATTTTTGGTGATTTTTAATCAATTTTAAACTATTTAAAGTATTGAATTGTGATTTTGATGGTTAACTAGTTAAACCCTAGTTTTGCTAATCCTAGAGACTAACCATGACCAAGGGAGCCTAGAAATTTAAATTACCAATTTTTAGCCTAAGGGTATTTTGGTCATTTTGACAATTTTGTGGAATTATAATTTTGATTAATTAAATACTGTGCTAATCTTTTAGTTAAGCCTTAACCTAGAAGTTTAACATAACCTATATTAGTCTTAAGGTTAGAAACATGGTTAGAACATTCCTACTAAGTGCCAAGGTTAGTAATATCTAGATATTCCTCGGTAGGATATTTTTCTTTTGAGATATTTGTAAAAAGAAGCCTTGAACCAATATGAAGGCTTAGAATTGGGTGGAGGAACCTCAACCACTCATTTAAAACCCTAACCCTAATCTTTCAACAGCCACACAAGCCCCCCCCCCCCCTCCTATAAGTGTCACACTTAGAAGTATTTGCCTCTTTTTAAAAACCTAGAAGAACCCTACTTTGTTCTTCCCTAAACTTCTTCCAATTAATCCAAATTGAGCCCAAATTGAGTCAAATCAATTGTATCATCATCCCCAACATTAGAGGAGACTTGTGGGTGCTTGCTAGCGAGGTTCTAGGATGTTTGAACCATAGTAAATCGAGGAAGACGTCAAGTCGAGGCTCTTTACATTGAGTTTGAACACTCAATAGGTTAAACCCTACAAACCTTAGTAAATTCCTAATTTCTTCCCATAGATGCATCCATTTAGGGTTCCCCTAGGTGCAACCCAAGTTTGGTAGGAAATCGTGTCCATTTTGTGTCCATATCAGACACGTATCGGTGTATTTAAATACGTGTTCGACGAAATGTCACATAGAAATGGATTTCGATAATTTTTAAAACTAATTACATGTATATATAGCCTAACAGGTGTATATTACAACCCTAATCGACTGAGTCAAATTTAGGTACGTTTGGATACGGTTTAAGGGCTTGGACACGCAACACGAGACACCGTACGGGACTCGTGCGGATGCCCTACTGCTTGGGTGTCCTAGCGGACACGTGTAACTCCACCTCCCAGTTTTCCTAAATAAATAAAATTCATTTTCTATAAAAGATATACTTGTTATTAATTTTAATTTATAAATTGGAAATATATTGAATGAATTATTTTAACAATTTGACAAATTGGAAGTTGTTGTAACAACTTTTATATCATTTTTCTTATTTTAAAAAAACTGTTTTTAAATATATTCTAAAATTATGAAAAGGAAGAGGGTTTATTTGAAAACTTTTCTATTAATAAAAGGCCGGGTTGTAATAGTGAAAAGGAGGAGGATGTTTTTGCTTAAATGCTAATTGCGGGGGGGGGGGGGTTATTTACAAAAGTTCTTTTTTTTGTTTTAAACGACGGTTCGAAGAGAGAGAGGGAGCACTCATTCTCTCTGACTCTCTCGATTCTTCCGCTGCCCCTTCGATTCCACCGCCGACCCTTCTCGAGACTTCTACCGCTCTCAAGTCTTCTCCGCCGACCCCTCGGGTTCTCCAGTCTGCCGGCGACTTCTGACCGCGACCTGATGGCGACGGCGACTATGATGGCGGTGGCGACAGTGACTTTGGTGGCGACGACCTGAGCGGAGCGGCGACCCCGAAGATGATGGCGATGAAGACGACGGCCATGTCTAGACGAGTCTCTATCGACGCCTAGACGCTGCTTCGACCGAGCCTTCCTTTCCAGATCTAACTCTTCTCTTCTTCTCCAGCGAGCTTTCGAGGCTTCGACTTCTTTAAGGGTAAACCCTAGCCTTCTGTCTGTAGATCTAAGTCAGATCTCTAGATCTGACCGTTGCCTTTCCTCTTTGCAAAGATCTATGATGATATCTCGAGGAGATCTCTGAGATCGGCAGATCTGTGATGAACTTGACTAATTTCGAGGATCATTCCGACTCTGTGTCGATCTCGAAAAGATTTCTGAGATCTTTAAGATCTGTGATGAAATCTTTGTAGATCATTGCATGCTTATTAGATCTATGATGTTCTTTATAATTTTAACTAGATCTTGTAGATCGGTTCTGTTAATGTTATGTGTGTGGGGGATTTATGGGTATGCTATGGTTCGGTAGTTGATCTTTGATTTTGAAGATCTATACTAGATCTAATGATTGTCTGGGTCCTTACAGATCTGTGACAGATCCGTAGATCTGAGCATTTTCTTCTGTGATCATTGAGATATGATTATTATGCATGCAGAATCGATTTAGATCTATGGGTTTAAAACTCAGATCCGAGAAAATCGAGACAAGTTCTTCGTAAACTTGTAGATCTGAGAATTTGGGTTCGTTACTGAAGACAGAGATCTTGTGTCCTGACACTCTTGTGTCGGACACTGCATGCATGATTTTATTTTCTTATTCTTCTGTGATGGAAGTTGTTTACTCTTAGTAAATCTTGTTTCTTTTTGTTCGAGCTACTCTGATGTTCGTGTCTGTTTGGACTTGGTGTCGTGTCCGAGTTGGACGGTTGGGTTATTGTGGACCATTGCTTGGCGTAAACCTGCTGTTGGACTTGATGTTGTACCTGCTGTTGTACCATGTCGTACCTGCTATTGTGTCCGATGTTCGTGTCGGATACGAAGAAGATGACCTGACCGTGTGTACCTGTTGTGCTGTTGGACTATTGTTGGGCCGACCTTGAGTTTTGGGCTTGCATTGGGCTTAGTTGGGCTAGCCAAATATTCAAGTTATTATTTTATTCATTATCATTTTAAATTTTTAATTGTAATTATTATGTGGGCTGGATCAGCCCACTGGTTGTAATATTTGTTTGTCTTCTGGGGTGTGGACTGGCCATAGGAATTTAGTGTTTAGGCCAGTTTTGAGTTCATTCTGTGCTGGACTTACGGCTGGAGTTGAGAATTATAGTGTTTGGACCGAGTTGGGTTGTTGGGCCAGAATTCGGGCCCGTGGACTGGCTGGACTGTAGTAGTGTATTTTGTTTTCATTCTTAAATAAATTCTTTTGTTTTACTTTTAGTTAAATCTTTTGCAACAGATTTTCAGAAGCTGAGTTCTGATATTTTTAAAAAGGGATTTTTACAAAATTCTGGTAATTAACTCATAACCAAAACTGTCTCTCCAATAAAAAGACAGCCCTTTTGATTAACAGTTAATTATTAAAACTGGAATCATCTTTTCTTAAAACTAGTTAACTTTGATAGCTAAATAGATTTTTCTACAATTACCGTGGGATTCATTAGACAATTAGTTCATTAGTAAATAGAATAGATAGTAATATTTTAGAACTGATAGTTTAGATCTTAACCAACTTGTAATCATTATTAACAGGAGATCATCCAGCTCTTTTACCTACTCGTACTTTCCTGGAGAAAGGCAAGTACACTCTATGGTTTTGATCAGTGCATTTTTCTTGTTCTTTATTGCTGACACACTGCGACACGTTCATGATCTTTTCTGGCTCGTTCTTTCATGTTCTTACTTGTATCTTGGGGTGGGGAAATACTCTAGATATGTGACCAAACCCAGATACTTATTCATGATCTTTAGCTTAGACCTCGCACAGTGCACGCGGGTCCTAAGCCGTACCTTATATGATCTTTCAGGATCTTTTCATGCTCTTTCATGGTCTTACCTAAGCCGGTCACATATCATAGAAGTATTTCAAATTTATAACACATATTCAGGATTTGTTCTTACATTAGTTTCCTATGATCCTGATCTTGATTTTAGCTATAGTCGTGATCTTTCCTGCATCTTTATATAGTCGTGATCTTCATGTATCTTTATAGCAGTAGTTCATGTTCTTTCTTTTCTTTACATATCTTGTTCTTCTTGTTCTTTCAGCATTTACTTTCCATATCATGATGTTATTGTTCATTACCTAGAACTGTACTTTGCTCCTCTCCTGAATAGGATATGTTGCAGGTGAGATGGAGGCCTTGTGTGACACCTACTATGGACAGGATATTGTTTTCCCTGTTGAGCCAGCTGGAGCTGCTTGTGACCTAGAGGCTGCAGAAGTTTAGAGCTTCTTTAGTATTTCCTATTATTTTCCATGTATTGAGACTAGTAGACTCTTTTCATTAGTTTGAATGTAATAATTCAGATATTGTACTTTACTCTGGTTGGGACACATTTATATAGATGCTGTGATTCATTCATATTCATATTATCTGGTTAGTTTTCCCTAGATTGGTACAGCTTACTTTGTTGTGTCTAACAACAAAGGCTGGGCGTGTCCGACTCGTATTCGGTTATTCGGGAGCGGGTTGTGACAACACGACACGGCACCATGTGACACAAAACTTGGTAGACATATTGTCCTAGTGATTGACACGACACCCATAAAGTTTCACGAGTTCTCGTTAAGTGTGTGCGAAGAAATCGCGTGTGCACATGTTTTGGCCTGCACTATGCATGTGTGTTTTGTATCTCTGATACGGGGCTGTAGATTGAACATGACACGGATTCGACACGATACAGGGTGATGAAACTATAGCCCTATCATAGGCGAACGTGTATGCACAGGCTCGACATGTCTCGAGCTCTGTGTCGTGTCCAATCGGACAAGACATGGCCGTACGAGGCAGTGCTGAGCACTGTCCTCTGATACAATCCGACTTTTAAGTTGACCTGTTGTACACCACTTAGACATGAACCCATTGGTTCAGTAGACACCTAGACACTTGCTTGACACCCTGACATGAGAACGAGGCTTCTAGTTGGACACAACGAGCCCTACAGTGTTCGACACACGTGTACGAGCATGTTTATACTATTTTTTTTGATACATTGCATATGACACAGTTCGACACTATTTTGGACACACTTTGGACACTCGTGTGTAAACACATCTGAGTGACACCTTGACACATTGACTTGACACATTAGACACTTGGGTTTTAAATGTTTGGGTTCGAAATGTAAATATATGATATATAGGTTGATAACTGTGGTTTGGGTTCATATTGAACAATCAAAAATGTACAGTTAAAGAAAACCTGAAATGCATGACAGTTAACTAATATTTTAATTTTTAATGTTAACTGAGGTTTAGGAAGTTAACTGAGGTTCGGTTGTTATTAAATTGGTTTAGATTTCAAATGTGAATGTGTAAACTAAGACTTCAGTTATAAGAAATTGGGTTTTGACTTCACTGTTAAATGTTAAACCTGAGATCTTAAAATCAATGTGATATCTGAGATTTCAGTGAAACTGAAGTAGGTTTTTGATTTCTGAAATATTAATACAAGATATATGTTTAATTCCTATATGAAATCCGAGTTAGTTGATAAAGGTGAACTGAAATAGGTTTTGGTTTCGAAGTGAATTGGACTAGTGTGAAAACCTGAAATATAGGTAACTGAGAATAGGTTGGGTTGGTGTGAAGGCTCAAGATGTATATTAAATTCAGTCCTTCCTATGTATCAGTCAATCTAGATGGCAGTGGGGACTAATATGGAGTGGAGAGTAGGCTCGGCTTGAGTTTAGTCCTCATTGCTAATAGTAGCTTAGAACATAAGTTCAGTCCATACCCTGTTCAGATATCAGTCCCATATTGATTTCAGTTTCCCACTTCACATAAGCATCAGTCCCTTTTATTGGGTCAGCCCACAATTGTTTAGTATTATTTCCAGTTTTATAAGTTCTATCTCTTCACTTTAATGTTTAGATATTGTATGTATGTTAAGTCCCTGTTTAGAGTATAAGTTCAGTCCTTGTTTAACTTTGTATTAGTCCAATTCACTAATTTAAGTTTTTCCATATACACTCACACATTACATTGATCCCCCACATCATGTTACACACACTGACTTCATTTTCTGTTATGCACAGGTTTCTACTCCATGTTAATAAAGCTATCAAATGACACACCCATGCCATGATACATACACATCCCTTCTTCATATTGACACTTATTCACTAAAATGTCTAAAACCTATTACACACACATGGCTCTCATAGTTGGTCACAAATCACACGTTGTGGTATCACACATACACACAAACACATATACCCCCTGTCTTCTAACCGTCAACTGAACACACATTCCTATTCACACATGTGTCACCCATATATACCCCATACACATACACCTGTACCTCCCCCTATATCACTCTATGTATATATATATTTCTATATGCTAGATACTATAATGTGGTATGTATACATATATTTGTGTATGATAAATTATATTAACTTAGTGTATAAGTGGGCAATATGTGTGAAATGTGTGTAGTAAACCACATGGCCTATAGCCTGTGGCACATGGCCTATGGTTCCTAAGGTAGGTATATTCCTATTGTGAATATGTACATGATTACACAGAATTGTGTGTTGTTGACTTGAATAGCCTAGTTTAGCTTGTACTTGTGCTAGATTGCTAGTATAGGCTTGGGTTAGGCCTAGTGGGACTTGATGGACTAGAGTGTTGGCCAAGATTGCCTTGTTGTTGACCTAGTTGACTAGATGTTGACTTGGGTTGACCTAAAGTTGACCAAGTTGACCTTGACCTAGTTTGACCTAGACAGTTGACCAGGTTTGACTTAGAGTCGACTTTGACCTAGAAGAAAACCTGAAATCGAGGAAGACGTCAAGTCGAGGATCTTTACATTGAGTTTGAATACTCAATAGGTAAAACCCTACAAACCCTAGTAAATTCCTGATTTCTTCCCATAGATGCATCCATATTTAGGGTTCCCCTAGGTGTAGCCCAAGTTTGGTAGAAATCGTGTCCATTTCGTGTCCGTATCGGACACGTATCTGTGTATTTAAATACGTGTTCGACGAAATATCACATAGAAATGGATTTCGATAATTTTCAAAACTAATTAGATGTATGTGTAGCCTAACAGGTGTATATTACAACCTTAATTGACTGAGTCGAATTTAGGCACGTTTGGACACGGTTTAAGGGCTTGGATACGCAGTACGAGATACCGCACGGGGCTCGTGTGGCTGTCCTGCTGCTCGGGTGTCCTAGTGGACACGACACGGCACCACGTGACACGAAAATTGGTAGACATGTTGTTCTAGTGACTGACACGACACCCATAAAGTTTTACGAGTTCTCTTTAAGTGTGCACGAAGAAATCGCGTGTGTACGTGTTTTATCCTGCACTGTGTACGCGTGTTTCGTGTCTCTGATACGAGGCTGTAGATTGGATACGACACGGATTCGACACAATGCAGGGTGATAAAACTCTAGCCCTACCATGGGTGAATATGTTTGCACAGGCTCGACACGTCTCGAGCTCTGTATCGTGTCTAATCGGATACGACATGGCCGCATGAGGCAGTGCTGAGCACTATCCTCTTATGCAATCCGACTTTTAAGTTGACCTGTTGGACACCACTTGGACATGAACCCATTGGTTTAGTAGACACCTGGACACTTGCTTGACACCCTGACACGAGTACGAGGCTTCTCGTTGGACACAACGAGCCCTACAGTGTTCGACACATATGTATGAGCATGTTTACACTATTTTTTGATACATTGCATATGACACAGTACGATATTGTTTTGGACACACTTTGGACACTGGTGTGTAAGCACATTTGAGTGACACCTTGACACATTGACTGGATATATTAGACACTTGGGTTTTAAATATTTGGGTTCGAAATGTAAATGTCTGATACATATGTTGATAACTGTAGTTTGGGTTCATATTGAACAATAAAAAATATACATTTAAAGAAAACATGAAATACATGACAGTTAACTGAGATTTTAATGGTTAATGTTAACTGAGGTTTAGGAAGTTAACTGAGGTTCAGTTGTTATTAAATTGGTTTAGTTTTCAAATGTTGAATGTGTAAACTGAGACTTCAGTTATGAGAAATTGGGTTTTGATTTCACTATTAAATTTTAAACCTGAGATCTTAAAATCAATATCATATCTGAGATTTCAGTGAAACTGAAATAGGTTTTTGATTTCTGAAATGTTAATACATGATATATGTTTAATTTCTATATGAAATCTGAGTTAGTTGATAAAGGTTAACTGAAATAGGTTTTGGTTTCGAAGTGAATTGGACTAGTGAAAACCTGAAATATAGGTAACTGAGATTAGGTTGGGTTGGTGTGAAGGCTCAAGATGTATATTAAGTTCAGTCCTTCCTATGTATCAGTCAATCTAGATGGCAGTAGGGACTAATATGGAGTGGAGAGTAGGCTCGAGTGGAGAGTAGGCTCGGCTTGAGTTTAGTCCGCTTTGCTAATAGTAGCTTAGAACTTAAGTTCAGTCCATACCCTGTTCAGATATCAATCCCATATTGATTTCAGTTTCCCACTTCACATAAGCATCAGCCCCTTTTATTGGGTTAGCCCACAATTGTTTAGTATCATTCCCAGTTATATAATTTCTATCTTTTCACTTTAATGTTCAGATATTGCATGTATGTTAAGTCCGTGTTTGGATTATAAATTCAGTCCTTATTTAACTTTGTATTAGTCCAATTCACTTATTTCAGTTTTTCCATACACACTCACACATTACATTGATCCACCACATCATGTTATACACACTGACTTCATTTCCTGTTATGCACAGGTTCCAACTTCCTGTTTGTAAAGCTATCACATGAAACACCCTTGCCATGATACATACACATCCCTTCTTCACATTGACACTTATTCACTAAAATGTCTAAAACCTATTACACACACATGTCACTCACACTTGGTCACAAATCACACATTGTGGTATCACACATACACACAAACACATATACCCCCTGTCTTCTAACTGTCAACTGAACACACATTCCTATTCACACATGTGTCACCCACATATACCCTATATACATACACATACACATGTACCACCACCTATATCACTCTATGTATATATATATTTCTATATGCTAGATACTATAATGTGGTATGTATACATATATTTGTGTATGACAAATTATATTAACTTAGTTTATAAGTGCGCAATATGTGTGAAATGTGTGTAGTAAACCACATGGCCTATAGCCTATGGCACATGGCCTATGGTTCCTAAGGTAGGTATATGCCTATTGTGAATATGTACATGATTACACAGAATTGTGTGTTGTTGACTTGAATAGCCTAGTTTAGCTTGTACTTGTGCTAGATTGCTAGTATAGGCTTGGGTTAGGCCTAGTGGAACTTGATGGACTAGAGTGTTGACCAAGATTGCCTTGTTGTTGACCTAGTTGACTAGATGTTGACTTGGGTTGACCCAGAGTTGACCAAGTTGACCTTGACCTAGTTTGACCTGGACAGTTGCCCAGGTTTGACTTAGAGTTAACTTTGACCTAGATTGACCTAGAAATCATGCAGATTGTGTCGTAAACTTTATTTACCTTGTTTTAAACACATTATAACCTGTACTGCTCTATTTAGGATATTGTGACTCCGGTGCAGACATCTGATATTATACTACTCTTTTCAGAGTGATAGGCGAGTACATTCTCTGATAGTTCTCTCATTTACTTGTCAATTACTGTACTTTAGTTCTAGTTAGTTTTATGTGATTCTTACAACATGTATGGATATTTCTGGATTCATGTATGCTACACACAAACCATATTATCTGGCCTCTATTACTGGGATCCTTGTTGGTATTATCATGTCTGGCATCTATTACTTGAATCTACTGGAATCATTCTAGAATCATTGCTGGTATCATCATGTTTGGCTGGACTCATCTCGATTCTCGTGTCTTGTACTGGATTCACTTGTATTGCGGTGCAGGGAAATATTGAGTAAGACATGTAAACATACCCCAAATCTGGAATCTTTCTACTGGAATCTACTGGAAGCATAGCCATCTCTCGCCTGATCAGTGAGAGATGTGCCTGATACCTACAGTCATATACATATCGATCTCAGTATTTTAAAACACATTGTTAGAGTATAGTCTGGACTCACCCTGGAATCTTTGATCACTGACTGGAATCATCTTATACTGGACCCATCTTGTACTGGAATCACCTGGTATTAGATTCATATTGTCTGGACTTACTTGGGTTTTACACTTGTTTGTATTTACTATCTGGACTTATATCATGTTACTCTAGTTCAGCTAGTTTCTATTTACAGTCTTTATTGCTATGATTCTTCTCTTGTTTTACTTAGCTTACTTTCCTTGTATCTTAACTGTTCTCTATACCATCACCTGAATATAAATTACCATTTTCATCAATAAAACTGTCTATAACTGTTTTAGAGTTCTCTGTCATTTACTTGGGTTTTCTAGAAGAATTGTACTCGTTCCTGTCCTGACTGGACCTGTTAAAAATATTACAGATGATTGCCCTGAGGACATTTGCCCTATTTGCCTTGGAGCAGGAGATGGTTTAGCTACCTATGGCTCCGACACTCAGGAGTGATCGGGAGACTAGCTAGTAGACTTGGTTTAGTTTTCATGTTTTAGAACTTGAATTGTAATAACTTGAGATACGATTTTGTATTTGAGTTTGTTTAAGATATTATTATTTAGTAGTTTATAATTGTTGTTGTTTAGTCTTTAGTTATAAACTTATGTATTATCTTATCGTACTTAGACTGTGATTGAGATTTTATTATATCTATACTTGTCCTCCGTTCGAAGTTGAGATTTGACAAGTACATTATATAATTGCGTGAGTTATTATTTAGATAGTAACCTAGGACAGCGTTCTACCGTAGACACTGCGACGTAGGCTGGACGTACCCACTTCTCGTGCCCTACACTGGGTGTAGGTTGTGACAAGATGTACTCTGTATCCTTCTGTGTCAGCTTCGTCATGGGTTCAACAATCCTAGCAAAGTCCTGGATGAACTTTCTATAATAGCCTGCTAAACCCAGAAAACTCCTGATCTCAGAAACCTATGTCGGAGCCTTCCATGTCTCGACGACAGCTATCTTCCTGGGATCCACTGAGATCCCCTCTCCAGTGATTACATGATCGCGAAACTCCATTCGGTCTAAAAAGAACTCGTACTTCGACAATTTGGCATACAATCTCTACTTCCTCAGAATCCCCAAAACTGTCCGCAAGTGCTCTGTATGCTCCTTCGGCATCTTCGAGTATATCAGAATGTCGTCGATAAATACTACGAAGAATTTATCCAGATACTGGTGAAATGTCTTATTCATCAAGTTCATAAAGACAACTGGCACATTTGTGAGACCAAATGAAATCACAAAAAACTCATACTACCCATACTTCATATTGAACGCAGTCTTCTGGATGTCTTCAGCCCTGACTTTTACCTGATGGTAACCGGATTTTAAATCTATCCTGGAAAATACATTCGCCCCACTCAACTGGTCGAACAAATCATCTATCCTGGACAGAGAATATTTGTTCTTAATGGTGATGGTATTCAATGCTCGGTAGTCAATACACAATCGAACTGTACCATCCTTTTTCGGCACAAAGAGCACTGGCGCTCCCCATGGAGAAGCATTAGATTGAATGAAACCCTTTTTCAACAGGTTATCAATCTGCTCCTTCATCTCTACGGCCTCCTTGGGGTTCACTCTATAGTAAGCCCGGGATACTGGTGATGAACCTGACACTAAATCTATAGTGAACTCTACATCTCTATCTGGCAGAAGTCCTGGAAGATCCTCTGGGAATATATCCATAAACTCCCTAATGATAGGGTATGGCGGTGCTAACTCCCCAATTGTCGCACAATAGTTCGGCTCTAGGCTGATCTCCGGCCCTGTCCTCCTGACATTGAATGGTATCGTGCCTGGAAGACTGAACAGAATACTACCCTCATGATAGTCTATAGCTGTATGAGCATATCTAAGCCAATCCATTCCCAATATGATATCATACCCGGGAAGTGGTATCACAAAGAATCGTCCCTCAAACTCTCTTACAGCTATAGTAATAGAGCATCTATAGATAGCCCTAATGGGTACTGGTCTGCCTCCCATCATTACTCTACTTATCTCCTCGGTAGGTGTAGCTACTAAGTGGTGTTTATGTAAAAACTCTAATGACAGGAAGCTATGCGATGCACCGGAATCAAACAAGCATAGAGCTAGAAAAGTATGCAAATAAACATTACCTGTGATGACGTCAGCCAAATAATCTGGCTCCGAAACCTGCTCCGGCTCCGCCTCAAGAGCTAGACTATAAGCCTTCCCCTGGGGTCCCTTCTGCTGCTGTAGATGTTGCCCGAACCTCTGCTGCTGCGTCGGAAGCAGTGGTCCTCTAGATGGTGGTCCAGCACCTGGTGTCTTTGCTACCGGGCAATCTCGAATCTAGTGGGTGGCAGACCCACAAACTAAACACAACTCCAATCTCTTCCTACAGATGGCGAAGTCATGCCCTGGCCTCCTATAGAATGAACATACGGGGCCCCTCTGCTGCCATGGTCCCGGAGCTCTAGCTGGTGGGGTTGGGTGATGTATTATGGTAGGACGATATGTCTGCTGGTACGGCGTCGGTGCTCTCGACTAGAAAGCCTGGCGCTTGAAAGGTCCCTCGTGATGTATGGAAGCCTGAGACTTGCAAGACAGAAGACGCTCCTCTATACTCCGGGCCAACTTCAGGCTCTGGTAGTAGTTCGGTCGTCCCGTTCACCACTAGGAGAATGCCAATGTCTGGAACTAGACCATGGCAAAACCTACCCGTCATCTTCTCTGGGTCTGCAACCAGACTCGGTGCAAAATGCTCAAACGACTAAACTTTGCCGCGTACTCGTCAACAGAATAGTTCCCCTGCTGGATGTTCTGGAATTATAGCCCTATGGCTACCCTAGCAGTGGTCAAGAAGAATTTCTTCTTGAACTGGATCTTGAACTGATCCCATGTGGCCCTTTCCCTCGTGAATAGTGGCTCATTCCTGAACCAAACTCCTGCCAAGTCTGTCAGCAAAAATTCTGCTGCCTCGACCTGAAGGTCACCTTACAACCTAGCTCCGAGGAGCTTCCTCTCTACCGAGTCTAGCCATTCATCTGCTACTACGATGCCTTCACTCCACATAAACTCTCTGGGGTTCAAGCCCATGAAGTCCTTGATATTACCCGTACTCTACCGTGGCTCTACCGGTAATGGGACGATGGTACGCTCCTCTGAACGCTCCATACTTTGGCGGAGTACGGTGGTATGCTCCTGATGGGTCGTTAGGAACCCCTGGATCAGAGTGAGTAGTTGGTTCCTATCGAGAATGACGGAAGTATAATGCC
This sequence comes from Iris pallida, assembly GCA_029216955.1. Lineage (NCBI taxonomy): Eukaryota > Viridiplantae > Streptophyta > Magnoliopsida > Asparagales > Iridaceae > Iris > Iris pallida. Next base: position 26,765,498 of record JANAVB010028000.1, on the reverse strand, counting down.
TATAGTTCGTATTATATATTTTGAAATACGTATACGTATTTTATCTTGTATTGCTTTATTCCTTGCTTGGCTTATCTTGGTATTACATGGCTTGGTCTATTTTGGGGGTTCGGCTAGGCTTGGGTTGCCTTGGTTCATCATGAACCAAGGGAAGAACCCTTACCTACCACCATCATCCTTTATTAACCCATTCCCTCATACTCTCTCTTCATTTACTACTTCTTCTCCACCATTACTTCTTCAACCACTAGGAGAGAAAAAGAGAGAGAGAGCTTAGGCAAGTGTAGCATGCTTCATGGAGGAACTCATTTTTATTGTTCTATTCTCTTTTTCATGTGATTCTAACACACTTTAATACTTAGTATTTCTAATTTCCATGGCTCCTTTTGTGTAGATCTAAGTTATTATATTTTTGGATTTCTTAGGTTTTGATCTACTTAACGTTGTTATTTCCAAGTTTTGATGGTTCCATGTTGTAGAGAATTTCGTTCTGCCCCATTTTGACCTGTGAAAGTCTGAATTCCGACTTCGAATGAAGGATTTATGAGCTTTGGAGCCATGGACTTCATGGCTATTCTTCTCGGATTAGTGGAGAAGAAGAAGAACAGTTTCTGAGCCGCATGGTAGCCTTAGCTGCATGACTTTCATGCGGCAGGTCTCCATAGCCATATGGCCTTGTTGGTCTCCCAGCCGCTTAAGCTAATCACCCTCGCAGCCGTATGAAGTTAACTTCGTAGTTCAGCCGCATGAACTCAATCACTTTCAGCCGCATGAGGCTTGGGCAATTCCTAGCCGCATGAGATGTTCTTTCACTGCCGTATAAGCCCCGACCCATCTCAGCCGCATAAGGCCTAGGCTATCTCCTGCCGCATATACTTATTGATTCTCCAGCCGCATAAGGCCTTGTTCATCGCCAGCCGCATAAGCTGCCCTTGGATCTCAGCCGCATGAGACTCCTATCATTTCAGCCGCATAAGGTTGCCATCCCGCTGCCGCATGGGCTCGCGCCTTTCCATCCACATGCGCCCTACTCTCCCCAACCGCATGGACTTGCCCTATTCGAGCCACATAAGACCCTGTCCTCCCCCAGCCGCATAGACTTCTGAATCCTGAGCCACATGGGATCCGATCTCTTGGCCGCATAAGCTATATTCTCTCAGCCACATGGCCCTTCCATAGTCTTGTACCTTATTATTATTATTATTATTATTATTATTAAAATGTCTCACTTATGTCTATGTTATATAAATTCTGGCATAATTCCTGAACACGATAACGGCCCGTCATGGCGCACTCTTGACTAATAAACCTGACCTGATATATCATGACAGGCTGTTACGACAGCTATCCTGATATGACAGGTATAAATGACCTGAACACCGTGGACGATTACGTTTGTACAAATAAACCAGTACTGTCTTGCATCATGTCTAGGATAGGGATCCCTGGGTACCACGGTCAGGGATACCTATTGTAATTGACTAAAGCTAATAAACTAGAATAATTCAGTAGACATTAAGAGATTCTCAGCTACAGGCAATCCCGTTATCTGGGTGCATTAAGTGGACTTGTAGCCTACCGACGAGTAGAACACATTTCCGGCATACAGTCACGTGTTGTATTCTTCATAAAAGAACATTCGACCTGGATAACCGGATGGTCTGCAGGGCTTGTGGCTGTTGGGACAATCTCATTGCATCTTGCTAGTAACTAGGCCTGTGATAATCCTAGTTAGTTAAAAGTATCAAGCCGTACTCTAAATTGGTCGTGATTGATTGGATGGAGTTTATTCCAGCTTAGTCTTATCTTGATCATGTGCAAGATTGTGACATGACATGATTATCAATGCTTGCCTTAACAATAAAAATCAGGGGTCCAGTTCTGTTCAGGTGAACGGTTACAACCCCGATCCTTGTTTGGTTTAAGGGTTGTAACCTGACTCCCGGAGCAGTTCTGTGTCCTCTTTTTGTTTATTATCTTAATTCAACCCCATGCCATGTTCGTCATGTTTTACCTTACCTTAATACCATGATTATTTATACTAGCCTTAGCAATAAAGATCAAGGTCCAGTTCTGTTCAGGCGAAGGGTTACAACCCCGGTCCTTATTTGGTTTAAGGTTTGTAACCTGGCTCTCAGAGCAGTTCTGTGTCCTCTCTTCATTTATTGTCTTCACTGTACCAATAGTATTTGAGACGGGTTTCTATTCAGGTGAAGGGCTGCAACCCCGGTCCTTGTTTGGTTTAAAGGTTGTGACCTGGCTACTTGAATGGTTTCCTCATACTCAGTTCACTGTTATTATCTCTATTATTATCAGTTCTTATTTACTATCTTTAATATTCTATTGTGATATACTGGTTTTAGTTCCTAAGTGAAGCCTCCTTTGTGGCACTTGCTCTATCTGGGGTCTGACCCAGCTGGTTTTGTGTGGCCAGATATCAGAGCAGCACCAAAGGATCCACCTGTCTTCCAGCCAGATGGTGACCACCAGGCGTAACCCTGGCAACGAGTGGGTTTCTTCTTGTCCTCCCACTTTATTATAAAAATTATTCTTTTGAGGCGTTTAGCCGACGACCACTTGTTAGCTCGGTTGTACCTTTATTTACTGTCTGCCTACGGACTGTAACATGATTGATAGATCCTAGGGTTGATCATGTATGACTAAACTCTTGCTAGTCCTCATAATTTGTACGACTAGCTTCATGATCATCCGAATATATAATGTATGGGACGCCTTACTATTGTATATTTGGTGCTCTGACACATTGTTACTATTAATTGCTTGCTTGAGATTGAGACAATAGGCTTGTTCATGACCATAGGAGACTGTTGGATTGTAGTTAAACACTCATGTATCTAGACAGTCGTGACCGTATAGCGAGGTAGGTTACACTTTAATATACGTAGCTGGCTATGTACGCCCCCGCTCTCCAGTATTCTGGTTCTGGGGCATTACATGGTTTAAGTGGTACCCCATGCAGCTCTTGTAAAACAAGATATGTGAGGGTTTATCGAATAGATGGCTCAATCAGTACTCGCCTTTGATCTCTGCTCGTATCCTCTGAATCCCTGTAATCTTGACCTGATCACATACTTGTATCATTGATCTATCCTGGTCCTTCCTTATTATTCCCTGTGTTGTATTCTCCAGCGATATTATTCCTGGACCTGCCGATCAGCAAGGCGGAGCACCTCCCGCGGACCAGCAGTAACCTGGAGATCAAGCCCAGCATTCAAAAGTAGCCTCCAGAGTCGTACCTACTGGAGGAGAGCCACCAATTTAGCCCATCCAGCCTGTAGAGCCTGATGATGGCACTTTGGTGGGTCTCATCAGGTCACTATTAGCCTCTCAGGATCGACGCGGAGATGCCTTTCACCAGACGGTGGCAGATGCTTTGACCAGAGGAGTTCATCAGGGTAATAGCACGGCCAACTGCTTCAAATGCTTGAACCCTCCCTTCTTCGACGGCGGTGAAGATGCGATCGCTGCAGATACATGGCTTCAGGACAAAGAGGTGATTCTAGAAGCAGCCAGGACTCTAGAGAACAAGAAGGTGGCCGTGGTGCGTCACAGCTATTGGATCTTGCCCACAGCTGGTGGGCGGCGCAGGCCGTTGGATTAGTGGCACCCATTGCTTGGGCAGTATTCAGAGAGAGATTCCAGACCAAGTATTTTGATGCTGTAGTTCGATATGATCTACAGACGAGGTTCACCAATCTGAAGCAGATGGACAGGACGGTCGACGGATATGCGACCGAGTTTTCGAGACTTAGTTGGTTTGCTCCCACCTTGGTAGCGACCGAGTCCGATAGGGCCTAGCAGTTCTAGCAGGGGCTTCACCTGGAGATTTTATTGGCAGTAGAGCAGTTTGAGCATCAGACTTTTGATGTAGTATTGAGAGCGGCTAGGAGGCATGAATATACCTCCTAGAGGATTGTGGATAGGACAAAAGGTCGGAAGTGATCCCACTGCCAGATGAATCAGTCATCAGCACCAGCCCCGACAGCCAGGGCTCTGACCATTGGAGCTCCAAGGCGGGCGGCCTCAGTGACGTCGGTTTAGCATTCCACCACGACGCACCCTCAGCAGCAGAAACAGAGGCAGTCTTCCGTAGTGGGATGTTCACACTGCGGGAAGCCAGGGCATGTGGTATCAGAGTGTCGCAGAGCACAGGGTTTGTGCTTGGTTTATGGTACCTCGAAACACAGGGTTAGGAATTGCCCGAACAGGGGGAGTTTGTCGGCCTTCTCTAGTCCTTCAGTTAGAGGACCAGCACTAGTCCAACAGCAGCAATAGCTGCAGTATCCGTTTTCGAGGCCATTGCCGACGCAGGCCCAAGCATTCCAGCAGCAGAGACCGCAGCAGTATGCTCAGGCCCAAGCCCTGATCCAGAGTAAGCAGAGGAATTTTCAGCAGAGGGGACTCGTTCCCAGAGGACATGGTCACGTGTTGGCTTTGACCATGGGAAAAGAAGGAATAGCACCAGGTGAGGTAGTGGATGGTACTATTCTCGTCAACACCTTTCCAGCTTCAGTATTATTTGACTCTGGTGCCTCGCATTCATTTATGTCTGCACAATTCACGACACGGATAGGATTGGAGGCCGAGTCATTATCAGTAAGGCTCAATATACTTACTGGCAACAGACTTATGGCAGTAGATAAAGTATTTTCCTTGTGTCGGATCGTAGTTAGCGATAGAGAGTTCCCCGCTAGATCGATAGAGTTTTTGATGGCCGATTATGATGTGGTCTTAGGGATGGATTGGTTGAGGGACCAGTATGCTAGGATAGACTGCCATATCGGCAGGGTTGTTTTTAGCATTCCAGGCGAGCCAGAGTTTTCCTTCTCCCGAGGCGAAGTCGAACCTTCCCTTCCAGTATTACGGATGGCAGTAGCAGCAGTGTAGTTACCTCGGATAGTCGAGGAGTTTCCAGATATTTTTCCCGAAGAGCTTCCAGGGATGCCGCCAGAGCGAGAGATCGAGTTCACCATAGACTTGATCCCCGGGACCGCACCTGTGTCAGAGAGAGTCTACAGGATGGCACCGTCAGAGCTAGAGATATTATACAAGATGATTGAAGAACTCATAACCAAGGGATTCATTCGTGCAAGTAGATCGCCTTGGGGAGCCCCGATGCTTCTTGTAAAAAAGAAGGATGGTATGTCCAGATTATGTGTAGATTATCGTACCTTGAACTCAGTGGCAATCAAGAACAGATACCCTCTCCCGAGGATAGATGACTTGTTTGATCGATTCAAGGCGGCAGCAGAATTCTCGAAGATCGACTTGCGGTCAGGATACCATCAGATCAGAGTCAGAGAGCAGGACATCCCGAAGACAGCTTTCAGATCTAGATATAGGCATTGGGAGTTCCTTGTGATGCCATTTGGAGCAACCAATACGCCGGCTGTATTCATGGACCTCATGAATCACATCTTCATGCCTTATTTAGATCAGTTCGTGATTGTGTTCCTAGACGACATCATGGTCTACAGCAAGAGCAAAGCAGAGCATGAGCAGCATCTCAGAGTTGTTCTTCAGATTCTCAGAGAGCACCAGTTATATGCCAAGTTCAGTAAATACGAGTTCTGGCTCGATCATATTTCGTACTTGGGTCATATCATCACCAGGGGAGGAGTGAAAGTGGATCCCTAGAAGATTGTGGCCATTGAGACATGGCCAGTGCCCAGTACGGTTGCAGAAGTTTGTAGTTTTTTTGGATTGGCCGGCTACTACAGACGATTTATTTCAGACTTTGCTCGGATCTCAGCACCATTGACCCAGTTGACCTGCAAGGATGTGCAGTTTGCTTGGACAGTAGAATGTCAGGATTCTTTTAAGAAGTTGAATCAAGGCTTGATGACGGCTCATATTCTCACGCTTCCAAGTAGAACCAGGAGATTCTCAGTGTATTATGATGCTTCAGGCAGAGGTTTGGGATGTGTTCTGATGTAGCATAGGAAGGTAATAGCTTATGCATCACAACAACTTCATGATCATGAGAGAAATTACCCAACCCATGACTTAGAGCTGGCAGCGGTAGTATTTGCACATAAGTTGTGGAGGCAATACTTGTATGGGGATATGGTGGAGATTTTCACCAACCACAAAAGCCTGAAGTATATTTTCACCCAGAAGGATCTTAACATGCGTTAGAGGAGGTGGCTAGAGCTACTTGTGGATTACGATGTCAACCTGCAGTATCACCCAGGGAAGGCCAACGTTGAAGCAGATGCATTGAGTAGGAGAGCCGGAGTTTATTTCCTAACAACGCAGCCGGAGTTGTTAGCGGATCTTCAAAAGATAGGTATATAAGTTGTTCTCCCTTCCAGTGTGGCATTGATGGCCAGCATGCAAGTTCAGTCTACTATAGTCGAAAGGATCCGGATGGCGCAGTCAGCAAATTCCAAGCTTCAGTGGCTCAGAGCATAGTGCGAGGCCGAACGACGACCAGAGTTATACATTCATGAAGACGGTACACTTAGACATGGTAAGCATCTTTGTGTACCCGGCAGTGACATCAGACAGGAGATCATAGCAGAAGCTCATAATTCTCAATATTCCATCCATCCCGACGGAACGAAGATGTACCGTGATATCCGTCAGCACTTTTGGTGGAATGGCATGAAGAGGGAGATAGCCCGGTTTGTCACTTGATGTTTGGTTTGTCAACAAGTTAAAGCTGAACATCAAAGGCCAGCTGGACTTCTTCAGTCCTTGCCAATTCCCGAATAGAAGTGGGAGCATATAACCATGGACTTCGTGACCGGCTTACCTAGATCCCCGGCTGGCAGAGATGCCATCTGGGCTATAGTTGACCGGCTCACGAAGGTGGCTCACTTTTTTCCGTTCAGAGTTGGTCAGTCGACAGCTCAGCTAGCGGAGATGTATCTCCGGTAGATTTTCAGATTGTACGGTGTACCAGTCAGTATCACCTCAGACAGAGATTACATATTTACGTCACACTTTTGGCATAGCCTGTAAGAGAGTTTAGGGACTCGCCTCCAATTCAGCTCCGCTTATCATCCACAGACAAATGGTCAGTCAGAGCGTACCATACAAATCTTGGAAGACATGTTGAGATCTTGTACACTCGACTTCGATGATTCGTGGAAAGATCACCTGCACCTAGTAGAGTTCTCATACAACAACAGTTTCTAAGCTAGTATCCAGAAGGTATCGTTCGAGGTACTGTATGGTAGGAAGTGCCGATCCCCGCTAGTATGGGACGATGTCAGAGAGAGACAGATGCTCGGTCCAAAAATGATTGCTCAGACCATTGAAGTGGTCAGGAGAGTCAGAGATCATCTTCGAGTTGCCCAAGATCGCCAGCGTCAATAGGCCGACTCTCATCGGTGCCCTCTTGAGTTTTCTGTCGGCGACCATATATTCCGGAGGATTTTGCCTAATCATGGCGTCATTTATTTCGGCGTACGGAGAAAGCTTAGTCCTAGGTATATAGGATCGTTCGATATTCTGGAGCGAGTAAGAGATGTATTCTATTGTCTCGCTCTTCCACCATCGCTACGTGAGGTACATAACATATTCCATGTATCCCAACTGTGACGGTATATCCCGGACTCGAGCCACATCCTGGATCATTCGGAATTGGTTGTTGGTACCAACCTTTCGTATGAGGAGAGGCCCGTGTCTATATTGGACCGAAGAGAGAAGACACTTAAGAACAAGACTATCAAGTTAGTCCGAGTTGCTTGGGGTCATCACTCTTTGGGTGAGTCAACGTGGGAGCGTGAGGATGATATCCGATCGCGATATCCCGACCTGTTTGACTCGTGAGGTATAATATCTTTCTTATGCCTCATGCCTTCGATTCCTTGCTTGCATGAATAATTACTTGATTGTTTGATTGTATAGTTTGCCTGTTGTCACGACCCGCACCCTAGAATATGGGCACCAGAAGTGGGTAGGTCCAGCCTACGCCGCAGTGTCGACGGTAGAACGCTGTCCTAGGTCTCATTGCATCTAACAGTATAAGACTAAACAGTTTATACTCCCCGAATGGGGGTGACATAGCAGAATGTAAACTCAATCACATCTAAGGTAGAGCATAAAGGAAGATAGATAAAACATGAAATTGAAAAGAGATACAATAGATAGAAGTCTAAGTGTCTAAGATACAAACTCAGAATACATCTCAAAATCCAAATACAGTAATCCATAAATACAACTCAAGATGACTGAAAATAAACTATAAGCAAAAACCCTAGCTATCTATGCAACATCTACTGTCTCCTCTAGGCTAGCAGGCAACCTCCAGGCTATCTGTAAAATTTATCAACAGGTCCAGTCAGGACAGGAGCGAGCACATATCTCTAAAACAGTTTATAGCAGGTTAGGAGTATAAATCATGCAATAGAGTAAAATGCAGGAAGTGCTGAATAGGAAGTACGAGTAAACAGGAGATATTTTGTAACTGAAAGTAAATACATGATAGTAGAGACTGTAAGTGGCTACGTGATTTAGAGCACAATGGTTATGTAAACGGCTTGGGGGCACATGAATACAAATAAGGAGGCACATGAATACAGCTACTGGGGATAGTGATCATATAACCAATTCTACTCACCCCGCCCCAATCAATACACAAGGATCCGTTCAAGTTATGTTATAAGCACATGAATACAGCTAAGATACGTGAACTCATGTAATGAGTAGTACATGAGGCACATGATAAGCACATGAAAGCACATGAAGCACATGAGAACATGTAAAAACATGAACTAGTACGAGTACAAGGAGTACCTGATGACTTGATAAAGTACATGAACATAAAATACCTGATGCACCCGTAGAGGGATAACATCTCAGGAAAGGATCCATATAGTACTAATCCGTGAAGATACGTGTCAGCATCAAGTAGAGTAATCTAGAGCAAGAAAATAATCCAGGTAAGTATGAAAAGATCAGAGAATGTACTCGCCTGATATCTGAATGTCCAAGGTAAAGATACTGTCCGAGGAGAGGTGTCTGGCTCCTAATTAGAACAGCATAAGTCACAACATGTCCAGAAGGGTAATATAAAGTACTACAATGCATTCTACATGAATCTAGGTCAAACTAGGCCAAAGTCAACCCTTGGTCAACTATGGTCAACTGCACTAGTCAAACTAGGTCAAACTAGGTCATGTCCTAACCTAGCAAGTCTTACTAGACCTAACCAAGACTATCCTAGCAAGCACACATCAATACAAGGCTATACAAGCCAACATACACCTAACTCTATATAGCATGCAATTATTCAATACTCAAATAGGCAAGAATTCACATTGGATATACACTAGATAATCTATTACTTTAAGCTATATATATCTACACATATATACACATGCATATATTGGTATTCAACATTAGGTCTATAATCATAGTACTTCAAATGGTTATATAAACTTATATATTACAACACAATATGCTAACATATATATAATATACATACATAGCTAAGTTACCTATATTCATAAATACTTATTTAAGAGGCTATGTGTGTGTATGTGAACATGGCCAAGGGGCAAGTGAGGGTTAAATAGGCATACATAGTGTATACATATCAAAGAGTATCAAAGTGTAAGTGAACAATGTGTCAAGTGTGATAGTATCAACATAGTGTAAGGGGGTACATGAGGTAATATAGGATTTGTGTTAACATAGAATATTACATCTTATTAACTTGTATATTGCATACATTACATCTATTATTATATTACATTCATGCTTGCATTCATTCATCATTCATTTATTCTCTTGCACCACTATATGCACCATACATTACATACTATGGAACCTACATATTCATTACAAGCCATACTTATACATGCTTACATTAGATAGGATACTTACACCTCATACATCATTTATTTAAACACTTACTCATGCTTGCATTCTCTATTTAATTACATAATATATATACATTAACATGGGTTAAAATCAAATAGAATATTATATTACACATAAAGGTGCACAAAATGCATATGCCGAATAGTAACTCCTACTAATAATCAATACTGTACCAACTTAGCATGAATTAAATTATAGGAATAAAGTATGTTATACATCTATGTGTTAGCTTTCCGAAACTTCAAACGGATCGCGTTTTCGTTTCCGGAAACTCCCGAAATCGCGAAAACACCGAGAATGCGTTTGTCTTTCGTACAGCTGACACTCAAATAATTTTCCAGAAAGTTATAGAAACAATTAGGCCTATTAATACATGTTTTTGGAAAGCTAACTTCAATACGCTTCTTTTAAAAAAACGGAAGATTAAACCGAGCTTTGAGTTAGAAGTTATGACATTTCTAAGTTAGGGCTGAAATTAAAAACGTGGATAAAAATTATGACGGATTTAGATAGTTTGAGACAAAAGAACACAAGTATATAACATAATATATCAAGAACTCACTCTCTACACTAATATATATATATATATATGAGACACTATAGAACACATCTCCAATACAAAAATATGAGATTAAACATGTAATAATTCATTCATACATAACAACAACACATAGTGTGTCCAAATTTAAGATTTTCCCACATGGACACAACCACAACACAAAGGACACTCCTATGACCTCCAAATGGACACAAAATGGACACAAATGGAGATACAACCATGGGGTCATTCCTATGGGTTCAAAATAGACCTATATGCATGAGGAAATGAAAAGGAGAAGGGATTTATACCTCCCGGTAGATCGAATCGAAGAAAACCTTCCCGGAGCGACACCGACACGTAGAGATTCCAAAAGGACACGAACGAGCTCCGAATCCTCCCAAACTTGGGTAGCTTCCTCCTTGGCTAGAATGGAGAAGAAAAGAAGAAGATTTGGTGGTGAAATGGAAGGATTTGGTAGAAAAATTGCTAGGGATTGCTCTCTAGGAATTTGGGGAAGAACAAGAGAGAGAGTGTGGATGAGAATAATGAAATGAACTTGAGCCTATCCTCTCCCAACGTGGCTGGCCATATGGGGCTATTTATCCTATTATGGTAAGGTCCAAAATGCCCCCATTAACCTATTCTATGAGTATTAGAAAAGGGCTAATTGGTTGGGGCTAAATTAGTCATTCTAAAGTCTCTAATCACACTAACCTTATCCATAATAATTAGTCTAACCTCTAACTAAAATATTTCTATCATGTGGACTAAAATTAATATCATATGGGCCATGCCTAACTAGTGTGTGGGTCCCACTAGAGTCAAACTACCCCCGGGTCTCCGTTACAAGTCAGATTGAGATGAAATTCGAACCCGACTCAAATAATCCCAAAACAATATCATAAATAATAAAATAATATCAAAATAATTCAAAGAGGTCAAATACAAAAATATCCTTAGGCCAAAAATGATATTAAAATATCATAATCACATGGTTAGGCTCTAGGTCAAACAGTCTCTAGGGTTTCACTAGCAAAACGTCAAAACCACAAGTCATTGATTTAAATAATTTTAAAATAATTTAAAATCACCAAAAATTATATCATGAATTAAATATCATTATTAAAATAATTATAAACATGAAATTTCAAATTTACCCTCATTTGGGAAATTGGGTGCTACAACTCTACCCACCTTAGAAAAATTTTATCCTCGAAATTTAAGATCGATAGTACTCCTTCTAGAGCCTCTAACCTACCCAATATCTAAGGTAACACTTTCTAACACTGGAATAATAAACGGACTTCTAAAAAGTGTCAATCTAGGAATACCTCCAATACTGCTCTACTGTACGGCGGTAATGGAACTTCAATAGAATATGGACTGGAACCTATATCCAAGGGACTGGACCTATTTTAAAGTGGTCTTAACTAAGGATGAAAAGGAATTGATCATAGGCTATAGGTTTGCTCAAACTATTATCTTCTTATTAACCATCTATTAATACATTCTATTACCATAGGAACGATGCATTACTAAGACATATAGGCCCCTATCTCTCATAACACATTTATACTCACCAAAAGACTAGTACATCCCATCAAGGCTGATACTATAATCTCTCATTAATCTCATAAGCTACATGTTTATAGACACACATCCCCACATCAAGGACTAACCTATATATATCTACAACTGATACTAATGGGGTGACGTCCCTATTTTCCAACAATCAAGGTCTAAAATTTTTTTTATCTAAATCATGCAATTTGAAGGAATAGTATACAAGGTCTGGGCATACCGTAGCAGTTAGAAGTCTCACCTATGTACACTAATCATTCTAGGTCAAAACAGTACTATGGTATCAACCCACAAACAATCTAGGGTGTCCTAATTAGGAAGGTAAGGGAACAACAATCATCAAGGTTGTAGGGTTGTCTACCATCCTATATAAAAAAATTGGTCATTAACAAGCAACTAAGAATATTATTAAAAGGTTACTATTCCATAAAATGGCAAAAATTGAAAATTTAGGCACAACAAATCACAAATAGATTTTTGTCTTGACACGATCTAAGTTGATCAATTTCGGGATAAAACGAGATTTGGGCAAGAAGGGAAATCAATGAAATCAAAGTATGAGCACGAGCATCCAATGATGGAGGTTCAGGTCATGATTAAATTTAATTCGACTGAGTACGAATACGAGGTTCATAGGCGATGAAAAGATTTCAAAGAGAATTGTCAAGGCTGTCGCGAATGAGACTCTAGGGTTGTAGCTCCCCTTCCCAGAAATTGTAAAATATTTTTACAATTTATTAATTCATTTTATTTAGATCGTGATTTTTAGACTGTACAAAAAGGGTATATACATCATTATAGATTTATTGCATTTGATTATTATTATTTATTATTAAGTATTGAGGCTTATTTGGATTTATGAGGATTACCCAATAATTAAAAAATATGTGTATGTGTATGTGTATACGTGTATATATAAATATATATATACGCATAAATATAAGTCACCTTGTTAGCTTGTATTAATAATTATAGTGTATATATGTCATGCATATATATATATATATATATATATATATATATATATATATATATATATATATATATATATATATATATATATATATATTTTCTATATATATATATTAATATATATATTTATATATATATATATATATATATATATATATATATATATATATATATATATATATACATATATAAATATATAGGTAAATATAAATTATGTGTGTATGTATATAGGAATATATATTATATATGTGACTATATATATATATATATATATATATATATATATATATATATATATATATATATATATATATATATATATATATATATATATATTTATATATATATATATATATATATATACGTATATGTGTACGTATAAATATAAATTTCATATGTATATATATATATATATATATATATAAATATATATATAGTAAAAATATATATATATCTATATATATATAGTGACTTAAGGAGCAAATCCCAGCCGAGACCCCAACAGATCCAGCCTGGCCCATAGGCCCACCCGAGAGGAACGCACAGGAGATCCGAAAACCCAAGCCTTTCTCTGCTAATCAGCTAAAGCAGACCCGATTGCATATATATACACACATGCGATGAGAAACGAGATCGAGAAAAAGAAAACCCTAAACGTAAACCAACCTGTGCGCCGATAGCCCCGAGCCCGCAGCCGAGGATTCCTCGTCGTACATGTCATACATGTCGTAGGAAGCCCTGGGTCTCCAACACGGTTCCTCGTCGTACACGTCGTAGCCGTCAATCCAACCGACCCGACGTCTTGCCGCTCAGCCTACAAAATCGAATGCCAAGTCAGATCACTGTGCGGCCTTCCCACAACAGCAAACTGCTTTCGTCGGCAATATTTCCACGCGCGAGCCTATGTTCGAGCGACCGCAGCACCGTACCGGGCAGTCAACCTTATCGAGCTCGACCTCGTCGATCATTTCTTGATGCCATAGTCATCCCGATGAAAGCCGCATGCACCGACCATTGTTACTCCGACATCATGCTCCTCTGTCGGAAAAATTAGCTACTCCAAGCAGGAGAAACTCTTGCTCGAGAAACTTCACCATCGACGTGTGCGTGAGTCCGATCTTCCAGCCTTCTTCCTCCACCAATGGTGGGGCAACCATTCCTTTAGAAGGGTGGAGTATGAGGTTGAGGTCGTTACTCGTGGAACGTCGGACTCGGTGCTACTGTTGTCGTTCTTCTTCCTCTTCATACTGCTTCAAGGCTCTGATGACGGATGGTACTACTTTCTCTCATATATTGCCTTACTTTGAAAACATTTGCATGGAATCTAGTAATCCCATTCTTTGTCCCAAAAAAAATAACAATAATAATATTTGCTATTCTTGTGAGGAAGAGAACATATGGTTCTTTGTAAGCAAATAAAATAATAAGGATGAAGCCCACTTGCGTTAAGAACATATAGAATATAATAATAATACATAAACAATATTCAAGTGAAGGTTTCTTGTAGCTTCTGACCCTATCGAATAGCCTTTATTATAGATGTGCACTTTGCATATAAGACCTTAGGAAATAGTTTTTTTTGGTGTATAAAAAAGAGAATCTTTTCTCTTAGATATATTTAGCTTTTTAGTTGCACATAGTTCAATGAAACATCAACTACTTCACGCATGTTCGTTACCTCGTGACGAAACTTGCGCCATTGGGTTCGTATTATTTTTCTGGTCCTGTATGCCAAGTTTGGTCCGATTCTGACACCGTTGATAAAATCACCGTTTTGCGGGCCCCACCGTCCCACTCAACGGGCGATTTTGTGCACGGCCCACCGGAATCAAACTTTGGACATACAGTTGGGTTCATATCAAAAAACTGGATTCGTAGACATGTAGTCTGATGACTTTAGAGACCGTTGACCCCGGCACGCTTTTCGGTGCAAACTGGGTCCAACGACGGACACCGTTTTGGCCCGAAATTACCGTTTTGCCCCTGTCTCCAAAATTGGACTTAAGGACAGGCAATCCTAGCTAATTTGACTATTCTGAGATCATTGGTATTGTCTATTTTAGCATCCGGGGACTGTTGTACGGGTTTTAACTATTGTGGCATTCTGAGTGGTTCAGATTATCGGTTACACCAGCACAGGACCACAGGCGAGTATAGTTTATTGTCTACATTTCGATATTGATCTTTACTATATTTCATTGATTAGTCATTAGTTATGTGATTTTTATACTCTATTGTAAATTATTGAGTCGGAAATGAGAAGTACCAAGAATGTGTGATCTGACCATAGCCCGTGTTTATTTTCTGCAAGTAGACATTGTAGCCCGTATTTATTTTCTGCAAGTAGTGTAGCCCGTGTTTATTTTCTGTAAGTAGTGTAGCTCGTGTTTATTTTCTGCAAGTAGTGTAGCCCATGTTTATTTTCTGCAAGTAGTGTAGCCCGTGTTTATTTTCTGCAAGTAGTGTAGCCCGTGTTTATTTTCTGCAAGTAGACAGTGTAGCCCGTATTTATTTTTCATGCAAGTAGACCTCGTAGACCGTGCGGTGTAGTACCCCAGACTGATCACATATCAAAGGTACTTCTAGTAGTTGGGGAAAGTATTTGGTGTCTATTTATTCACTATTGGTTTTCTGTAATTCCTGTTTATTTTCAAAACTCATGATTGATGTCTAACCTTTGTTTTATAGTCATTTTCTTTATTTGAAATTGCATTCAGTGAATTGTGCTCGTTCCATTCCTGACTGGAAACCAACATTTTCAGGTTAGCCGTGGATTCACTTAGCTTGGGGAGTGATGGGAATACTTGCAAACAAAGGCCTAGAGACTAGCTAGATAGTCGAGTTATAGTCATTCAATATTTGTACAAGTTTATATTTTCTGCAAATGTAAAACTTGTGATCGTTGTAAGTTAAATTAATTTTGTGAATGAGCATTGTTTGTGATTTTGATTTCATGGCCGTGACAGCGTTCTACCGTCGACACTGCGGCGTAGGCTGGCTTGGACACGTCTCGTATCCGTTTAAAAAAAATGGGTGCGGGTCGTGACAAATTTTTGTGGTGGCCCATGCAGGTCTGTCTTCGCAAGTCATGCGAACTCGTGATGGTACTTAAGTTAATCGTACTATTGCGAGCCTGCGACTAAGAAATGCCCATTCACAAGTTAGGGATTAATTAAACTTAAGAGAATGGCTAGGACTAGGAGTCTCTTATACAAATTTACCGATGGGTAGTCTAGACTATGCAATTTAGATGAGGGTTATTAATTTGATGGTTTGTCAGATCCCCATAAGTACACTATTACCTCTCGATAGGATGATATGATCCAATGTGGATAGGTCCACTTGGTGAGACAGGGCTTCATAGAGATAATGATCTAACCTTGATAAATGGTGCAATTTCTTCTCCTTGCCCCTTTAGATATCCTCACCATATCTTAGTCCAAATTGCCTATTTTTCTATTTTGTCCTAAGAATGATTATTTTATAAAATTTTGATTATGATACCCATATACGGACCTCGAGTTAGTTTCGGTCCAAAGTTTTTCCTCAATGTTTGAATACACACGGAATAGATATTAGAATGTTTGTATTTCTTTGTTTTCAGTTATTTCCTCTCTGTTCATCTTTATTTCTAAGGATTATGACTGATAGATACTTACGCTTTATTTCATAGTCGACTTGTTGAATCTCTAGAAGCTCAGCAAATTTTACAAATATAGTTACAGGAATGTTGATTAACTCGTAATGGCAGGACAACAGCGCACTATCGCCATTTATTTGAATTATGGAGACTATAGATTCACTGCAGCCGGCAGCGCACTGGCGAGACACGACCCCTAGAGTTGAAGTTATTTAAGGAAATATAGGTTATAGAATATTGCTAAACTATGACTAGTGGTCCTCTCTTGATCGTAGATCTTGAGCCAATATTGGATAGAGTTAAGAAGTGTTCGATTTTGTATCATGTTGAGTTACGAAACCGAGGGTTACCACAGCCAGAGTATACGGACGAGACGTAATCCTCGGAGAAATGATTTCAGACGTGATTACAAGTTTAGGGTAGTATAGAGGATAGGACAGTGTCCTGTATGTCCCATAAGATCCCAAGCCAATAGTAGTAGAAGTTTGTAAGTTTGGTAGCATGTCTCCCGACCTAGCACTCCGTATGATCCTCGTGATCTATTGATGAGAAAATTGACTGACACTAATAGGTTTACCTAGAATATAGAATTCAGAAGTCCATAAACCATTAGTCGACCAAGGCCTTAAGGATAAGATGATAGTGGGATGTCTATAGAAGCAAGAATACCAGGTGAAGTTTGATTCCCTCAAAACTCGAATACTTGTGCCTTCATTCAAAATCTTGTATACTTAAAATTTGACTATTTTGACCAATGTTGCCATCACAGCCTAGTTTTGCAAGCTTACTTTTTATCGAGCTTGATTCAAGACATATGTGCAGTGGGGACGCCTACTAACATATTGTCTAATCAGAATCGATGTATTACGGTCTGATCAACCGTAGTGCACCCGGTTCGCTCTTCCTCTAATTATCCTACGTGGATTGAGATGTAGATGTCTCTAGGATCTCATCCGCGACTGCATTGACAATTTCTCTTGAATTATGTGTTCGCCCTTGAATCACGAAATTGTATTCAGTAACATATCCTTTGAATTCTTTATTGTTTTTGTCTTCCACCGAATTGGAAAGATGAAAGCTTGTGATGGTAGAGAGATACAGAGTATTCCCATGGCTATGATAATGGTAGGCACAAGTGTAGCTACCATCGGCCAGTCATGTGATTG